>OY728127.1:307083683-307706183 GCA_963277665.1 Viscum album
CCCGACGCATATCATCGACCATGGGTAGCTGGACATTGATGATAGGGAAACTTTTGTGGAGCTCCCAGTGGAGATCGAGGATCGATAGGAGCAGGTCCTACGTGGGCGGTCGATTCCTCTAGTGCGCATCAGGTAGCAGCACGAGAACCTCCATTAGAGCACTTGAGAGAGGGAGGCTCAGATGCATGCTCAGTACCCTCATTTTTTCCCCTAGTTTGTGATGTATCTTTATGGGGACGTAAAGCCCTGAGGTGGGAGTAATGTAAAGACCCGTAAATTTCTAGGAAATTTTTTTCGTAATTTATTTGGGATTTTACGAGTACGCTGTTTCTGACGGAACCTGATTCTAAGGCCCGGTGTGTCTGGAATCAATTTCCAAAGTTTAGCTCAGGTACATTCAGTGAACGAACGAGTGAGTTTTTTCTAACTTTTGATCCGGTGATCGGAATTGAAATACGAGGGAACCGATGAAAACACAATACCGGTATTTTCTTAAGAAGACCCTTTCTAGAGTTGCGTTTTCTCGGGAGGTGTTGTTAAATAATTTGGTTAACTAAAGAGTGAAATAAAAATTTGCGCTACAATTTTTATTTCTATTATAATAGTTAACCTATGCATGGGAGATAAGTGGGACCCACTAAAATCCTAACTCTTGGTAGGATGTTAGTGAGGTGGGGCACACACGAGCCCCACCCCTTCAAATTCCATAAACCCCCTCTTTAATGTTGGAAACCCCCCGTAAATTTATGTCTTTCTCTCTTCGATTTTTTTTAAATGCCAACACACCCTATTAAATTAATTGAACCCATTAATTGATTGAATTAGAAATTTTGAATTTTAAAAAAATGTATGCATGTGTGTGAATAAAATAATACAAAGTCTTATTTTATTTTTTGGTTTATTCGTTGTGTGGAATTGAGGAGAGAACTCTTGTGGTCTTGAAGATCTTCTTCTTTCCCATTGAAGAATGCTAAGAATGTCGGGGCACCAAGGAGTGATCGAGGTGTCGTTCTTCTCCTCTCCGCAGCTGGTGTGAGATGCCAAACACCTTGGATGTATGCCAATGTCGTCAACCCCGACACCATCTTTGACATCATTGTTGAGGTAGGTGATTGTTTTATGTTCGTGATTTTTTTTTGCAGTTCTTCGTTAAATATTTATCCTCTTGCTATCGAATTAACAGGAGGACGCCGGACCGCACAAACACGGCTGACCCTCCTCCCCATTGAGGTTATACTTCGTTATGGTTTGGAACGAGGAGGCGCAGTGTAACGGCCCCTGCGCGAGAACCAGGAAAAATGCGGCGAAGGTGCGCGGTGCCGTCGTGCCGCGGCGGAGGGGCACGATGCCATCGCGTTGTGCCAGAGCACCTTGAAGAGTCGTGGTCGGGGCGGGCCACGGCGGAGGGGTGTGGCGCCGTCACGCCACGCTACACGAAAAAAGGCCGCGGCGGTGCATCGAAGGGTGGCCGGAAATCCGGTCGCCGGTGTTCAAGGGAGGCGGGATTGCAGGGGGTCCCGCGGTGGCTCACCGGCCGACCATCATGGTCGGCCGGAATCGGGAAGGCCGGGGGTTTGTAACCCCCAACGGAAGAAAAGGAGGTCCCCCTCCACGTGGGGGGGGGGCGTTTCAAAGCAAGGGGGAAACCCCCCCCCCCCCCCTTTCCGCGTCTGCTTGAGCGGATGCCCACACTGGACCAGACCAGCCGCACCGGGCCGGACCGCCCGCGCCAGGCCGGACCCCCGCACTGGGTCGGGCCGCACCACACCTGTCTGGTCGAGCCGCACCCAACTGGGCCACACCCAACTGGGACGGACCCGGACCCGGGTCGGGTCGACCCGGTTCGAGCTGACCCAGGGGGTCTTGGGCCGGGTCGGTCCGGGCCCAAAACCCCCTAAAATCGGAGAGCTTCGTTAAAAAGACCATAACTTGGGATACGGACCTCCGATCGATGCAACATCAGTTGCGATGAGATCCATGGATCGAGCCGCTCGTTTTGTTATATTATACTTAAGATTTCAGAGAACTTTGGGTATGGCCGGGTTGGTTCAATCACAAAACCAACTGGGCCCTCAGAGCGGAAACGCTTATAACTTGAGCTCCAGATGTCCGATTGATGTGCCGTCAACTGTGTTGGTTTCCTCTTAGTGAGACGGACCTTTTTACTTACTTCCCTCGAGGTTTGGATGTAGTTGGAGTACAGTCAGGTTGGTTTTGACTTAAAAACCAATCGGGCCCCTGGTACAAAAAAGCCAATAACTCTCATACTAGGCGTCTGATTAACGCACCGTCAGTCACGTTGAGTTCCTATTGACGTGACAGAACTTTGTGATACATCAAATTTGTACTACGTGATAGTTGATGTATTGAACCCTTGGATTGTGGAGAAGACCCTCATAGAACGTGCGTGTTGTGTGCAGGAACCCTAGAGTCGGCTGCGACTGTGACGACGACGATGATTGTACTGGAATCCTCCATGGGTTCAACAGCGACCACTACAGTACCGAGCGATCCTGTGTGGGTCAGCACTCAGCGATCCTATGTGGGTCAGTGCACATCAATCCTGTGTGGGTCAGATCCTATGTGGGTCAGATCCTGTGTGGGTCAGCGCTCAGTGATCCTGTGTGGGTTAGCACATACCGATCCTATGTGGGTCAGATCCTGTGTGGGTCATTGCGGGGGTTAGTACATATCGATCTTGTGTGGGTCCAACAACTTAGATGATTCAGTGCTACATTTGATCATCTAATCTCTCTCTACTATTGTGGCATACCTGTGTGAGCTGAGTCTTGACTTTCAATCTTTATCTTCGATAAGATTGACTTGATATCCTGTATGGATTACGTTGTGCTTTCCTGTGTGGAATGGGTTGTACTTAAGCTTGTGAGTTAGAGAAGAACTGGAATTTATGACTTAGGTATATATATGGGCATATACCTATATAGAATTGGTTGATACTTCGCGATTGTATCTTTCCTTTGTGGTTATCCTTCGTGGATTCTGGGAGACTATCAGGGGTCTCAGGGTCCCTACTGAGTAGCGTATAATCCCCCCTGCACGGGTTATGCCCGCACTTCGTTGTGTTGGATGCAGACGACAGACAATGCTAATCAAGGTGGGAGCTCGTGGAGCTGGACGGTACCTGGAGGTGGATCACTGGATGAGATGTGCTTGGAGCGGACAGCTAGAGCCGCGGAGCAGAGGCGACTATCTGTACCCACCCTTCAGGTGGGATTTCCAGAGGACGGCTTGGACTTTCTTATTTACTTTTCTACTGTTGTAATCTCTTTTACGTTGTACTTTACTTTCAGTTTGGGTTTGTATCCTAGCTTATTTACTTTTCCGTACTTACTATTGTACTCATTTTACTTAGTGTTTACTTCTGCTTGCATACTCTGTTGTGTTTGTTTTCTTACATAAAGGAAATGCCTTCCCTTATATCGGGATTTACGCCTTTGTTGCCAGTCGCAAGCCCCTGGCGTATGGAAGCCGGGCTTGGGGTAGTCACGGCACGAGTCCTGAGGAAGGGTCGTGAGACAAAATGAGTAGCTGCTTAGTCTCTTAATTGAATCCCAAATTAGTCATAAATTTTGATAATTTATCCAATTAATCAATAGTTCATTATCTAAATCACAATTCCAAAATTATACAATTAATTACTCAATTAATTATCAAATTGTAAAAACCTAAATATCATAATAAATTCCCAAATTAATTATCAAAATGATTATCCCCTTAATATTAGGAATAAATCCCTAATTAATCATCAATTTTAACAATAAACCAATTAATATGTAGGCCATATTAAATAACCCAATTTAGGGAATTAAATTGATATAAAATTCTAGAAATTATAAAATTGAATACACATAATGAAGATAAAAAATATGGGAAAATAATATTATACCACCTACCTCAATTTTTTTGAAGACTATTCAGCCAACGTAAATCCTTCAATGTTGAGCGTCACAATGACATAGATTTGGATCTGAATCTCAAAACCCTAAAATAAAGATTCAAGAAAATCAAGATGATGGAAAATTAGAACTATATATATAATCCCTGATCAATATCTCACCAAATATTAATATATCTATTTAATATAGCAGATTACATCAGTAAAATAAATTGCAATGGACAAAGGACGAACAAGGGAAGAATGAGCGAAGAATCCACTTACTAGTAGAGAAGCATCCTTTGATACGGGATTCGATTTGTGAAGAACGAAGGTTGGGAGGGGATGAAATTCATATGGAGGGCTCCAAAAACATAAATCAGGACCTATTGAAGAATTTGGGTTGATTTGGAGTTAATTATGGGGTTTCAAAAAAATTAGAATTAACTTTCTGACTTAATTAATTCCTACACACAATTACCTACACATGGGCGATCTGTCGGCCCATCTCCTCCCATTTTTTCAATATTCTCCCAAAAACTCCCCTAACTAAAACCCAATTTAAAAGTAACCAATTCAATGTAAAAGAGTACCAATAAATTATTTTCATATTTCTTTATAAAAGATCATGTTCTTACAATCTACCCACCTTATAACAGCTCGTCCTCATGTTGCACTCCCAAGCTTCCTTAAGATTCAGATTCAAAAAGATCAGACCATTGATAAATCGCATCCATTTATCTCTCCCAAAACTCTTCCCACACATGTATTTGTTGTCATAGTACATAGACTAACAACACAATCTTCCCCCTCAACACCTTCCCATTGTGATCCAACAAATGTATAGGATACTCCTCAAGAACATACTAGTGTCAAGATCATCATCATAAACATTCCCAACACGTTTATAAAATTAAATGTTAAAAAAACAAAATTACATCCAATTGGCACTTAGTATTGACATAAAAGACTTCCAAGAATGAACTGACATCCACCACCTCTAAGCCTCTACCTGCCTTTCTCTGAGAAATTTAAATATGCTCCTTATTGGTTCCTCTTGGAAATTTTGATAAAACGAATTACAAACCATGGTATCTCTCCATGAACATACTTATAACACATTGATCCCCACATTTTGAGCTTAGTTAACATTGATTTTTCATGTTACTCAACCACCATGGCCCATGGCCCATAGTATTCATCGACATCCAGTCCCTCAAAATAACCTCATATTTAAACTAACAGTGGTGTAACTCACATAATCCATCTCAACACACATACCAGTTCATTAGTACAACCTCTAAGGTTCCCCATATCAAAAAACTGACAATTTTATAGGTAGTAATAAATAGACTTCTTTCCCATTATACCTGATATGTTTTCATGGTAGGGGACATTATAGTCACTAATTAATAGCACACTAATAAGTGATCAATGAATACCACCCCCAATATTAAGTCTCTAATGTCACCACCCATTATAGAAACACCATAACCTCCCTAAAGTATTGGGCTTCCCTTCCAACCAACATATCACCCCAATTTCAAAAACCTGACGTTCCCTCACACAAGTCCCAACAGAGTTCTCAAACTATGCCATTTTCATTACTCAAACCACCCACATCAAGGGTCAATTAAAAAAACAACGTATTCCCATTTCACCTCATTAACTCAATTATCAAGGAGGATTTACACAAAACCATATCATGCCTTCCCCCTTTTTCCACCACACAGTCAAAAATGAGGCACTACCACTACCCTTAACCACCCTACACCTAGTTTCTAGTTAATAAGGGTAAACACACTATCATTATTCAAGTTTTTAATTTATACAACCATTTATTCTCATCTATCATAATATTATAATCTTTATAAATTTCATATTTGGAACTATTTTCAGTTAAATTTCACATGAAAGGAAAAATAGTTCATGTTCAATAACATACCCATAACTTGTTTTCACATGTACGGCCAAAATGACGCATGTTCATAAAATAAAATAGAGTGCCAAGAATGATGCATACAGACTCAAAAATCATTCCATTTAGGGCCATGAGTCAATCTCAAAACATCTCAGAAACAAAAACCACATACCAAAATTAGTGTGTCACCCAAGGTGAAATAATATTCAATTGTAACAGAAAACAATAATAATAACAATCCCACCCTAGGTACTTGGGTTATCCCCCATATATGGGGTAGCTTCTCTTCTGCACGAGATCAGAACCAATCCCCAACTCTTCCTAGTATCTTGTCTACATTTCCCTAATAGTAAGACAAAACAAGAATAAAAGAAAAATCCTTTAATAGCACTTTGTTACATCCTATCCCGGGTGCCACACACCAGTGCCCCTAACTGGTCGGTCACATGACCTGAAGCATGTCTCCCTGTATGCTAGAGGCTTATGACTTAGAGTGAGGGTCAAATAAATAGATCATGAGGACGTTGTACCCCCTTTATTTCTTTTATCATTGTATCATGCTAGTAAAAATAAATAAAAAATAGATGAATCATATATATTCCTATAGAAAAATCAATGATATTGGATAACCAAAATTGGAAATTTAGAAGCAAAACTGAATAGTAGACATGCCATGCGATGTATGTGCCAATTGTCAAATGCGAACATAAATGTAATTAAACTGACAACTCCCAAGAGGTTTGTAAAATTCCATGATTTTATGAGATATATTATTTTTTTATTTCTTATGTTGTAAGCTACCCCATGATTATATTGTGCTATACGTAATATCGGACTGGCTTGTAGTATACACAACACTATATTTGGCTTGTGTTACACACAATTTCAAGTTCTTTTGATAGAATTTATATCATGCAACACTAAGTATAGATTTTTTTAATGTATAAATGAACTATGTTTGAATTATGTTATACACAACACCAAAATAATCTTTCACTACACACCACACTAACATGGCTTGCCTTACATGTAATAGAAACCTTGCGCGTTAGCTTTCCTTATATGCAATACCGAGTTTCACTAAACAACATGTTGGACAGAGTGGATACTCAAAAAGGGGTTAAATTGAGTACCTATTTAAAATTTCTATTTAAAATATTTATATTGAAATCCCCCAATTTAAATAACAAGCTAAACTATAGTGAATTTTCAATTAAATATAGGTTCAATTAGGTTCCCAAGAGAGTGATTTGTTCTTAGTTAATCTAATCTGAAGATTAGATTATCTTTTGAAACTTACCTACTGGTTTACAATAAATACAAACACTTTCTAGTTTATCTATCAGAGTAACTTTAAAAAAGATTTATATTTAAAGTACTCAACAGAAAAATAAATATAATAGTTTAAACTAAAATAATATTCACAATAGATTTAACCAAGAGGTTCAGTCTCATGCTGAGACTTAGTCCCCTCAAATAGTTTATATAAAACATTGATCCACACCCTGGATTGGGGTTTATAACCATACTCAGACTTTCCAATTCCTCATAACTCTACCACAGTTCTGCATTGGAAAACAATAATAAAAACAGCTCACAGGCTATCCAGGTCCTCAGACTTCTACCACTATCCACATTGGGATACAAGAGTGTAACTAAAAGATTGAGTGAGGATTTAGAAATCCTCTAGTACAGCTTAGGAGTCAGTGTTTTTTCAAACAGAGAGAATCACACACTGCTCATAATGTAAAGAAAAGGATTATCACAGTCGAGCAAGAATATAGAGATGTGTTTAGAATCCTCTTGTGTGATATCAATGTAGTTCTAGACTCCTTTGTATTAAAGCATATGAAGATTTGAGTCCTTTTCTAGATGTTGTGCAGAAAACAGAGTGTCACGAATCTTTTTGTGTTCTCTGTGAGGTTCAGTCGAGTGGAGAAATTCTTTAGGCATCAAATATGCTTGGTATGTCTAGCCATGTCAAGTTTCATGCAATGTGCCTTTCTTCTGAAAATTCCTTCAAGTATGTTATTCATTCTTGTGCTCACTTCCTTACTTTCTATTTTCATATCGTGCTTCCTGATTGTTGATCACACTTCACTAATAACTTGGAATGAACGTGTTGGAGCTGACAGGTTGCATGTGTTCTGTACATCGTACCTCATACCATCTGATGATATGTCTACAATGAACCATTAATTATGTCAATGCATTAAAGTCATCAAATATGACCGTTATAAATTAAATTGAAAAACAAGAAAGTAGTTTTGTAAATGGTGTCACAGTAAGTATTGGAAATGGTGTCTCCTTCATAGGGTGTCTAGGTTGATCACGGTGTCTTATTTAAGGTGCCTCAGGGTCACAGTATCATGTTCACGGTGTCTCAGGGTCACGGTGTCTCAGGGTCATGGTGTATTGTTCATGGTGTCTTAGGGTCATGGTGTTTTGTTCATGGTGTCTGGCTTCACGGTGTCTTGGTCATGGTGTATGGCTTCACGATGTCTTGCTCACGGTGTCTGGCTTCACGGTGTCTTGATCATGGTGTTATAAATACATATCCAGTGGCAGACTCACGATATCTTAGTATTTCAAAAGTTACTATGTGCATACTTACATAAATATAATAATAGAAAGGATTGGGCTTAAGCATTTATTAAAGAAGGTATTCTGAGAGTAGATTAAAGATATTATAAAGTAAGTAAAATTAATATAGATCAATTAAGATATTGCATGGATCTTCTTAAAGAATGATAAAACTTTAGATATAAATTCACATGTTCTAGATACCTGATTAAATAAGATTTGTGATCATTAAAACATGATTAAAACATGAGGAGTCCAACAATCTCCCCCTTTTTGATTATAAAAAATAATATATAGTTAAAGAGTATATAGGATTCAACTGTAAAGATAAATTTCTGAAATAATATATAGAAACTTCACACCCTTTTGGGATTATCAAAAGAATAAACTAATAGTGGTCAAAAAGGGTTACATTCCATTAACATCAAGTAAGTGACAGTACAGCAAAAAAGAAAATAATACAGAACAAGTAGCATCCCTATCAAAAAGCGTAAACACTATTCTTCTTCAAGGGTTGACCTTCTATTTGACTTTTGCAGTATCAGAAGAGGAAGCCATAGGTGCAGTGGTTGAGGTAGAAGAAGGTAGATATGTGGTTGATAAAGAGGGAAAAGGAAGGCCTTCAAATACTAAGAGAGCTAAGGTAGGATTGGTAGAAGATCTAGGCAGTTGCTGATCAAGAATCACATGCCTGATCTGACTGAGTGCTCGGCCCACAGACATGGTGGTTGAGGCTAGGGAAGAGGTGATGGTTTGCAGCCCTGGTTTGAGAGGTGCAGCTGCGGGAGCAACAATAGTTATACTCTGAACATGAAATAGGGCCGGTGGAGTTTGATGAAATTGGTAATGATCACTACACCATACTACATGTCTTTCTCAAAATCTTCCTTGTTCTCCATAAACATGTCCAACAAACAAGTAAAATCTGTAAGTTTCCTGACATGGTTCTTGAAATCTTGAGTCATAGGAGGAATATGCAGATTTACTACAGGGAACATAAAATGATTTTCTATATCGGTCTTGGAGAAAATTCTGTTGAAGTAGAAATCCACTTTCTTGGTAATCTCTTACTGAGCATCATTAGCAGTTTTGGAGTGGATTTGTACCAAGTCAAGAACTCTATCACTATTTTTTAATAATTTAGATAAAGAAGCTATATTAAATCCACTAAAGACATTATGAAGTTCTTCTTTAACTACATATCTGAGCATATCACCGTCCATGGAAGGTTTATAGGATTTATTAGATGCTTTGACAATTTTAGTCAAGGATTTTAGTTGATTCAGCACCTTTTGAAGACATCATGTGTACTCATCACTCAGTTTATTGAGGTTGAAAACAATTTCTTTCATTTCCTTCACAAATTTCTTATTGCCTTCAGCAATATTTTCATCTAAGGATGGAAGATAAGGTTGAATCTGAGACACACCAAATTGTGGGATTTGAGGAGCAGCAGGTTCTACAGGAGGAGCAATAGATTCACATCTCAAATGCAGCTCTCTCTGCATGTCTTCAACCATAATTATTAGGTACTTAAATTCATTACTGAGTAGTTTATTTTCAACTCTTACCTCTCGAATGTCATGGATAATCTTAGGTTGTATTTTCTAAATAATCTTCTCCAATAATAGTGAGGCATATCTCTCACTAAAATGTGTCACAGGAAGAGGTTGGGTATTAATGAGTTTTTCAACTCCAGATAAGAGAGTATATCCAAATTCCTTTAGATCATCCTTACTCACAATGTATGGATATTTAGATAAGAGTTCAGGAGTAGGAACTGGAATAGGTTTAGGATCCTTCTCAGATGCAAAGTTTGTGATTGATTTTAACTGAAATAGGGAGGATATATCAATCCCGGTTGCTGTAACCTTCTAAGATTCATTCACATCATAGAAACTAGGAAATTTGTACTGAATGTCTATAGGACATGACTTAGATGGATGTGAGGATTCAACAGACTCAAGATTCAGGTTTTTCTCCCCCTCAATAAGTGATTCCTTCTCAGGACTGAGAGGATTAAGAGCTTAGTCTAAATCCACAGACTCAGCTCTAAGTTACTCAGTCAATTACTTTCTAGCCAGCTGAAAAGATAGCTCCATCCATTCTTCAGTAGAAAGTATGATTTCATGAATAGATTATCCCATAAGGAGTTCATCAAGATTTACCTCTTGCATAATAGGTAACTCATCCACTATAGGATCTTCTATTATAGGCTCTTCCAATGCATGCTTTTCTGAAGCTTTTACCTTTGATTTTGTTACTTCCTCGGGTTGAGTTTCCAAATTAACTACTTCTTTATGAGTAGGAACTTCTTCTTCAAGATCATCATGAGAAACAGTAGTTCTATCTTCCTCAACAACAACAACCTCCTAATATGGCACTACAACCTCTTCTTACTCTTCTTCCTCTTCTTTAGGATACTTAAAAAACTCATCCGGTTCCAAACCAGGATCAGAGATTTCTTTTGGACTTGCGGGATAATCCACAGGATTGAATTTCTCATAAACCTTATCATTTTCTTCCACCCATTCCTTTTTCCAAGGATTCCGGTTTATCTTCATTCTTTTGAAAGTAACTTTTGAAAGTTAGTACTCATAGTCCATAATAACTTCCCTATTAGGTCAAACCATTCCTTTTTCAAGAAGCATGGATGATATAATCTAAGAGTAGAATAGATAAGTTGAATTGGATGTGACTTTGATCAACTCACACGTGTGGTGTTTGATATACTTGCAGAGGTTGATCTTATGTCCATTTTTCATGAGGTGAATCAAAAAAACTTCTTGATATTTTAACACAGCAAAATTACCTTTTCTTGGACTTACCAAATTATGTAAAAACATAAACAGAAGCCTTGTTTCTCTATCTAATTCAGCAGTGATGGCTCTTCTCTGGGTGCCATTTCCAGTTAAGGATTTCAGAGCATCTTCTAGATCGAAGAAATTAGTTGAAGGTGGAGGTCCTCTCTGATAATCCTCACATATACCCTCATGAGTTATCCTATGGCATGGAGCCTATAACCTCGAAGAGAAAGAGAATATCTAGCAATTGATCCGTCTCCTTACAACATAACTTTCACTAGAATCAAATGAGAACTGTACGTATTTGTAAAATTCAGCCACTAACCTAGGATAGATGGGTCTATCCTCTTTCGAGAACCATTCTAACCAACCTTGTTGTTCTAAAACTTTTAGTTCCAGTGATTTAATAGAAAAAAGCCTCTTGGGGAAAATTTATTTTTCAGGTACACCAACGTAGTTTACCAGATTCAGATTTAAAGGTCCTTCGGGTGTTAGCTTAGGTGCAATCCTCTTCCTCTTCAAGATGCGCTTCTCAGGTGTCGATGATGACGAACGCTTCATCCTTGGCATTCAATGACTGTTTGAGTGAGAGAAAGGTTGCAAGAATGAACAAGGGTTCAAAAAGAGTAGATAAATGAAACCTTGAGTGAAGAATTAATTGATACATGCATTGTTTTATTATTTAGGAATACCAAAAATCACTAAAACAGAAATGCGGGAAACATAAACGAGGTGAAATAATAATTACCATGATACATGTTCAAAGAAAAACATAAAGAATTTTTTTTACGGTGAGACCGTGAGTGGTCATTATATTGAGACAGTGAGTAGTCATTATGGTGAGATAGTGAGTGAGTTTCACGGTGAGACAGTGAGTGAGCTTTTCAGTGCACGTTACTGTGAGACAGTAAACATCAGACCATAAGTACAAAGTGCTAACAGTGAGACGTTAAACATAAAACATTATGGTGACATATTAATAATGAGAGACAGTAACTTAGAAACCATAGTCATGAAATAGTAAAGTACAACACAGTAAGATATCACACAGTAAGACCTGAAACAGTAACAAGTAAGGTCTCTATTTGAGATTTATCATGCCTAGTTTATTTATGATGTAGTCTATTCTCTCTAAGTTTAATGGTTTAGTGAATATATCAGCAAGTTGATATTCAGTACCAATGAATTCCAAAGTGATATCACCTTGTTTATAATGATCTCTCAAAAAGTGATGTCTTACATTAATATGCTTTGTCCTAGAATGTGAAACAAGATTCTTTGTGATATTAATATCACTTGTGTTGTCATAATTTATAGGTATATGTCTGAATTGATATCCATAATCTAGTAATGTGTATTTTATACACAAAATTTTTGCAGAACAACTACTAGCAGCTATGTACTCAGCTTCTACAGTAGATAATGCAACAGAATTTTTGTCTTACTACACCATGATACTAGTGACTTTCCAAAAAGGTGACATGTTCTAGAGGTTATTTTTCTATATAACTTACATCCACCAAAGTCAGTATCATAATAACTAACTAAATCAAATGTTTTCCTTTAGGATAAAACATTCCTAGATTGGGTGTATGCTTGAGGTATTTGAAAATTCTCATTACAACATTTTGATGAGATTCCTTAGGGTTTTCATGAAAATGAGCACACATACACATACTAAACATATTGTCATAACGGCTAGAAGTTAATTAAAGTAAACTTCAAATAATTCCCCTATATGTGGTTTGATCAACAATTGTTTCCATCTTCATCAAGATCCGACTTACAAGTGGTACTCATGGGAGTGTCACAAATTTTAGTGATATCCAATCCAAAACATTTTAGAAGATACTTTGTATATTTACTTTGTTTTAAAATGATACCATCTTCATTTTGAAAAACATGAATCCAAGAAAATATTTGAGTTCTCCCATTAAACTCATTTCAAAATCATTTTGAATCATTTTAGAAAAATCAACACATAAACAATTTTTTGAAGATCAAAAAATAATGTCATCTACATAAATTTGAACAACTAAAACATCATTAGAAATTCATTTTATAGAAAGAGTAAGATCAGCTATTCCTTTTTTAAATCCTTTGGAAATAAGAAAAGTACTTAATCTATCATACCAAGCTCATGGATCTTTCTTTAAACCATATAATACTTTTGATAGTTTAAAAATCTGATTTGGAAAATGAGGGTTTGTAATTCCAGGGGGTTGTTCAAAAAAAACATCATCAGTTATATACCCATTTAAGAATGTACTCTTAACATCAATTTGATATATTTTGAAATTCAAATGTGTAGCATAGGCAAGCAGGATTCATATGGCTTCAAGTCTAGATACTATAGAAAAGGTATGTTCATAGTTATTTCCTTCTTCTTGATTATAGCCTTGTGAAACAAGTCTAGCCTTGTTTCTAACTATGTTACCAGCTTCATCAAATTTATTACTAAAACCCCACTTAGTGTCTATGGTCAAAGTGTCCTTAAGTTTGTCTACTAACTACCATAATTTGTTTCTTTCGAATTTATTTAATTCTTCTTGCATATCCATCACCCCAAATTCATCATTGATTGCATCATTGATTTTTTTAGGTTCAAGTTGTGAATGAAAAGCTTGATGTTCAACCTGATTTCTTAGAGAAGCTATAGTTTGTGTTCCTCTATATAAATCTCTTACTAAAGCATATAAAGTATTGTTTTTAAGGGTCCTAGTTGGTCTAGAAAAGATAGGGATAGAGATTTGAGGTTCATTTATAGGTTTGGGTTCAACAGAAGCAGATTCTGGAACATTTCCATAACTGGTTTTCTTGACAACAGGTTCACTATTTTTGTCATTAGGGTCTAGAATGGAAATATCTTCTTCAAGATTTTCAAGAGGGGTCTTAGGTTTATGTGGATCAGTTTCATCAAATTTGATGTGTACATATTCTTCCACACATTTTGTTCTCTTATTGAATACTCTATAGGCTTTTCTTGATATTGAGTGTCCTTGGAAAATTCCTTCATCACTTTTGGAAGCAAATTTTTCAAGATTATCTTTAGTATTAAGGATAAAGACTTTTCAACCAAAAACTCTAAAGTAGTTAACCTTAGGCTTACTATTGTTCCAAAGAACATAAGGGGTATTTTTAAGAATTAGTCTAATAAATACTTTATTGATGATGTAACAATTTGTATTAATATCTTCACCCCAAAATTAAATTGGTAAATCATATTCATTGAGCATTGTCCTAGAAATCTCTTGAAGAGTCCAATTTCTTCTTTCTACTACACCATTCTGTTGAGGTGTTCTAAGAGTAGAGAAGTTGTGACTATAGCCATTATGTAAGAAATAAGATTCAAACTCTTTATTTTCAAATTCATGACCATGATCACTTCTCAAGTTATTGATCCTAAGTCCACTAAGGTTTTCTATAGACTTGGAATATTTAATAAAGTAAGAACATGCTTCACTTTTGTGATCTAGAAAATATACCCAAGTGTACCTTAAAAAATCATCTACAAGAACATAGACATTGTGCTTCCCATTTAAGAAAGAAACTCTAGATGGTCCAAATAAATCCATGTGAACCAACTCGAGAGGTTGAGAAGTAGTAACTTATTTCTTCAATTTTAAGGGGAATTTATGTTGCTTTCACTTTTGAAAAGGATTATAAACTTTGTCAGCTGGGAATTTAAGTTTAGGTAGGTCTCTAACTAAGTTCTTCATAGTCAGTTTTTTATGTGAGTGTATATTGCAGTGTCTTAATATTCTATTCCAAAGCCATGATTCTTTATGAAAGGAATTCAAAAAGGTTATATTTTTCTTAGCTAAAGAATTCAAATCTATAGCATAAACATTTTCATTTCTTAGTGCAATAAACACCAGAGAATTTTTAGAATCAAACACATTGTAAGCATAATTTTCAAATTTATCATTGAAACCATCATCAAACAATTGTGATATGCTTAATAGATTATACTTTATTCCATCAAAAAATAAAACATTAGATATTAAGATTGAATCAGTGTTACCAATCTGGCATATGCCGATGATCTTTCGTTTTGAGTTATCTCCAAAGGCGAAATATCCTCCATCAACCTTGATTAATATTTTGAATCATGAAAAGTCTCCTATCATGTGTCTTGAACATCCACTATCCAAATAACATGTCTTCCTATAGGAACTTTTTAAGTAGGTTTCCTATAACACAATTTTAGATAGAAAATGATTTTGGTACCCAAATTTTCTTGGGTCCGGACAGGTTAGCAAAAAAAACTTTTGGTACCTAGATTTGTTTAATGGGTTTCATATAATCAATAGTTTTAAAATATTTTGAAAGATAAACTTTGTTTGGTCTATAAATATGTGAGTATCTCATTGAGACATAAGATTTTCCAGAACTGGAAATAGCAGCATATTGTCTAGATTTAGTAATGAATCCATTCTTTGTAATCTGCCTTTTTCTAGGCTGATAGCCTATACCAGTAGTATATTTTGGTGTTACTTATTTTCCTAGAATTTGTGTATCCGTGTCCTTTCCATTAGTAATTTTTTCTAAATCTTTCCTAAGTTTCTTATTAGACAATTTTAGTTTAGTATTCTCTTTGAGAAGTTGAGCATTTTTTTCCTTTTCTACTTCTAGTATAGATTTGACAGAGCTAGTTAAAGCATGCTGTTTCTTTAAGGATTTATACATATCTTTCAGCTCATTGTAGGTATCCTCTAGCATGTTACAGTATTCAAATAATTCTTCACTAGATAGGTTTTCAGAATTAGTATTATCTCTAAAATAATAAAAGTTTAAAGAAGGAGTATCCAATGTTACTTTAGATGTGTTTGTCATGAAACACATATTAGATTTTTTTTATTTTTCATCCTGAGTGGAATCAGAATCACATGAAATTTATTCTGAAGCACTCTAAGTTGCTTTCATAGATTTCTTATATTTTTTGTCCTAGTAATCATATTTCTTCTAATACATTAACTTCAGACAGATAGCTTTTATATTTTCTTTCCTCTTGCATTCGTAGCAGACTATATTATCACTTTTATTAGTCTTTTTCCAATCCTTCTTCTAGTGGCCTTTATTGTCATACTTTGACTTGTAATTTGATTTTTTGATAAACTTTTTTTCCTATAAAACTTATTAAATCGTCTGGTTATTTCAGCAATCTCAACATCACTATTTGATGCACTCTCTTCACTACTCGAACTATCACTTGCAGCTTGAATTTTCTCTTTGTCCTTGATTTTTGAAGCAGAGGTCTTGAAGGCTACTGATTTCTTTCTTGTTTCATCATCTTATTCTTTGTTTTATTTCAATTCAACTTCATACATAATCAACTTACCAATCATCTCTTTTACAGATATCATGCTAATGTCACATGATTCTCTTATTGAGACTGATGTGCCTCTCCATCTCTCTGGAAGACATCTTAGTATTCTCATGATTTTCTTCTTTTCTGGAATAGCTTTTCCCAATGAGCTCATTTCATTAACTATCTCATTAAACCTGAGATAAATATTAGAAATAGATTCATCAGATTTCATTTTAAAATTATCATACATAATAGTCTATGTATTTAGTCTCATTTCTTTGACATTGGTTGTTCCCTCATGGGAAGCAGCCAGAGTATCCCATATTTCATAAGCGGTCTTACAAGCAGATATTTGATTAAATTCTTCATCTCCTAAAGCAAAGTACAGGGTATTCATTGCTTTACAATTATTATTATAAGCAGCTTTAGTAGTCTCATCCAAATTAGTTCTAATAGTTTCTGGAATCTTATATTGAGTCTCTATAGCAGTCCAAATATGAAATCCCGGACTTTCTAAATGAATTTTCATTTTGATTTTCGATTGGGCATAATTTATAACATTAAATAAGGGAGGACTATTGGTAGTTAAACCTTCTAGTCTATTATCCATAATTAGATTTTTGAAAATATATTTAGAGAGATAAAATTTAGAAATAATAGAAATTTTGAGATCTTTAAGATACAACTAAAATCAGATTTGAAAACTTTTCACAAACAAAGAGTTTTGAAACCCTTTTAACAAACCTCTGATACCAAATATTGGTTAGAGTAGATACTCAAGAGGGGGGTGAATTGATTTCTTATTTAAAATTATGTTTAAAATATTTATATTGAAATCCCCCAATTTAAATAACAAGATAAACTTTAGTGAATTTGCAATACAGTAAAGGTTCAGTTAGGTTCTCAAGAGAGTGATTAGTTCTCAGTTAATCTAATCTGAATATTAGATTGGATTTTGAAACTTACCTACTAGTTTATAATAAATACAAACACTTTCTAGTTTAAATATCGAAGTAACTTTAAAATAGAATAATATTTAAGGTACTTAGCTGCGGAATAAAGAGAATAGTTTAAACTAAAATAAGATGCACAATAGATTAAACCAAGAGGTTATGTCTCAAGCTAAGACTTATTCCTCTAAAATAGTTTATATAAAATTTTGATCCACACCATGGATCTGGGTTTACAATAGTACTCAGTCTTTCCAAGCCCTCAGACCTCTACCAGAGTTCTACATGGGAAATTAATAATAACAACAGCTCATAGGTTGTCCAGGTCCTCAGACCTCTACAACTATCCAAAGTGGGATACAAGAGTGTAAAGAAAATATTCAGTGGGGATTTAGAAATCCTCCAGTGCATATTAGGAGTCAGTGTGTGTTCAAATAGAGAGAATCACACACTGCTCATAATGTAAAGAAAAGGATGATCACAATCGAGCAAGAATATAGACATGAGTTTAGAATGATCTTGTGTGATGCCAATGCAGTTCTTGACTCCTTTGGATTCAATAAGATTAAGCTTTGAGTCCTTTTATGGAAGTTGTGTAGAAAATATAATGTCGTGAATCTTCTTGTGTTCTCCGTGAGGTTTAGTCGAGTGAAGAAGTTCTTTTGGCTTCAAATATTCTTTGTATGTTCAGCCATGTCAAGTATCATGCATTGTGCCTTTCTTATGAAACTTCCTTCAATTATGTTCTTCGTTCTTGTGCTCACTGCCTTACTTTTGGTTTTCATATCATGCTTCCTGATTCTTGGTCACACTTCGCTTTTAACTTGGAATTCAAATGTTGGAGCCGAAAGGTTGAATGTGTTCTGTACCTCATACCTCATACTGTCTGATGATATGTCTACAATGAAACATTAATTATGTCAGTGCATTAAATTCATCAAATATGACCGTTATAAATTAAATTGAAAAATGACAAAGTAGTTTAGGAAACTGTGTCACAGTAAGTCATGGAATTGGTGTCTCCTTCACAGGGTGTCTAGGTTGATCATGGTGTCTAAGTGTCATAGGGTCTTGTTCATGGTGTCTTGGGGTCATGGTGTCTTGTTCACAGTGTCTCAGGGTCATGGTGTCTTGTTCATGGTGTCTTAGGGTCACGGTGTCTTGTTCACGGTGTCTCATGGTCACAGTGTCTTGTTCATGGTGTCTCAGGGGTCACAGTGTCTTGTTCATGGTGTCTAGATTCAGTGTCTGTCTTCATAGCGTCTTCTTCATGGTGTCTAGATTCATGGTGTCTTGTTCACGTTGTCATAAATACATAGCTTGTGGTATACTTATGATGTCTTAGACATTCAAAAGTAACTATGTGCAGACGTACATAAAGATAAGTATACAAAGGATTAGGCTTAAGCATTTGTTAAAGAAGGTATTCTTTGAGTAGATTAAAGATAGTATAAAGTAAGTAAACTGAATATAGAGAAATTAGGATCTTGCATGGATCTTCTTAAGGCATAAGAAAAATTTAGATATAAATACACATGATCTAGATACATGATTAAATAAGATTTGTGATCATTAAAACATGATTAAAACATGAGGAGTCCAACACAACGATATATTATTAAAATATTATATAAACTGGCCATTATGAATAGTATTTAATTTTTTTGAATTTTATATAACATTATCACTGTTCTTAGATATTTTATAGATCATGACATGAGAAATAAATCAATTTGTTTTGGATAAAATAAATTTTTAAAAAAATGCAGTATTACCACCTTTTTGATGGAACACCAATTTTAAATATAGTTCTAGACCCTTTATAAGTTAAATTTGTCAAAATAAACAACTTATTTGGAAGGGGGATATAAAAATTTAATTTTGTTGAATTTTTTGTATTTTTCAAATAAAATTAAAATTTTAAGGAATAATGAAAAATACTGCATTTCAACTCGAAACTGCCTTTTTATCTAATTTATTTTTTTAGATAGATAATATTTTTAATTGGTTTTAAAGTTTAATTGGTTTATATTTTTATCATTTAATACAATTTTGTTCATTATAAGTAATTTAATTTTTAAATTGGACTTAAACACATGTCAATCTTTTGATAGTTATTACTTCTTAAAAATCTACATTTTGGTTTTGACAACAAGACATAATTTTAAATTAATTACTAAAAATTTATTGTTTTGAATTTGTAAAAATGGATTCCATATTTGGAATAATAAGAATTAAATTGTTTAAATAGGTACCTTTTCTTTTTGGACATTATGATTAGTAACTTTAGTAATTATTTTATTTTTCATGGTTAAATTGTAAATCTGGTAAATAAGGGAAAAAATAATTTTATAATAATAGTAAACTACCACAACACATGCCATAATCATATTAGATGATATATTTATGACCATGTTCATTCTTGGGTCGATTTTGGGACCCCATGGATTCACTTGAATGTGAAAATGACATCTTATAAGAATTAATTTATTGTAAGGATTATTATAACCAAAACATATATCTTTTACTAAATCTATTTTAATATAGGGTAATATAACTGATATCTATGCCTATAAGTATTCATTAGAAAGAATAAATTATTTCCTACATCTTTTTATTTTATTTATTTGTTTTAGAAATTAAATAAATATATTTATTTATGACACAATTATGATGTAGTGATTACCTCATTAATGAAAGATTCAAATAAATGAATTTATAAATATAAAAATATTTTTAATTTGAAAATTTTGAGGTCATGTAAGAATTATTTAGATGAAATTGACATATTTGGGATGCTTTGATTCAACTTTTTATATGTTATAATGTTTTTATTAATTTTTTAAAAATTTCAAGTATGAATAGTTTCCAAAATTGGCAACATTCATAATATAAAACATAAAATAGTTTATTAATTGATATTAAATTCCAAAAAATACTGTATTCAAAAAATGGTAGATATAAGTCCAAATATTTCATAAATTAATTTTTTTTGGGTAATTTTACCTGATATGGAAATTACATTAACCCACAATGTGTAAATAACAAGATATAATAGTAATATTAAAAACGGTAAAATAAGGGATAATCCAAAAAGATAAGGATTAAAAAATATACAAAACTTGTCTAAAAATTATTGGATGATTTTTCTTAGAACCAAAATAATATTATATTAGAATTAAATATGTTTCGTACCATTATTAATTGAAATTGAATTTATAATAAATTAATTTTTGAGAGCTTCCTAAAGTGCCACTCTCTTATCTTATAAAATGGAACCTACTCCCTCGCATCTTCACTCCATTTTGAGCCTTTAAGCTCCACCAAAACCTAACCACATCTCTTATAAACTTCCCTAGTTAAATTCATGAGGTTTTGGAATTCTCAAAGGACCAACTCTAGGGCCCTAAGGGGAAATTTATAGGAGGCATGTCGAGGAAGAGGTAATCTCTTCTACCGATTCTTTCAAATTTATTTCTTCTTCTACTTTCTATACATTTGTTGTTTAATTATAAAGTAATAATATTATTATAAATGATATATTAATATGTTATTATAAATATTAATCAAACCTACTTCACCTTCTATCTATCCTATGAAAAACGAAATCACTGCGTGTGCATGCATACGTCTTATCGTCTCAATGCCATGGTGTGATCTGTTTTTCACCACCACCCTACCTGGATTGGTATAGTGGTTGAAATAATAACTATATATGATTAATATAACATGATTCTAATTCTTAGATATTATAAAACATCCACTTCAATACTATTCATTAATTATGGGAACGATATCGTCGCTCATGCGTACGTACAACATTCCGTCTCCACGGTGTGATGTGATTCGTTCTACATAATATTCATTAAATCATGATTATATAATATGAATTAAATTAAGAAATATGATATAAATTATATTAATATCATGAATTAACTAATATAACTATAACATAAATATAGGTATAAGAACTTATCTGGAAAAATAGGCATAAGAACATAAAGTGGTTAATACCCGAATAACGAGTAACTGTGAAATGTTACCAACAAACAGATAAAAATATGATCATAGATGTTATCGTAAAAATTATTATGACTCTGGAATAAATCAGTAAAATTATTTAAATCATTATACATGAGTTTTTTATAGATACAAATCATATCGAACCTAAGGTAAGATATTATTTCGTCTCACTTTTATTTCTGTGGGACATATGCCTTAAACACCACCTATTTCTTATGTGTGGTGTTTATGATTCTAGGGAATGTTTTATGATTTTTATTATGAAGGTTATGATATTTAAATATTCATGTTATATTCTTTCTTTTGTG
This sequence comes from Viscum album, assembly GCA_963277665.1. NCBI lineage: Eukaryota > Viridiplantae > Streptophyta > Magnoliopsida > Santalales > Viscaceae > Viscum > Viscum album. Next base: position 307,105,479 of record OY728127.1, read on the forward strand.
AGGCATATTATTCCACTTATTATAATTGGTAAGGGATAATTTTTCATCCTCATTTTATCTGAGATTGTATATATGTTAGTATTTACTATGGATATTTTTATCATCAATGTCCATGTTTTCTAATAAATTTATTAAAATTTATATTATTCTTCTATGTATGTTTAAAGTAATTTTTACAAATTTTTTAATTTTACTACATGGTATGGAAGGAATCCTTCGTTTGTTTACAATACGATGTACTTTTTGACTTTTCCAGCAAAAGTACGAGGAGATTTTTTTTAACTTATATGACTGGAATAGGTTTTTACAACTTCATGATGCCTTATTTATACAATTATTTCTCTAAAATATTTCAATTTTATTTTCCACTAATTTTTTTTTTAAAATTGCATAGAATTTTGTGAAAAGAAAACGTTTCTAAAGAAGGAAGAATATTTTCTTCAAGAACTAAGTTGAAGTGGTTTATCAAAATTATTTCTAGTATAAAATGATACTCTTTAAATAGTGATATATTTCTATCCCAATTATTACTATTATTTTATTTTGTTAATTATGGAACAATATTTTATAAGGATTATGTTATGATGAAATGTTGTTTAAGGAACCCATTTTATTTCTCAGGTTTTTCTATGATGAATGTTTAATGTTTTTGTCGAACATGTAAGAATTATTTAATTATGAGATGGGTGGGACCTATATCTCTCTCCAATGAATTGGGTGAAGATTTATATCTCATGAGATAAAAATAGTTGGATCGAAAAGTATATCCAATTTAGTGATATAGGGATATAATGACAAGTAAACCTGATTTAGTAATGGACTTCGTCCACTATGATGGTCTCGAGAGAAATGTATTGGATACTATGGATATCATATTATGTTTTTAATGGTTTTCCAAAATTCCACATTTTATTCCCATGATATTTTATTATTAATAATATTTCTTTATAACCTATGTCTTATGTACTGCTAAGATTTATTTCCTGACTCTTGATTTTGATGTTTAGACTTTATGTTCCGGTTTTTAAGTTCAAATATATATGGTTTGATTTATTTTCTCCATGTTTACCATTAATGAGAATTTGAGCTAACCATTTCTATTTTTTATTTTCCCTAAGATGTAAAGAAATTTCATAGGTTGGAAAAAAAGGAATGATAATTATGGGAGATGTTGAAGATATTTAACCATGATTATAATATTATATTCTATGTTTCCAACTACATTAAACTAATACGGTCTTTGGGAATCTATTTGTGTCATGTATTACGTATTCTGAAATAGAAATGTAATGTCCATGTATGTTAATCTTGGGTTTATATAGTTGTTATTAGAGAAAAGGTTTAGTTAACTTTTGGAAACTAGGATGCAAGAACTTTATTTATATCCCCAGATAAATTTATAAGGTACGTCTAGGGATGTCCCTTAGGATAATTCAAACTATATATTACAGTCCTAAAATTATGATAATGATAATGAATAACCTATGATTAAATCTAAGATGTTAGATATTGAAAGTACTCCTATAATATTATGTTGTTTTCTAGCATGATTTTTGCATCTCACACTCTTCTTTTTGGGTTTCAGACAATGGATGGAACCTGAAGGAACCGTGTTAATGTTAAATGCACTGGGCAATGCAATTATTGTCCTCCTGAACAACCAAATTTTATGGGAGATGGAATGAAAAATCTTATTGTTATACTTACACAATCTATGAATCATTCTGGACTTCCAAATGAGTAGAAAAGGAAATGAAATTCTATTAAGTCCCTCATGAGGCAACGCCGACCTTCTTTCTATGGGTCAACTGATCCACTTTTTTCTAAAAAATGGATCTGTATAATTAAAAAGATATTTTCCATCCTTAACTATTTGGAACATAAAAAGGCAATTTTGGATGTCTGTCACATAGAAGGTGAAGCAGACCAGTGGTGGGATCTAATTAGTAATACAAGGAAGCAAGATGAAATTGAATCCATTGAATGAGATGAGTTCAAGAACATGTTTTTCAATAAGTACATACTTATAATTATTAGAAAAAAGTTGGAAAGGATGTTTGATTGATCTTAATAAAAAGTATTATGAATCTATTGGTATATACGAGGAGAATTTTACAAGGCTTGCAAGGTATGCTTCTGGATTTATCTTCCAACTTGAAAGTAAAGTTGATTAATTATTCAATGGCTTAAAACCATGTATTAAAATGGAATTAGCTATAATAGAATTTAGTAGTTATGAAGAGATTTTGTGTTTTGCTTTCAATGTAGAATTTGAAGTTGTTGTTACATATCGATCCCATGGTTTTGATAATAAATAAAAGATGGAGTTCAAGAAAAAAATTCAAACCAATGGTGAAAAGAATATGAATGCATTGTTATGATCAACGTGTGGAAAGAATCATGGTAGATATTTTCATAAATGAAATATAAAATGTTTCAAGTGTGGAAAGGAAGGTCATCAAGTAGGTGAGTGTCGATGTAATGGGAAAAAGATTTCTAATGATGTGAATAAAGAAAAGACTATAGAGAACGCACTGTGAAAACTTCAATGCTACAAGTGAAAGGAAATGGGGCATTATGCTAACCAATGCCCTAATCCAAGGTTTAATGATGATCTACATCAGCAACATCTTAAGGAAAAAGGTAAAGGGAAGTCACATGTGATCACTATTAGTGATTTTGAGTATCACAATGAAGTGGTGAAATGATTAAGTGTTTATGTAATGGGATTCCAAAATAGTGTTGTGGAATCTCATTTATAGCATTATGGAATATTGGAATATCTATTTATTTTTTTATTGTGGTTTTCAATAATTATATGGTACCAGTAACCATGTAAAGTGATTTAAATGTTTTTGGAAAGCACATGATATGCACAAAATGAATGGATAAGGAGAAAATGAGATGTTTGATGGAATTAATTCACTCATGACTTATATAAAGACAACATAATATAATGGTTTGGAATTTTGGTATTTTTGGTGTGTGGAATGTGTTAAATTTTGATGAAATTATTGTGTTCACTAAGGTTCTATGTAAAATCATGTTATAAACAAGTTTAAAGAGAATCCATGATTATGTTATTTACATGTTTGGAATGTGACAACCAAGAACTGCTAAATCAGATATGGGAGAAAAATGTTAGGTCAATTTAGTTCACCTCATTCTAAAGTTATATATTTTAAATTTTTGGAAGGATTTTAATGTTATCCCCTTATAGATAGTATAAGTTATATTATGGTTTATTTTTGTTGGATTAATGTATTGTCTCACTATTGGTGGAATTGTGCATATTTTATAACTTGTTCTAACCTTTTTTGTTGAGACAGATATGGAGACCTATCAATCTATCCCATGATCTTCTAACACTTCATGAATAACAAATTCAACTTAAATTCTTTAAAAAAGAGATGAAGTGGAAATTTTTAAGGGAACAATCAATGGTACTGAAATCAAGTATGTATTTCTTCTCATGCAAAAAATTATTCAACATTAGGAAAAGGATTTTGAAAACCAAAAAATATTATCCTAGTAACTTATTATCTGATGAATCAGATGGTCCCTTAAATAATCACATATTTACAACTTTTTGGTAGTTAAATTTCTCCAAATTATGTTCTCTATCACTATCCATCTGAACTTGATGGTTATATTTATCTTTTATATCCATGTTTTTATTTCCCACCTATGTTCTTGTATAGGGGAACCAACTGATGAGTTAATTTGGGTAACTTTTATGTTATTATCTTTTATTTTTAAAATTATGTTTTAGTATTCCTCTTTACGATGGGGGTTTCTACGAAAGAAATATTCACGTATTAAACCATTTATAACCCTGATGAATTTCGGGGGAGAAATTCATTTTAAAGGGGGTAGAATATAACACCCCAATATTTTATGATATATATTTTCTATTTTCTTTGAGGTATTTTGTTTTATACTACATAAATATTATATTGCGCTATATGCAACACCATATTAGGTTGTACTATGCACAACACTATACTTGGATTATGTTACACACAATTTCAAGTTCTTTTGATAGAATTCATTTCTCGCTATACTGAGTGTAGATTTTGTTCAATATATAAATGAAATAAGTTTCTATTATGTCATATGAAACAACAATGGAAGATTTCATTACATGCAATACTAACATGGATTGTGTAACACGCAAGAGCGACCTTCCTCGATAGCTTGCATTGTACGCAATACTGAGTCTCACTTAACAATGATATATTATTAAAATATTATATAAACTAGCTGTTATGAATAGTATTAACCACATTTTTAATTTTATATAACATTATAATTCATCTTACACATTTTCTAGAACATGATATGAGAACAAATTCAATTTTTTCAAAATAAAGGATGTTTTTCTCAAAAAAAATTATTTTACCGCTATTTGAATGCGCACCCATTTTAAATATAGTATTGACACTTTTATAAGTTAAATTTTAAAAAATAAACTTCTAATATTTAATGGGGACATAAAAATTTACTTTTTTTATTTTTGGTATTTCAATTTTAAAATTAAAATTTTGATGAATAGTGAAAATACTGAATTTTAACTCGAAGCTTCCTTTTTAAATAATTTATTTGTATAGTTAGATTGTCTAATTAATTTGTTTTAAACTGTAATTGGACTATATTTTTTTAATTTAATCCAATATTTTTCATTAGAAGTAATTTCACTTTTAAATTTGACATAAACACATGTCAATCTTTTGAAAGTTATTACTTCTTAAAAATCTAGTTTTTAGTTTTGACAATGAAACTTAATTCTAAATTAATTAATGAAATTTTTGTGTTTTGAATTTTAACTAATAAATTCCATATTTTTAATGATAAGGCTCACATTTTTTAAATAGGAACCCTTAATTTTTGGACATTATGAATAGTAACTTCAGTAATTATTTTATTTACCATGGTTAAAGGGTAAATATGGTAAATAAGGGTAAAAAATAATAATTTAGTAATACTAAACTATCCTAACACATATACAAATCCTATTGGATGATAATTTTCCAACCATTGTCATACTGCGATTGATTTTTGGACCTCGTTGATTAACTTGGGTATGAAAATGACATTTTATAAGAATTAAGTTAAGGTAAAGATAACTACAACCTAAACATATATATTTTACTAAATATATTTTAATATAGGGTTATATAACTGATATCTATGTCTATAAATAGTAATTATAATGCTAACCATTTTTTACTACATCATGGTATTTTATTTAAAAAATTTAGACATTAGATAAATATATTTATTTATGCAAAAATTATGATTTAGTGATTAGTTCATTAATGAAAGAATCAAATAAATGAATTTATAAATATTAAAATAAATATAATTTGAACATTTTGATTTCATCCATGAATTATTTGGATGCAATTGACATATTTGGGAAGATTTTATTCCTTTTTTCGATGTAATAATGTTGTAAGGAATTTTTTAAAAATTCAAGTGTGAATAGTATCAAAATTTCCAAAATTCATAACTTAAAACATAAAATTGTTTACTAAATGATATAAATTAATAAAAAAAATAAGATTCATAAAAATGGTTAATATAAGTCCAAATATTTCATAAATAACTTTTTCTGGTTGTTTGACCTGATATTGTAATTACATTAACCCACAATGTGTAAATAACATGATATCACAGTAAGATTAAAAATTCTAAAATAAGGGTTAAACCAAAATGAAAAGGATAAACAAATATTCAGAATTTTTCTAAAAATTATTGGATTATGGGTATTAAACCCTAAATCGTATTATCTTATAATTAAATAAAATTTGGACCATTTTTAATTGAAGTTGAATTTATAATAAATTAATATTTTGAGAGTTTCCTAAAATACTCATCTCCTCTCTTATAAAAGGGCACCTTCTCCCTCCCTTGTTCAATCCATTTTGATCTTTCAAGATCATCCAAACCCTTCCCATTTCTCATATAAACTTCTATAGGTATATTCTATACGTTCTGGTATTCTCTAAGGGAAAACTCTAGTACCTTAATAGGAAATTTAAAGGAGGAACATCGAGGAAGAGGTAATATATTCTACCGATTCTTTAAAATTTATTTCTTCTTATACTTCTTATTAATTAGTTTTTTAATTATAAAGTAATAATATAAGTATCACTAATATACTAATATTTTATTAGAAATATTAAAAAACCCAATTTCACCTTCTATGCATCCAATAAAAATAAAATCATCGCACTTGCATATGTTGGACTTCTGGTATCCACACCCTGGTGTAATCTATTTTTCACCACCACCATACATGGATGGGTATAATGGTGAAAATAATAACTATATATAATAAAATAACATTTTACTAATTCTGAGATATTATAAACCATCCACTTCTATATCATTCATCAATTATGGGAATGATATTGTTGCTCGTGCATACGTATGGCTTACCGTCTCCATGGTGTGATGTGATTTGTTATACATAATCATCATTAAAGAATGATGATATAAATGAATTAAATAATTAAATATGATATATATTATAATAATACCATGATGTAAATGATATAATTATAACCTAAAAATAGGAATAATAACATATATGAAAAAACATGAATAAGATCATAAAGCAGTTAATACCCGAATGATGAGTAACAATAAAATGTTACTAAAAATGGATAAAAATATGAATAAAAATTTTATCATAAAAATGATTATGATTATGGAATAAATAATTAAATTTTTTTAAAACATCATACATGAGTTTCAAATACATATGAATCATATCAAACCTATGGTAAGGGTTTATTTCATCTCACATCTATTTCTTTGGGACATATGCCTTAAAATCCACCTATTTATTTGGTGTGGTGTTTATGATTCCCATGAATTTTTTATGATTTTTATTTTTAAGGTTATGAAATTTAAATATGCATGTAATTTTATTTATTTTATGTGGTATATGATTCCACTGATTATAATTGGTAAGGGATAATTTTAAAATCTCATTTTTATCCGATATTGTTTATACGTAAGTATTTACTGGGGATATATTTATCATTCATGTCCATGTTTTCTAATAATGTTATCATAAAATTTTTATTATTATTCTATGTAAGTTTAAAGTCATTTTTACCCATTTTTTACTTTTACTACATGTTATGGATGGAATGTTTCTTTTGTTTGACATGTGAGGTACTTTTTGAGTTTTCCGACAAAAGTACGAGGAGAATTTTTTTCACTTATAGGGAATGAACATGTTTTTACTTCTTCATGATTCCTAATTTATACAAAACTTAATTCAAAATATTTCAATTTTATTTTAAAATAAATTATTTTCTTTTAAAATATCATGGAATTTTGAGAAAGGAAAATGTTTTTTAAAGAATAAAGGATATATTTATCAAGAACTAAGTTCAAGTGGTTTTTCAATATTATTTTCCATCTAAGATGATACATTTTAAATAGGGTATTGTTTACATCCCAATTATTACTATTATTTGATTGTGCTAATGATAGAAATATATTTTATATTGATTATGTTAGGATGGAATGATTTTTAAGGAACCCATTTTTTTCTTGGGTTATGCTATGATGAATGGTTTATGTTTTTTTTGGAACATGTAAGATGGATTTCATTATGAGATGGGTGGGACATATATATCTCTCCAATGCATTGGATAAAGATTTATATCTCATGAGATAGACATGGATAAAATGGAAAGTAAATATAGTTTAGTAATATAGGGCTGCAACACCAAGTAAATCGGGTTCATTAATAGACTTCATCCACTATATGGCCTTGGCAGCAATGCCTTAGCTACTATGGAAATCATATTTTGTGCTTAATGGTTTTCCAAAATTCTATGTTTTATTACGATTCTATTCTATCACGATTAATATTCCTTTATGATCTATGCCTTACATACTACCAATATTTATTTCATGAATGAATATTTTTATGTTTAAACCTTATCTTCATGGTTTTACATTCAAATATATATGGTTTGTTTTATTTTCTCCATGTTTACCCTTACTAAGGATTTTATCTCACCTTATTATGATTTCTTTTCCCTAGGATATAAATAAATGTTTTTGGTAGGGAAACAAAAAAGGATGAACTTTATGGGAGATGTTGAAGATCTTTTACCATGAGTATAATATTATGTTCTGAGTATCCAAAGACATTAAACTAATACAGACTTTGGGTGTATATTTGTGTCATGTATAAAGTATTCCAGAAATGAAATGTAATGTCAAAGTATGTCAATATTGGGTCTCTACAAGGTTCCTACTCATGTTCAGTTCCCTAATCCATAATTAATCCCGACTCATCCATTTAATACATAGACTTTTACCGTAACCTATCTAGAAAAATAGAAGGTCTATTTTGGTACCAATCAGGTAGCCTGAGTAGGGTGTGAGTATAACATATTAGGCCCCCACCAACAGTGTCTAAAACAATTACATTGAACAATAATGTCCGTAATTTAAATATTATTACATATAATGCATAAATAAATTGTTTATCACATTATTATGTATTCTCCATTTATGAATTTAAAACCCTGGGTTCCCATAGAAACACCAACCTCAATATATGATTCGGCCCATATCAGAATTTGAATTATCCCCAAGGGATACCACGTGTATAAACTTCCATGTTACCATTATTATTTCACAAACAAATGACCATGTTACCACTCATTAAATCACAAAAATGAAGGACCGTGTTACTATTATTTATTTCACACAAATGAATTACCCAGTTACCATTCATTAAATCACACTATTGAATGACCTTGTTACCATTCTTTTTTCTCACAGATGAATGAACTTGTTACCATTCATTAAATCACACAATTGAATGATAATATTTGCATTAATCAAAAGATAATTAATTAAATAGTTCATTATCCCACCAATGACATTACTAATTCAACTATTAATTGAACACAAAAATTCCATTAGTTAACTCAACAATTAACTAATCACAATAATAACATTAACCAATTCATCAATTAATTAATAACATCAACATCTCTAGTTAATTCATTAATTAACTAATCAAATCAGCTAATCTAGTTAACTCAAAAATTAACTAATCACATAAATAAATCTATTTAATTCACCAATTAATTTATGACATCAATAACTCTAGTTAATTCAACAATTAACTAATCTCACCAATAATATTAATTAATTTGATAATAAATTAATAAATTAAAATACATTAATTAATTAAATAATTAATTATCAACTTCAGTCATATTATCCAATTGTACAACTAACTAAACACAACAATTACGCTAGTTAATTAAACAATTATCTAACCACATCAATAGCTATAGTTTATTCATCAATTAACTAATCACATCAATAACTCTAGTTAATTCAAAAACTAACTAATCAAAACAATAAATCTAGTTTATTCATCAATTAACTAAACACATTAGTAACACTAGTTAATTAAATAATTAACTACTCTCAACAATAATATTAATTAATTCAATAATTAATTAATCACATCAAATACATTAATTAATTCAACAATTAATTAATCACTCCCATCAGTCCCATTATTTAATTAAACCATTAAATAATAAAAATTCAATCCCTTAATTAATTTATAAATTAATTAATCCCATGAATATCATTAATTATTTATATAATTAATTAATAATCCCATTCTCATTAAAAATTCAACAATTAGTTTATCATAGAATTATCTTTAACTAATTCCCCAATTTATTAATCTTGTCAATTCAATTAATTAATTCTTCAATTAATTATTCAATATTAACATCTCATTATTCATTATAAATTCAACCAATAATTATTCAAAGAAAAAAAATATAATTATCACATAATTAATTTTACAATTATTAATCTCAATTCATATACCATGACATGACATAATTAATTCAACAATTAATTATCTCAAATCAAATATCTACACATCTCATATTTAATATAGCATTAATCATCTCAAATAATATATCTAGATATCTCATAATTAACCAAACATTAATTATATAAATCAATATAGATAGAAATCACATAATTAATTCATCAATTGATTATCTTAAACCAATTATCTGAATATGTCATAATTAATACCTCGATTAATTATCTAAATAACATATCCCTAATTCTCATAACTAATACTCCCATTAATAATCTATATGGGAAACACATAAACCCAATAATTAATTACTTAATTAACTATCTAAATGGGAATCCCAATAGTTTCATAATCAACTCTTTGATTAGTCATGTTTTTCTATAATATCCAATTAAATCAATTGGTCGTTATCTAAATTATAAATCATCAAATCTCAGTATTAATCCTACCATTAATTAATTAATTGAGAATCCCTTAATTCTTAGAATTAATTCCCCAATTAATTATGTAAATGTAATGAAACCTAGTCTCATGATTAACTCCCCAATTAATCATCAATTTCAAAAGTAATCAAATTTAATAAATTGGCCATTATCTAAATCACAAATCTTTAAATCTCACAATAAATTCATCCATTAATTGTCTATTAATAAAGACCTTAAATAAAATAATTAATTCCTAAATTAATCATAATAATGATCATCCCATTAATCTCATAATCAACTCCCTAATTATTCATAAATTTCCACAATATACTCAATGAATCAATTGGTCATTATCTAAATCACATATTCCTAAATCTCAAAATTAATAAACAATTAATTATCTAATTAGAGAGCCTCTAGATCTCATAATTAATTCCCAAATTAATTATCATAATTGTCATACCCTTAGTCTCATAATTAACCCCATGATTAGTCATAAATTTCTATAATTTATCCAATTAATCAATTGGTCGTTATCTGAATCAGAAATTACTAGTTCTCATAATTAATTTCTCAATTAATTATCAAATGGGACAGCCAATAAATGTCATAATAAATTCCAAATTTATTATCAAAATTAGAGTCCCCTTAGTCTCATGATTAAATCCCTAATTAATCAGAAACTTTAATAATAAACCAATTAATCAATTGGCCACATTAATTAACCCAATTTATGAATTAAAATTTCTAAATAATACTAGAAAATCTACAATTGTATACACAAAATAAAAATAATGACTATGGGAAAATAATATTATACCACCTACCTCAATTTTTTTGAACACTAATCTCCCAACAGAAATCCCTAAATGTTGAGTGGAAAAACGATGTAGATTTAGATCTGAATCTCAAATCCCTAAAATAAAGATTCAAAAAAATCAAGATCATAAAATTTTAGATTGATATAGAGAATAATACATTAATATCTCACCAAATAGTCAAATATCTATCTAATACATCATATTAAGTCATTAAAATAATGTTTAATGGATAGAGGAAGAATAACGGAATAACGGGAGAAGAATCCACTTACCCGGAGAGAAGCGTCATTCAATACGATCTTCGATTCAAAAAGAACAAAGTCGGTACGGTATGAAATTCATATGGAAATATCCAAATAAAAGAATGTATACATATGGAATAATTTTGGTCAATTTGTAATTAATTATATGGGTGGGTGTTTCAGAAATTTTAGAATTAATTTTCAGACTTAATTAAATCTCGCACACAGTTTCCTACACACGGGTGCATTGTCTGCCCCATTCCCTCCCATTTTTTTCAATATTCTCCAAAAAAATACCAAAATTAAAACCCAATTTAAAAGTACTCAATTAAATTTAAAATAAAACCTCTAAATATGTTTGATAGGTCCCCATAAAAGTTTGGATTCTTATAATAATAAAGGGCAATTTTTGACTTTATCTTTTACCTAAATATAATAAATTTAAAAATCAAAGAAATATGAGATAATGTTTCCATATTGTAAAAATATAGATTTAAATATATGAAATAAACTCATCCAATAGAATAAATTCAAGTGTTAGGGTCATTTTCAGTCTTTATCATATTATTTTTAACTTTAATTACCCGATTTACCCTTACCATGGTAATAATTATTAACTATGATTACTATTCATAATAAACCAAAATAAAAGGGACCTATTTTAAAAACATTGACAGAATTATTCCAAATATAGAATCAATTTTCAAGATTCAAATTGTATATGTTGGAAAAATTAGATTAATTTTAAGACATAAAACGCAACCAAAACCATTTTTCCAAAAAATGCATTTTTAAGTATAATTTTTTTATACTAAATTAAATTATAAAACTTTTTCCAAAAAATTTAATTATATTTTTATTAATATTATATAAATAATTTTACAATTAAAATAGTTTCAAACAAAATTTAACTTTTTAAATTCTTGAAACAAAATTCAAGTTTTCAATGAAAATCATTATTTTTCACAATTTACTGGAACATCAATCTATTCAAAAAATTACCAAAATTATTTCCAATGTTAATTTTGATATTTTTATTTCTGAAATTATAATCATTTTATAAAATAAAATTAATTTTTTTTTGAATTAATTATAATTATCACATACAAAATGAAAAGTAATGCCATCTTTGACTAAAATGTATTTTTGAAGTATAAAATGATTTTGTAAAAAATTAATTACTTATAATTAAATTATATAAAACCTTTATAAATACTTTAATAATGTTTTTAACCATATGAATACCCTCCAATTTAGCTTCTAGGTTATAATGGTCAAATTTAAATAAAAGTTGTTTGGTTTGTTTAAGCTCGATGTTGTGTGTTGTATATGGTATCCTGCATAGTGGGTTTTAAAATATTAGAGAGTTAAATAAATCTTATATAATTAAAATTAATTATTATGACTTCATAGTGTTAATAACTAAAACCAAAATTACACCATATACATTAGATGTATTTGGATGTCCACTAATGAAATCCATGGTCATTTTTTCCCATTTCCATTCTAGTATGGGTAACGGTTATAATATCGACTTAGAATTTTGTCTTTCAAAATTAAATTGAATAAATACTACATATCAAGATACATACTCTTCAATATCCCCTTTAATGATGTCTCACTAGAAATAATCTTTCATATCACTATACATATATGTTGTTCTAGGATAAATAATGACCTAAGAACTTTGAGATTCATCTAACCACTCCTTTTTCAATTGTGGTATAGAAGGGAAAAATAATTGGTTATTTAACCATAAAATTTCATCATAAACATGGTTTAACTCAGGAATATGACACATATTATTCTATAATTCTTCATCTACCATTTGGGACTCTTTAATCTTCAAAAGAATAGTTGGTTCAATATTTATCTAAGAAATATATTATGTTTATCCCTTCCTATGATTTCAAGGCCCATCTTATATAAATCCATAAGTGTTGGGCCTATTTCAATACTAATCAAAAATAAAATATCATGGATGATCTGAATTAGGGCATCAACCACTTTGTTTTCCTTTTCATGGTTATAATGAATGGATTAGTGATAATCCTTAATCAACTCTAGGAATATCCTTTGGTGCATATTTAGCTATTTATGTGTGAATATATAAATAAATATTTTATGATAAATAAATAAATATATATATATATATATATATCATATTTTACACTATAAATTAAATTCCTTTAAAAAAGTTATTGCAAAAATTACTACTCACAACTCTAAATTACATGTCGGGTAATTTTGATCATAAATTTTCCATTGTTATGAAGAAAATTTAATCACCATATTATTCTGTATGAAAATTCACCATAGTTTCTTCTTCAATTCATCACTATAGATCACAAATAATTATTCACTACAAGCTAGTTTGATCACATGTATAGTGAAAAATCTTCTCTTTAGTTCCTTGAATTTTTCCTCATATTAATTTACCTAATGGAAATTAGATCCCTTCCCTGTCAATATGGTTATTGGATTTAATATCCATAAATAATATCCTACAAACCAAATAAAACTACATATCTTTCTTATCATGGTTGTTTTGGGCCATTGATAAATAACTACTATCATTCAAGGATCCACCAATATACCCTCTCTGGATATTATATGACCCAAGAATGATGATTTATATTACTAAAAATCATACTTAAAATTTTATTCATACAACTTATTATTCTCGAGGGTCTTCAAAAATTCCCTCAAAATTTTTTAATTCTATTCCATAAACTTTAAATATAAAAAAACATCTATAAAAACAACCAGAAAATTATCAAGGTAATCAATAAAAACTCTATTAATTTAATCTATGAATATATCTAGGGAATTGGTAATTCTAAATAAAACCACCATAAATTCATAATCACCGTACCTCATATGAAAGTATGTATTGGAAATATCTGCCTTCATGACCCATAATTGGTTATATATAGAATGAAGATCAATGTTGGAAAAGTTTTGATCTCCAAGAAGTTATTCAAAAAAGTCATTAATATAAGTTCGATGGTACTTTTTAATGATATTTATGTACATAAGTTCTCAAAACCCATTTAAAAGTCACGTAGGCCCATCTTTATTCTTAAGAAAAAGAACAGGTGCACCCCATGGTTACGTGATTGTGAATATGGATACCGTATCAAGATTATTATGGAGCAACTTCTTCAATTCCTACAACTCAATATTGGATATTCTATATGTACTCTTTGAAATAGGTATATCACCAGGTATGAGTTCCATTGAAAAATCAACTCCATCAATCAGTGGAATACTCTGATTTAAAAAAATACATAATCACATTCTCTAAAAATCATAATATCTTCCTCATTGAGTTTATCCCCACCCATTTGAGATAAATATCTCTCATGAATAAGTAATAAGACCAATAAAATATAATTAGTTTCCATTGGATGTTCATATTCATCCTCATACTAAAATATGATCATAAGTTGATATAGAATATTAAATATTAATTACTTAAATTAAAAATTGATATGTCTTCTTTATAGAGAAATCAAATACATTCCAAAAAAATCACATTCAACTAGAGAGAGAATCAAAATATTTTTAGGATGTATATTCTAATAATCTTTTATCATAGAGGAGCTATAGTCTTATGACACAATCATTTAAATATTATATGTTTTGATTAATAATTTTACAAAAAACCATTGAGGTGGTGATATAATACCCTTAGTAAGTTTTACACATATAAAAGATAGGGTAAAACCAAAATTAAATCAAATAATTTTAGTTATAGAGTGGATGATATATATAAATTTCACAACATCATTCTCATGACCCACATTAATGAATGGGATTGGAGAGATTTCACTTTATCTAAGGAATTAATAAATTATTGATGTATATTATTATCATTAACCATTGAATTTAGTCACTAGATGGTATAATGACTGTACTCCATATAGTTGTAGAATTCAAGTATTTTAGGTACATTACACTGAGATTTCTCCCCATTCTTTTCAATGTATTTCCACTTTATATCTCTTTTGAATTCACTTTCTTGATGAACTTCCTTTCCACACATGAAAGATTTTCAAGTCTCTGGGAGATAATTTCCCCATGCTTCTTTACAAACATCAAAATTAAAATAATATTGATTTTGTTACCTCCATGAGTTTTATTATTAATATGTCCTAAAAATATATCATTATATTCTTATTCAAATAATGAGAATTATTGGAATATCGAATTAATGTTTTTTTCATTGAAAAAACATCAAATGATTTCTTCAAGGATACTATAGTCTCTTATTGATACTAGCATTTAGAGGCTTGGTTTTAGGTCACTAAAGAACTTATCAATTTTTTATTTAGTTTTTATTATAAAACTAAAATCATACTGTGAATTTCTGGAAAATTTTTCCTCATAGGCACTAATAGATTCATCATCATTCTGTTTAGGCTCAAGTAATTTCCATTACATTATAATGAGAAGTGTATGAGGGATATTATTTACTAAAAAATATCCTATTAAACTCATCTCACTCTATTGAGTCAATTTCTTCCTCTTATTTATTATTCATAATAAGATTATATAATTTCTATGTTATTCCTTCCAAACTAAACACTTATAGGACAACGTTTTCAAGCCCTAAGAACAAGTGTTTGAAAGTATTATTTTTATTAGTGTTGATCCATTGCTTGACCACTAGTACATTTTAGGACAGATATAAATAAGTTGGTTTTTTCCCCATGGAAGACCCAACAACGCATTGGTTCTTAATTTTATCATTTGTAAGCTCAATATGATTCACTTCTTGAGTGATTTACATGATCATAATGATATGATATTTCATTCTAGCACCCATGTTGTTCCATTATGAAAGAGTAATTTCCTACTATATTCATTATTGAAATTATTCCTACTATTTATAGCCATTTAATAAACAAAAAATATTTCATAAGTATCATGCTATAATAATTAGGGTAAGAAATCATATAATCAAAAAAATAATTCATGAGATGTCTAAAATTAGGTTACCTTCTTATCATTCTATGAAACCTTTATTTTAAACTTATATAACATTCAATTCAACATAGTTTATTTTATGTTTTATCCTCATATTATTCAAAACCTAATGCCAAAAATTTCTATAAATACCTTTGTTTGAAAATGAGGTCATAGGAGTAAAAAAAATAAAAATATTGCATCATTTTAGGTGAACATTCAATACCTTTAACAATAGTACATGAATGAGGATCATAATGGTTTAGTATCATTGAGTAATATATTCATAATCAACTTATTTCATAAAATATCTTCAATATCTCTCATAATCTTCTACTAAAATTATACCCTTTTAATATATTTATTACTTGAAACCCTTCTTCCTAACATTGGTGAAATTGAAACATAAGAAAGGGTGAGATTAGATGACGAGTAAGGATAAACATGAGATATATAACTCAATGACCATATAAATACCTAATATATGCTTAAGCATTTGGGAACATTCTTATAACTTGAAAATTTCTTACCCATTCATTCATTGATCACAAATAATGATTTATCGAATAAATCATTAGTATTCTAAAAAGACATGAGTAAAAATAGTGAGGAATTTTCATTAATTAGTCATGGTCCATGGGTGAATATAATAAAACTAATAATATTCCATAGGAATCATGGAATATGAATATGCATATAAAATAATTTCATTAGTCAATTCTCACTACCAAGACTATTGTTATACCTACCCTGATTTTTCTTAAAACACTATTACATCATTTTTAAAATATAAAATATAACAGTGTTACAAAAATAGGATCCAAATATTTAGCTCCTTTGGAAAATTAGGACCAAACATAAAATTTAAATAATAAAACATAAACATTATTTAACTCCTTATTATATATCTTCTTAGTGGACCTCATTTTCTCCTTAGTACATGTAATCACCTGAGGATATACATCAAATAATGGGGTGTGCTAAAAGACTAGTAAGAGGATATATAATAACATGAATTAATATAACATGGGTGAGGATAATCATTATTATCAAAACCTAATAATGGTATCATCATCATAATATTTAGATGAATCATTATATAATGTCATGGAATGTGGAAATGCATAAAAATGAAACATTATGTCTTTGTGGTCAAATACCGCACATAGTTGTGCATAAATCTAACATCATGTTCACACATATCATATGTGCATACTCATAATATCATCATTTTGAAGAAGATAGCATCATGTAAACACATATTTAACATTATCCCATGATAAACATAAAATTAACAAATGTATTGGAGTGATATATAATTCTGGGTTCACCCATCACATCATAGAATTTATATCATCTTGCATGAACCATTGATAGTATAACAATATTTTACATAAAATAACAAATAGAAATGAAATTTGTTTTTTGGGAATTTAATAAATAAAAAATTCATGAATAAACCATGTTTTTACCAAATTAAATAGGGAATAACATACAAGTTGTAGGAATAATTTATTGCAACTGAAGAATAAATAATCTCTTAAAAATTAAAGCATGAATTTTTAGAAATAATAGTTCATTTAGAAAATTCATTTCTTTTGTTACAAAATTAGACTGAAAACATGTATATCACTCAAATTAAAACTTAAGAATAAATTAATTATATTTTAGTAATTTTAAATATCATCCCCACTAAAATTTGGCATGAAAGTGGAATTATCCAAAGAAAGTAAAATGGATTAGAGAATCCCCTTACCTTAACTCTAATTGCATTCTTCACTTTGATATCCACGATAGTAAAATTTGATTCATTAATTAAAAAATCAATAACCTCCTATGAATTTATTTTATTTATTATAATTTTACTATGTTCATTTATGGCCATTATTATGTGTTATAGATATCAATTCCATCATTCTGAGAGTGTTTGTTTTCTTGGTTTTCATGATCGGTTCGCTTGTATACATGTATGGAAGTTCTTGTAAAATGTAGATAATAATAGAAAATGTATATTATATGTTATTAATGAAATTGAATAATATTAAATAATCTTATATTTTATTTTTTCTATGGTATGTTGATGAATCATTAGATAAATAGTGAATGATAATATTTTAGTTTAACTTTGGAAGCTCGAGGTCACAACAAACTCATTTTGTTTTATTAATAAATATTTTGAATATTTGTTAGTTACAAAACATAAAAGGGGTTATAGAATAAAATTTAAAATATTTTTCACCCATTATAATGGTTTTATGACCAGACTAGAAGGAATTAAAGTAAAATTGAAACCAGACATCCTTGAAGGTGATAAAACAACACCTCACTGATGATGTTTCCATTTTAAGAATAAAAGGTAGGGGAGAACATGTTTGCTGATGAATTATTTAATTAAAATAATAAAATTAAAGTATATATAAGATCCTATAGTTACCATGCCACTTGTATGAGGGTAGATGAGGAGAGAATACGAAAATAAAATAAAATCAAAGCAAATTAATATAAAATAGAAGATGATTTTACCTCTTGAATCCTTCTCTTTGAGAACCTCATTACAGATATTGGAGAAGGGGGTGGGGGTGGGGGTGGGGGTGGTATTTATAGCGGGGGAGAGGGGTGTTTTTTGATTATTTTTCTTATTAGTTCTCTATTTTCGCTCAATAATATGAATAGTTTGAACCCTATCACTGAATATATTAAAATAATAAAGCGTTGTTCTAGATTATGTGATTACAATATCCCTATAATATCTACTAATCAATAATTCATATATTTGTTAAATATTTTAAATTAATGTATTTCACTATTAAAAAAATAAACTTCATTAAAAAATAATAAAAACTCACCCTATCATTTTTTGATATGTAAAATTCAAACATGGATTTAATTTCATACAAATTATTTTTTAAATATGATAATTTAATTTTTAAATAGAATAATTATTTATTCAAAAAATTCAGATTTTAAAATTATAACTGATTTTATAACACTTTTTTAAGGTATCATAAAATTATCTTATAATATTATGAAAAAAGTACAAATTTTTGAATAAATTTTTAAAAAATAAATTTTCTTTTAAATAATAATATTAAATATATAATTAAATTAAATATTTATAACTTAAAAAATACCAATACTTAATCTATCATTTAAAATCATTTATTTACTTATAACATGAAATAAATATATCATACATTCATTCATTAGATACCTAAATCTTATTTATACTTTCATAGATGAGGTTACTATTCTCTTTGCCAGAGTACTATTCCTAATTTTCACATTACTATTCTAAAGTTCAATTTCATATTCCATTAGTATGGGTTATTAAACTTCTATAAATATCACTTATTCCATTAATTTTTTATTTTTAGTATTTTTATTGTGTCCTCTATGTGATTTTATGTGATTTATACTATATGGATTAATTATAAAACAGAGGTCTCCATTTATAAAATTATGGGTTATTACATTCTGCACCCTTATGAAATTTCACCCTCAAAATTCCATTTTAGATACTATGGTGAAAACAATTGAGGGTAACTATCATTCATGTCCTCCTTGAGTTCCCATAATTCCTCTTCATACTTATGGTTCCACTACAGTATTTTGACCAAGTGAGTAGTCTTGTTGCATAGAAATTTATCTCTATGTTCCAAGATATTCAATAGATTCTCCTCAGAAGAGATATCATTTTTCAAATATACCACCTCTGGATTTAGTATATGTGAGGGATCTATTATATACTTAAGTGGGATACATGAAATACATCATGTACATAAGACATGGTAGGTGGATTTTCCATTCAATAGGCCAGAGCTCAGACATGACTAAGAATCTTGAATCGGCCAATGTAACTGGGACTCAGCTTTCCTTTCTTCTAAAATATCATGATCCTCTTCTATAATGATATGTAGAGGAATAACATGTCTCTAAACTCAAACACTAGGTTCCTTTCATTGATTATCTGCATATCTCTTTTGTCAAATTTGGGATACCATGATGTGATATTGCGTGTTTTTCACATTTTATATCATTTCATCACCCATTTCAGGTCTTGGCATCTTACATTCACCTACCTCAACCCAACATGCCATGTTATAAATCCTTCCACATGATGGGATTAATATTGAACTGTTTGGTTTCTAGAGTGGAAACTATTGTTGTAAGAGAAGTCAACCAGAGGTAGATGTTGGTCTCATCAACCTTTGATTTCCAAAGATCATTCTGTCAACATTTCTTCTAGGGTCTGAATAGTCAACCTAGATTGGAAATTAGATTGATGGTGAAAATATGTACTAATGTTCAGATCAGTGTACAAAGCATGCTGGATATGTTTCCAGAACTTTGATGTGAAACTCAGATCGTGATCAAATACAACAAGTAGTGGTACTCCATGAAGACTTACCACTTCTATGATGTATATCCATGAAAGTTGATCACGTGATACATCCTCTTGAATTATGATAAAGTGATTTTTCTTTGTAATATGATCCACACAAATCCTTATAGAATTATTCCCTCTGGATGTCTTTAGATTTCCAGTGACCAAGTCCATGGAGATTTTTTCCCATTTCTACATTATTATGGGTAATGGTTTCATCATCCCTTTATAATTTTGTTTTTTAGCATTCACTTGCTAACATAGTAAGCACTTTTTTATATTTAGTGATATCATTCTTCATATTATCCCACCAACACTACTAGAAAAACAGGTATTTGCGACAGGCCATTTGCGACGGGATCTCGTCGCAAATGGCCCGTTGCTGAAAACGGCGTCGCAACAACACTTATTTGCGACGGGCCCGTCGCTAAAGCCTTTTTTTGCGACGGTTAATCTCCCCGTCGCAAATAGTACTCCGTATATTTGTAAAAAACTTTTAAAATAGTTTTTACGACGGGTCCCGCCGCAAATACCTTTTGTGACGGTACCCGTCGCAAATAGTTGTTGCGACGGGACCCGTCGCAAATAGTTTTTGCAAAGGGTCCCGTCGCAACAACTATTTTTTAAAAAAACTAAAAAAATATTAATAAATTATTTTAATGCATATAATAATACTAATATTTGCGAAAGGCATAGTATCCCGTCGCAAATACTATAAAAAAAATAAAAAAAAATTATTAATAAATTATTTTAATTAATATAATAATAGAATTATAATTCACAAATAAAAATAATAAATTATTTTAATTAATATAATAATAATAGAATTATAATTCAAAAATAAAAAATAATAGAATATTAATAAATGATTTAATTAATATAATAATATTAGAATTATAATTCATAAATAAAAAAAATATTAATAAGTTATTTTAATTAATATAAAAATAATAGAATTATTTTACATTCAAATATTAAAATAATTCAAGTATTACAAAAAAATATAATTAAATTATAATATTATAAAATTTTAATATATATATATATATAATTTAATATTATAAAATATAAATAATATTATTATTCATATTAATATTGTTATTTAAATAAATAATATTATCATTCATATTAATATTTATCCCATGCCTCGTGGATGGCGTCACGCATGGTATCCTCGATCGGATACCATAAACCCTACAAATAAATCAAAATATCAAGTTAGAAATGAAATAATTTTCAAAATAAAAATTATTTATTTACGTACGTACCAACCAATGGCCGAACATGGCCTGCTGCAAATCAATGGAAATCTGCTCCCATGTGGTCCACGGCTGAGAGAAATAGTTGCGCAAAATAGCGTTGCCCTGTCCGACTGCTATATGCAGAAAACTGAAAAAAATAATAAACATTTATTATGTGAATAGATTAATGAAATCTTAGTCAAATCCACAGGTTATCACACAGGTTATCACACCTCTGTGTGCGTGGATCAAACCCAAGACGTGGACGTCGCTCGGGGATGGGGTCAGGAATCATCAATCGTGCAAGACCGCGCCCCCTCTGCGTACTCCCTAGAGCGCCTGTAGGCTGAGGGTCATCTATCAGCAACTCATCCGCATCGAAAGTCAGGTCAGCATCCGCCAACTCACGAAATGTGGCGTCGTCCATCTGAAACAGAAAATGTTAATGTTAGCAAATAATTGATAATTACTATTATATATACATATATACATATTATGATTGTATATAAATACCATGGAATGCTATCAGTGTTCATCTTCATCATCATCTTCATATATGTCAATGTCATCTTCATATTCCTCCTCAACATCATTGATATCCATTCGAGTTACAGTTTCTTCATCTCTTACCATTTCAAATTCATATGTGACATCATTAACATCATCGTCATCACCGACTCTTAAATGTGGGGTGTCGTCATCGATACTCATGTCTCTTTATAAAAAAGATTGATTTTGTGTACTCTCATGAAAAAATTCAATTCTTTACACATCAGTGAAAGCACATTCACTTTGACTAAACTGATTGTCTCGAATTTTGATTTTTATTACACTCCACCAATCAGTCAAGTCTCTTGATGTTGCACAATACTTTGCGTAATAAACTTGATATTCCTGTTGAGCCAATAAGAATGGTTCATTTACTGCAAGAACACTTTTACATTTAATATCGATGATTCCATGAGTCGGATGAACACACACGCCTCTCTTTGTATCCAACCACCGACATTTGAACATGGTTATGTAATGTTGTCCAAGATAACAGAGTTCAATGATTTCATCAAGTATTCCATAAAAGTCAACTTCATTTTCTCGATGATGAGATCCTCTCAAGCTAACTCCACTGTTCATTGTTTTTTTCGATTCCCCATATGCATGTGTGTGGAATCGAAATCCATTCACCACATATGAATTATAAGTTTTAACAAGTTTGGAAGGTGGGTTACTCAATACACACAGTCGTTTGTCATTTTTATTAGCATGTCGAGACACCTGAAATTTTTTGAAATAATTATCAATATAGTAAACTATACATTGAATGAGTTGCTAAAGGATAAAGAATTTATGTTACCAGTTTTTGAAACCACTGAGAGAAATTTTTCAGTCGACGTTCTTCGAGAGCAGCTGCTGTAATTTGTGGAATTTGTTTCTTGATATGATTATCATACAACCTATAAAAACCAAAGTTATTTACTGTGACATAAATGATAGAATAAGTGATATAAACACTTACAGTACAACTGATGTCATCTCTTCACAGTTGAGCAGAACATACGTATGAGCTCTCTAATGATCATCATCTGAAAGCCAGCGTTCATAAACTCCACAAAAACCAAGCTCTGACTGGTTGAAAACAAATAATTGATTGTCGATTTCATCAATATTCCTCTTGTTCCGTCCCATTCGGTTGTGTTTTGAAGGATACTCAGATTCAAAATAATGGGAGCATAAAAAAGATATTTTCTCTTACAAATAAGCTTCTACAATAGATCCTTCAACAGATGCTTTGTTACGTACTTTTCTTTTCAATTTTTGCATGCATCTTTAAAATGGGTACATCCATCGAAACTGTACCGGACCTCCACATTTGGCTTCATATGGCAAATGTGACATCAAATGTTCCATTGAGTCGAAGAAAGACGGCAGAAATATTTTTTCCAGTTTACATATAATTACAACAACATCTTTTTCAAGTTTTCCTAGAGCTTCATAATCTGCCATAGCCGCACAAATTTCCCGAAAAAAATGAGACATGTCTGTTATGGAATCCCAAATCACATAATTCAACAGACCTCTTAATACAATGGGTAGAAGTATCTCCATTATAACATGACAATCATGACTTTTTAATCCAGTAATATGACCATTCTTTACACATCTACCCAAATTGGAAGCACAGTCATCTGGAAGTCTCAAATCTGCAATCCACTGACAAAATAATAAACGGTTTTTCTTTAGACAGTGTATAAGATGCTTTTGGTTTCAGTAACCTTTCTGTTCTGACATTCTCAAATAGTTCCAATTCTGGACGCCTGCAAATTTGGGCAAGATCTAAACGTGCATTTACATTGTCTTTGCTCTTTCCTGGCGTATCCAAAACTGTATGAAACAAATTATCAAAACAGTTCTTCTCAAAATGCATGACATCTAACATGTGTCGGACCAACAGATCAGACCAATATGGCAAATCCCAAAATATGCTACGTTTAATCCAATTGTGTTCTTTCCCAAAACCAGAAATTTTCTGATGGTTTATTGTGGGACCAAAAGTGATGGGAGGTAATGAAAATACAACTGATTTTAACTCCGAACCTGATAGCATTTTTGGAGGTCCATCCCTTTCAACTGTTCCTTTTCTGAAATGAGATCTGTTTCTGCGAAAAGGATGATCAGCTGGAAGAAATCTGCGATGACAGTCAAAATAACAAGGTTTCTTTCCATGAATGAGCAAAAGCTTTGTTCTCTCCCATACAGTAAGGACATGATTTCTGACCATGTGTACTCTAGCCAGATAACATCCCATAAGCCGGGAAGTCACTTATTGTCCACATCAATGCTTCTCTCAGTATGAAATTCTGTTTCGTTGCAACATCATATGTACTGACACCAGTACTCCACAATAAATTTAATTCGTCAATCAATGGCTTCAAATAAACATCAATATTTTTCTTCGGATGTCCTGGAATTAGTAAAGTCAAAAAGATATATGGCTCCTTCATCAACATCCATGGAGGTAAATTGTACGGAGTTAAAAAATAGGCCAACATGAATATTGACTACTATAAGATCCAAACGGACAAAAACCATCAGTGGAAAGGCCCAGTCGAACATTTCTAGCTTCTAAAGAAAAGGATGGATGCACTCTATCAAAATGTTTCCATGAAT
The DNA here is from genome assembly GCA_963277665.1 of Viscum album. Lineage (NCBI taxonomy): Eukaryota > Viridiplantae > Streptophyta > Magnoliopsida > Santalales > Viscaceae > Viscum > Viscum album. Next base: position 307,130,626 of record OY728127.1, read on the forward strand.
CACCATCGGCTGGATGATTCAAGCTTTTATCGGTTGAAATATTCTCTTTATGCCATGACATCATTGTCGCTGTATTCTTAGACATGAATAAACACTAAAGTCTGGATGTAAGCGGAGAATATCTCAACTGTTTTACAGGAATCAAACCAGACTTCCCATGTTGTCCTTCTTTATATCTCAGTTGCCCACATGTGGGACAACTATCCAACGACTCATTTTCCCCAGAATATAAAATGCAATCATTTGAACATGCATGAATCTTCTGACAAGTAAGTCCCAAATTTTGAACCAGCCTCTTACTCTCATAGTAAGTTGCAGGTAAAACATTTCCTTCGGTTAACAGTGTTTTCAGCAAAGAAAATATCTGGTCAAAACAGGTGTTTGACATTCCGTTATCTGATTTGATAGCCATAAATTTTGTAACTGCTTCTAATTTTCTCATCTTTCAGCTAGGATATAATACGTCCTCAGCAGACTTCAACAACTCATAAAATTCAAATGGTGCCAACTCAGGATTTGAAGCTATATCAGCCGGAGTTTCTGTATGTTGAACAGATGAACCTGCAACATCATGTACTAAATCTTGAAACCGGGATGGATCCGGAATCTAGTTGGTATCACCTGCTCTGGAACTGCGTTCACCATGTTGATACCAAAAAACATAATCTGGTTGAAAACCAAAACGCAAGAGATGTTCTCCCACTTTGTCAAATGTGTCAAACATTCTCAATGCACATTTTCTACAAGGGCATTTTATTTTTTCTTTCTGAAACAAATTCTGGATTTGATGCCGCAAATGATAAAAAAGTCTCCACACCCTCTACATATACTAGATTTAAACCAGAACCGTTTGGAATTCTACGTTGATTTATCCATATGCGGTCACCTAATAATGATTGTTGACGACCTCGTTGTTCCATATTTCTCTATAAAATATAAAAGCATTACTGGTTTTGAATAATTTTTTTGAAAAAACACTCAAGCTAGGATAATTATAGAGTTTAGATCATACACGACTGATGCAAACTTTTTATTGAGATAGACCTAAAAATTGACCCTTTAAGAATTAAATATGTTGAGAATAAAGCAAAACATGTTACAAATATTGATAATTTTAATATTATATAAATTTTTTATTATTTTCATAGTACTAATATTATTGGTAATTATTACAAATTATTGGTAATTTTTGATAATTCTGGTAATTACTGGTAATTATTACTAATTATTGGTAAGTATTACTAATTATTGGTAATTATTACTAATTATTGGTAATTATTACTAATTATTGGTAATTATTACTAATTATTGGTAATTATTACTAATTATTACTAATTATTACTAATTATTGGTAATTATTGTTAATTAATACTAATTATTGGTAATTAATACTAATTATTGATAATTAATACTAATTATTGGTAATTAATACTAATTATTGGTAATTAATACTAATTATTGGTAATTATTGGTAATTATTGGTAATTATTGTTAATTATTGGTAATTATTGCAAATTATTACTAATTATTACTAATTATTACTAATTATTGGTAATTATTACTTATTATTGGTAATTAATACTAATTATTGGTAATTATTACTAATAATTACTAATTATTACTAATTATTACTAATTATTGGTAATTATTGTTAATTATTACTAATTATTGGTAATTATTACTAATTATTACTAATTATTGATAATTATTACTAATTATTGGTAATTATTATTAATTATTACTAATTATTGGTAATTATTATTAATTATTACTAATTATTGTTAATTATTACTAATTATTACTAATTATTATTAATTATTTGTAATTATTACTAATTATTGATAATTATTACTAATTATTGATAATTATTACTAATTATTGATAATTATTACTAATCATTGGTAATTAATACTAGTTATTACTAATTATTACTAATTATTGGTAATTATTGTTAATTATTGTTAATTATTACTAATTATTGGTAATTATTACTAATTATTACTAATTATTACTAATTATTACTAAGTATTACTAATTATTGGTAATTAATACTAATTATTGGTAATTAATACTAATTATTGGTAATTAATACTAATTATTGGTAATTAATACTAATTATTGGTAATTATTACTAATTATTGTTAATTATTACTAATTATTGTTAATTATTACTAATTATTGGTAATTATTACTAATTATTGGTAATTATTACTAATTATTGGTAATTATTACTAATTATTGGTAATTATTTCTAATTATTGGTAATTATTACTAATTATTACTAATTATTACTAATTATTACTAATTATTGGTAATTAATACTAATTATTGGTAATTAATACTAATTATTGGTAATTAATACTAATTATTGGTAATTATTACTAATTATTACTAATTATTGGTAATTATTACTAATTATTGGTAATTAATACTAATTATTGGTAATTAATACTAATTATTACAATATATTATTAATTATTACTAATTATTACTAATTATTACTAATTATTGGTAATTATTCCTAATTTTTACTAATTATTACTAATTATTACTCATTATTACTAATTATTGGTATTTATTATTAATTATTACTAATTATTACTAATTATTGGTAATTATTGGTATTTATTCCTAATTATTACTAATTATTACTAATTATTGGTAATTACTACTAATTATTCCTAATTATTCCTAATTATTCCTAATTATTTCTAATTATTCCTAATTATTACTACTTATTCCAAATTATTACTAATTATTACTAATTATTACTAATTATTGGTAATTATTGGTAATTATTGGTAATTATTAGTAATTATTGGTAATTATTCCTAATTATTACTAATTAGTGGTAATTATTAGTAATTATTACTAATTATTACTAATTATTGATAATTATTGGTAAGTATTACTAATTATTGGTAAGTATTACTAATTATTGGTAAGTATTACTAATTATTGGTAATTATTACTAATTATTGGTAACTATTACTAATTATTGGTAATTATTACTAATTATTGGTAATTATTACTAATTATTGGTAATTATTACTAATTACTGGTAATTATTACTAATTATTGGTAGTTATTACTAATTATTGGTAATTATTACTAATTATTACTAATTATTCTTAATTATTGATAATTGTTGGTAATTGTTCCTAATTGTTAGTAATTAAATGAATAATTACCAATAATTAGGAATAATTACCAATAATTACAAATAATAACATTATTAGTATATTTTATTATTAATATTAAAATAATATAATTTTCTAATTTATATACAATTCTCCTTTCATTTGTGCGTTTTCTATCTCCACATACAAATAATACATGTGAAGACAGCAAACACACAGATGAAAAGAGAATTGTATATATATAAAAAATTATATTATTTTAATATTAATAATAAAATATACTAATAATGTAATAATGTTATTTTTCCAAATTATTGGTATTTATTACTAATTATTAATATTTATTCTTAATTATTAAAAATTATTACTAATTATTCCTAATTAACATTAACTATGAAAATACTAATAATTTAAATTTATTAAGTAACAAAACAATGTAAACATAATTAAATTACAACTAATTATGAATAATTGAAACTAATAAAAAATTAAAAATAAATATTAAATTAAAATGAACATAAATACCTTGAAAATTGATCTGCTCTGATCGTTCTTCAAAACTTTAATATCAACTCCGGAGAAAAAAAATAAATTTGAGAAAAAATGAACTTTAGAAATAAACCGTTGAGAGAAGAAGAAGATGGAGTTTGAGAATGATTTGAAAAAAACGGATGGGGGTATTTATAGGTTAGATTATTTGCGATGGGTTCATTTGCGACGGGATTCCCATCCCAAATAGTGTTATTTGCGACGGTACCCGTCGCAAATACCTTAGCCAACATTTATTACGGTCAATAGTTAAATAGTTATTTGCGACGGGTCCCGTCGCAAATAACCACCTGCCGACATACTATTTGCGACGGGGAAATATTCCCGTCGCAAATACCTTTTACCGCTGCCGGTTATTTGTGACGGGAATATTCCCCCGTCGCAAATAGTTTTCCCACGATTTGATGCGCAACGCGCGCCAGTTCTTTTGCGATGGGGAAAGCAATCCCGTCGCAAAAGCCTACTTATTTGCGACGGGATTTATTCCCGTTGCAAATACCCATTTTTCCCGTAGTGCAATACATCTCTCAGAGATCTCGGTAAATCTTTACTCTCCTTTGGTGAATAGAGAAGGCTGAGATATATGTGTCACGAAGAATCTCATTATTTTTCACTATATTATATGGTACACATATTCATTTTCTAATCTTACAAATAATTCCTCATCAATTTTGAACCCTGAGTATTTCCTACTTATGATAGCTTCCACCTTTTTCTGAATTTCCACATCATTCCTTTGAGCATCCTCTATTTTCTCCACAAGGGATGGTTGAGCAATCACTTGATAAAGGATTGATAATGACCCTCTGTTAATTATTTCCATGTCCATACCTTGAAAATATAAGAATATTGGATCCTTAAAATTTCTCATTATTGATAATGTTTCATGATCCATTCTACTTAGATAATGTTCCACTTTATTCTATTTTCCAGGATGGTAGTGGATTGAGAAGTCATAATCCTTGATGTTCTATAACCATCTTCATTGAAACATATTAAGCTTCTTCTGTGTGATTTTATATTTTAGGCTATTATGATTATTATATATTTTACACTTCTCCCCTTAGAGATAATTCTTATAGATTTTCAACATGAAGATCACAACTACCAACCCCAGATCATATGTCGGATAGTTTTTCTCTTTAATTTTTGATTTCTTTGAGGAGTAAGATATCAATTTTTAATTTTTAATTAGTACACATCCTAACCCCATTTTTTAAGAATCGCTATCTAGAAAAAGATTTCCCCACATATCAGAAGTCAGAGTACTAGCGCAATGGGAATCCTATTTTTTAACTCACCAAAGTAGTCCTCACATTCGCTGGTCTAAACAAACTTATCTCGATTACATGTAATCTTGGTTAGTGGATTTGAAAATTGTGAGAATTTATCAAAAACAAATTTCGATACTAAGATAGACCATGGAAACTATGGATATCCATTATAGATTTTGGATTTTACCACTCTCTGATTTCTTTTGTCTTAAAAGGTATACAAACATCTTTTTTCTAGGGATAAAATTCTCAAATAATGATACTTCCTCTATACAGAACTCCCATTTACTGTACATTACATAAATATTATCCATTTTCAAATTCTTCATCATAGTATTCAATTTCTTCTCACATTACACTTTTCTCTTAGAGTATATCATAATATCAACAATAAAGACTACCAAAATTTTATTAAGGTAATCTTTAAAGACTCAATTCATTAAATCCATGAATATTTCAGAATCTCTGGTGATCCCGAATGAAATCATTATGAACACATATTTTCAATAACTCTTTAAAAATTCATTCTTGGTAAAATATTACTTCTTCACCTTTAATTAGTGATATTCCAACAAAAGGTCCACCTTATTGCACTGGCTTTCATAGTTCCTTTTCTCCATATAGTTGTACCATTGAACAATGGGTGGTTCTCTCCTTTACTCCACCACATTTTCTTGATTTCACATGTCTATTTGACAATAATGAGCTTATTGGTATTCTATCCCACACATTAATTATTTCCTTGTTCGTTTAAGTCAACTTCTTGGATGATTATTCCCTCATTTTTTACATGCGAGTGGATGATTTTTCTTTCAACCTTTTTCATTAGATCCCCTAATTTGAAGTTCCATATTTAATTTCATATCTTTATAGACATTGGACCACTATCCCAACACTATATCCACTTTTATATAACATCAATAAACTTCTTTATAAATACCAAAGTCTTGAATTTTTAGATCCTTTTTAATGTTTGGTTTTAAACTGGTAAATAATCTATCTACTTTTCTATCATTGTGGAGAAAAAACCCCAAGGGGTACTATGAAGGACTTGTGAAATTTTCTTTGTAATACATGAAAGATTCACCGTCATTTTTTCTTCAACTCTTTTAATTTTATCTCTATCTTAATATTATGATTTTTATGGAAAAACTTATTAAGGAATATTTTCTTAAATAATTCCCTCTCCATCTCTTCAATTTTAGCCTTCAGATTGAGGTTCTTAATCAACAACCACCATTGATTGGACTCTCCATCCAAATGATAAATGACTAGAGTCACCTTATCCATCTCAAAATTGTAAATCACATAAAAGATCTACTCCATTGAGTTGAACCGCCATTCCGCAACTAGGGGATTAAAAGATCCACTAAGCATCGATGGTCATTTCTGCATAAAAGAATTGATATCCAATATCTCCCTCTTAGGGGTAGTTGGATATTCCACATGATTCAGGTTATTGTTTATCTCCTGAGACATCTGGGTAAGCATTTCTATGAAATTTTGGAATCCTCCTTCTAAGGCATTGGGGTTCACATTTGGGAATAACTGTATTTTCCCTCACACATACTATTGGCCTATTTTCTCTTAATTCCCACTATTTTCTAAAATAGGAAAGGTTTGAAAAAAAATTAGTTAAAAAATTCCTTAATAAATAAATTATTCCTTTGTGTTATTAAATTTAAAGGCATATCATGTGGGATCCCTTTGTTTAGTATTTTTATAAAACACAGATTCTTGGGTGCTTTCATATACTTTGTCTCATACTAAGGGTTTTCACTAATTTTCTCTAATCCTATTACCAAAAATAACTAAACGGTTCTCTGATTCTAACTATTGGGACCTTTCTTTTTCTTAAATTACTATTACATCATTTTAAATATAAAAAATATAATTGTGTTTCCAAACTAAAATCCAAAGGATTAGTGTCTTTGATAAATTTGAAAAAAATAGAACGTTTACATAATAAAACCAAAAATTTATTCAATTCCATATAATCTATCTTATTAGTGGCCCTAATTTTATCCTTAAAATAAGTAAGCACCTGAGCATATACATCAAATAAATGGTTGAGCTAAAATCCCAATAAGAGGATAATGAAAGACATGAATTAATATAAAATGGGTGAGCATAATCATCACCATCATAACATAATCATAGGGTCATCATAATAATAGTGATATGAATCATGAGAAAAGGATTTTAAATTTGGAAATGTATAAAAATGAAACATCATGTATTTTTTTTCAAATACCACACATAGTTGTGAAAAAAAATGCATCATGTTCATGCATAAAATATGTGTATAATCTTAACATCATTATTGTGAAAAATATATCATCTTGTTCACACATATTCCACATTATCTCATGATATACATTACATTACCCAACTCATTGGATCACTATATAATTCCAGGCACACCCGTCAAATAATAACATTTAGATAATCATGAATTCCATATAGAATGTATACCAATATTTTCCATAAAATAACCCATCGATAGGAAATGAGTTTTACATGAATTTCAGAAATCATAATTTCATGAATAAACCTTATGTTTCCCAAAATAACGTGGTTATAATATAGTTTTTATAGTAATCATCAATCTTGAGTGAAGATGAAACAATCTCAAGAAAATTAAAACATGTGTTTTTAGAAAGAATATTTCGTTTAGAAAAAAATATTTCAATTTTTCCTAAAATATGATTATATAAATGTATATATCATAAAAGAAAATCTTTAAAAAATAAGTTATATTTTATGAATATTAAATAACATTCACACTACAATTTGGCATGAAAGAAGAATATATTAAATAAAGGAAATTGGGATTGATAATCCCCTTACCTTAACTCCAAATGATTTCTTCACTTTAATATCCCAAATAATCAAATTAGATTCATTAATTAAAATTTAATTAACCTATTTTACATATATTTGATTTATTATAGTTTTATTGGGTTTATTTATATCCGTTATGACATGTTACAGAGTTCAATTCCATTTTTCTAAGAGTTTTTGTTTTCATGGTTTTCATGATCAGTTTGCTTGTATACATTTTTGAAGTTTTTGTAAAATGAGGATAATTATCAATAATTGAGATTATATGTTATTAATAAAAATAAATAATATTAAATGATATTTTATATTATTTTCATATATTCTATGGGGATGAATCATTAGATAAATAGATAATGATAATCATTTATATTAATTTTGGAGGTTTTCGGTCACAATGAACTCGTTTCATATTATTATTTTATATTATGTATATATTTTAGTTCAAAAACATAAGAAAAATTTAAAAATAAATTTATTTTTATTTTCAAGCATTATAATGGTTTTGTTACTAACCTTGAAGGTTGTAAAGTAAAATGAAAACTTGTCGGCCTTGAAGGTGATAAAACAGCACCTCACGGATGACGTTTCAATTTTTATAGTGAAAGGGAGAGGAGATGAGGTTTGATTATATATTATTACATTAAAAATATATAATTACAGTAAAATAATATAATTGAGTTATCATTCCACTTGTATGATGGTATATGTGGAGGGAATAAGAAAATAAAAGATAATGAAAAGAAATTAAAAGAAAACAGAAGAGGGTTTTTCCTCTTGAATCCTTCTCTTAAGAACCTCATTAAAAAGATTAGTTTTGGAATTTTTTTGAGACCAAAGGATTCTATAAATGGGGGATGGAATTGGTAAAATTATTGGGATAACATTTTACAAGTTTAACACTTGTAATGAGTGAAGAGAAGGGGCGGTGAAGGGTGATATTTATAGTAGAAGAGAGGGGTGTTTTTTGATTATTTTTTTCATTAGATTATTTGTTTAGGTCAAGACTATGAAATGTTAGAATATTATAACTAAATATATTAAAATAATTATGGATAGTATAATATTATAGACTTATATAATCCATAGATAATCTACTACAAAATAATTCATGTATTTGTTAAATACTTTAAATTATCATATTTCACATTTCACCAAAAATTCATCATTTTTAGGAAATTATTAAAAATTAACCCTAAAAATTTCATGATGCGTAGAATTAAAAAATTGATTCCATTTCCTGAAAATAATTTTCTATATATGACAAATTAATTTTTAAATAAAATCATCAATTATTCAAAAAATACTATTTTAAAATTATACCCAATTTTATGACACTTTGAAAAATTACTCAAATTCTCATAAAATCCCCTTATAATCATAAAAAAACAAAATAATAATTTGTCAATACATTTTATGAAAATAAAATTTCTTTTAAATCATTATATTAATTATAATATTTTAATTAAATATTTATAACTTATTAAAATACCAACACTTAATTTATCATTTCTAAAACATTTATTTACTTATACCGTGAAATAAATTTGTCATACTTTCATTCATAAGATACCTGAATTTTATTTATACTTTAATAGGTTATGTTACTATTCTATTGGATGGATTACTATTTCTAATGGTCACATTACTATTTCAAAGGTCAAGTTAACATTCCATTCTTATTGGTTTCCTAACTTCTAGAAATACCTATTATTCCATTCATTCTTCATTTATAAAGATTGTATTGTCTCCTCTAGGTTGTTTTATGTTATTTATAATATATTTAATAATTATAATAAGGGATTTTATATTGATAATGTTATGGGATGTTATAATCCTTGCTGACAAATTCTAACTATTAATTGAGTTCACTATCCATTTTATCATTTCCTAAGTCAATGTTCACTCCCAAGACTATCATAGTGGATAGATTTCAACAATGAACTTTGTTTAATCCCAATTCCAATCCATATTTCTATCATAATATATTATTCTTTACCCAATGAATTAGAGGGAATTAATTGAACCACCCATCACATAATGAAAACCACACATATGTGTGCCACAAGATCATAAAAACATTCAACTTTATTTAAATAATATTTCATAGAAAAGAATGTTTTTTTGTAATAAATTCGTCATCACATAATCATATCCCATATAGATAATGAAAATGGATATAATGATTATATCATATCCAAAAATAAACATAATAAAAGTTGAATATTATTATCATATATAGATTATATATTTAAATAGATTTTGAGCATTTCATTAAAAAGATGGAAAATTTTTCCTTTCCATCAGTTTCATTAAAACTAAAAATTTATAGGATATTGAGAAAAAAACATCCTTTTAAAATAATAAATTAAACTTTTAAATTAATATTAAAATCATATAATGGTTACGATAGTAGGAAATTTTTTTCAATTGGTAAATAAAAAAATATTTCTTTCACACTTTTAGTAAAAATTCCAAAAGTACATCATTTAGAAAATGAACAAAAAGATTAGTTTTATAAAATTGAAAGTAAATTAAAATTTGGTTGAAATTTTATTTAAATAATTATCTCATCATAGAAATTAAAATTCTTGAAAATGTTGTCATGAACATGGACATGGAAGAAAAATTTAGTCCACCAAATATAAAATAAGGTTAACTTTTCATAAAAACATTTTATCAATCGTAATATATACCAAAGAGAGGAGAAAGAAACAAAATTTGAAACCCTATAAATTACCAAATTAGTGTAAAATATATGGTTTTTAAAGGATAAATATCATATAATTTCCATCAATGAATTTTTAACTTAGATAGTATGAAAAATAAACGTGATTGTAACATATACCATTTCCACAAGTCTCTCCATTATTTTTAGACGTATGGACATCCTATAGAATAAATAATGATTTTTCATTAATATATACCAAAAATATATTAATACATAATATTCCATTTTTCATTCCTTTATTATTTATAATTGACCTTTTATAATTAATTTTTTATTAAAATGAATATTTGGGGGAAAACATATATGCTTTCGATATGTTTTTTGTTTGACGGTTTTAGTCCTTGAAATTGTTTCTCATTTTATTTATATCAAGAATATTAATCATGTAATAAGTCTCAAATTTATTCATTATATAGACTTTTATGACCATTCAGATAAAATGGTGATGAAAAATTAATTACATCACTTTATTGAGTTGGTAGAGAATACATATGCCCGAGTGACGTTTCCACTTTTTGATAGATGAAACAAAATAAAGGTAAATAATGGTTCTCCATTAAGGAAAAATAATTATATCTTAAATATAATATATTTTCATTAAATATATCGATATAACCAGTCATATAAGAAGGAAATGAAAATGGAATTACATTGGTTCATAGAGGTTGCAATCCACACACATTCACGAGCAATGTTATCATTTATGAAAAGATGTGAAGGAGATAGAAAATGGATATAATAGTGACATAAAAATATTATCATAGTAAATATATTTATTAAATCATGTTAATATTGTTAAAGTACTTTTATATGAGGTTTATAATGAAATAAATAAGAAAAAATCGGTATGAACATATTCTTATTCTTCACGTATCCTCTAATGAGATTCACCTTAATGATTATTGGATATGAATTTTGGAAAGACATGAATGTAAAGGTAATTTATAAGGATTTTGGGAGAGTATTTTAATATATAATGGTCGAGATAAATGGCTTATGTTTGGTGGTGAAGTTAGGATAGATGGATCCCTTTTAATAGTGAGGGTTGTGGCACACTTGAAATTATTGAGAATATTATAATATAATAATGTTAGTCTCATAGGAAGGTAGATCCAAATTATATCAAGTTAAATTATATAATGGAATAGGATTTAAATAACTTCACACAATATGATTTCATAATGCTTTTAGGTTATATAATCCGCCATATCCTTATTTTAACCCCTCTTTTACCATTTTATCCTTTACTACAATAATAAAATTTCACGTAAGTTACTATTTATAATGAATAAAAAATAATGTTTTCATGACCTGACCTAATAGGACATGTGATGACACTACACCAATCCCACCTTCACAGGCCAAGTGATAGAAAAATGCACCAAAAATAAAAACCAATATGGGAGGCCTTTTCCGGATGTACTTATACACACACACTCGACCATCTCCAAGAGGAAGTGTAGATGAATAATAATAAAATATGAAACATAAAGAGTATAAAACATGAATGTAAAACCGTTAGGGAATAAGAGAGTATTAAAGTGTAAAATAAAAAGTATGCGGGAAAAAATACATTCCAAACTAGAATGATGTCCCAACCAAACGAAACTGAAAATGTAAATGTCGAGAGATCTAAACTCCAAATCTCCAAACCCGTCTATTATATGGTGTTAAATGCACATGGTATCCCTATGATCCAATATAATACACATTGACCTGTCTATTATCCTTAAAAGACCTGTCATGTGAGGGAAAATAACCTAAAGAGGTGAGTATATACATACCTAGTAGGACACCTCAAAAGAAGAAGGGGGAGAAGTAATAAACACGATAGGAATAAACATCTCAAACCATAAAAATAGAGTAATAGAAATTAAATAGCATGGATCGTGATATTTATATTATAAAAAAATAGTCCTAAATGGGAGAGAAAGGGTATCTCCATCTCATATCCTAACCCAAGAAAGAGTTCCAATAGTTTCAAGGCCCACCAACGAAGACCAAAATTTCATGCTTCTGTCTGAAGAGGCATCTAAGTCAAGCCACACATCTCTACTATGCTACATAGTGGGGAGAAAAATCTCTAGATGGAGGACCCAAGCCCTAGAATAATTGGAGTTTGTCACTAATATAGATACATGACCCATACCTTGAGTCTATAGTTGGGGTTCCACTCTTATAATTGATAGATATCCCATGATCAAGTTTGTTATATGGTGCCACTCTAGTGGGTGAGGACCAATACCATGATATCACAGGAGGGTGACACGCTGATAGTCAATAGAGGACCCATACCCTAACCCTATAGTAGGCTTCCACTCGGATAATCTATATAGGACCCATACCCAGACTCCACAATTGGGTTCCACTCTAATAGTATATAAAGGACCCATACCCTATCCCATTATGAGGGTGACACTCTAGTAATTGGTATAGGACCCATGCCTATCCCAATTGGACGATTCACCACTTATAATTGGTATAGAGGCCCTACGAAGGCCTATTGGAGGGTGCCACTCTAATAGTTAATAGAGGACCCGTGCTCTATCTAAGTTAGGGGGTACTAATCTAGTAGTTGGTTGGGGGCCCATTCCCTATCAAGCTAGAGGGTTCCACTCTAATAATCTATACAGGATCTACGCACTATCATAACAATATGGTTCCACAGTAGTAATTGGTATAGGACCCATGCCATGACCAGATAGAGGGTTCCACTCTAATGCTCAATTGATGACCCATGAACTACCTAATGTTTGGGTGCCAGTCAAATATATGATAGAGGACCCATTACCTTCCTATTAGGAGAGTAAGACTCTAAATATTCTAAAAGGACTGATGCCCAATCCTAATGGGGGGCACTCTAGTATATCATGTGATTCACCCAAATCATTTTCATTGTTGTGCATCACTTAATGAAGCTTCACACTCATAAAATATTTTATCACATCTCTAAAGACAATAAAAAGGATACTATAAAATTCTATATTTAGAAATACAAAGTATAGACAACTCATGGGCCAAAATTCATGTCCAAATAAATGAGATATGAGAGGTAGAATATAATGGACCTTTCCTTTTACATAATTTTTTACATGATTTTGATCATAAATAAACGTTAAATACAAAACAAAGATCATAAAGACTTCTTTATTTGAAGTATTAGGTACATAAAACTAAAAAAAAGAGACCAAAATGAAAAAGACAAATTTTTAAACTCCATAATTAGATCCTAAATCGCATTAAGCTCTAATATCTACATTGGGTAACCTGGGGAATACATGTACAAAGGTATGGTCTTAAAATCCCAGTAAGGGAATAAACCAAATTATAAAGCATTAAACATGGGTTAGAAGGCATTACATGATGACATAAAAAGGAATGAATCATGAATAAACATATGGAATCATAACATATAGAAAATTGAATTATGTAATCATAGAATCATAGAAATATAGAATAAACATAAAACATTAGCAAAGAGTGAGTCAAGGCTAACCACAAAGACTATTGCACATGACATCTCATGAGGATAAACATTACCTAATACTTTGGATTTCTGTCTTGTCTCACCCATCATAACATATTCATGAATATGTTTTCCACATGAGGAATCAAACATAAGTGTCACTCATGGAAAGAATTGGGTACCATAACCACATTATATGGTAGAAAAAAGGGAATATCAAAATGGTGTCGATGAAAGAATAGATTTAAATCATACCTGGACATTCATAAGGGAAAATAGGAATATATCATTATAAATTATGTACAATTGAATTGGGGATATGTAAAAAGATTTTTTAAGAAACTTTAGAAATGAAACATTTTAGTGTGTTTTATGGAAATTATTAAAGATCATTTAAGGAGAAAAAGAAATATTCTTTTTATAAAACAAGAAATGAACCAAAATATTTTTTCATGATTAAATGAGTGATTTAAGAAAAATAATGTTGGATAAAAAATATTATTGAGTTCTCTTAAAAATAGATAATAAATTAGGATGTTCCTTTTAATCGGGCTTGCTTCTCAAGAAGAATTTAGAAGTGAACCTTATAAAACACATATTTTCCCATCAAAGAAAGAATAATAGGGATACGAACATATTTTTGGAACATAAAAAAAAGGATTTATGAGGGTAAATAAATAATAATTAATAATTATATTGGGATAAATATATAGAAATGATAACCTGAAGGAAACAATGGTGGTTCCTAAAGAATCATTAACCTTATGTCCCAAAGGAAACTTCGCTTGATGTAAATGTATTGGAAAATCAATTTAAATCCCTTAAAAAATTAACTCATAACCTTTTATATAAGTATTTTATTTAGTATATTTTTATTAATTTCATTAATGGTCTTTTGTATTAGTTATAAGATACAATTTTATTGTTTGTGAACATTCATTTCCTTGGTTTTCATGATCAGTTTATTTTTATACCCGTATAGAAGATCTAGTAAAATAAGAATAGTTTTATAGAATTGAAATTTTAGGTTATTAATGAAAATAAATAATATTAAATGGTATTATATAACACTTTTTCTCAATGTTTCGATTATTCATTTGATAAAACATTAATAATAACCATTCAGATAATTTTGGCATTTTTTAACCATCACGAACTAATTTTGTTTTATTAATTATTATAATATAGATATAATGGACCCATAACATTACATCAGATGTAATAAATATATCATAATATTATTTAACCATAAAAATTGTTTTATTACCATCCTTGATGGAGGTATGAAAATTTAATACTCATCATCCTTGAATGCGATAAGTTAACACATCACAGATGATATTTTCATTTTCAGAATAAATGGGGAGGGGAAGATAAATGATGTTGGGATATTCTATAAATATAATAAAATTAAATTATATAATGGATAATAGGGTTATAATTTTAGTTGGATTAGGTGAGGATATAATAATAAAATAAAATAAATTGAAAAGGAATTATAAGAAAATGAAAGAGGTTTTTACCTATAGAATTCTTCTCCATAAGAACCTCCCTACGGACAGGTCTTTGGTCTTTTATTGAGAACATAACCTCCTAGGTGCATGGAAGAGAAATGGTAGGATTATTGGTTAGAATTTGGACAATTCTAAGAACTTAAAAGGTGTGTAGAGGAGGGATGGTATTTATAGGGGGTGAGAGGGTTGTTATCTCATTATTTTATTCATTATTTTATTATTTTACCTCAAGACTGTGAATTATATGAGAATTATCACTAATATTTTTTAAAAAGTAAGCATGTGTTAGAGGTTATGGTTATTACATTATAAATGATTCAAGGAATAGTGTTTTTAACTTATAATATATATACATGGTAAATTAATGTATTTTATTATTCACAAAAAAATCAACAATTTTAGAATAATGCACAAAATTTACCCTAATAATTTTTCAACATGTATAATTCTAAAATGAACTCCATTTTATGATAATGAATTTCTAAATATGTGAAATTTAATATTTAATAAAAATCATCATTTTCATTGAAAATACCAATTTTAATATTATAAATAATTTTATAACAATTTCAAAAATTAATAAAGACCTCATAAAATTATCTTATAATCATATTAAAAGAAAATATTAATTTATGAATACAATTTATGGAATTAAATTTTCTTTTAAATCATTATATTAATTATAAAATTAAAAATAAACATATATTTTTTATAAAAAAATAAATACTTAATTAATCATTTGAAAAACATTTAATTACTTAAAGTATGATATAAATATATCATATTTTCATTAATTGGATACCGAAATTTTATTTATACTTCCATAGGTAAGGTTACTATTATATTTTCTGATTTACTATTCATAATGGTCGTATTACTATTCCAATATTCATTTAACTATTCCATTGGTATAAGTTCTTTAACTTCTAGAAATACATATTATTTCATTCATTATTTATTTATAGGGTTTTCATTGTGGTCTCTATGTGATTTCATGTGATTTATACTATATTAAATAATTATATAAATGGAATTTCAATTGATTGAATTCTATGTTGTCACATTCTTTATCCCTTATGAAATTTCAACGAAAAAAATTTCCTTTTTCAAACTAAACTGGTGATGTTACTTCTCCTTCACCACTTCCTTCGGTTCCCACATAGCTTCTTCATACATTTGGTTCATAAATAGTACATTATCTAGCTGAGTAGTATTTTGTGTTAAAATTTATCTCTATGGTCCAAGATCTTTACTAGATACTCCTTGTAAGAGAAGTCATTTTTCAATTGTACCACCTATGGATTCAGTACATGTTGGGGATCTAGTATGTTCTTCCTTAAGAGGGATACATGGAATACATCATGTAATTTAGATATGGTGGGTGGAAGTGCACATTGATAGGCCACAACTCCAACATTATCAAAAATCTCAAAGGGGCCGATGTACATGGGAATCAACTTTCCATTCTTCCCAAATGTATTGAACCTCTTCCTTAGAGATATAAAAAGGAATAACATGTCTCCAACCCTAAATCTATTTCCCATCTACAATCATTTTCATAACACTTTGTACAACTTTAGGCTGCCTTGATTTACTACTAAATGGTTTTCACCTTCTCCACCATTTCATCGATCATTTTAGTACATACCAACTTATGTTCACCAACATCATCCCAACATTTTGGTGTTCTATAACTTTTCCAGTAAATGGATTCATATTTAGCCATTTGGATTTTCTAGTGGAAACTATTGTTTTAGGAGAACTCGTCCAAATGAAGATGTCAGTTCCATCCTACCTTGAAGTCCATTGAACATTCTCTGAACATGTCTTGCAGTGTTAGAATTGTCTGCTCAAATTTTACAGCAGTTTGAGGATGATATACCATACTGATATTCAACTTAGTGTTTAGAGGAGGTTGGAAACATTCTATAACTTTTAGGTAAATCAAAGATCATTATTGGATCGAATCAATAGTGGTAGTCCATGAAACCTTACCACTTATATAATTTATATCCACACTAGTTGATCCAGGTATATGTCCTCTAAAATTGTGATAAATTGATTGATCTTTTTATGAAGATACATAATAACCCAGATAGCATTGTTTTCTCTGGATTTCATCAACTGTCTAGGGATAATGTCTATGGGGATGCTTTTTGGTTTCCATGTTGGAATGGGTAATGGTTGAATCATCAAATTAGATTTTTCATTTCAGCCTTCAGTTGTTGACATACTAGAAACATTTATGTATATTAAGAGACCTCATTATTCATATTGTCCCACCAATAGTTTTCTCCGAGATCCTGATACATCTTTGTGCTCCTTGGATGAATAGACAAGGTAGAGTTATGTGCGTTATTCAAAAGACCATTTTTTATCTCTCTATGGGATGGTGCACATAATCAAAACTCAAATCTTAATATTCAATCCACATCAATTTTAAACTCTATCTATTTCTAATTTTTTATAGCATACACCCTTTTCTGAAATTCCTCATAATTTCTCTGAGCATCCTTTGTTTTCTCCATGAGGGATTGTGTAGAAACCATTTGAGAATGGATTGATTATGTTCCACCCTTAATGATTCCCATATCTATCCTTTGAAAATATAAGAATATTGGTTCCTTTTTAAATTCTTGTCAATGATGAAGATGTAGGATTATTTCTACTTAGAGAATCTTTCACTTTATTTTCTTTTTTAGGATAGTAGTGGATTAAGAAGTCATAATCTTTAATGAGCTCTAACCATATTCATAGGTTCATATTATGATCCTTCTACGAGAATATATATTTTAGGCTCTTAATATCAGTATATATATCTCAATTATCCCCATAGAGATAATGATGTAATGTATTCAATGAAAATATCACAATTGCATACTCCATATCATGCATGAGATAGTTTTTATTTTTAATTCTCAACTACCTTGAGGAATAGGTTCTCACTTAATAATTTTGAATTAGTAAAAAGCCTAAGCCCTTATTTTAGGAATCAATGAGTACAAAAAAGAAGGGATCTCCACTTGTCGGTAGTGTGAGTATTGGTGTAGTGATAATACTTTTCTTTAACTCTTTTAAGCAGTCTTCACATTCAATGGTCCTGAAAAACTTTTCTCCCTTTTGAGTTAGCATGGTTAGTGGGTTTTACAATATTGATATGTTCTTCCCAAATCACTGCTAATACCCATCTTGACTAAGGAAAATATGGATCTCAATTTTATTGGTTGGATTTGTCCACTCTTCAATTTACCTTTTCTTGGATAAGTCCATAGATATCCATTTGTTGGTGATTATATTCCCCAGGAATGATACTTCCTCCTACCAGAACCCTCATTTTTTATACTTTTCCTATAGTTTGTCCCTTCAAAAATTCATTAGTATAATAATAAAATGATACTCATTTTATTACATTCTCTTAGATTATATTAGGATATAATCAATAAAGAAAACCCAAAATTGGTCCAGGTAATCTCTATAGACTATATTCATTTAGTCAATGAAAATTAATACAACAGTAGTGAGTCTGAAGGGAATCACAGCGAAATAATTGTGTCCATACCATATTTAACATGAAGTCTTGGGAATATCTTCCTTCCTCACCTTTAATTGGTGATATACTGACCAAAAGTCCATCTTAGAGAAATAATTATCCCCATATAGTTGAGCAAACAAGTCTTATATCCATGGTATGGGATACTTGTTCATTATTGTAATTTTTTGAGCTCACAATAATAAATGCATAGGAACATTAATCCATATTTGTTCTTGATAAAGAGGAGGGGTTAACCACATGGTGAATCACTCGAGCATATAAAAACTATATTCAAATTATCATGTAACTGCTTCATCAGTTCTTCTTACTCAATGATGGATATTCTATAAGGATTGTTTGATATTGGCAGAGATCTAAGAATAAGTTCAATTGAGAACTCAGCCTCTCGATCAAGTGGAATACAATAAAACTCTTTGGGGAACACATCATTGTAGTCCCTTAAAATGTTCATGTCTTCGATCATGGTTCTATCCTTTGTCTTAATCACTTTAGATCAACATTATTTCTCATAAGGTAGTAATATCCACTATTTATAAAACGATTCTCATGAAGATTCATACTCTTCCATACACTTGTAAAAAATTAAAGGATTCTTTGGGATGTGAAGATTGATCTCCCTTTCCAAAATGTTGATGTTGTCTTTGGATAAAGATAGTTAATACATGACCAATATTGCATCAAAATCTACCAAAGTATGAAAAGTTTTTCAAATAGGTTCAGTCCACAAACAATAATCAGGGTGGAGTTATATAATTTGGATGGAATTATATTCTTCTTTTCCAATATCATAGATAACTCAACCACTATATTTTGAGTTAGTGTTTGAATAGTTCTACTAAACATGAATGATATGAATGAATTCATAGAACCGAAATCAAATAGTATGTTCAAGATTATTGAATGAATAATAAGTACACCTATCAACACATCATTGTCTAGATCCACCTCAGCAGTAGTGATTGAAAATTCCCTTACTTGTTGCCTTGGAGGTTTTTGTTGTTGATTACCTCTGAAAAACCTTGTCTTAGGGAAATGGTTCACATAATGACAATGTTATTTCAGGTTGAAACACTACACTATATGCTGAGTGTTGATATGAACCATCCCTTCTTCTTCAAAATTAGAAGGATTTTTTATATCCCTTGGGTATTTATTATTCAAGGGCCCCATTCTTATACATGTGAAGAATTTATTGGTTCCCTTTAGAAAGTTTCTAGGATGCTTCTTCCAAAAAAATTTAGACATGGGATGTTGGGTTTTCCTTCCATCAAGTCATTTATATATTTATCCACCCATATTGAACACCATTTTCCTCTTTCTATCTCTAGTCCCAAATGACCAATAAGAGTCTCCAATCTCCAGTTGAAACTTTTGGGTGAAAATAAAAATCTCCTTGTAGGTATCAAAGTCATGCATCACCAACACTTTTCATAGACTTAGATTTAGTCTAATAAAGAATTTATACACTTTAATTTTGGTGTTCGTGACAAAGCTAGAGGTGTATCATGAAAGCCCTATGAAGTTTACTTCATATTCCTGATATAATCATCTTCCTTCTTCTTTTATACAAGGAACTCTCTTTCCATCTTGGGATGGGGGTTTTGGGGAAAAAATTTATCGAAAAATATTTTCTTGAAATCTTCCCATTCCATGGAACGAATTTTCCTTTTAGTCATTGTGTTCTTGATCAGTGGCCACCAATGATCATCTTCCTAATAAAAATGATAGAAAAACAATAGAACTTTATCTTATTTTTAGAACTAGAGGATATAGAATATCTTCTCAGTGGAGTTAATTTGTTATGGTGATGGGATCAGAATATCCACTAAAGATGGGTTTCCTTTATCACATGAATTATTCGACCATAACTTTCTCCCTTTTTGGATAAAGAAGTAATTCCACATGATTGAAGTTATTATTCATAACATGAGCCTATTTAGAAAGTATTATCATAATGTTTTGTGTGCCCATTTCCATCTTACTTGGAATATCATTATAAAAAGCACCAAATTTCTTATCACATTGATTGTTGGAATATGTTATTCTATTTCAATCCTTTAACTATGAAAAAAATTACAATTAGGGGGGATTGAATACTTAGCTAACAAGAATATTAAAAGAAAACCTTGAAAATAGAATGATAAACTAGTAAATGAAAAGTATAGCCTAACTTGTGATACCCTAGGTTTCAATATATGTTTTCCATGGTGATAGAATTATCTCTATGGTTATTAATAAATTTATATATTCCTAATCTCAAGAAATAACTAGACTGTGGTATGATACTAACAATAAAAACTTTATACATTTACACCTATTGTTTCAAGATTTTATGAATAATCAACCATTAAAGTCAATCCAAAGATCATAAATTATAGTCAATTTGACAGATTAGGTACACAAAATGAAAAAATGGAACTGAATTTTTTAAAATTTAAATTCCATAATGAGATCTTAACTCCCATTGAGCTCTAACATCTGCATTAGGTAACCTTGGGAATACATGAACAAATGGATGAACTAAAAAGACCAATAAGGGAATAAATATAATAATAAAGAATAAAAACATGGTTTTAGGGCTTAACATGATGAAACAAAATGGAATGTAACATGAATAAACATATGTAAGAATAAAAATACATAAAAGGGGATCAAGTAATCATGAAATCATAGAAATGTGCAAACAACACAAAACATGATAAAAGCATGAGTCAAGGCTAACCACTAAGACCATTACACATGACATATCATGAGACTAAACATTACCCAATTCATTAGAGCCCTATCTTGGTACACCCATCGTAACATGTTCCTAAAAATATGTTCCACATGAATAATCAAGCATAAGTGTTTCCTTTAGAAATAATTGGGAATCATAATCATGTCATAAGGAATAATAAAATAAAATATCATAATGGTGTCCGTAAAATAATGGATTTAAATTATAATTGGACATTAATAAGGGAAAATATGAATAAATAAAGATAAATTATATATAATTTAACTGAATACATTTAGAAAGAGTGTTTAAGAAACTTTAGAAGTGAAACTATGTATTGCAGTTTAAGGAAAATATCAATGAGTATTTAAAGACGAAAATGAATATATATTTTCATAAAACCATTAATGAACCAAAATAGTTATTCATGATGAAATGAGTAATTTTATAAAAATATTTTTGGTATAAATATATTGTTATGTGCACTTAAAAATGGGTATGAAATTTTTAAGTTCTCTTTAATCGGGCTTTCTTATTGGGAAGAATTGATAAGGGAACCTTATAAAACTAGTATTTACAAATAAAATAAAGAAGAAAAGGGATATAATCATAGTTTTGGAAAATAAGAATATAATTTAAGTTGGTTACATAAGAATAATTTATAATTAAATTAGCATAAAGAGAGATAAAGCTTAACTGAACGGAAAAAAGAGAGGTTCAGAAAGAGTCCCTTACCTTATGTATGAATGTGAACTGTACTTAATATTAATGTACAGGATAATAAAATTAAATCTATTAATTAATTAAATAATAACCATTTATAAATTTATATGATTTATTATAATTTTATTAAGATCATTTATAGGTTTTTATGATTTATAAGATACAATTTTATCGTTCAGGAGCATTCGTTTCCTTGGTTTTTATGATCAGTTAACATGTATACATGTTTGGAAAATCACATAAAATTAGAAAAGTTTTCTAGAATTGAAATTATATGTTATTAATGAAATTAAATAAAATTAAATGGTCTTATATATCTGTCTTTTCATATGTTAATATTATTTAGTAAATAAAACATCATTAAAACCCATTTAGATTATTTTGGTGTTTCTTCATCATCACGAATTAGTTTTTTTTATAAATTAATAACATATATATATAATTATTACAAAAAATTACTAGGAAATAATAAATATATTTTAAAATATTTTAATAATTAATATGGTTTTATGACTAGCCTTTAAGGTGGTATGAATATTGAAAACCCATCGTCCTTAAATGGAATACATTTACATATCAATGATGATGTATTCATTTTTAGAATAAATGGGTATGGGACATGAAATGATGTTGGGTTATTCCATAAAGACAATAAAATTATAGTATATAAAATATAATGGAGTTATAATGTAACTTTTATAATGGTAGGTGAGTATAGAATAAGAAAATAAACAAAATTTAAAAGGAATTAGAAGAAAAATAAAGAGGTTTTTACCTCTTAAATTCTTCACCTTGAGAACCTCATTAGAAATGGATTTTCAAATTTTTTTGAGTCCAGAACACCTTGGAGAAGGGTAAGAGACTTCATAATAGTATTGGGAGAATTTTTATAAGTATAAATTCTTTAATGGTTTGAGGAGAAGGGGTGGTATTTAAAGTGGAGGAGAGGGATTTTTTGCATTATTTTATTCATTAGCTTATTATTTTACCTCAATACAATGAATAATTTGAGTATTATCGCTAAATATAATAATTAAATAATGGTTAGTTATATATTATGGTTATTATATAAGTTAGGAATCAATGAATAGTGTATTTAACTTACAAGGTATATATATCGTAAATTACTGTATTTTACGATTCACCAAAAAATAAAAAAATTTAGAAAAATCCCAAAAATTTAACATAAACATTTATCAATGTGTTGTTTTCCTAAATTAATTCCATTTTATGAAAACTATTTTTTAATTATGATAAATTAAATTGTGAATAAAAATTATCAATTACTAGGAAAATACCAATTTTAAAATTATCACTGATTTTGTAACACTTTTAAAAATTAAGTAAGGTCCCATAAAATTATATTATAATCATATGAGAAAAATATATTAATTTATTAATAAATTATATGATAATAAATGTTCATTTAAATTATTATATTAATTATAAAATTGGAACTAAACCTTCATGTTTTATAAAAATATACAAACATAATTAATCATTTTAAACACATTTAATTACTTAAAATATGATACAAATATATCATATTTTAATAAATAAGATAACTAAATATTATTTCTACTTTCATAAGTGAGTATACTATTCTATTGGATGGTTTACTATTCATAAGGTTCATACAACTATTCCAATAGTGAGTTTATTATTCCATTGTTATAGGATCCTTAAATTTTAGAAATACATTTTATTTCATTCATTTCTCTTTTATAATGATTTTATTGTGTTATATATGTGATTTTCTGTTATTTATACTATATGAAATAATAATAATAATAATGGAATTTACATTGATATTATTCTTGGTTGTAACATATAAGTCTCCTAGAAATAATAGTAGGGGTACATGCCTAGTAAAGGGATCCACACGGCGTGTGGTACCACTCCGCTTCCTGGTTATATCTCTTTCGGTACATGAATAGCTAGACATATAGAGATACTTGATGTATAAGTGGACTACAAGACATGACTCATCCACAATGGTTCCTAACCATTCTCCTGGTCATGTTCTTGTAAAATTTCTTATGTCTGTGTACATCGATACATAGCATGTAAAGGCCAGAACCACACTCAGCATGTGCCGCCTTCTCAAGACCATGTACTCTTTGATGTACACGGCAAGCCTCTCTCTACGAAGAGTGTATAGGGTCACCTAGGATCCTATGAATTTACCCTCTAAACATGCCAATCTAGTTTTCTATGGTAACATGGTGAGTGGTCCCTCCATACGATGTTTTGTATGTAACTCTAAGAGAAACCTTAGACGCCATAGAAGATGAACTACATGGCATGTGTTATTTGGACTATATGGTGTATGGTTGTGTTTTTTGTAGAATATTAGATCCATCATTTGAATCCCTAATTTAGATCCTATTTTATTAAATTCATCCAACAACCACCCATTTCTGAAGGTATTCACCTCTGAAAAATGATTCCAGCCCTCTGGTGGTCACAAAGAGGTGTTTGATCCCCCCACGCAGAACCCATTTACCACTAGCCGCACATGGTACCTCCTTCACAACTTCCATCTCTATCCTGAATCCTATATCCATGAGGAATATCTCACACATCACAAAAATCTTCTAAATCCATCCTTGATTCTCCAAACCACTCGTCGCATATAATTCTCCATGAATCCAAGGGTCCAATCGCGCTTTGTCCTACTCAGCAATGTTGAATCAGGATTCTATGGTCAAACAATGACTAAATCAAAGAAAAGAGGTTGAAAAAAATAATAAAAATTTGTTTCATTATTATTTATCAATATTTATTAGTCAATTGATATAAAGTGAGATATACTGGGTGAGAAAATGGAAGAAAAAATTTAATATCGGTTCATGGGCTCTTAAAAAGGCATTATTTAAACACATATTGTTGAAATAATGTGATATTGATCAATCTATTTAATAAATTACAGATGAATCCAAAAACTGAGAAATATTTCAAAAAATTGGATTGTTCTCTAATGAATAGTGTGGTTTTCGACAATTGAGAGAAGTAACTACATTTTATGCATCTTGATCTCTATAGATTCAGAGCTTCGTCGTCGTCTGATTTAGATTCTAAAATGAGAGGATGAAAAAATCTACTCTCAATGATCCTATGGTTATTTGGATAACCCTAGACATCCACCATAATGGAGGGTTTATGTTGGTTTTCTAGGTATAGGTTATTTAATTAAATATAAAATTTAATAATATTTTTTAAGAAACACACCCGCCAGTGGCTACTTTTATCTGAATGCCCCAGGCTGACCCATTTTTGTAGCACCAAGGGTAAACCTTTCATTTCAAACTCAACTGTGGTCTCAAATTTCTGATCCATGATTCATTTTATGATTAATCCCATTGTCTTTAAGAAATCATGTGCACAATATATATAATATATTTAATATTATTATAAAATTTACTGTGAGATCATCAGGCCTTGGAATCCCATGTTGGCTGAGCTCTTATCTCTAGAAATATTTATAGATATTTTACAAAGTCTTACAAGAGGGAATTTTATTTATGGATTTATTCCATATTTGTTTTAAAAATCGTATATTTTAATTATATTCTTATTTTATCTCTAATATATTGACATTCACAAGAGCCCAACAAGATTTTGGTTTTATTAATCTAATAAAACTCTTTCGTTTCACTCACTATCACCCTTGGATACACATTTTACAAAAAAAATCCAAATAATTATTGGATAATTATGGATTTACTTATTTATGTGCATTTTTCTCCACTATTCTTCACATTCTTCTATATTGGATCATGGGGTCGTAGTTTGACATTATCGGGATGGGTTCAAGCACAATCAAACCCCCATATTTTTAGAAGTTGTGAAAAAGATATGTGATATGGTTATTTGAAAATGATCAATATGGATTTATAGGTTTTGAGTGATGGTGATAGGTATCATAGTATGGATTCATGATCCTTTGGCCATGGGAGTGGGGTAATGTGGCATGATGAACCATGTGCGGTTCAAGATGTTAGAATCAACCTCTAATGATGAATCATATCTAATTATCACTAGATATAAGACCCTCAGTGTGATAAAAAGTAGAATCAGTGGTATTGGATGAACAAAATGAAAAGTAGAGGCTTCTCTAGGTTTCTCTAATAAGCCTAAATACAAGACATGTAGTCAAGGAAAACACTCTTTATAGTCCCCTAGCTACATCGATTATGGTTTCGATAGAAAATAAAGATCACATGACATTTATTACCACATAAATTCTATGTGACTCAGTTCTAAAAGATATAAATGTTCATTCAGAGTACAAGGGAATAAACATGGCCTATAACACATGAATGATCAGGATTACACAAGCATAGATCGACACTTAGACATGGCTTGGCACACTCACATGGCCTGGAGTACCCAACCATGACTCGGTACTCAGAAACAACTAGTTAAAAATGGATGGACCTAAGTACACGGGTATAACCAAATATACACGAGCATGGTTAGACATACATGAGAACATCCATGAGCGCGTGGGAAATCCATAGGAATAATATATATGTAATTTTGTACATTTACATGATTTGTTTTACTATATGGCCAGCCAATCCATGTGGAGGAAAGGACATGGCCAGGTGTCTAATAGAGGTCACACACCGTGTGACCCTATCTGCATGTTGTTTACTTTTCTCAAAAACTTCCACTTCATGTATCTCCTTATTTTTTACACAGATTTTTTCTTAACATAGATTTTGGCTTGTAAGTAGCTTTTCCTTAGCAGTTTTACACATAGAAAGTGATGGTATCCTTTGTATGTTAATTTTATATATCACAGAAGGTGTTGTTAGTGTGACACTTCTTTAGGAGATTCTAGAACAATAACGATGATCTGGTGGGATCATCCAGGAGACTTAAAAGATGGAATCTGAAAATCGCACTAGGGTGTAGGTCCCCCTTATTCTTCAATCTATTGAGTAACACCCCATGAATCACTCGGGTGTGGGTCCTATATCTAATGAGTGGTGCCCCTATCACACCAAGGTGCGGGTCCTCTATCTAGTAAGTTACACCACTCCCCCATAATACAAGGGAATGGGTTCTCTATTGGTGATATTTAACCATTGGATGTTGAGAATATTGGTTAGGTACCTATCCTCCATAACGCATGCTTGTAAGGACATGCATGATATTGATAATCAAATATGGACCTTAGAGATATAGTTTCACCCGTCATCCTAGGATGGATTATAAAGATAAATATCATCATTCTCTCTCATATAGGTATATTTATGAGAATATATCTTGGGTTTTCACTCTTAAAATAGTAAGATAAGACTTCTATTTTATCTATTTATTACCCCCTTTTTGGATTTTGGGGTGTCCAACGTGGTATGTATATATTCACCCCTACATTGGATTTTCTCACAATAATAATGTCTCATGAATAATATAGGTAGATCATGGTGGAAATTAGTGAATATTGATAATACTTGGGTGCATTTTCAATATAGTGTGGTCAGAAAATGATATTTGGAGTCGGGATTTCTACATTTTCCCTTAATTATAGTTATTATCAGGATGGGAATCCATTTTTGATTGGGTGTGTATTTTTTTCATTTTTTTGGTTTATAATATCATACTCCAATCTATTACCTAGTGTTTTATTGAATGTATGGTTATACTCTAAATGATGTAGTATTTTATTATTCCTCAGCACTATTTTATAGATGTGTTTGGGTGTGTTCCCATAAATACATTAGACAAATTCCTTTAATTTCAGTTATACCTTCTCAGCACTTGTCGCAATCGCATAACCCTTTAAATGTAGTCTTGGGGTTCTCACACTCATACTTTCACTATAAAATAGATCCATGGTGGTTCATTCCATGGAACAAGTGTTTTTATAATTACCCAACTCATTAGAATTAAAACAACTCATCATTAGATGACTATCTATTACCTCATTCTTATATTTTTTAGGACTCTTTTATCTATAATAATAATCCATATGAAAAAAGGTTCCACGCTAATAACACCTAACATATTTTATAAAAGTGTCCCTAAAATTATTTTTACTATACTTGGAACATGTTGGGGGGATTCTTTCTACATTTCTTAGTGGATAACTTCTACATTACATTCCTCCTTGACCGCTTCATACTCTTATCCTCATAAGGAACATAAGTGTCACAAAAGTCAATCACAAATTTCTAAACACAGTGAAAAAAAATTCACATAAATTTTAAATTCTCATGTGGCTAATTATCTTATTAAACTTTGTTTCAATCCTAAGTAAAAGCTATTACTTTTTTTATCATGGTCCTAAATAAAAAATTTTGTGTACATAGACAATCTTGTAAAATTTTCTTCATACACCACTACTGAATCTTTCTCTTTTGTCTACAATTCCATTAATTTTATCTCTATTTTATGTTGAATATACTAAGAGAAATATATATATAGGAATATTATATCCAATATTTCCCATTATAGGGAATCAATCTCTTTTCTTTATCACTCTAATATTCTTAACCAAATACCACCATCGATTAACTTCTCTTTCAAAATGATAAAAGTTGAGAGTTCCCATTTGACATTCTAAGCATCCTAATACATCCAATATATATTCCAAATCATTAATCAAACCCATGGATTACAATGTAAATAAGGTTCCAACAAAATTATGATGGTGTTGTTTCATAAAATTCTCAATTATCAACAAATTATATTATAATAAATTTGTTTGATCTCTAATATAGAAACCCCCGCCATTTATAGCCTTTTTCAATATATTACCTGAAAAAATTCATCAGTTCTGATTCCAAAAATTTCAAGCTACTGATTTGTATGTATATTTTCTTCTTGATACCTCTGGGCTATATATTCTTAATTTCCTATGCGGAAACCCATTATGAGAATACATAAATTATATGAAGCAACATGTTACTTTTAAAATTCCATATCATCTATACATAACCAAAAATTAAAAATCTCTCGAGGTTATTCTAGTAATATTATTATAACCTCTAAAGTAATATAATCCTTTATTTTATAACAAATTTAAGGACCCAACCATAAAACAATACATAATCTAATATCTTTAGACTGGACATCACTTTCTTGTATTTCAAAAGTGTTGTAGATTTTTATAGAATTAGGTCATAACTCTAGTATAATAAACATATATTTTAAAAAATTTAACTTCCTCCCAATATCAATTTTTTCAATAATATTATATCTTTAAAATGAACCACATTTTCTTTTCCTGAAAAATCATTATAACTTTTAACATGAATTCTTTTTTTTCTCTAATCATCCTTATACCTGGGGAAAGTTGTATGAAAATATAAGATGAGGGGAAAAATATTTTTGAGAGATATAAACTAAATAAATCCATTAGTATTGAAAAATAATGATAACACATAAAATTTTTACCTTTAACAATTTATTCATTGATCTTATGAAATATATCATATCCACATTGAAAACATGGTTTTTTATAAAATAAAAACTTTAAAACACATAAAAAGACGAAAGAAAACCTTATAGAAATAATATAGAATTATATTCATGACCGATGTTCACACTTTTATATATAACAATATCCCAGTTAAATTCTTTGGAGAAACCTCCTCATTTAAATCGTTATTTCTTTCCTTTGAATATAAGGAATATTACCCAATGAATTAGAGAGTTATATTAGGATCACCCATCATATAAGTTGTATCTGTCTCACATATAAGTGCATATAATTCCAAATAACTATATAATGAACAAAAAAATTAACTTAGAAAATTTTCATAATAAATATATTTAAATTTTATTTCACACCTATAAGAAACGTACACTAAATTTTCTCATTAAATAGGGAAAAATGATCATTTCAATTCATAATACTTTAAAATGAAAATTCCCAAAATATTGTGGGTTGGATTTAATTTTAAATTAAATAAGGAAAATATTAAAGGAATCTTTAAATAAATTAATTTTCATGACATAGGTAAATTTCCTTCATTCTATATAATTTAAAACGATGTTTCATTTCACATCTTCTGTAAAAAGTACCATATTCAAAAAATTATAGGAATATTCCTTTTTGAAAGATGTAAATAAAGTCAAAGGAAGTTTAAAATTGCCATTATAAACCTTTTAATCATTAATTTAAACATTCTAGATACATTTAGAAAAACATGGACACACAATAAAAATATTTTAAAGGAATTCATTAATACAAGGTTTTAATGAAAAATCCATCACCTTAAATATTATCTAGCATTGTACACTATTTGAATCCTAATTAACAAAATTATATTAGTTGTGTAACTGATTACGAAAATATATCATATTTATTAAATTATAATTATACCTTTTGTGAAAACCATTACATTGTTTTATTTAGATACATAATCAATTAAGTTTACTTTGAACGTTTTGAAGATGTTTAGTTTATAATCCAAAAAGAGCTTTGGTTGGATGATCATGGTCAAATGGGTCATTTTTCCATCATATCTATAATGATAATAGTAAAAAAATTATCATTTTTTAAATTAAAATTTTTTTTAACCATCCAATAATTCCGTACATGATAAATGAATCACATCACTTCATGGAGGTGGTAATGCACACATTTTCACAAACGTTGTTATCATTTTCCAATAGATGGAAGGGTAAGAAAAGTGATGATATAAAATCTTTAAATAATAATAATAATAAAATTTATATCATATATATAAATTAAATATATCATTATAATCATCTATGGGTGGTGGTGAGAAAAAGTGATACACATCACTACATGGTGATGGTAATCCACATGTACACATGAGCGATGTTTTCATTTCACATAGGATATAAAAAAAGATAAAAATTGGTGTAACATAATAATAATGGAATTTAATTATATTTCATATATAAATTATATTATTTCATAATTTTTTAAAATATATTTGTGATGTTCAATAAGGAAAAAAACTTCAAATAGGTTGGCGAGGACTTATACCTTCTCCTAGGATAACCTCTTTGGGTTAAACATTAAGCCTTCTTGGTTTATAGTATTTCAAAAATAGTGACTCTATGGAATGGTAATGGATATTGGGAATATATTTGGGTAGGTTTTGGATAAAATATATTTCACAAAATGTGTGAGGAAAAGGTAAGAGGAGGTTCCCATTTATATGTGAAGGGAGCTGCACTCTCAAAATTACTTAAAGTTGTAAATGAATATAAATTAATTTTTATATAAAAGTGGTACTAAATTTATATATTTTAAAAATAGGGTGATTATTATATTAAATCCAATTATACGATAAATTTTGGAAAATTTTAGGTCATGTTTTAATCATTATCTCTTTGTTTTAACCCCCCCCCCCAATAAGCCTTTTGATGATTACCATGATATCAATGTTTTTTACTCCTTATGGGTCAAAACAAGTTACTATAAAAGGAAAATTTTCCCATAAGTTAATCATAGTTGATATTATCAATAATATATCATTTACTTGGATGAATATAATATTTTTATTAATTTCAAATACTTAAATATAATATTATTTAATTTATTATACATCTATAGTCATTTTTTTGACAATTCACTTAATTTTGACATTAATGATGTAAATATTGTAGAGAAGTTTGAATATAAAATTTTTAAAAACCATAAAATGTTATATTAATCTAAAAAATTCAGGGGAACCTATAACACAAGAAAAAATATATTATTTTTGAGTTTTTAAAAAACATTAACATGATTTTCAAATTCTTTCACAAGCAGTTTGTTGGCATTGTGTAATCATTTAAGGTAATTATTCCATCACTAAAAATAAAAAAAATCCAGGATAAAAAAAATTATTACTTAAAATGAAAATTTATAACAAAAAATATCCTCTTTTGTCCCAAATTAAAAAATATTAAATATATTTAAAAAAATTAATGACTTTATGTTTTTATTCATTATTTAATATAAAATTAAGGTCATTATCAAAGGATAGTGAAATGAAATTTACAAATTTTATAAATTTCAATGGTAATGTTTGAGACACAACTATAATAAAATGTAATATATATTTTTAATTCTTATCGCATTAATTTTAACCTTAATTACTTGATTTACCCTTAACGAGGTGAAAAATATTTACTATGATTACTATTCATATTAACCCAAAAAAGAAGAAATAAATTTAGAAAATTTAAAAATTATGATTAAAAATATGGAATTAAGTTTTCTATATTAGACTTTTTGAATTAGAATAAAAATATTTAATATAAATATCTAAAATGTGAAGGAAAATAGTTTTTAGAAAAATGTGTTTTGAAGCACAAAATTGAACATATAAAAAAATAAATTATTCTAATGATTCTTATGTAATTAATTACATTATTAATAATTAAAATATTCATATTTTACTTAAATATTAAATGGGACTTTAATATTACAATATTTGGTGAAAAGAAATTACAATTGTACAAAAATCTGTATTTTTTACTATTCAATGAAAAATAAATCTTTTCATAAAAATTGTTAAATTTTACTCTATGTTCATTTTAATTTGATGATTTATAAAATGAATTTTATTTTTTCAAATTAGATATCTAAAATTTAGTAATTAATATTTTACAT
Organism: Viscum album; assembly: GCA_963277665.1. Classification (NCBI taxonomy): domain Eukaryota; kingdom Viridiplantae; phylum Streptophyta; class Magnoliopsida; order Santalales; family Viscaceae; genus Viscum; species Viscum album. Next base: position 307,163,727 of record OY728127.1, read on the forward strand.
AAATCCTTATAATATATAAAATTAATTTAATAATAATATAAATATTTCTTTTTTATTGAATTTATTATTTAAATTATTACAATGATTATAAATATATAAAATATAATTGATAAACATTAGTATAAAAAGAAATTTATTTAATATTTTCATTGTTTCTACGGTTTAGGTGAATGTCCAAGCGATGTATGGGTGACCCATTTTCTATTTTCCGTTATAGATGGTTCATCACACCATGACAGGGAGTGTAAATCTATGATAAGGGATAAATAGATGAACCACTTCATGGTAATGAGAAAAAATAGTGTAGAGGCAATGATCTTTCCATGACCAGTGGGTGTCATTATGTAGTGGTGTGTTTTGTGTGCGGTTTTTTGTCAAGGAAAAACCTCATGTTTTGGCATCATGTGGGCTTCGAGGGAATCATGCCATAGAAATGAATTATACACATTACCTTATGACTATTAATTTAAATTTATCATCATAATATGTCCCATTGGGGCATACTGGGATAGTGTTCATGGCATTCATTGAGGGTGAGGAAATGTCATAGAGAAGATTATAGTGGGGAAATGTTGTGTGTGTGATATCGACCACACTATTGAAGTATAGGGAAACACCATAAATAAAGGGACCATGCCTCAAATACCTTGTATAAGGTATAATTTCAATGATTTTGAAGGATTTTTCGATTTTAAAAATATCATTTGTTCTATATAGGAGTGTCCATAGGTGGTTTATCATGTCATGACCCCCTAGGTCATGTTATGAATGGAAAAAAGGATTGGGTGTCAAATCAAGGAACTTAGTGTCAAATCATAACATAACCCTCATTTAGATTTTAAAACTAAGGAGAAGTCCTAACATTTTAGGGTCATCCCACATCAAATTTAGGTCAATCAAGTATATGGGGAGAGTTATTTCATATGGATCCTCCCCCCTCTCTTCCCCTTTATGATTCCTCTTTGATGCTATTAGATTTATAGGAATTTATTATGTTTTTTTAAGGTGACATGACAACTCTAATTAACTTTTTTATTCAAACCCATACATTTATATATTAATTTTGAATCCTTTGGATTATGTTTTGATGAATAATTTCATTGGACATAGTAGAATCATGTTGATCTGATGGGACTTTTTCTTATCATTTCTAGAGGATGTCTTTAGTGGATGAATACCTAGGTTTTTATAATGTTTTATTGATGTGGTACTTCCCAATAATTATTTACACTATTATACCTCCTTTTTTAACATAAATAATTATTCATAAATTATTATAACAAATTATTTCTGATTTTATGCCATGATATTGGATTTTAGGTGTTGGTGTGATCTTAGATAGGTAATGGATGATCTTTGCTGGAAAGATACCTAGATTGGAGTGGTTGTAACTCTATGGTTGAGCTATGTGGTCTCTATAATACTAATTAGTATGTCCATTTATACATGATTGTACATGACTACATATTCATATGTGTTTGTGTAAAAGGGATAGTGGTCGAGAGTTCCCTAAGAGAAACAATATGGAATTGTGCCTCAGATAGTTATATAGATTCATTCTTTTTCACTTTGGGATTATGGAGGTCATCATAAGACTATGTAGCTAAAAAGGAAGAGGACATCAGTTGAGATTATGAGATACTATATTTGGTATCATTGTTCTAAATGAGTTTTGGTTTTCCTACATTAGGTCCCTAGATTAATATGGGAAGGCATAAGAGATATAGGCCTATATATGATGGTTGATACAATTGTAAAACAAAAATATTAAAAGAATCACCCTCTTGAGGAAAGAGATGTTTACTAGAGATTTTTATGAGTTTTATATATACTTGGGCATGAATAGTTTGATAAGGATGGTTTCTTCTAGATAGTGAGGGGATAGAGAGGTCTCATAAGGGAGATGTGAGTCAAGACTGAGTTATGGTTTGTGGGTATTATATACAACCTAGAATAATTTTCTCTAGGGTATTGATGTGAGTTTTCTTGAGACACTCTCTTGTTAATGGGACTGCATTTTTGTTGTGGAATTGGAAGAGGATTGGACCTTCCACTGCATGCTATAGTCAGATAGCACCTATAATAATAGAAAGCACCATGGGTTGTTGGATTCGGCTTAGGGACAATGAAAAAATACTGAGATGGGTGTGATGAACCCAGCGGATTCCCTCTTAGGAAATATGTGAAGGATGATGGGTTTGGTGTGTTGTTCATGTGAGACTGATATGGTCTTTGAGAAGATTATTCAGTGGTGCTTTATTGATAAGAAGATATTATTCGAGTCATGGGGAAAGGTATCAAGTGGATAACACCCTAATGATGAGTTAGTGAGTCTGTGGTATGCGGTTCAATACTCTGATTATTAATGTATTTGTGTCCTAACTATATGTTATTCTAGAAATTGTAATGTAAGTCACGCCAATGTTGATGAACAGTGTTGGTCCACAATGCTTATGTTTATACATCCACTTATAAGGATTGGGTTATATAATTATTGTGAACCCTCACATGATTGGGGTTGGGTTGGGTACTATTATTCAAGGCATCCTCGGATATGGGTTTGATTGATTATGATGATATGCGCCCTACTCTACATCAGTGAGTAATGGTTTGGTAAAATTTTATCCTCCCTTCCCAGTATTGGAAAATATTGGTTTGGTGCAATGATGTTCTCCCTACCCTACACTAGTGAGTAGTGGTTTAGTAATATGATGTGCACTCTACCCTATATCAGTGGTTAGTGGTTGTGTAATATAATGTATTATCTTCCATAAATTGGTGGGTTGAGGTGGAATACATATTTTGTTCCCTCCCCTGAGTGGGGTTGGGTTGGGATCTTGATGTGAAGCATCCCTTGAGAGGGGTTTTATTTGGTACTGATGTGCAACCTCCCATGAGAGGGGGTGGTTTGGGTAATTAAATTGTGAACCACCATGAGTCTTCAAGTATGGGTCAATATATATGGCACAAGGTGACATTTTTTCTAACACATGTTGAAGAAAGAAGGGTTGTATGTCATGGTGGCCTGGTTATCATAAGGACGCCTGATATCTATGCTTGTTTCATTACTTTATATTATTTATTTTACTCATGTATAAATGTATATGACTTTGTATAATGTGGGAACAAGGTAAGGCCCTACTGAGATGTATTTCATACACCCTTCATGGGAACCACACTGCATGAGTAGATAATTTTTTTATTTTCATTTCATAGTATGCATTGTGCAACAGATCGAGATAGGGATGTCCATTAAGAATTAAAGAAGGGATTGTTGTGAGTCTCCGGGACGATGGTAGATCCTCTTGTGTATTTTATCTCTAATGCTTATTTTCTTATGTCGTCATCCCATTGGGTAACCAGTTGTGATTTAATCTTATATGGTAGAATTGAATATATAATGGTATGGATATATTATTTTTTTAATCCATAACTTTTTTATTTTTTGTGGATGTTGTTTTCTTATTTTATTTATTATTTATAATCATGATATCGAGGGAATAGTCTACCAAATATATGATTGTGTTCCTTGACACTAGTCGGCAACCTCTAGTGTATAAGGTGGTGCACATGAGGTTGTGTGGTTGTCTAATGGAGACACTGATGAGTAGGTTTTTTCTAGGCTCTTTCCACACTATAATATTGAAAATATTAATTAATATTTATTTTTATATTACTTGAAATGTATAATTTAAATTTTTTATATACATATAATTATTTACTAATATAATTATACATATATGTAATTAATGATATATTTCAAAAATATATGTTCATTTACCAGAATAATAATATTCATAGTTATAAATAATAATTTCAAAATATAATTAATAATTAATTAAATTTTCTATAAAATCATTACAAAATATAAATTTATAATTAGTAAAAATAAAATATGTATATATTAAAAATTTTAAATCTGTTTAAATATAATTATTAAAATTATTAAATTAAATTTTACACCTATAAGTAATAATATATTGTGTAAAGTATTTCTACATTTATATTTTTCATGTAGTCGATAAAAAAATTAATTTATTACATAAGTAATTTTTATATATTTTCATTAAAAAATAATATTTTAGTATTATTTTAAATAATGTTCATAATAAATTTAATATTATTTAGTAATAAACTGAAAATAATCCTCCATAAATTAAAATATTTTAATTAATATTTTAAAACATTATTATGTATTTTTTAATATTGAATATTTATTTAATTATATAAGTAAAAATATTAAATATTATTAAAAATATTTTATCACAATTATTATGTATATATATTATATACATTTATTTAATTTGTAATTTTTTGTAAATATTTTTTATCTAAATTTTATTTCCAATATATATATATATGCGCATTTATATATCAAACAAATATTTACACTTTTATAAAATCAATAAAATTTATTAAATAAAATTATCCATGTTGAAATATAATTATTAAGTATTATTTATTTATGTAAGATCCTGGAGGATATAAGGAAAATAAACAATAAACACACATTTATGTCTGCAAGGATAAGCCACACCCCACACAAAGGGTTTACCAAATCCATGGAAATCTCATTAAACTGATCAGTCTGAATTCTTAATGGCCTGAAGGAAATTAAAATTGTCAACAACCCAACATATGTCGCTCTTACATAACCACCTTATGTCATCACCTGCAAGAAGCAACGCTTGCCTTATAATTCCTTCCAAGAGGCTTCTAGGATTTAATCGTTGTGATTTATCTTTTTATATGTAAACAAGTAATTATTTTGGAATATAATAATACATTCATATAAATAAATATATATTTTAAAAAATATATATATATTCATTTTCATAAATAATTATTATTTTATATTTAATTAATAATTTTTAAATGTTAATAACAATTAATAAAAAAAATTATATAAGTAATATAATATATACATCTATATAATTAATTTAAAATAATAATATATCAATATGTTAGTAATCGAAAATCTATTTAAGTATAATATTTAAATTTATTATGTTATATTCTATAGTTTTATAATTATTAATATATTTTAAAAAACATTTATACTTTTATATTTGTCTTATATTTAATAAAAGTAGTTATATTATTTCATATTTAATTTATATATTTTTTATTAAAATAATAATAATTTAGTATTATTAAGTATAATTGATAGCAAATTTAATATTATTTAGAAATTTATTAAAAATAATCCCTTGTAAGTTGAAATATGGATATTAATATTTTTTTAATATAAGTATACATTTTTATAATATCAAATATTTATTCATTTATATAATAAATAAAAATTTAAAATTATTATTAAATTTATCTGAATATAATTAGTATATATTAATATTATAAATTTATATAAATATTAATTTATTATAAGTTCTTTCATTAAAATGTCATATTTGATATTTTTATACTTATTTTTTATATTTATATAATTAATAACATATATTAAAACAATTTAACTTATATAAATTATAATGTTAGCACCAATAATAACTTTTTTATTCTTACATAGCTTCATAAAAATGTTTTTCTTAAGAAACATCATTTTAATCATACACAGTCATCTTTATCAACGTTAATTTTAATGGTGATAAATCTACCAATATCAGTGCTAAAATTAGCGCTGATAATGATGTATGTGTAAGATTAAACCAAAAGAGAATAAAAATAATATTGAATTTTTAAATTTGTATAATATTAAACCATGAATTATCATTTCTTAATTTAGTATGGATAAAGATTAATATTTATGAGTACTGAAAGTAACATCGAGAAAATACTAAATTATCAATTCAATTTATTAGGAATTGATAAATTTGTTCCATCTCTTTAAGAGGTCTTGAATTTTTTTTTCTCATTAACCCTATTATTTAATATATTATAAAATTCATACTCTGATGTATCCCCTCACACCATTTTGTGGAAAATTTCACTACCAAAATCAAAGGTATGCATTTTGAAAATAATATGTTTTCTAAAATTATTTATTTCTAAAATGAGCATAAAATTACATAAAATATGATCGGCTACATTTTTCTCTAACCCTGCCTAATTTTTTTTATCTTAATATATAACTAATATAGAGTTTGTATCAACTAGATAAATAATTATTTAGAAACATTACTATTGAGAATGTATTGTAGTGTCACATGATCATTATAGACAACTTTGTTGGAAGTGAAAATGTTATAGTAATAATTTATAAAAACACATTGGAAAGAAAAAAAATATTTTCAATTGTGGTGTAATTGAATTGATCTTTCATAATAGATTAGATTTCATTGGAAATGGGAAGAAAAATTCCATCAACTCATTTATCAATGATGACTCTGATGGAATAATATCGCACACAATACATAAGATCAAAGAGTTACTTTAAATTTAGTGTAATAATGATGGTTTCACACGCATGCTGAAAGGGAAATATGGTGGATGACACCATGGTCTCACATCCCACTTCTGAATCTCCTTGTAATGTTTTCTCCTCAATAGGATCCCATCACCCAAAATTCATTAATCTTGTAAAATTTAATGCCTTAGGGATTTACAATTTTATCCCCCCAATACTATTTTGGTCATTTCCCCTCTTTTTAAAATTTTTTCTTAATATTGGATTGAAACAATGTAACATATTTCCTAAATTATTGAGTGAGTAATTTGGAAGAAATATTTTCTATACCTCTAGTAAGAACTAGCAGGTCCTAAAGAATATGTGTATATTCCTCACCAAATTGGTAACTGAAAAGTCTCAAATTAATTCTATTTTTATCTGATTAACCATAATTAAAAGATTATATATTTATTACCAATGTATAATGTTATATTTTTCACTTAAATGGAATGTTTCTCTTTTTATCAACAAGAATCTATCTTTACACTATTCGAAAACTATGAATTTTTTTTGATAAATACCTCAACTGTTTATCCATACAAGGAGGATTCATCCATATATATTTTTATAAATTAACGCTCGTATCATGGTTTATGTGGCTCATGCACCACTAAAATTTTGTGGGTGTATTATACCTAAAAATTTAATGTGTTGGTATGGGAATGTTCTATAAGATCATGAAAATGACACCTTACTATGATGTTTTTATTCCACTATAATTTGATTTCATCTAGGTTTTACTTTAAGAAAACCATTTTATTCATTCCTTCCATCCATTCCACATCTTATTCAATAAATATAATGTAAAATTTTTATTTATTTCCATTTTATTGAAATTTCAATAATCTATACACACTCTCATTACCCCCCCCCCATTTTTTTGGTAGAGAAAAACTCAACATTATTCTCTATTCTTAACGTTCCACATTTCATTGAGACAACATATAAGGGGATTACCAATTCATTATTTGATATTATGAAAATAATTTTAGTATCATATAATTTAAACAATTATTTTATTACAACTTGTATGGGTGACCCTCTATTGTGGTTTCTGAATTGGATTACTCCTTTATTTATTCCATTCCATATGAGTTCATAAAAAAGGATAAATACCACCACTGGTATCATGAACCAACCTATGTTAGCCCAGAACTAGGAAACTGAACCAGATTTCGATAAAGGCCTAGAAGTATTCTATGTCTTATTAAGATATAAAAGTGTGTTATCAATAATTCATAACTCAATTTGGGTATTATTTTAAAGATAAATAAGAGATAAATAAATTAGAACTGAAACATAAAACAAACACAGATATATGAAAATAAAAAAATGACCAAAATACCTCAACATGGTGTTGTGGGTAACCACCATCCATATAAATATTCTCTCTCCTTGAGTGACCCAAATCTAAGTCAAGAATGATACAAAAAATGATAATGTAGGAATGAGCACTGAGATGATTAATAAGGATTACAAAAGTGAAACCTGGCCATGTGATTCACTATTAAAGAGAATACCATTTCATGCTAGTTTTAAAACACAAATATATAAAACAAAGGTTTTCCTTTCACTTTCAAACATGTAACATGTTGATACTTCTTAATAACCATTTTCCATTTTCATTTAAAAATTTCCAAGAGTGAGATACATTCTAATCATCCATTTAAAAGATGAAATATGCAATGAAATAACCATTTCAGTATGAAAACATAACATTGGAACCCATTTTATAAAAATACATCCAAATAGAGAAAAGTACTCCATATATAAAAAAAGTGTCATGGGATCTTTGGAACTATTCATGATGGTTTAGGATAGAACAATCAACAACAATGAAGGGAAAACTATCAGCATTTGATTCAACTATTAACATGCCCATTCACATGGTGTCACCCTCACTAGATCGTTCTAGGGGTATATCCCATATTCATAACAGTTCTATCTTAAGGAAACTAATTTGAGAATAATACTAAACAAGTGTTTCATGTATACTTATATCTCCCTTTTAACTACAAAATTATTCCCTTGAAGTAAAATCAAACTATCATATACATACATAACACTTTCATTGAAAAAAATAAACCATTAAATTTTTCAAATCCGCACACTAATATTAAGAATATCCAATTTTTCTTTTCAATAATACACAAATAATATATAGGTACCCCTACCAAATTAAATCACACACTCATTCATTTCAAACATTTCTATGTAATCAATACCCATGAAAATTCCATAATTAATGGGCATACAAGAGGATTTTTTCATTCTTGAGTAAGAACATCAGTGTTCTAACTGGGAAACATAATTTAAAAGGAAACACCATTCATTTTTGAAAAACCACTTTTCTTAAAATCTTTCAAGTTCCAAAACCACACTTCACACTTATATACATATACACCATGATATATATATAAGCACCCATTTTCCAAATTTACAAGTTCAAACCAACATGACTGAATATATAAAAAGATGGTACACATATATATGTGTATATAAATATATTGATATGTGTATAATTAACCTTTCATGAGATAAAATATTGTATTTCCCCTAAAATATTCTTATAAAAATAGACCATTCCATTAGGCCTTTATGAAAAACTTTTTGAAAGACCAATAAATATTTTTTCATTTCCATTTCAGATAATAAAAGTCATTTTGAAAACCAACCAAACACTTAGGTTACATTAAATTTCAAAATAATCTTGAAAACCTGGTTTATTAAGAAAAAACCATCTTATAAACATAGAATGAAATATGTAAAACATGGTAGGAATCATTTCCAACAACCAAAACCATTTTACATAGCATATTAACTTTTTATAATCATGTAAAAATTATTTATAATGACCAATAAACCAAGGTTTTTAATTTAAATTATTAGATACAGGGTAACCTATGTCAGAAAAGTCATCTCTAAAAATGGTCACTCAAATCTCCCTCAAGGAGGTCTAAGGAAGAAAGAGAGACCAAGAGGAACCCTGGAAAACCAAAAACCCCATTTTAAAACAAGGAAACATTAACCCTAGTTCACGAGATATACATAATATGAAATAAACATGGAGAAAATAAAAGTAATAGGAAGAGTAATAAGGTATAAGTAAATTAGTTTGAATAACCACACCAAATTATTGAATAAATACACTTCATATCAATAAGGGAAGGAGTTTGAGGTATGGGAGAAGAAAGGAGGGTTCCAAAGGAGTCACCCAAATAAAATCCGGGGACAGAGGGGTGATTTTGGGTTAAAACCTCAGAGGGTAAAGGGTATGATCTCAATTTTAAGGAACCCGGACATTATTCAATGTTTGGGCACCAGGTCTAGAAAACTGTGTTCCAACTAGGCTCCCTCAATTGAGATTTTTGAGCACAATGTATTGGTTTCCATATGATTCAGAAATATTTATTCTGACCGTGTTGTTCAGTTTTGAAAAATCATAGATGCTATTTAATAGTTGTTATATTCATTGGATAATCATGCACCTTAATTGTTTGACATGCTTTGAAGTCCAAAAAAGCCAAATTTTTAAGAAAATCCCAAAAGGAAAGTGAAATAAAAGAGAGTAAAAAATAAACCAAATAATATACTATTTTCAGGTTGAGTTGTGAAATAATAGGTGTCATTACTTCCTTCAATGAATCATATTTAGAAATTATAATTTCTCATCTATAAAACCAACACATCAAAGTTTTACTACAACCTCAAGTATAAGGTCAACCAATAGATACAAGAATCCTTAGCCTAAAACATTAGTTCAAAAGTAAAAAAATTATGATTTGTAATAATGAAATAAATATAAATCTAATTTTTAAAACATATATATATATATATATATTGAAATGGTACTAATTTTTTTTAAATCTATGTTCATATGATAACAAATCATAAACCATTAATATAAAATTATATTTTCATCAGAATTGGATCTATACAACTCATTAGTCATAGTGGTTCATCCATAACTTCTAAACTCATATTTTCTTATGATTGGGTACATTGATTAAATTAATAATATGGTATTCCAATATTATATTTTAATATATAAATTAAAAATCATTCTATTGACTATAATTAATTAAATTAACTAGTTTATTGTAAAATATAAATTCATCAATCAACATAACAGTGATCATGTTTGTCAAACAAATAATAGATATAGAAGATTGTTTAAATGAAGAAATCCAACAAAAACTGACATTAAAAATAAAATAACATGAATTCTCAACCATCTTTCATTTCTAAGATTAGAAAGAAGTGACTATATAAACATGTTTATATATGAACAAAATAATTTATCCATGTTAGATATAGGAGAGACTATTAAAATCCTCTTTTTATCAAACCAAAGTTTGAAAATACTTCAAATATTCTTATCCTAGTATCCAAGTCAATGATTTAATTCAGAATTGATTTACATATATCAAAACCAAGTCCTCCTTTTATTATCATATTTCTTCCCATGTATCTTGTAAGGACCCTAGATTTTAATATATGGTTTCCTCTAATTAAGTCGAATATGTTAGATAGTTTACTCCATACACAACACCGATCTAAAAAGAACTATTATATGTTTATACCGTTAAAACATTGTAATTAATTAGTTGTTATGATTAACATTTACCAAATCATTAAATATAACATAATATATATATATATATATATATATATATATATTTGTGTGTTTTTTATATATAAATGTTGTTTTATTCAAATTTACTTAGTTCATTATTGTATTTAAGAATATATTTTTTAGGCATTGTAAATTTTATTAAATAAAACTAAATATATTATTGTTATATGATGATTTTAATAAAATATAAAATTTATTGATTAATTATAGTTTTATCAATTTTTATATAAATTTAGAATAGAACGTCTAGTAATTTAAAAAAAATGTTATTTTCCTATAAAATTAATTTATCATTAGATTTAATGATATTATTTAAGATTTAAGATACAAAATTATAGAAATTTATTTTGAGAAAATAAAATTCATTTTTGGATTTAAAATTTCAAAATTAATTTAAGACAAATTTTTGTGTTTCCTAAAAAATATTGATTATTAAGTGAATTCTGTAAAATAATATTATTATAAATAACATTAATTTTATGAAACTATTAGTATATAAGTTTGAATTTTAAATTAATGAAACATTTTCTAAGACCAAATATTTTTTATAATAGGATCTAAAATTTCAAAAATGTTTATTTTAATTATCAATCCTATATTTGATATTTTAGAACTGGAATTATATTTCTAAAAAAAATAATTAATTTTATTATACATTTAGTATTTTAAAATTAATTTTTGTCAGTTATATGAGTTGAATATAATATAATTAGTACAATTTTTGGTTTCCTCTTTTGAAAATGATCTTATGATTAATTATTTTGTGGTCTCTAAAATATTTTTTTAGGTTATTAGTGAGGAATATTGATATTACTAATATCATCAATTTTATGAAATTATTATAGAAGAGTTCCATGAAATATTTTAAAATAATTTCAAATATAGAAAAATACTTTTCATTAGTTTAAATTAAGTATTTTCAAATACTATGTTGATATATAAAACCCACACTTAACAATTTAGAAAATTTTTAACGGAATAATTTTTTCATCCGTTTGTTTTAATAAAATTTTCACAGGGTGGATTTTTGTTTTTGATTTATTTTAATGTTATTTAAATATTATTTGAATAATAATTATCATTTTAGTGTTAATAAAATCATTAATATAGTTAAATTTATCCCATAAATAAATCTTATGATTAAAGTACAATTTTTTCAAAAAATGGGTTTCTACGCATTATATACGCTAATAATAAAATTAATTTCTATAAATCATGGATATTTTTTTTATAAAATTATTTAAATATATAATAGATCCTAATGTTAAAATTACTAATAATTTTCAATTGTAATGTTTCAAATTCAAATTTTTTACGAAGAGTGAAAGTAGAATTTACACTATTGGGTTAAATTTGGGAACTAGTTGTTTAACATAGTGAAAAAGTTTTAAACATGTTAAAAACATATTTTATATTATATTTTTGAGGTATATAATCCTTATATATTTATCCATACCATTATTGGAATTTTTTGGAGCCTTTCTCCTTAACTAATGGAGTGATATTATTGGAAAATAATGAGTTTTAACAGAAGTTCCATTTTCATCACTTATAAATGAATACAAAATACTGCACATATATAAACTAATTATAATTAAATGAATCAACAAAAAAAATTTCCCATAATCTTCTAATCACCCTCATTATTACTTTTAATAATTCGCATTACCGAAAGACCAAGATAATGATTTTATGGAGTTACAAAATTGAGATCTTCCAAGGTAAAGTTAATAATCTCAACCCAACATTTCTAAGTTATTTTCTTACCATACACACATAAAGTCTCATATATCAATGAAGGTATGGAAATAAATATTTTTAATATAATAAAATTTTACTATAAAAATGCAATATTCATTTTATACATTACTCCAAAATCATTGAGAAAAATGAAAATGTTGTTATGCATGTGTGTGGACCATCACCTCCATGCATGACATGTTTTGTTTTCTATAACCACCTGACATGGATGAAATTGGAAATATATTTATTATATAAAAATAATATTATTCACACTATTAATATTATTTATGGATAAAATAAGGAAATATTTTATTAATAAAAATATTAAATTCTTACAATAGCTTTAACTGCATAAAATGGACATATCAAAGAACCTTTCTTAATTTAGATCTTTTTTGGATAACCATTGAAACTATATAAGTAGTTTACTAATGGAATAAAAAATCACACTAAACTCCAAACTTAAATATATTGTGAAATTATTTTACAAAACCTTTCCCCACATTCAACAAATAGAATGCGTTATGAATAAATTAACGGAACAACCCTATGTAACTGATGTAAGAGAAAAATATATTAAAAATGAGTACCAAAGATAATATATGAACTATAAAAAAATAATATCTGGATGAATAATATTATTGGTTATATATCAAAATAAATAAATTTAATTATTCTAAAATTTATTTTCATGTGAAAATATCATTTATACATAAGGTAAGGGTTTCATCTCAAAATTCCTTGTTTGATACATAATATCTTTTATGAACCTAATTTCCATTAAATATTTTGTATAATAATAATTGGATAAATAATATAATTAATTAACTGTATTAATATTATTTTAACTTAAACTAAATCTCTTTCTCTTTCAACGGGATTTTATTAAAAAAATCTTAAGCGATAAGTTATATTCTATACCACCATCGGAACATTTGAGTTACATGTTTTAATTATTTTTCTCTTATTTTATGAAATATTAAAATAAAAAAATTATTTTATTTACATATATATATATCCATTAAATATATAATTATTTTAATATACTTTTCATTTTTAGGGTAATATATTTGTTCTATTCCCTTTGAAATTCCCACTTTTATGTAAACCTGGTTTAAGGGAACTTTCCAGTTTCTAGTCTCATGTAATGAATACCCCCATAAAATGTTTTTAAACTATGTATAACTTAAAAATGATGTAATTATTTTATAGAGTACTCTCTTAATTCAATTCGGATTTTATAGCAAATAATATTCTCTTTCCTTCTATAAAAATATTATTTACTTATTTCAAAAATCATTACCCAAGATGTACAAGTTTCATTATTTCTTATTCTAGATCATTCTCATGAATTTTTTATATTGTAACTCCAAGGTAAAGACCTATCTACCTTAAAAAATTATGAATTTTAAATATGATTTAATTTATTCTTGATAATCCTTATGATTTATCCATTGGTTGTGGCTTGAATCAGAATAATGAAACCCACTTCCTTCTCCTGGGTTTTATTATTATTTTTGATTTATATATAGTTTCTTTTATTGTATGGAAGACATGTTCATGTAAATATTGTGATTTTTTATGTGATTCATTTATATCCCTCTAAAGTACTGGGTAATTTTAATGTCTTCTGAGATACCATGTATGGTCTATAGACGGTTAGCATAAGCATAATATTTTGTGATGGATGTTATCCTTAACATATAATGATTATGATGTAAGTTTTCCTATAGTATATTACCTTGGTGGTTAAACATAACATATGCTTATGATGTAATTTTTTATTATATTTACACATGCTTATGATTTTATGATCTTATGCTTTTTATTTTCTTATTCCATGTTTTCATGCTTATGATCATCCTATTTATGATATCATTTTATGTATAATGACTCTCATATCATGATTTATTTCAATATTTACTACATTACTGGGATGATTCCTAGAATTATATATCTCTCTAATGAATTGGATAAGTATTAATATCTCATTATATGTTATTCATGGGATTGAGAAGTTATCCTAATATAGTACGATACTTTTCTACTATATATAATGCATGAGTGATTTTCCTAAGAAAACTATGTTATTTAATGGTTGGGCCTCCAATTATATATCCCTCCAATGCATTGGGTAAAGATGTATAGATCATGATATGCTATTTATAGTATTAGGTAGTGAACCTAATCCACTGTGGGACTTTTCTCAACTAAATATGTTTATGAGAATGGGGAGTGAACCCAATACACCAAGGGACATTGTCCACTCTATGATGATGGTCTTGGAAGTAACCCTTGAGTTATGTTTATAAAGCCCTGTATTATGTTGTATAAACATATTCAATAATTCCTTGAACTTATTCCTTCCTTTACATATTCCATACTTTGATGTTTATAATCATCATTTTTATTTTATTGGGTATGAATTCTATATTTTATGTCCATGTTCCTTGCATACATTCTCATACTTGTTTGTTTATCATATGCTCACTTGTGATATTTAATTGTTATAAATTATTCTTACCCTTTCTGAGTAATTGAGATGACCCCATTCATATGTTTACCTTCTCTATGTTATGAATATAAGTATAATATATTATAATAATAGAATGGGGTCAAGAAAATTTCTATTATAAATAAATTTTCACAAGTATAGTTGAATATATGACTTATGTTACTAGTCCTCAAAGACAAAAAACTCTCCATTCCTTGGATTGTGATACTTTTATATGAGATGTAACATATAATTTATTTAAATGATTTCAAAATGATATATTTTTATCATGTGTATTTATTGTTGGCATGAGAGAAAGGTCTAGTTAATTTTTGATATTTGTATTAGAGAAAATTAGTGAAAATTATTGTGAAAAGTGTTAGGTATAAGTCTATGTATAAGATAACATCCTGAATTTTCTATAATGTATAGACTATGTGGTTTTACTAGAAATAACATCCTCTATAGATACTAAAAGTGGATTTCTTCCACTTGAATAGATGTAAATTGGGGTAATAACGCAGAAAAGGGAAGATTGGATATTAACTCAATCATCAGACATTGCACAATAAAGAGGTCCAACATCACATATATTTTTATACTCTTTTATGATGAGATTTGTTTAATCATATACTATTTCTAATAAATTATTGAATCCTGCCAAATGATATTTTATAATTTTAAAATTCAATAAATACTCTCAAAATAGGTATTATTGTTTCTTAAAAAGGATAGAAGAAAAAGTATGGATGCACGGAAGTCAGGCATTTAGCTTACATGGATCATGTGGCCCCTAATAATATACACGGTCACATGGCCCTAGGAACATAATATGAATGAGTCGTGTGCATCATTTTATCTATTCATGATCACAAAAATCCCCTCTACAGTCCCTCATGATCATACAAATCTCCCAAATGAGTTCCTTTGAGTATACGACTTGTTAACTGAAAAATTTCTAAAAATCACATAAAGTTTCTTATGAAATACATTTTGAAAAGGTAAGAGATTAATTTAATTGAAATTGTATTTATTTTTATGTGGATGGATCATATGATTAACATGATTTGTTAAATGATCACACAATATCCATAGTTTCATGTCAGTTATCCCAAATGTAATAATTTGTGTGTACCACCTTCATCATGTGAAGCCCCTTAGACATTTCTATTAGATCATGAGACACCCATTCAGATCCAGAGACAAGTGGATCAACTGTCCATGACAATTCTCAGACGTCATCACAAGATATACCATTGATCATGTGATACACCACAGACAAGTGGAGCGACGATCCATGATAATTCTCACATGCCATCTTAAAATAAATTGTTGATCATCTGATGTCATGACAGACATCCAATGTGGTAAAATTTTATGTTTGTGTAAATTAGTAGATAAAAATATGGAAAAGGTGTCAGCCTCATGTGAATGGAAGATATGTAATTTTTCTTGTGAAGTGTGGGTGTGATCTGCATGGTCATTACATTGATCATGAAATGACCACTGGGCATGTCACCTCCATCTTATGAAGGATCTCAAACATTTCCATTTGATATTAAGATGTCAGATAAATGATATATTTACAAGATTCGTATGCCTTATAAATTAAAATTTGAAAAATAGGTACCCTTTGGTGAAGGATAGTTACATTTTCCAATTGAAGGCTCCTTGATAATCTAACTTTATCTCTTGAAGGGTCCCAGAAAAGTCTTCGTCAACCATGATAAATCCTCTTTTATAGGCGTCCTAATCTTAGAAGACTCCATGACATGTCATCTTGTTCTTGAAAATACCCTTTGACATGTCTATTTGATTATGTTAAAGAA
Source organism: Viscum album (assembly GCA_963277665.1). Classification (NCBI taxonomy): domain Eukaryota; kingdom Viridiplantae; phylum Streptophyta; class Magnoliopsida; order Santalales; family Viscaceae; genus Viscum; species Viscum album. Next base: position 307,180,832 of record OY728127.1, read on the forward strand.
CTTTGAAAATCCATGGGTCTAATAAATATTCCAATTAAGGAGTGATTATGTAGTAATTTTTTATCAAGTGATATAGGGACAACATCATGGATGACCCACGGAGGGTTCATGTAAAATGTGTCATGATCCACTAACTTAATTGCATATCTACGATATGCACACCATGCAAGGTGGTGTATAACTATGGTGGAGAGACATATAAATTCCTCCCCCTCAACAAAAAAAACACTCACAATAGTGATTATGAAATAATGGAACTCTATATGTGTACAGCCACAAGACCACAAAGGTATTCCCCTAGGTAATCTTAGGAATGACTTATAGGATTACAAATAATGTCTATATGCTTCACATGATCACCCTATAGATCATGTGATGGACCGCTAGTGCACTAGCAATATTATGAAAATGGTTTTCCACATATCTACTTGGTAATGTGGGGACTCAATAACCAATGATTGAAAAAAATTGAGGAAATATGTAGTAAAGGATGAAAATGATGGAAGCCTTGTACAAATGTGTATACACATATTTACATGAAAATGCATCATGAGCATCACAAGACCTATTTAGATCATGTGATATAACTTGGGAAACTTATAAATGTCATGTGAAGTCACCCAAACATATCATCCAATTCATGTGAAGTTTTTCATATATATTATCCAAGTCAGTCAATGTCCTCTATACATATCATCCAAGCAATGGGGAGTCCTCTAGTCTTGTCAACCAAATCATACGATAACCTTCCGACATACCATCCATCATCACTCGACACCCTTAGATGTGTATTTTTCAACTACATGAAGGATCCTAAGGTATGTTAGTTGAATCATGTTCTATCCCTCTTATATTTCTACTTCAAAGATATGAATTTCCTTTGACATGTCATCCTTATGATGCAGTGTCCCTTAGACAAGTAATTTGAATAATGTGGAATCCCTCTGACATCTCTCCTTCAGTCATGTGAAGTTCCTTGTATATTTAAAACTTATCATGTGGCAACCCCAGGATAAGTTAGTGGGATCTTCAAATAGACAGCGCATACATGGACACCAAACATCCTCATACTTGTCAGATAGAATACTAGTACATATAAATACATCCACAAACAGTTTAGGTTAGCTTCGTGGATAGGTCTAGAATACATCCCCCACATGTCAATTGTGACATCTATAGACCATAAGACATGTCAAGAATGTCAGGAATAAAAATTTGGACATGATAACTTTATATGGAAGACACACTTGTAAATAAACCATTTTGAACTATGAGGACACTGATTACTTCTATACGTAGGATATATAGGACACATTTCTAAGGATCAAAGTCTATATCAAACATCCCATTAGTTTTTTCCAAGTGGATAAGTCCTATATCCATATTTAGTGAGTCTAATCACTTGATATCCCTTGTTTCTCACACATATCATGACTCATGTGGTATAATGGATTTGAAATGATAATATCACTAGAATCATGAATGTCCCCCATCAATGGAATCCTATTTGAGTAAGCCTCATTCAATGTCAGGATATGACTACCCCATACAATGACATCGACCATGGTGAATGTCATGTTGGCATTACCATTCTGGTAATCCCTAAGGTAATAATCCTCTTAGGTATTAATAATATATTACCTCCTACCATCATGTTGAGGGTGGATCAAAATAATATTACTCAGATTCCTATTATATGTAAGATACATAAGATGCCTTCCTAATTATTCATCTCCATACATGGTTCTTATGTTCCCTAATATATTTTTATTTTTTTATGATGTTAAACAGCACATCTTGACTCAAATAAACCATGTGAGTTTTGATTTCTATTATAATCATGATATATAGTACACCTCATGATGATTCAATCCCATACTAGAAACACCAATAGCCTACTTTGACAGTAGTAAACTCTAGAGGGCCTAGTTATATGTATTCAAAATATAAATAGATACACATTGTAATATAATAACTGGAAATAAATAGAGAACCTCATAAAAATATAGATGTTTTCATTAATATAACCCCATTTACTGAAAAAAAGGATTCAATTCCTAATCATTTTATTTGTGTAAAAGGTGACACATAATGATTTGTAATAGATTCAAAAATATATCATAAATATATAATAAAATCCTAGAATAGGTAATAATTCCAACCAAAAATGGTGTTATGATCCCAACCTTTCATCCTATCGACTAATGTGATTTTTATAGTTCCATTTGGTCTAAAACCTCAAATGACTTCTTGCCTTTAGAAATAAATTTTTTTCCATGTTGTGGATGTGATATTTTTTGAGAGTTTCTATAAGAGATAAAATAGGTCAACCCATCATGAATGATTATGTAATTATACAAGAACCCACACTATCAATAGTCATTCCCACCCCTCGAATGAGAAAAAAAATGTGGAAACTAGTGTAAAAACATGTAATGTAAGAATAATTAAATCATTATAGTCTTTGGGAATATTTTCTCCCAAACTCGAGGAACCATACCATCTTCGATGGAAAAAAATGGGGAACCCATAATTAATCTCTAAAATAACAAACAAATGATTCTTTGATCTTGTGTTAGGCCAATTTTTCATTCCCTATGAAAACAAAAATGATATACCTAATATTAAATCCTTCAATAACAAAACATAACCAAGGATCCCATGAAATATTAAATTCTATCCATGGAAATTACACATGTGAAAAATGGTCTAACCAGGTTCAAAAAATGATAATTGTGTTACCTATTCTTAGAAAATTGATAATTCTTCACACTTTCGATGATGCACTAGTCAGTGACCTTGAAGATTTTTATCTTTAAAATTGTAAATACTATTCTCAAAAACAACCCCATGACCCAAGATCATGTCTTTAACAACCAAATTTTCTGGAACTTTGGTTATAATAGTAACCTATGTGGCTTGAAGAATAACCTCACCAACATGATTAATTCATCTTTAATTGGAGAAGAATATAGTTCAAGAATAACACTGACATTGTACAATCTAGATCATTGAGTATTCATGTAGAGGTCTCTAGACACTGAACCATACAAGTCCTTCTCATTCAATAAAATCTACAATAAAACTAGTGGTATCATTCACCACTAGTAATATCTTCGGAATCTTATAACTAGATCATAGAAATTGAAAGACTCCATAACTTAGGAAGTTCGACCAAGTAGTCAAATACTGCAACATATCGATTTACATGATTCCTAGGAGGGATCTTGTCATCTTTCATCGTCATCTTTATCATTCATGCTCCCCTCAGTCTCCTATAGAGAGTATCACTAGACAAATTTCCACTCTAGACACTCATTCATGGGATATAAGGAGGTCTAGATATGCATAAAATACACGAATAAATAGGAGTGATATTATATCCCCACTTATGTTGATAATTCATGTTAGCACTGATAGTATCTAGTGGGAAGGATCATATCACGGATCACTTGGATCAACCAGTCATGCATATTATTTTAGAAAGTATAGGGGAGGCACATATCACTTTCCATATGCATGAAGCCCATTAGAACATTCTAGTGGTGTAAGAAGGACAAGTGTGGGCTTATATTTTAAATTCAGTTGAATACATCTACTAGTATATCTTGGAGACTAATAATGTAGAGGCCAACATTCCTGAAAAAACATTCTATAAAGTATACCAATATTATAACAATAGAATAAGAGATCTGGTGGAGCGTTGCATCACTTGTACAAATTCATGGACAAGCACATATTTCTATCCTAACAGTCAGAGAAGAATATAACTGTGATTATTATGAATAAGTGGCTACTCTAGATAAAGTGAAAAGTATTTATCTCATCTGAGAGGATTATTTGTATATTTTAGTAAAGTAATAGGAATGGGACTACGATCATATTATCATTATGACTAGGGATTACTAGCTCAGTTTGGCACATGCAATAAGACATCCATAAATTCGTGTAAAAAAAAGACCAGTGGCATACTCCAAATTCAAAGGTCCATGATCATATCCCCGTTTCAATCAAGTCTCATTGTCTTAGTTTAGAACATTCCCCCCAAAAGGTGCACATTATTGTCGAAAAAGATCGCTGGAAAACTTTCAAGTCATAGGGTCTGGCTGGTATCCCCTCACCAACTATGGTTCATCAGTATTATATGAAAACCACCTCAGATCCAACTCATATTTCTTCCAGTGAAGATACTACATTTATTCTAGTAGGTCACGGTTTCCAGGTTCATATCCCTACTTCCACAAAGGAATGACTACATCAACATCCATCAGATGGTATACATGAAGAGTCTCATATACCTTCTCCCATTAGAGAGGTCTATTGGAATATTCGAATGGGTAATTTATATTTGAACTGGGAGCATACCCATAATTCATTCGAGATTAACCAGAATATTCTAGAAACGACCCACATGTCAGCTCAAATTCTTACCAATAATTCATAATCTCATTATCATACTTCAGTTTCCTCTCAGAAGTAGAGTCATATCCCAATATCACCAAATGGTTATAAAAATATTCGTGAAACCATCATGCAAAATGATCATTTTCATGGTCAACCCTAAAAGGCTGATTGGTATATTTTGGCCATTATATTGAATGAAGCTCATATCCCTGACCTTCTCAATGCTAGTATCCATGATTTTGTTCGACACATATCCATATAACCTCAAGGGTCCTTCGATTCATTAAAAAAAGTATATGTTTATCACTACTTTGATAGTCCTCCTCACATTAATGATGTGATCGGTCTCAGTAACTCTTCTCCTGAAATATATCATGGTCAAACTCCCTATAGTGATATCACCCCTAGAAAAGGATATAATCCACTTTCCTAGACACTTTCATGTAGATATGTGGTCAAAACTCAGAAATATTCATATGAAGAGTTGATAGAAACACCAAGGTTAACCATATGTAGTTCCCCATAAACTATCAATAGTACTCCACCATAGTTAGTTGAAAACCTAGAGAAGAAAATTTTGTGTTCAAACCAAGTAGATGTATATAAATCTAATGAGGAAGAGTAAAACGTGGATATATAAGGATATTTATATGAAAACAACCTCCCAACAATGTTTTGGACCATCTCCATTTTTGGCTATGAGATCCCAAATGTGCTAGAGAAGGATTGCATGCCTTAACTATTCCAAAACATGTGGGAAACTCAGCAGCTATTAAACACTAGAAACCTCCCCTATCCAAGATATGAGGGTCACCTTCAGACCATACACATTCCCTATTGTCAAACTGACATGGATGCTTTCTCTATGGCCTGAGACCCATGACTGGAAAAGATCCGAAAAAATATACAATATAAATACCACCATTTAACCACAACTATTTACAAACTGATCACTCAGTCCTTGCCAAATATAAATATTTGAGTATTGGGAATATATGAAGAATTACACCTAGTCATGTCCTTAGAATAGTAAAAATCCCAAGATATTCCATCATGTCATGTCATAGATGTATGAAAAACTATAGGATTGGGTAAAGCATGGGCCAGTTGTTCAATATAGTGAAATTCACCCACATTGAAGATGCAAAGATGTTGAGAATAGAGGGAAAGGGATTCCAAAAGTCTCTTATATTGGGCCCAATGAAAAAAGAGGAAACATTTTAGACATGTAAGTTATCATTTTGGTCTTTCCGACAGGTTCTGTTAGAAAATGAATCCCATCATATGTAGTCATAACACCCAAATCACACATGAGAACAATTATTCCAATCAATTGGATTACAATATTTGTTCCCATAGAATCTATCTATGAGTGATCATATCCCAAAGGTCTAGGGTAATTTTTCCCACTACCTCTATCCCTCAGGTTTTAAAACCATCATAGGATCTAATAAAAATCAATGGTATCTAAAACAAATCCTAGATCATTGGGATGAGGGAATTTTTATATCAATTTCCACAACCAAGTTCATCACACCCTTAGAGGTTCTATGTAAATAAACAGTGGTTCCAAATCAACCACAAGTCCTAGGGATTTGGACTTTATATCTCAATTTTCATCTTGGGATCCATCATATACATGACTAGAATCATCAAATCCTCAATAATGGGATCAGAAACTGCCACTAACGATACTAAATATCCCCAACCCACAAGTATGGGTAATTTTTATCATTATCATCACCTTAGAAGGAATCATTATTTGATAGTATTATAGTTAAATATTGGTAGAAAACATCCCATATGTTCATCTTATTGGGAGTTATACCCTTTACATTTGGGGAACATTTAGCAAGCATGATTGAAAACTCCCTTAAGGCCATTATTCATAGAGTAATAAAGGGGGAACATATGGAAAAGAAATTAAATTACCATAAGGTTCACAAGAAAAAATGGTCCAATATGGATATGGTTTAGAGAAGTCACCCCAATGAAACCATTGATAGAGGGTAAGTGGTGAAGAAACACCTTACTACATGGATAGTAATGGGGTAACTACTATTTCTCAATACACCTTAGTGCATTTCATCACCATCAACATTGTAGAAGATTGAGACCAAGTTTTAAACACAAAGGTTCAAAATTTAGAAACCATACCATGAGATTTAGATGATCTAGATGCACCAACTAAGGCTGCACATATGTGGAATTAGGGAAGTATCCAAAACCCAGAACCTTCAATTGATGAATTTCCACATTAATGGTATGATAATTCAAATGTGAAATAGAAAGGTGTGGCTATTTCCCCCTCACCATCGAGAGGAGTATAAATTCCATCCTTAGAATAATGGCTAGAATATTATGAGATTTTGAAATAGAATCTCAGATAGATTATTGAGGACCTAGTTCAGAGAATCATTCCCATTGGGTGTTGTCTTAAAAAAACAAATATCCCTCCTCTCATAAATCATGAGAGAGAAAATATTTCAGAAATAGAAACATTAGATCATTAAGATGGATTTGGATCTACGAAACCAATCTATATAAAAGAATAAGTCAATGATAATTGTGACTTCCATCTATTAAAGGGACAACCTCTTTCTATTAGTGTGAACACTAAGTACTAACATATATCAATAATCAGTGGGACATGAAAATTTGAAATGCTAATGAATCCTCACTCACTCCCTATAGAAGGGTGGCAGTCAATAAAATGGTACCTCCAAAACTCTTTAACACCATTGAATCTCGGGTTTCTTGTATAGAAGCTAGGGAAGCAAGTTGTGCACCCATGTAGTCTAAAAATATACCATATCCCAAATGGGTGGATGAAAAGTTTTCCATAACCATTTTTAGAAATCCTATATTCTCAACCTTTGATGGAATGGGAGATCTAAAAAACATATCACACGCTACATGTTCTAATTCATCTTGATGATGGGACCTTAAGATTAGAAGGAGGAACCCAAGATGAGATGTTTTCTACAAACTCTGATAGGGTCAGAATTCGTTTGGTATACCAACCTTCTAGTAGTATTGTAACGCCCCGACCCCAGTTACCCAGAGTCAGTGCATTATTACATAACATTGGAATGATCACAAAAGATCATGTCTCGAAAGATAGATTAGTTTAGTAGCCTTGGAAGTACTAAATAAATTCATAATGGTTACATTACGTCATAAATTGAAAAACTACAACAACATAGTATCCATAGTCCACCCTTCGTATAAGTTAAAAAAACATCCTTACCTTAATTTTGTCGAAAAGGTTAAAAATGACCTTGTTTGGAAAACGACAGAAAGATTCCCTTCAAACCGTTTTATCAAAAGTAAAACAAGGGTATAAATGAGTTCAACTCGTAGTCTAGTAAATATTAAAAATGTTTTGAAATACATTTTTAAGAAACATGGATGTGGATGATAAAGAGGTCCCAGTAGATAATACATATAAACAACCTCGGATAATAAAGAGATTGTGAAATTAACCCTTACCTTGTACTTTTCCTTGGTCGAGGGTAAGTTAACCTCCAGTATAATGGTGAAATAAATGTTATTAAATTATACAAGAATCCTATGCATTAATATGATATCATATATTATCTTTTAACATTGCTTTGTTAATAATATCTTAATATTGTCGTCGTTTCGGGTGTTAACTTAATCGTTTTCTTTTATATGTTTTGTTACATAAGACGTGTTTGTTATGGATAGGTTGTATCATATTTATATACATAATGATATCAACTCCTTAAAAATTATTTTTAATCATCAAATGAGAATTATACTTGAATGGACACGATGGGGAATGATTCTCATCGCGTTCGTGGAGGCGGTTGTCCGTACGTACGCATGAGTGACAATATCATTGTTTTGATAATAAAATAATATATAATTGGATGGTATATCATATATATAGAATCATTATAACTTTATATGTATTATTTAATTCAATTACACATCATTATCATACCAATACAAATAATAATGTTTTGAATAACAATTACACCATGATGGGGAAACGGTAAGCCGTACATATGCACGTATGGTGACATGCCATTCAAAAGATGGATAGAATACTGAATATGGTTGTACCATATTTATAATAACATCACAGTATATAGAAAATACTGGATTTATTATTTTAGAATGTAAATTACCAAGAAATAAGAAAGGAACTTGAAAGAGGGTGGTGAAAACATTACCTCTTCTTCGGGTCCTTCCTTTTGATTTAATGAAAAGGGATCCTTTAGTTTTCTTTCTGACTAATATAATGCCTCTAGGATGAAGGGGGGACTATTGAGACGGTATTTTGGGAGAGTTTGTCTGAACCAAAACTCTTTTAAGGTATGAATTTGAGAGAAGGGGGAGTTCTCTTTTATAAGAGGGGTGAGGGGCATCTTTGGAAAAGATAGAAATATTATTTTATAATAAATTCATATTCGGTTTCTAATGGCCCAAAAGTGGGTTATTTAATGTTTAAGGTGGGTATAGGTCGCAAACCACTCAACCAATAGGTTTTAGATAGGTTTGGGTCACTATATTAACCTTATATTTTAGTTTTAACTCTTAGCTAATTAGTTTGACATTTACCATTCTCTTTATATTTTTATATTATATAGTTAATAAACATACTATATACTTCCAGGAGACCCCCAAGTGGTCTATTAATGATACAAATATCATTATATAAGTCCTTTTTCCAAACATTATATTTTTAAGAATATCATATCAATTAATAATATAATATTTGTTCTAAAAACTCTTTTTTGTCAATTTTGACACTATTTGGTATTTTGTTGTCGATAAATTCATAACAACATTATTAATTAGAACCAAAATCATATAACCAACCCTAATATGTCATATCAAAATATAAAATTAGTGTAATTCATATAAATTCTCAAATTAAATTTATTTGGATATTTATAATATCAATTATTTTAATATTTCATTAATTAAGTAATTACTACATCGCCATTGTGTCATAAATAAATTAAATTATTTAAAGTCTAAAAATTATAAATAAAGTACCATAATGTATTAAACCTGTTTATATTTATAATGAATATTTTTAATATAATTTATCTTATGTATAAACCTATTTTAAAAATGTGTTAGTTTTTAAACATTGATTTAAACTCTTTTAACTCTTCTTTGAATTAAATAATAATAAATGTCCTGATCTAATCCAAGTGGACCAAAGAGGTTAATATTTTATTCCTAAGGTTGTTTTTGGTCAAAGTATACTTATCCAATAGAATTAGGACATGTTTTAGGGTAATAAAAATATCATTTTACCCTTAATTACCTTATTTACATTTAACCGTGGTAAATAAAAGTAAAAAGTTACTATTCGCAAAAAAAAATATCTTATTGAACCACATTTTACTCCTTGATATTAACCGTGTCTCTTGGATTTTCTAAATTCCACTCACAGAAGTGGTAAAATTATGTTTTATGTGAATTTGCAAATTCTCCTAGGAGATGGGTAAAAGACGGTGAAAAGTTCAATAAAATTTTTATATATCTAAAATTATTATAAACTAACTCCAATGAATAACATTAAACGTATATAGGTATTATGTGTCTATTTTGACCTAAAATAAATTTAAATAAAATAAATAATTATTTAAATAAAAATTTGGTTTTAAACTATAACTCAGTGTTTTTCACTATTCATCAAAAATTGAAAGTTTTTAGAAAAATATCAAAAATTCACCCTAGGCTAATTTCGATATTCCGAATCCAATAATGAAGTCCACTTTGAAAGATAAAATTTATAAAATTTTAAAAAGTAGGTGTTATTATTCATAATGGCTACTTTGATTGGTTGTGGTGTGTGTTAGAACTTGAAGTTGCGTACAACACACCCTACTACATTATTCCAAGGGAAGCGTACCATGGAATATTGGGTTGTTACATTATCTACTCTTTCAAATAATTTCATCCTCGAATTTTCTAGAATACTACTGCATGAAAAGACTCAGGTGGTTCTTCATCATAAGTTCCTCGGGTTCCCACATTGCCTCTTCCATCTTATATGGTTTCTCTATAGAACATTTACCAGATGAGTCATCTGGTTTCTCAACACTTTTCCTCTAGTATCAAGAATCTTGACGGGCTCTTTACAATAAGAAGGATCTGGTTCGAGTTCAACTTCTTCATAAGTGAGTACATGCGTTGGGTCAGGCATGTATTTTCTCAACAGTGATATGTGGAACACATCGTGAACTTTGGATAGAATTGGCAGCATTTCCACACGATAAGCTACAACCCTAATTCATTCTAGAATTTCGAAAGGTCCGATATACCTGGGACTCAATTTACCTTTCTTACCGAAATTTATAACTTCCTTCCATGGATATACATTTAAGAAAACATGATCTCCTACATGAAATTCAAAATCCTTCCTTCGGTTGTCAGCATAGCTCTTCTTCCTACTTTGAGATGCTTTTATGTGGGTTTGGATTACCTTTACATTTTCCATCGTTTCCTCCACAAGATCTGGGCCTATAAGTTTTCTTTCACCAACATCATCAAAACAGGTTGGTGTGCGACATCGCTTTCTGTATAATGCTTTGTATGGTGCCATCCGAATACTTGAATGGAAGCTATTGTTATAGGAAAATTCCACGAGAGGTAAATATTGATCCCACATACCTTGAAAGTCGAGTGAGAAAGATCTCAACATGCCTTCTAAGGTTTGAATAGTCCGTTCTGATTGTCCATCAGTTTGGGGGTGGTAGGCAGTGCTCAAACGAAGTTTAGTATCCATGGCCTTCTGAAGACTTTTCCAGAATCTTGAAGTAAAACAGGGATCACAATCTGAAACAATTTATAGGGGTACTCCATGATGTCTCATAACTTCATTAATATATAGTCTTTCTAGACATTCAAGTGGTAGATCTTCCCTTATAGCAGGAAAATCTGTTGACTTGGTAAGACGATCAACAATGACCCATATTGCATCATTCCTTTTAGGAGTCTTTGGTAGTCCCAAGACAAAGTCCATCGTAATATTATCCAATTTCCACTCTTGTATGGGAAGAGGTTGCATGACTCCTCCAGGTTGTTGCCTTCCAGCTTTCACTTGTTGAACAACCATACATCTTGACACAAAATCAGCAATCTCCCTCTTCATGTTGTCCCTCCAAATATTTTTCTTTCAAATATCTATACATTTTTGTGCTCCCAGGTTGTATAAAAAAATTGGAACTATGATCATCATCCACCAATTCCCTTTTTAGATCAGGTATATCGGGAACACAAAGTCTCTTCCCAAGTTTCAAAATTCCATCTTCATACACATAGTCACTCAATCTCCCATCATTCACAGCTTTAGTCTTCTTTTTAAATTCTTCATCATTGGTCTGAGAACTCTTTATCCCTTCTAGTAAATATGGTTTGGAAACCATTTGAAAAATTATTGATGTTTCTCCTATCATGGTTATTCCCATATCCATATTTACTAGATCCATGTAAATAGGATCCCTTTCAACTCTCATTATGCTCAAAACTCCATGATCCTTTCTGATCAAAGAATGTACCACCTTATTTCCCTTCCTAGGTTGGTAGTGTGTCGTGTAATCATAATCCTCAAGTAGTTCAATCTGTCGCCTTTGCCTCATGTTGAGTTCTTTCTGTGAGAAAATATACTTCAAACTCTTGTGATCAGTATAAATCTCACATTTTTCACCATAGAGATAGTATCTTCATATCTTCAGAGCAATGATTACGGATGCTAACTCAAGATCATGAGTGGGATAGTTTTGCTCATGAATTTTTAGCTTTCGTGATTCATAGGCAATAACGCTATCATTTTTCATAAGGACACAAAAAATTCATTTCATTGAATTATCACTATAAATAATAAACCCATCTTTCCTTGATGGTAGAGTCAAGATAGGAGCATTCTCTACTCTTCACTTCAGTTCTTCAAAACATTCTTCACACTCTTTTTCTAAACAAATATGACCCCTTTACCTATGAGCTTGGTTAGTGGGTTAGCCAACCGGGAAAAATTCTGGACGAAACATCCATAATAACCTACTAAACCAATAAAACTGTGTACCTCAGTTCTACTCATTGGTGCTGGCCATTCTAGGATTTCCTTGGTCTTTAAATGATCAACCAATATTCCATCCTTAGAGACAATATGGCCAAGAATAGAAATCTCTTGAAGCCATTATTCACACTTGCTCAACTTCCCATAAAATACATTTCTTCTAAGAGTCGTTATAATAATGTGCAAGTGATTTTCATGATATTCGTAGCTTTTGGAGTATACTAAAATATCATAAATAAATACAACTAAAAATTCATCAAGATATTCCTTGAAAAATCTATTCATTATATCCATGAAGACAGAGGGTAAATTAGTCAATCCAAAAGGCATTACTATAAACTCGTAATGCCCAAACCTGGTTCGAAATGTTGTTTTCGTAATGTATTCCTTCTTCACACACAACTGATAATATCCAGATCGAAGGTCAATCTTTGAAAAATATTGAGCTCCATGAGGTTGGTCAAATAAATCATCAATGCAAGGTAGGGGATACTTTATCTTTATTGTTATAGCATTGATCTCTCTATAGTCAATGTACAACCACATAAATCTATCTTTCTTCTTAACAAAAACAACAGGGGATCCCCATGGAGAAACACTAGGGTGAATAAATCCTTTATTAATCAATTCCTCTAGTGGTTTATTTAGTTACACTAATTCCACAATGGTCATTCTATAAGGGGTCTTCGATATTGGCCTTAAACCAAGAATTAAATCAATGGAAAACTCAATTTCTCCTTCTGGAGTATGTCTACGTATATCCTCTGAAAAAACATCAACATATTTTTTCACAATAGGTACATCCTCTATTTGAAAATTTCTTTCCTCACCCACAGTTATTTTATTCTCTTCCTCCCCAATTATTGAATTTAGTAAATCTACTAGGGGCGGATCTATATAAGAATTGGGTGGTGACGTTTCTGCTTTAAAGATAAGGTATTCCTTATCATCATTGAGAATTGTAACCTCCTTCTTCTTACAATAAATTTCCACACAATCTTCTAAAATCCAATCCATAATGAAGATTATATCAAATTCAATCATGGGTATGACGATGAGATTAGCAGATAAAAAACATTTATGTGCTCTAATGGGGACTGATTCACAAAACTTTGTTGCAATGATACTTCCCTTAGGAGTTTTGACTGATAACTCCCTTGTTAAATCAAATTGGAAATATCTAATTTTCTTAGGAAACTAGGAAGATATGAAACAATGAAATGATCTAGAATCAAATAAAGTAGTTTCTAAACTTGAGGAAACCATTAAATTACCTACCACCACGTCTTTTTGAGCTTCTACCTCTTCAGTAGTGATAGCATAAGCTTGGCCTTGATCCCTTGGCCTTTTCTGAGGTAACTTCCACTGATACTTAGGAAACTCATTTGCATAATTTCCCATCTCCCGGCAATTGTAGCATTGAACATCGGTAGCTTCCTTCTTCCCCTTGCAATCACGATCTTGGTGGCCTTTTTCACCAGACTTGTAATAGACCTCCATTCCCTTTAAGAAAGTATCGGGGTTTTTCTTCCCACATTTACTGCAGGATAGATATTCAACTTTTCCCTTCTTCCCCTTATATCCATTCCAAGAGTGATCAACAGATCTCTTCTTCTCTTTCTTTTCTTTAAAGTCGTAAGACTTATAGAATTATTTTTTTGTCTTGATAGCACATGAGATAATATCTTCGTACGACGATAAGGATTGTGATACTAATGCTCAATGGAGAAAAGGTTTTATCCCATCAAAGAAACGGTCAATCTTACTTCTTGGGATACGTATATAATCTACAGCATGCCTCACTAACCTTGTAAATTCAGCCTCATACTTTGCGACATTCTCATCCTCCTTTTGTCTCAGACTCGGAAATTTCCTTTCCATATCTTCTCAATGGTCACGAGGAAGGTATCTTTCTAAGAAAATATCTTTAAACTCACTCCATTCCATATTTGATACTTCATCATCTTCCTTCATGTTTTGGATCAATGGCCAGCATTGATCAGCATCTCCAGGGATGCGGTAAAATTACATGATAACATTTTCCCTTTCCCTACCCCCCAAAGAATGGAAAATTTCAATATGTAATTTATCCAATGCTTAGATACTAATGTATTTTTACTCCCATTGAATGTTGGTGGTTTTTTCCTCATGAAACGATATAACATTGATCCTCCATGATGCGGATCAGGGTGCTCCATACATGTAAGGTTATTATTCATAAGCTGAGTGAGTTTTCCTAGTATGATGATAAGATTATCAGCACCAATTGTATCACCAAATCCACTATAATTATCTTGATCAAAAGGGAAATCCCTACATGGAGTGTGTGCATTGATACGGTTTCCATTCCTTTTACTAGGTTCCATTTCTAAAGAATGGCATAAACTAGATTAGTTTATGAATCAAAATAAATAACTCCAAACTTTTAAAAAAATTAACATTAATTGAACAGATTATGGATATATGACATAATCAAAAAAATATTTTTCTTGAGGATGTATATACTCATAAAACTTTTATAATGGTTTGTAAAGAAAATGATAATTATCTTAAGCATATCCCCCAGGAGTGTCTTAACCAAGATTGCAGCAACACCTGTTTTCATGCACCAGTTCCCTATAGAGTCTAGCTCAAAGAGGTGTTTTTAGGTTTTACCCCTAGGTACATCTGTGCCAAAGCTACCTCTACCTACTCATATTCAGACAACGATGTATTTATCAGAAAACTCACAAAATATATACAATACCAAAATTCTAGAAAGTTCTTCTATACTAATCCTCAAAGTCCATCTTAGGTCTATGTTCTCAAATAAGAGTTTATCTAAATCTAGCTTCCAAGGTTTGTACTAAATTTCCTTTTATACCAACTATAACACCCCGACCCTAGTTACCCAGAGTTGTGCATTATTACATAACATTGGAATGATCACAGAAGATCAATTCTTGAAAGATCGATTAGTTTAATCACCTTGGAAGTACTAGATACATTTATAAGGTTTACATTACGTCATAAAATGAAAAACTACAATAACACGGTCTCTAAAGTCCACCCTCATATCCCCTCATACAATACCTGCAGGTCATTCATAAATTACTTCTTCACATCCTGAGAAAAATAAAAATTTGAAAGGGGTGAGCTCAGATGCTCAGTACGGATAACAATATAGCAGAAACTTTCATAAATAAGCATAAACATTTAAGGCAATGTATAGATAAAACAAAAGCCTTTTAAACTTGAACTTTAGCATAATATGGAAAAAATAAAATGAAATAATGTCATTTACTTATTAACATGGATATTATTCTAGTCGAATAATCACATGCAATATCAATAACCACTTTCATAATAATGGAATGCATAATTCCATACTATCATAACCACATAGTCATGTCCTTGTGCCAAGACTACAAATAATATTTTTTCAAGGCCTTGTTCCAAGACACTAGTTTGTCTCAAGAGACCTACCGATGCATAGAGGAGCTATAGCGGGCTCCACCCGTCACTTATTAAGGCCAAAGCATTCCTTATATGAACAGGTTTAAACATAACATAAACATTCGTATTAAAACTAGCATAGTAAATGTCAATACTTTATCTATTAACCATGAATGGTATAAAAATACCACATCCACAGAAAAACATATCAAAAAAAATTCAAAAAAATATAGATGTTTTTTATCATAATAAATCAACTTCAAATAAGCTTAAAATCCATCAAAGGATGTTGATATAGATGAAATCAAAACTATTTGAGAGAAATATCTCTTTTTTTGAAATCATTTAAAAGTCACATAATTATAAAAGAAAACATTTACTTTGAAATTATTCTTATAAGATTGTAAGGGAATCTTATATGATATTATAATGGAATAAAATAGCCGCACCTGCCGTATAAATTAAAAAAACATTCTTACCTTAATTTTGTCGAAAAGGTTAAAAGGGACCTTATTTGGAAAACGACGTAAAGGTTCCATTCAAACCATTTTATAAAAAGTAAAAAAGGGTATAAATGAATTTAACCCATATTCTATTAAATAGTAAAAATGTTTTGAAATACATTTTTAAGAAACATGGATGTGGATTATAAGGAGGTCCCAGTAGATATTTACGTATAAACAACCACGGATAATAAAGAGATTGTGAAATTAACCCTTACCTTGCACTTTTCCTTGTTTGAGGGAAGGTTAACCACTTATATAATGGGGAAAAATTGTTATCAAATTATACAAGAATCATATACATTAATATGATATCATATGTGATATTTTAACATTACTTTGTTAATAATATCTTAGTATTGTCGTCGTTTCGGGTGTTAACTTACTCGTTTTCTTTTATATGTTTTGTTACATAAGCTGTGTTTTTTATGGATAGGTTGTATCTTATTCAAATACAGAATGATATCAACTCCTTAAACATTATTTTTAATCATCAAATGAGAATTATACTTGAATGGATACGATGTGGAATGAATCTCATCCCATTCGTGGATACAGTAGTCCGTACGTACGCACAAGAGACAATATAATTGTTTTGATAATAAAATAATATATAATTGGATGTTATATAATATATACAGAATGATTATAACGTTATATTTATTATTTACTTCAATTACACATTATTATCATACCCATCCAAATAATAATGTTTTGAATAACAATTACACCACGACGTGGAGACGGTAAGCCGTACGTATGCACGTATGGTGACATGTCATTAAACGGATGGATAGAATACTAAATATGGTTGTACCATATTTATAACAACATCACAATATATAGAAGATACTGGATTTATTATTTTATAATGGAAATAACAAAGAAATAAGAACTGGAAGAAGAGAGGAACTTGAAAGAGCATGATGAAAACATTACCTCTTCTTCGGGTCCTTCCTATTGATTTGATCAAAATGGCTCCATAAGCTAGCTTTCTGACTAAATTAATTCCTCTAGGATGAAGGGGTGACTATTGAGAGGGTATTTGGGTAGAGGTTGGATGAACCAAAATTCTTTTAAGGTATGAATTTGAGAGAAGGGTGAGTTCCCTTTTATAAGAGGGGTGAGGGGCACCTTTGGAAAAGCTAGAAATATTATTTTATAATAAATTCATATTCAGTTTATAATGGCTCCAAAGTAGATTATTTAAATGATAATGTGTGGATATATCGAAAACTACCCAACCAATAGGTTTTAGATAGGTTTGGGTCACTATATTAACCTTATCTTTTAGTTTTAACTCATAGTTAATTAGTTTGACATTTACAATGTCTTTTTATATTTTTATATTATATAGTTAATAAACTTACTATATACTTTCAAGTGAGCCCAAAGTGGTACATTAATGATACACCTATAATTATATAAGTCCTTTGGCAGAATATTTTATTTATAGGAATATAATATAAATTAATAATATAATATTTTTTTTAAAACTCTTTTATGTCAATTTTGACACTATTTGGTATTTTGTTTTTTATAAATTCATAAAAGTATTATTACTTATAAATAAATTCATCTAACCAACCCTAATATGTCATATAAAAATATAAAATTATTTTAATTCATAAAAAGTATCAAATTACATTTTTTTATATTTATAATATCAATTATTTTAATATTTCATTAATTAGGTAGTTACTGTATCATTGTGTCCTAAATAAATTAAATTATTTAATGTATAAAAATTATAAATAAAATAAAATTATGTAGTAAATCTTTTTAGATTTTTAAATAATATTTATAATTGAATTTATCTTATGTATAACCCTATATTAAAATGTTTTAGTTATTAAACGTTGATTTTAACTCTTTTAACTATCCTTTGAATTAAATAATAATAAATGTTCTAATCTAATCCAAGTGGACCAAAGAGGTTCATATTTTATTCAAAAGGTTTTTTTTGGTCGAATTATATTTATCCAATAGAATTAGAACATGTGTTAGGGTAATAATAATATCATTTTTACCCTTAATTACTCTATTTACTTTTAACTGTGGTAAATAAAAGTAAAAAGTTACTATTCACCAAAAATTATTTTTATCTTATTAAACCACATTTTACTCCTCGATATTAACCATGTATCTTGGATTTTTGAAATTTCACTCACAGAGGCGGTAAAATTTAATTTTATGTGAATTTTCAAATTCTCTTAGGAGATGGGTAAAAGACGGCGAAGAGTTCAATAAAATTTTTATATATCTAAAATTATTACAAACTGAATCCAATGAATTACATTGAAATTATATAGGTATTATGTATCTATTTCGACCTAAAATAAATTTAAATAAAATAAATAATTATTTAAATAAAATTTTGGTTTTGAATTATAACTTAGTATTTTCACTATTCATCAAAAATTGAACGTTTTCATAAAAATACCAAAAATTCACCCTAAGCTAATTTTGATATTCTGAATCCAATAATGAAGTAAATTTTTAATGTTAAAATTTATTAAATTTTAAAAATTGGGTATTACTATTCATAACGGCTACTTTGATTGGTTGTGGTGTGTGATAGAACTCGACGTTGCGTACAACACACGCTACTGTATTATTCAAAGGGAAGTGTACCATGGAAGCTTGGGGTGTTATAAGTATCCTTTGTGGGGTGGGAATACCTTCATCATTAATTTCTTTATTAGTTCAACTCTACATTAAGAAAAATTCATATTTTCAACCTTACAAAATGAAAACATCATGAAATTGAGAGTGTTTATGAATACATCACAAAATGGAAAAACATAACCTATTCAATCAGCATCCCTCTATTTTCATAGAAATTATCATAACTCTATGTTTAAAATCTTCATGATGAGATGCAAATTCCTTTGATCCTGATGAAGTATCCATTTGGATTCTATGAATTCACAAAGATTCTACAATACCTTGAATATTTCACTCAATAACCCCAACCTAAATCTCATCCCATTCCCCCTTCATAGGGAAAAGGTCATGGTAAATTGTAGACTATTGGTTGTATCCTCAGACTAATAGAAGATCGTTTCCAAGCACCCAGGAATTCCCTAAATCGTCAAGTGCCTCTCATTGAGAAAGAATAGAAAAAAAGTCACCCTAATGAAGAAGCAAAATAAGATCAGGGTTACCCATTATTTAAATAATGAATGAATGAAATGTATGCCTCCAAAAATGATTAGGTCACCATTTATTTACTTACATCCATGAAAAATAACCTACTCATGCTACAAAATCTCTAGAAACCCAATGAGTTCAACCTCAATGATCATCCTAACTACTTCCCTTTCTATAGGAGTCTAGGTCACACCATCCAGGAATGACTTTTCTTCAAAGGTGTCCTCTAAATCATGGTTGATTATGGATAAGTGATACTAGATAATTCTACAACATAGGTGGAATATGTAACAGTTACCCAACCAGAAGAAGTTGGTGAAAAAAAAGAAGTTGTGTCCAGGCATGGAAAAAAATTTGACAACAGGATGACTCAAAAGATAATTGACCTAGATCATTACACCAAGAAACAATAGCTTGGAAAATCAAAAATGATCATATTACATAGGTTTTCATCATTTAATACACCTCTTGGAGGTATACATAACCATTGAATATAGGAAAACTCATAATAGAATGATTCAAATCCATATCCTTCACATGGTCTGGCTCTTATAGAGTTATTTCTTTCAATAGACAGAATATAAGAACCACCCCACCAAACAAAACCTTCATTGGATAAAGAATTCATTTTTTTTCTATTAACATAGATCACATAACAAACCCATTCTTCAATGATGAATATTCTTCTAAGTACAAGTTCCTCATAGCTGACCAATGAGCTGGAATCTGAGGGCATGGAAGCTGAGGATACCGAGGACAGTGTAGGCCTGGTCGAACCCAATATTTTGGTCACATTCCTATAGAGGTCATATATAAAACCACAAACAATGTGTGATAACTCAAAAAAAACAACATAAACAAGAATATTCCACAGATTCCTCTAGTGGTAATCCAATCCTACTCAATTTACAAAAATTAATAGCGGTGGTGTTATTGTATGATCATCCTAGATAAAGGGGATCGCTAGCGGGACCCACAACACCAAAAACCAATGCTCCCTCAACCTCTACTCAAGCACTAGGCCCATCTACCTTAGAAACCAACTCCTAAACAATATAATAGTGATAACCCCCACCTTGGAAAGTATAGACCTCTTGAAAAAATAAGACATTTTAATATAGTCATAAGTTTTCATAGACAAACTCTCAGTCTTAGATTTTATCCAAAATTCAAAATAACTCGAGGAGACACTAATCAAGGACCTCTAGATCCCCTTATAGTTTGAGATCGAATTTTTTTCCATCAAGGTTTTCCGAGTTGAAAATATACCATGAAAATTCCACATCAACATTTCATTCATAGAACATGATCAAGAAGAAGTTATCCCAGGAAATATCCAACCCATATATATTTTAGGAAAACTCAAAAATGCTTACATATGAAGGGAAATTGTGGATAATGGTTTTCGTATCAAACTTATCCTAGTTCATACCCTATGATGTCTGGGATATATCAAGGGCGACTTATTTCCAACAAATGGAAACATTCAATGGTAAGATAAGAGTGATCAAAGGATTTTTTGGAAGATCAATCTCAAGGATCAGATTGGGGATCTCACATCTAATGGTGAGTTCATGATTATCTAAAAAGTAACATTATATAATGTACTTCTTGGAACACCTTGGAATTATAGCTATGTAGTGGTTGCATAAATATTTCATTAATGCTTAAATACCCCCATTGATGGGTAGGTCAACAAACTATATGGTGAAATCAACCCCTTTGATTCTTGTGAATCCATATTTTTTTATGTAGGTTTCTATATAAAGGAAGGAAAACAACCAATGGTGGATGATGTTATCCATATTGTATCCCCCAATTGATTAGGTACTACAACTGTGAATCCCTATATCATGATAGATAGTGATTATATACCACCCAAAAACAAAATTGAGATAGTTGACTTAATCCCAGAAAGTTGTCATGATCCACAAACATCATTGGATAATTTTTATGTGATGGAAGTCACATTATCTAAATCAGATTCACCAATATGTGATAAATATTTTTCTCTATCAATTTCTAATAATTCTCTCACACCATCATCAAAAAATAGTGATTCCCCCAAGACATTATCTTTAACTCGGGATGTTTAGGGGCCATCTATATTATATATGGAAACAAGAAACTCCAGAATCTCCATCTAGTGACTTTAGTAGTTTTGGAAGATAATGTATCTTCCCATGGACTCTCTTACCTTGAATTAAATATAGATTTCCTTGGATTACAAACCATGTCTATAAATTCATCCATGGACTCATATATGGAAAAAAAGAGGATGACCTCAGTAATTCACCTTCTATATTTAAGGATGTAATCTGCACCACTGGTGATGATATTGGGTAGGTGAATCTTGGAATAGAAGAATACATTTAGGATATGTTCATTAGAACCTTTATACACCTTGAGGAGAATAACATGTACATTGCATTCCTAAATCTACATTGATCTGTGTTTTCTAGGAATTATCCAAAAAATACTGAGCAGAACCCCAATCCGGATATGCATCACCTACGCTTACCTAATGACCATCATTGTTTTCAAGAAGGAAGATAGAAGGATACACCCATATCATGCTACTAATGTAGTATTTTAAGTTTACAAGTTGATCAAATCTAAATTTCCTGGGGAAGAGAAATACCCAAAATGGATTGCTAACATCATCCCCATCATGAAAAAGAATAGTTGTATCAGGGTCTGAATCAATTTTAGGGACCGTAATAGACACTAATCAAAAGATGATTTCCTATTACCAATCATATAACTTTTTATTGATTTAACTATAATCTTCCAAGACCTTTCTATCATGGATGGGTATTTTTCATATAATAAGATAAATATGGACCCTGAAGATGATGAAGTCACCATCTTCAGATCACTATAGATAATTTTTTCTATGAGGATATGGCATTTGGATTAAATAATATTGTAAATAATTACCAATGATCTGTGTATCATATCATTATGATCTTTTGGGGATAAATTGATGAAAATTTTGATGACAAAATGATGGTCAAATATAAATATGGATGTGATCACCACATGGATCTTCAAACAATATTTAGCAAGTTGTGGTAGTGCAGTTTTAATATGAATCCTGTAAATTGTTCATTAGGACTAACATCAGTGAAATTAATTGTATTTTTTAACACCCTCTTGTATTCCCCATCACGTAATCATGCATAGCTTGATATATTTTCTAGTTATACCTTGTTTCTCACATTTAGTATGGATTATGTTAGATTACAGAATCTAGAAAGTCACTTTGTCTGACGTGACTAAGACATGTCTTAGATAGGGAACTATGTCCTAGTCAGAGGAATTTAAACTACACGACCATGTCCTAATCACATTTCACTAAGCTGCGTGAAAAAATCCAAGTTGTGTGATATTAAGATGTATGAAAAGAGGTCTTCACATTGAACAGATCATCCCCTTTGATTATTGGGTACTAAAGAATAATATTTTTTTATCCCTTTTCCATGAAATGTTCTTAATACATACTGGAATATTCTTTATATTGATCAAACCCTTATTTAATTTTACATTTAAAATGAACCAACATCATATATTTGATATCTTATTTGAATCCAACAAATTCCTCAAGATTATATCATTCTCTTGGAACCTCATAGACCTTGGGATCCCTTGATCTTGGTTTTTCCATATAGGAAATTTGAAATGGTGGCTAGATAATACAAAGAGAAACCACTAGGATTCACTGGTGAATGGCACAATTCCTATGATATTTTTCCTAGAGGATGTTGCTCATAATAGAGATCCCCCTCCCCAATCCTTGGAGTTATTGTCTTGACTGTATGGAATATGGACTTCCCCCTTTATCAGTGGGGGACATGTACCCATTAGTTTACAACTCTTGTTAACTCAAATATTCTTGGGTTATAATTTAAACTTATTATAACCCAACTATTCAAGTGGATTTTTATACTCTCAATGTTACAAATCTTTATATCATACCCATTTTCAAAGTAGTATTATGACGTTGTATCATTGTACCCTTCCATTTCAACATATGTATCTTCAATAAGGAACAAATTTTCCTAATATATTCAATCATATCAATGATACATCCTAGTTTCTATAAATTAAACAATGGGGCATTTCGCCCATCATAAAATAACTAAAATTTATTAGAGTGGTCCATCCTACCCACAAATCTATTATAGGGATGAAATTTTCACCTCTATAACTGAATGAAATATGGAAATTCCAAATCCCTATAAATGAGCTTGGATTATATAGAGTCCACCTTAGTTGACCTTGATGTTGAGGCTCAGTAATTGAATAATATGAAACACCCATCATTCCCACACATAAGGTATATATACATAGAGGGATATCCTTAAAGGATCTGATTGTGGCATGATTCCATCCCTTACAATGTACATAAAGAAACCCAATGCATACCAACCATAGAAACTACATATACCACTATTTAAAGAGTTCCAAGTCACATAGACTCACTCTGCCTATCTGTGAGTCGGATCTAAAAACAACTTTCTTTCACATGAGATAAATATACAAAATAAGGGAACCAAAATATGGTTATACATCAATAATACTTTGTAAGGATATAATTTTTTTACAAAATCTAAATTCCCCCAAATAGGAAAAATCACCCCTAAGGATATATTACACAATTTCACATTAGTTTTTATAACCTTATCAATTTAAATTAAACTAAATGGATAATGTACTTGTTATATGACATTAAACTGCATGAAAAATGCATCCCCAAAACATGAAATTAAAATTATAAGAACATCATCCATAATCATTCCTTTATAAAGGTATATAAGAGCTTGAACCTAGTCAACCAACGTTCGAGGTGCTACCATTATCTTTTTTAGCACCTCAATTTGTAAACCACACTTCATGTCTTGAGTGTCTTGAATTACTGTGAACCATCCATTGGCCTTAGAAAAGGACACCTAGAATTAGGGGACCCATTATTTTACTATGCATGTATGACCCTATTTCCTACATATAAACTCTCAACCTTCAAAAAAATGTTTCCTTTTCATTAATTTTTTTTTTCAGAATCTTATGATCGCTGACATCAGCGCAGTAGAGCTCGTCACTATAGAATTATTCCCCAAAATCCTCGACATGATTTTCCTATACCATTACTCATGATTTGAGAACCTTGATCAATTTTTTAAAATATTCCTATAATTCTCCTGGGAAGTTGTTGGGGTAATTCTATCCTCGGGAATCAAAATTACGTTGTTGTGTAACACTCCCCATATACCAGGTCTAGATGAATCATGACCATATATTATATGAATTTTGGTCCAATGTGTACGACCTTAAACTCTAGCCTTTGATGGTATAAATCAAAAGAACCTAAACTTTACCACCCCGCGAATTTAAAAAATATTCAATTTCTGAGCAACTGAGTCTCTTTGAAACAACACTTTGTTATAACAAAGCTAATGAACATAATCTTTCTACTTCTCATATTTAAATTTCAAAAAATTGACCTACACGATTTCGATCAATGAGATATTTTGTGTATAAAAAGATCAACATACATTTTTGGTGAATAGTAATTTAACCTTATGAATAGAAATTCAACCTTATGAATAGTAACCTCACCCATGTAAGTATAAATAAAATTTATACACCATATAAATGAGAGTGAATATTTAAAAATAATAATTAAGTATTGTTATTTTTGTGAGTAATACATATTCAATTAAAATTTTAAAATAATAAATTAATAAAATTAATTTTTATAAAATTTATTCCTAAATAAATATTTTTTTCTTATTATTTTAAAATAATTTTAGGAGGCCTTAGTTAATTTTTGAAAGTATTAAAAAATCAGTTTTAAAATTAAAATCTATATTTTTCATGTAAATAATGATTTTATTTAAAAATCAAAATTTTCATTCTTAGATAAATTATTTTGATAAAATGGAGTTCATTTTAAAAATCTAATAATCAAAAAATGGTTAGGATGATGTTTTGGGACTTTTCTGAAATACATGAATTTTTAGTGAATATTGAAGTTCAATACTTTATAAAATATGCTAAATAAATGAATTACTACATCGTGATTAAGTCATGGATGATGTAAATGTCCATTAGTTCTAAATAACTTTCCCTTATTACTATATTTGGTCAAAATAATCAAAAACTATTACTTTTTTTAGCAAAATAATAAATTAATGAATAATATATTCAAAAATCACTGCTCTCCTCCACTATAAAAACCTACCCACAATCCCTCTTCTATTCACCCCTATAAGCCATGAATATTTTAAAAGTTCTAATCAAATAATCTTCCCTAGTACTTCCCCACATACTAGATCCCTTTTTCTTTCAAAAACACCTAATCCCATTCCCTTAAGGAGGTTCTCAAGGGGGTTATTTCAAGAGGTAAATCCTCTTCCTTTTTCATTTAATTTCATTTCAATTTATCTTCTTTTCTTATTCTCTCCAAACCTCCTCTGTTCAATTGATCATGAAAACTCCAGTATCATATATATACTATAATTACATCATTTTAATATAATAACCATTATAAATATCTTTTTACTCCCTCTTTTATTTGATAAACGTCATTATCGTTTGGGAGGTGCCAATTTACACCTTTCGTGGATGGTAAAGTTTTGATCTTCAAATTATTCTTCAAATATTTTCATGAAACCATTTTAATTGTTGAAAAAGTTTCTAAAATTATTAATATATCCTTTTTTATGTTTTGGATGTAACATATTTAAATAATACTAAATGATAAAACAAATTTAGTTCGTTATGATCAATAACCGTCATAATAATCTAAACGATTATCACTAAATGTATTATCTAATGATTCTTCCTCATAATATGTAAAAAATGATATATATATATATATATAACCATTTACACTTTTGGATTCTAATTAAAAACATTAAATTCCAATTCTGTACAATTATAACAATTTTAAATGAACTCCATTAATTATAATCAAGCTAAGTGATCATGAAATCAAGGAAACGAACACTCTGGATTGACAAAATGAAAACATATAACTTATGAATAAGGACATAAGTGGACTTAATAAAACTATAATGAATCAAATAAATGTATATAAGGTTATTAATTAATTAATTAATGGATATAATTAGATTAATCTAGGATGTTAAGGTCAATTTCAGAACACGTTCAGACATTAGGTAAGGGTTTTCTACCTAAACCTTCATTTTCTTTCCGATTACTCTTATTCTCTACATAAATCAGTGAAGTTATTAATTTTTATTATTTAATAATAATTAATTATATTTTAATGTTATATATATAAGTGTACGAAACATAATCCTTATTTTCATTATGGGGACTTTCATATTTTAAAAGGATCTTTCAAACATTCTTCCCAATAAACAAGCCTGTTTTAAAAGAACTTCTTGAATTCTTACCTATTTTCAAATGCACTATAAAATAAATTTTTTAGTGACTGTTTTTTTCTAGAATCACCCCTTTTATAATGAAAAAAATACATTAGTTCACTTTTGGTTTTATACAATGATTTTTCCAAAATAACTCTTATTTTCAAAGTAAAAGAGTATTTATCTTAAGAATTACTCGATGATTTTATGCAAGTATTTTAATATATTTAAAAAATCTTGTTGATTCTTATGTTTAATTGGGATTAATATTTTATGATTTCATCTACCATATTTTATTTAATGGTTTATGATTATTTAGACTGTGGATGTGTTATCTTAATACCATTCACCATGTTACTTCGAATGGTTAGTGTTCATATATAATAATTGAGGAAACTTATTTACATTTCATATGTTAGTTTAAATATGAAAGTATATGTTGTTTATATTTATCCCCATTCATATTAGGAATTAATTATACTTATTACATGATGGGTGGGGCCCAGTATAGACCCTTGATTCATCGGTAGGTCTCTTCCGACAAACTAGTTTGGGTATTTACTAGTTTATGTATGGTCTTGGAATGAGGCCTTGAAAGAATGACTATGATGTCCTGAATTATGCATTCCATCATAATGAAAGTATTAATTGATAGTTCATATGATTATTTTACTAGTATATTATCCATTTTTATGTTTTATAGAAATTTTTTAGCTTCCATTTCTACCATATTATGCTCAATTATGTTTTAAAGGCATGTGTTTTTAGTTGCTCACCAAGCCCAATGATTATATTTATGATTACTTACACTATTCTATTTACTCTTACTAAATATATAAGCTCATCCATTTTTTATGTTTTCTTATTTCCCCAAGATTTTAAGAAGTATATAATGAATTACTTGTAGGTATACTCTAGATGTTTTGGGTTCTTACAATGGAATTTACAAATTGTTTTTCCATTCAAGTTATAATGATGAACTAATGTATTTATATTTTTTTTCAAAGTTACTAAACTATTAGGTCCTTTAGTATATGAATTTCATGTAATAATGTCAATTTAATACATTACTATACCCGCTTTCGATAGCTGGGCTCGGGGTGTTACTGTTGGTATAAGATGATTTTTAGTAGAAAATATGGAATCTACATTTAGAAAATATAGATTAATAAACAGAACACTAAGATAGACATTGAGGATATTCAAAAAATAAATTCCTAGAATGTTGGTATGGAAGTGATTATGTGGATATTCTTAGAAAAAAATCCTGTTTGAATACTACAAGTGGTCGTGGTTCTGATGCAGATGTACCTAAGAGTAACAACTCCAACATGGTGTTTCAGGCTTTCCTCAGGGTAACCTAGTACATGAAAATTCACATTACTACTCACTTAGTTTGACACTCCCTAGATATATTCTTGGGATAATTAACATATTATTTAAAATCCATTATAAAATATTTAAAAGTAAATTTTTCCATAAATAAAACATGTTTATTATTATGGGATTAGCTATGCATGGGATTTCAATTTATGTTAACTGTTCTTCTAGTTGAGATTATTCAATATGATTCATAACCAAGTATTTTGGATGGCATCATTTTTAAATTGTTCCTAGTTGAAGGAATCGAAACTGCATGAATTCATGTATTTCATTTAAGGATTCCCCCCTTTCAAGAGAATGATGTTAGTTCTAGAGTGGTGATTGGTGTTAAGAAACTTAAAAATATACTAGGATAGCTGACTCAGGTTATGAACAATAACTTTACCCATATGGAGCACCCTAAACCACAACATGGAGGACCAATGTTAGACCGCATTATGTGACAAAAGCCTCCATCATTTAATGGGACTACAAACCTATTTATATTAGAGTAGTGGATAAGTTCTTTAGATATGATGTTTTGCGCTTTTGGAAGTAACAAAAGGTATAAGGTTGTCATGGTAGTTCATAATTTATTTGGGGATGCTGAAAAATAGTGGTCACTAATATAATTCACAAAGGAGAAGGAAGAGATATAAAATATGAAATGGATGGATTTATGGAAATTTTCTTAGAAAAATAATTCCTTGTGAAAAATGAGTGGATATAAAAATGTAGTTCCTTAATCTAAGGAAAAAAAGAATGATAATGTTGTGATGTATGAGGATAAATTCATATTCTTTTAAAGTCATTTTTCAGACTACATATGTAATCCAAAAAAAATATTTATTGGTTCTTTGATGGTTTAAAACCATTAATCTAAAGGTCACTAGTCTCCCAAAGTTTCTCATCATATGAATATACAGTCTCATGTGATATGAAGACAAAAAAATAATTCTCTATGTATTTTGACATTAATGGAATGCCAGAGAAGAATAGTGTTTTCAAACACTTTGGAAAATAAAATAAAGAAATGGAGAAGAAGGGATGAATTGATTTTCCATTCTATGATAATTTTGGGAAGAAACACACCAGTAATTTCCTAAACAGTATGGGTGTTTGTTACAATTATGGAGGGAAAGGCCACCAATCTCGTGATTGTAAGGGAAAGAAAGAAGCAATCAAATTCCAATGCTACAATTTCAAAATCGATAAGAAATTTTTTAAATTATTTTCCTAGGAATAAAGGAAACTTTCCCCAGGGAATGACAGGAGAGAAAATCAATGCTTATGCGATCACAACTACTGTGGTTGAAGTTCCTAATGATATAGTGGAAGGTACTTTAATAATTTCCTAAAAATTTTCTAATGCTTTATTTGATTCTTGATCATTTCATTCTTTTATATATTCCATGTTTTCTTAAGAAAATTAGACATTTATAATTTTATTTAGTAATGTAGTTTTCAGTAAAAACTCCTAAGGGAGGTATCATAAGAAAAAATATGTGTCAATAAGTCCCCCTTATGACACATAAAAGTGCTTAGTTGTTGATATTTTTTTCATACCTATGATTGAATTTCATATAATCATCAGTACGGATTATATTTAAAATTCTGATGCAAAAATATATTTTATGAAAAAGGAGGTCGGAATGTTTTAGAATAATTTAGAATCACTTATTTTTAAATAAGAGATATCATCATCTAATTCTTATATCGATCCACCCCCAGTAGCTCTATTGAATTCATTTGTTAGGGAGGATGAGAACTCAATATCTATGAGTGAGGAAATAAATATTCAAATTGAGGATATACATATTGTGTAAGAATACATTGTTGTGTTTCTTAAGGATTTACCTAGGCATCCTCCATAATTGGAAGTTGGGTTCACTATTGACATAATTCCCAATTCCAGACCTATATCAAAGACTTCTTATAGAATGGAAACTATAGAGTTAGTAGAACTGAATAAAAAACTAGAGTAATTGAGTGATAAATTATTTATTCACCACAGTGTTTCTCCATGGGGATCCCTTATGCTCTTCATTAAGAAGAAAGATTGATCTATGAGGTTATGCATTGACTACATGGATACCAATTCTATTATGATAAAGTAGAAGTATCCTAATAATTGCATTGATAATTTGTTTCATCAACTTCACAAAGCCCAATATTTTTCAATGATAGAACTTTGATTTGGATATCATTAGTTATGTGTGTTGAAGGAAGATATTCCAAAGACACCATTTCATATTAGGTTTGGGTATTATGAATTTATAGTAATTCCTTTTGGACTAACTAATTAACTCATTGTTTTCATGGTTCTAATGAATAGAGATTTCAAGGAATATCTTGATTATTTTACTGTGGTGTTTATTGTTGATATCACGGTATACTCTAAAAACTACAAAGAATATGATAATCATTGCGAATTATTCTGAAAAATCATTGATGAAATGAACTATATGGGATGTTTAGAAAGTGTGAATTTTGGATTCAATCGGTATTTTTTCTTGTCCATATTGTCTTTAAGGATAGAATCTTAGTTGATCCTAAAAAGAGAAAGGCGATTTTGGAATGGCCTACTATAACGAACATAAATTAGGTACGTAGTTTTATTGGTTTAGTAGGTTATTTTTAGAATTTCATTCCAAACATCACCTGATTATCCAAACCATTAGCCAATATTTCTCATAAAGGGGTTAAGTTCATATGGACAAAATAATGTGATGAATGTTTTGTAGTGTTGGAGAGGATATTAGTGAATTCTTTTATCCTGACTCTATAGTCGGGAATTTGTGGATTTTTGATCTATAGAGATGCTTCAAAGGAAGGGTATGGTTGTGTCCTTATGTATAATGCTAGATTTATTTACTATGAATCAAGGTAGTTAAAAACTTCATTAACATAACTATCCAACTCATGATATTGAATTAATATTTGTGATCTTTTCCCTAATGATATGGAGAAACCATCTCTATGGAGAAAGGTGTGAGATATATACAAGATCAAAATAGTTTAAAATATATCTTCTCATTGAGAGGAATCAATATGAGAAAAAAGAAGATGGATTGAGCTACTCAAGGATTTTGAATTTTCCATACACTACCACCCATGAATGGAAAATAATGTATTTGATCCCTTGAGTATGAAGGATCATGGAGTTTTAAACAAAATGGGGATTGAAAGGGATCTTATATTCATAGATATAGTAAAGATTGATATGGGAATTATTAAATAAGGTAAAATATCATTACTTTTTAAATTGTATTCCCAGCCATATTTATTGGAAATATGTAAAACTTATCAGTATGATGATGAGAATTTTCAAAATAAAATTAGAAATTTGAATGATGGAAAGTTGGCCGACTTCATGTGTGAGGATGGGATTCTACAATTTGGGAATATGATATGTGTTCCCTCTATTCCCGAGCTCAAATGGGAGTTATTGGATGAATCTCATAGCTCTAATTTCCCTATACAAACTGGTATCACTAAAATGAATAGTGATTTTAAGGAACATTTCTAGTGGGACAACATAAAGTGGGAAATTGTTGATAATGTATCAAGATGTTTAGTCTGTCAACAAGTGAAGGATGAACAAAAGATCCTAGAGGAGTCAAAAAAACCTATACCTATTCCAACATGAAAATAGGATGATAATTCCATGTAATTTTTCACTATATTTTCCAAAAAAATCAACAAATAATGTTTTATTATGGGTAATTGTTGATCGACTTACGAAACCTACACATATCCTCACTATAAGGGGGGATTTTCCACTGGATCTCCTTAAAAGAATCTATATCAATGAAGTTGTGATACATCATGGGGAACCTATTTCAATTGTTTCTGATCGTGATCCATGATTTAGATCAACATGTTGGAAAAGTATTCAAAAATATTTGGATACTGAGCTTCGATTGAGTATGGATTATCACCCTCAAACTGAAAAGCAATCAGAAAGGATGATCCAAGTATTAGAAGACATTTTGAGATCATTATCACTTGATTTTCAAGGTATATGGCATCAGTATTTACCCTTGGTGGATTTTTGCTATAGTAATAGTTTCCATTTGAGTATTTAAATGGCACCGTATGAAGCCTTGTATGGAAATATATGTTGTACACTGAAATGTTTGGGATGAATTTGGTGAAAGAAATATTGTAGTCCCAGATATTGTGGAAGAAACAACAGGAAAGGTAAACACTATTCAAACCCATATCAAAGAAACACAAAGTAGAAAAAAAGAGTTATGCTAATAATCGATGGAAGGATTTTGAATTTCATGTGGGAGATCACATTTTCTTAAAACTATCTTCATGGAAGGTTGTTATAAGATTTGTTAATAAAGGGAAACTAAACCCAAGTAAATTGGCCCTTTTCAAATTCTTGAGAGAATTAGAGATGTGGTTTTCAATTGTAAATTCCACCTACATGTCTAAGGTACAAAATGTGTTCCATGTCTCATTATTGAGAAAGTACATGCTAGACGGAATGTGGGTCTGCACTTCTAAGGGTATATAATTGGAACATGTCTTATCTTACTATGAAAATCCTATCTACAGTTTGGACACTAAAGATCAGTTGTTGAGGAATCAGACTACACGACTTGTAAAGGTGATTTAGAAAAATTAAAAAAATTGAAGAGTCAAACATGGGAGACTAAGGAACATATGATGAAGAACATCCCAAATATTTTTATAAGGTAAACATTATTGTAATTTAAAGGATGAATTTTTTCTAACAGGGAAGAATGTTGCACCAAAAGAATTTAAAAATAAATTCAATATTGAGTGCATGAAATCCCAAGTCTCTATGAAATCAAAACATTCTTATAACAGATCCAATAAACATAATTTTTCCTCTTTTGAGATTTTAATTTCGAAAAACTGACATACACAGTTGAGATCAGTAAGATATTTAGAGTCATATAGGATACAATTACATTTTTTTGAATAATAACATACCCTTATGAATATAAATGTACCCTGATGAATAGAAACCTCAGCCCTGTAAGTATAAATAAAATTTATGTGTCATAAAAATGAGATTGAATATTTGAAAAATTAAAAATTAATTGTTGGTATTTTTGTGAATAATAAATATTTAATTATAATTTTAAATTAATAAATTATTAAAATTAGTTTTCATAATATTTATTACTAAATATATTTTTTTTCCTATGATTTTAGGAAAAATTTATGAGACCTCAGTTAATTTTTCAAGTATTATAAAATCAGTTTTAAATTTGAAATCTATATTTTCATGTAAATAAAGATTTTATCAAAAATTAAATTTCTCTTATATAGATAATTATTTTGATAAAATGGAGGATATTTTTCAATTCTAAATATAAAAAAATGGTGAATTTTTGGTATTTTTCTAAAATACTTGATTTTTTGCGAATAGTAAAATTCGATAATTTAAAAAATATGATAAATAAATGAATTTTTGTATCATGCATGAGTCATCGATGATATAAATAGACACTATTTCGAGCTCACATAAACTTATTACTATTTTTTTTTACAATAATCAACACTATTTTTTGTCTTGATCAAAATAATAAAATAATGAATAAGATATTCAAAAATCTCTCCTCTCATGCACTATAAAAACCACCTCTCACTCCCTCTTCTCTTCACTCCTCTAATACATGAGGATTTTATAAGTTCAACCCAAATACTATTCCTTATTACCTACCCATTTCCAGGAGGCTTTGGTATTTCTATAACACCAAAACCATTTCCCTTAAAGAGGTTCCCAATGAGGTTATTTCAAGAGGTAAAGCCTCTTCCTTTTTCATTTAATTTAATTTCAATTTATCTTATTTTTATATTCTCTCCTAACCTCATATGTCCAATTGATCATCATAAATCCAATATCATATATATACTGGAACTATATCATGTTAATGTAATAACCAATATTAATAACTTTACTCTCCCTTTATTATTTTATAAACAAAATCATCTCCCTAGAGGTGCAAATTTACAACCTCTGTGGACAATGATGTTTCGCTCTTAAAATTATTCTTCAAAGCAATTAATGAAACAATTTTAATGGTTGAGATAGATTAAAAAATTTATAATATAACCATTTTTGTGTTCTATAAGTAATATATTTACATAATACTAAACAATAAAACAAAATGAGTTTGTTGTGATGAATAATGGACGTAATAATCTAAACTATTATCTCTAAATTTATTATCTATTTATTCATCCTCATAATATGTAAAAAATGATATATATAACCATTTACACATCTGGATTCCCAATAACAACATGAAATTCCATTTTTTTTAGAATTATAACAATTTAAAATGAACTCCATTACTTATAATCAAGCGACCCAGTCATGAAATCAAGTAAACTAACACTTTGGAAGGATGAAATTCAGTCATATAAATTATCATTAAGGACATAAATGAACATAATATAACTATAATGAATCAAATAAATGTATATAAGGTTATTAATTAATTAATTTATGGATTTAATTTTTTTAATCTAGGAAGTTTAGGTCAAGTGTAAAACACATTCGGACATAAGGTAATGGTTTTCTACGTAAACCTCCATTTTATTTCGAGTTACTCTTATTATCTACATACCTCAATGAAATTATTAATTTTACTAATTTATTTCACATTAATTATATTTTAATGTTCTATATATGTGTACCAAATATAATCCTTCTTTCCTTTATGGGGACTAACATGTTTTAAAAGGATCTTTCAAATATTCTTACTCATAAACAAGACTATTTCAAAGGAACTTATCAAATTCTTTCCTATTTTAAAATTCACATTACAATCTGTTTTTTAGCCATAATTAGTTTTCTTAAATCACTTAATATAATATGAAAAAACTACATTAATTCACTTCTAGTTAAATGGAAATAATTTCCCAAAATAACTCTTCTTTTCAAAGTAAAAGAGTATTTATCTTAAAAATTGATCAATGATTTTATACAACTATTTTCCTCTGTTTCAACACACTTTTTTATTCCAATGTTTAATTGGTATTAATATTTTATGATATCCTTTACCATATTTTATTGAATGGTTTATGATTATTTTGATTGTGTATGTGATATTATAATACCATTCACTATATTACTTCCAAAGGTTAGTGTTCAAATTTAATGATTGGGGAAAGTTATTTACATTTCATATGTTAGTTTCAATATAAATGTATATGTTTTATATATTTATCCTCATTCATATGAGAAATTAATTAGACTTATTATGTGATTGGTGGGATCTCTATATCCCCTTGATAAATTATTGGGTCTCATGAGAAAAACTATTTTGGGTTTTTACCTTTTTATGTGTGGACTTAGCTCAAGGCCTTCACAGATTGGATATAATGTCTGAAATTACGAATTACATCATTATGAAACTTGTAATTGGTAGACCATGTTATTATTCATATATTATAATATCCATTGATAGGTTGTATGTGAATATTTATTTATCTTTCATTTCTACCATATTCTTCTCAAGTATATTTTAATTGAATGTGTTTCTAGTTCCTCACCATTCCTAGTGCTTGTTTTTATGATAACATGAATTGACATATTTACTCTTAATTAGCATATGATCTCACCCATTTATTATTTTTTTATTTCCCCAGTATGTGAAGAAGAATATTATGAATTAATTGTAGGGATATTCTAGAATTTTTGGATGTTTACTATGGAATTTATATATTTTTTTCATTAAAGTTGTAATGTTAATCTTATGTATGTATCCTGCCATCAAAATATACTAAACTATTTATTCCTTCAAGAAATGATTTTATTGTAATCATGAAAATTTAATAAATTATTGTATGAGCTTCAGGAAACTGGAGTTGGGGCATTACATAAACTACTAGTGAAAGAGATGAAAAAACATATTAGGCTGGAAAACATCGAAGGGTGTCCTGAGAAAAAGTCAAGTCACGGCTCTTTAAAATCATCATATATAGATTTTTTGTAAAAATTTAGATCATAAATAAAAAAGGAATAAAGATCATGGGGCCCACATTTTAGCCATATTAAAATCCATGTTATGCTTGTTGGACCCCCTAGTCTAGTAAAAATTTAGTGTAATAGTTTATCACATATACTTGCCATGAAAATGTGTTCAGTAAGAAGATACACAATAATTATGTTTCCCAAACCCTTATTAAATATTACATTCTCCAAAAATAAAATTCATATATTTAGTACCTGAGTTTATACAAGCCAAATCCAGGATTTGATATTCTTATCTTGGAACAACATTGACCATTGGATCCCTTTCTCCTGGTTCCCCCTTGTAGAAAATGACTATTAGGGAAAGGTTAATCTAGAGGTACATGACTAGGATTTGATTTTGAATAACACAATGCCTCAGATCCTGTTCTTAGTGAATTTTTTGGACCTAGGAAAAAGGCCCCCCTTAAACCTGGGAGTTATTTTCCAAACTATGTGGAATAAGGTCTTTCTCCATTATCAATGTTTAACCTATACCTGCTAGTATCCACCTACATTTAACTCAAATATTTCTAGAACATGATCTAAAATCCCTATAACTATAATATTCAAGTGTATTTTACATAATTGATATTAAATCCCCATTTATTTTACCCTTTCTCAAAAAATGGATGTGATATTCCAATTATAAGAAATTTTATGGCCCGCATCATATGACTCGAAACCACATGGAATAGGGCCTAAGCTTACCAACCAGAATCTAAACTGAACTATGTTTCCAGAACCCTTATTGGATATCTCTTTTCTCCATAACCCCAATTAATAATCCAAACATCTAAATATTCATAAATATTTCATTTCCCTTGGAATATAGTGGGGATCCCATTTTCTTAGCATGAATATAAGACTAATTATCTAATTCGTAGGGTCCCTTAACCCATAAACTAGAGGAGTATCCTCCTTGAAGGAAATGGAACTCCAATCCACATGATCCCCAATAACACTATAACAGAACTCGGAACCTTAGTATGTTTTACGGTCACCATGTCATGTGTGCCCCCTTCCATATTCATCAGTCCAATATTTTGGGTTATGAATTAGGCAACCCATATTCGAACTATCCTAGTGTACTTAGAATCCCTAATATTTCATCATAAATAAAACCAAATCCCATTGTGGATATAGGTTGTTACAACCCATCATTGATATTCATCCTTAATTTTTTTTATAAGAACTATGGGTCCTAGAACCCTTTATGAACATTCATTATTCATAATATGAATTAATAAAAAAGGTGTTAGAACCCTTTATGGACACTCATCCTTCATAATCCCAAAAATAACATCGGGATATCTAACCCTTAATTAATACACATCCTTCACTACCACCAATAAATTGTCCATGCTAGATGACCTTCAACTACAACACTAAATACTCTAAGCTAGATGACCATAAACAATAGCGATAAAAGGTATGAGCTAAAAAACATTAAACTATAGAAATATATGGTTCGATCTAAATAGCAATAAATAATAGTAAAAAATGTTCTAATCTAGGGGAACTTAAACAACATCACTAAATAATCTGAGATACAATACCTTAAACAATATAAATATATGGTCCGACCAAAAAAGAACATAAACTATGGAAATATAAGGTTATAGCTATGATACCTAAAACAACAACAATAGGAGGTCCATGAAAAAAGACCCTAAACTATAAAAATAGATGGTCTGAGATAAAATATCCTAAAATCTAAGAATAGATGTTCCAAGATAAAAGACCCTAAACTATAAAAATAGTCCAATTTTTAATACCTTAAGTGGACAATTGAAAGAGATGCAAATCTTGTCAGGTCGAAAACCCAAAATGGGAACCCTAGGAAAAATTCTGGTCTCAGTTCATTGGAAATTCACTTTTTGTATTCTAATAATTATTGGGCATTTATAAAATGAAAAATTCATAAAACTTATTTGGTTAAAACACTGTAAAAACTATTCTTGGGAAAAATCCAATTCTAAACACGCTACGCATTTCCCCCATGAGACTTAGGTGAATGATATGGAAATTAAAAAATAAAAATCTTATAGGGATCAATATTTTTCCTTATAAAAAAACAATATATTATTGATAATTATACTAACTAAGACAAAACTTCTAACACTTTTATTCTAGGAAATAAATTTACCCAAATTATTCTTTCAAATAATGTAATCCTAAGACAACCATATCAGCTACAAAAATGAAGAATTCACATCAGTATTCATCTATGAGAAATTATCATGAGAAAACTATTGTGATTAAATAATTAAATTACAGATGGTTTGGTTTACTTGGTATTATATAGAGGATATGTGTCATTTATGACCCATATTATATCAAGTTAAGGAAATTCCATGCATGTAGAAAATGAAAGGAGTCATGGAAATGACATGTTAAGTCCAAAATATTTCTTTATTGATAATGTGCAGTATAGGGAGGAATCTCTATATTCTGAAGTCTCTATAATATTCCATCTGATAGATTATAAATAAACAAATTTGTGACCAGGTTAAAATAAAATATGACTGAATTAGTTTTTAAAATCATTGAGAGTCTATCTTGAGGAGTTTATTGAGCGCCGAAGTGAAGTTTTTTCCATTTCTTTTGTATACACCTAAGGATGGAGATTATCCAAAGAATAAGATACCTCTTCACAACCTTTCTAATTATACTCTAAGAAGGATGATGGCATCGAAGGATGGGACGTTGAGTGAGCTATGACTATTCCCTTTTCTACTATCTATGTATTCAAGTTATCCATTAGGACATGAAGCTTAGAGACTTTCTAAAGTATCTATTCAAGAACCACTAAAAATTATTTAATTAATTTAACTAGATGAGTCTTAACATCAAAAACATTTAATTTTGTCTCATTTATATATAATTTTTTTTATGTTAAGAAAATATTTATAATGACATCATACAATTGTTGACTGTCGAATCCACTAGTTTCTAACTCACTAATGAGCTGGAGAAGTTTTTGTTCTT
The DNA here is from genome assembly GCA_963277665.1 of Viscum album. Taxonomy (NCBI): domain Eukaryota; kingdom Viridiplantae; phylum Streptophyta; class Magnoliopsida; order Santalales; family Viscaceae; genus Viscum; species Viscum album. The sequence goes on from OY728127.1 coordinate 307,220,144, forward strand.
ATTCAAGAATATTCTCTATGGGAGTCTCCATAATAAGGGTGTGTATTTTCTTCCAAATTATCCTTTTTGGTATCATTTTTTAAAGGATGGATTGGTTGAGCTGATGAGAAAAAAAAATAGAAGAAGTCTCATGGATTTTCCCCCAATCGATACATCATCTATCAGTGGAAATTAAGGGTCGACCTCCTCAACAAACTGTGTCTTGGTAATGGAATTTTCATAATATGGTGAGATAGATTTCTTGGGGGCTCCCCAAGTCTTTAATAAACTCCATTGGTTTCATAGATAAGGGTATCGATGAATCATTGGGATTATCCACCTGATAGATTGGTTGATTCAATGTACCGCCCGGGTAAGAATTCTCTTGAGCATGGGCATAGACCTAATATAGGATGATAGGGGAATTGATTAGAAGATTAATTATTCCTGCATTTATATCTTCATGAACCAACATAATCAAAAATTATAGAATGATCCTAGGATTTCATTCTATATACATTCTAGCTATGGGGATAGGGGAAACAATTTGAATACAAGAAAACATACATGAAAATTGGAATGGGGCATATATCTCATAGATAATTAGCTTTCCTACACAAGCTTTAAAAAATCCATCCTAGAGGGAGATTTTATATAAACTCTCATCGAGAGATCCACTTACATTATCAACAATCATCTCGTTTTGTGAATAATAGGGAATGAAGTTGAAATAGTCATTTTGTATCAATATATCAATAACTTCATTGGGATTTAATGGAATCTAATTCACCTTATAAATTTTCAAAAACTTAGTATGGAATGATGAATTAGGAATATCAGAAGAGTTATGATATTTTTAACACTAGAAATTCTCCCCTATCTATCCAAATAAGAATGGTAAAGGACCTCCAATCTGGTAAGGTATGTTTCCTTATTGGATATTACTATGGAAATAATAAATTTGGGGAAGTGTTTCCAAGTCTATATTAAGAGGCCTCAGCTCTGCCAATAGGGATTCCATCACCAATTTACCAACTCGAATTTCTAATCATGAATCCCCATCTAGGAAAATCCATCCATTTATAAACATGGATAAAAAACTCTAACTAAAGGCCTGTGGAAAACTATAGTCTCACCCGATAGCTTCGTGAGTCATGCTCTCCAGCTTCCAGAATGGACCAATAAGAGCATGTGTTGTCCTTAACTAGTAGATAAGGACTTTAATAAGGGATTATAGCTATTATATGATTCCAACTATGATAAGGTAATATGATGATCCAATCCTTGAAAAAAACAAGTGAGCATAATTTATTCTCCTTCATTAATTTATCCTTCATAATAGTGACCTTATCTCGCACCAAGGCTAGAGTTTTTTAGGTTCATCACAAAATTTGATGTAAGAAGGAATTAATAATTCATCTCCCCAATAAGTTGTATTCCTCCCTTGTAGTAAATATTGTAGAGTCTAATACCTACTTCACCATAATAGATATGTTGGGTGTTGGTTCTAGGAAACCAGTGGATAATCATCACTCAAAGGAGTTTAGATTGATGGTATAAGAAATTTTTTTAAATCCAAGTCACCTTATAAATACGGATATCCTATCATTTATCAAATAACTATGAGTATCTCTATCTAACCAGGAATGGTCAGTCCCATTCATTATAAAAGTTACCACAATTATGCAAGTCCCACTTTAAACTCTATCCACTTCTCAAATTGTTCAAACTAGAGACAGGTATATTCAAGTAACTAAAAACAATTAGTTGATGGATGAAATATTGACCATATATACCCCTAGGGCAGTTATCCAACATATAGGATAATCCCTGTAGTGGTTCCAATATTAATTTATTACAATCAAAAAATTTAATTTAAATATTATCGATATTAGATAAACACCATTGAGATTAAATATTGTAGTTAGGTGGGGGAATTGTAGTATTGTAAAATAGATCAAATCCACACAAAGGAATTTTTGTGTAATATAGGGTAGTTTTGGAGTAAATTTAGAAGATTCCCCTTAAAACCCTATTTTTATGAAAATACCTAATATTGAGGGTCAACATTTTCAATCCTAGAAATAATAGACCCCTATACATTTACATTAAGAGATGTATGTGAAATTGAATTTATATCCATAAGAGTATGAATCATTCATGATAAGTTTCTATTTTCCAAAAATGGGAATCGGTTAAAAAAAGCACACAAATCATGGAATGTCTTGTGAATCACTCGACCAATATGTGGGTTCCTGATCGCATGACACATCAATGGTATCATGAAGCATGTGAACCATGTAACACCTCATAATCACATGATATTATTTTATAGTTCAAAATCACCTTCCCATATAGAGTTTTTCAAATTCACAAAATGATCAATAAATCATTTCACTAAGAATTTTTGGAACATCAGAAGAACATTAGATATCCCCATAGTCAAAGATGTAAAACATAGCCAGAGAAAATTACCATTGGTAAATTCAAGATTATTTTAAGTAATTAATTTATACAAGGAGGTCATGTGGAGAGGTAAAGTGATTGAATCTCTCAAAAATTTCTCATGATAGGGTTTATGTGAAGTATTCTTAATAAATAGTCTTGTGAGATAGAATATTATAAGAGTTCTACATGTTAGAGTATTCATTGGAATCAGTGTCCCTATCACTTTACAATTTATATGTTACCCCATGGAATACCAAAGGTCACCCAAAAGACCAAAATCTACTCAAAACACTAAACAATAGAAAGTAGAATGACTTCGGTGGTAATTTACATTCCTCAAAATTGATACCACGTCCCTACGGACCTTGATGCTAAGGAGGGGGGTTGTATGACCACTAAATTAACATCAACATTTATATAATCAAAGAAATACTTCAAGCATGGGAATTACTTTATCTACAAAAGGAAATAAGGAAAAGAATGGCTACAATGAGATTATGTTGTTAGTTTATACAGATCACATGACCCCAAATAAAAAACATGATCACATGACCCTTAAAATGTCATTCTAATGATTTGTGCACTTTGTGTGGTATTTTTATGATCATATGATTACCCTCCAACAATCCATCGTGATCATGAAAAGGCTACCAGAATATTTCCAATGATCATGCAACATTTCAACTGATAAACGTATGATAATCACCCAATGACACTTATAAAATAAAATTTTAAAAAGGTGGAAACATTTTTAGATTTAAGTTATGTTGATTTGAAAATGATGGTATCATATGAATCATGTGATTATTTCAACCATCACATGATATCCCTAGAGTTATGTTAGTCATGTTGTGTGAAATCATTTGGGTATGTCACCTTCATTTTGATAAGTCCCTAAGACATGTCCATTAGATCATGAGATTCTCCCTTAGTATCAACAAACAAGATAAGATATTCTCTATGGAAATGATCACATACCATCATGATATCCATCATTGATCATGGGATACACCTCATTCAAGAATAGAAACTATCCTTTATAATGATCACATGTTTTCATGATATCCATTATTGAACATTTGATTCCCTTAAATACAACCAATGAAAATAGTCAATGGCCTTTGAAAATAAAAGATAAAAAGTTGGTAAATAAAAAAACCTTCGGAAAAAGAAGTTACTCTATTTTTTATGAGAAGGGTGGATGTGAACTTCAATATCATTCCACTGATCACACAAATTCCACTGGACATGTCACCTTCATCTTATGAAGGATCAAATATATATCATTTTGATCATGGTACACCCTGATAGATGATTGATTAATGTTCACCATATGACTTATAAAATAAAATCTGAAAAAGGTGTTGACCTTATGAAAAGGATATTTATACTATATTTTATTTAAAGGTCATCTGATGAGGCAAATTGATTTAATAAAGGTCACTAGAAAATTCTCTCTAGATCATGTGAAATCCTATTCGATAGGCATATTAATTTCATAAAGACCTTCATACATGTCATATAAATCTTGTAAAGGCCCTTTTACATGTATATTTTATTATTAAAAATCTCTCTAAAAAACCATGGATCCAAAAATATATGTTAGTGATGGATTGATTACGCAGTTGGTGTTTATCATACAAAAAAAGGATGACATCATGGATAACCTATGGTGGGATCATGTGAAATTTGGGATGCTCCACCACACAAGACCATATCTGGGATATGAGCACCACAAAATCAATTCTATAACTAGGGTTGTGAGTCATATATGTTTCTCCTCATAAAAAAACACACATGCATGGGAGCACATAGTTGAGGGAGGACCTTTTAGAGTGAAAATCCATAAAATCGAAAGGATCTTCCACTAGGTATGCCCATAGAATTACTTAAGGGATTATACATCATGTATATATGCTTCAAGTGATCACCCTAGTTATCAAGAGAAAGTCATCAGGTGAACCAAACATTTATACAAGGGATTTTATGCATATCGACTTGGTCATGAGAGGTCTAAAAAGCCAAAAGACCTAAAAATGTAGAGGCATTTATGAAAAATACTAAAAAATAATGAATCATTAAGCGAATATGGATATATTTTTTTATGAAAATACATCATATGATTCACATGAACTATACATATCATAAGAAATAACTTTTTAATGTTATCTAAGTCATTTTAAGTTCTCCATACATGTCATCTAAGTCAGATGAAGTCCTCTGGACATGTTAGCCAAATCACACAAATTTCTCTATATATATCATCTAAAACATGTGAAGTACTCTAATTAATTCATCCAAATCATGTGGTATCCCTATGAATTTTTATCTATGATCATGATATACCCTTGTATTTTTTTCATTGATGACAAAAAAATATTTGGGACTTATAAGTTAAACTATGAAGTATCCCTCTGACATGTCTGCTTCAGTCATGTGAAGCCCCTTGGACATGTCAGTTATTTCATGTGGTGTCCCTTGAATAGGATAGTTGAATAATATAGTAGAAATCTAACATATATGCTTCAATCATGTGATATTACTTGGACATTACATCCTCTTCATGTGGTGGCCCCCAGACAAGTTAGTTGAATTATGCGACAAACAACTCATACATGTCCGTCGTGCATCCTCATACATGTTAGGAAAATAAACGAGATGTGTCCAAACATCCTTAGATAGGTTAGGAGGAAAACCAATATATATCCATCATACATCCCCAACATGTCAACTATGTCAAGAATTGACCCCCTGGAATATCAAGCATGTTTGTAAAACACCTCGGGGTACGATAACCCTATCTGGTAGACACACATGGACATACACAATTTTAAATTATGAGGACTCTAATTCATGCTATAAGTTGGATATATTGGATATCTTCCTAATTTTTCAGTACAATACAAACACCCCATTAGGGAAACCTTAGTGAATTAGTCTTGTATCCATATGTAGTGAGTCGGGTCACTTTATATCCTTTCTTTCTCATACCAAGCATGAATCACATGGGCTTAAGGATTTTTAATGATCATATCACTAGAATAATGAATTTCCCCCAAATATAGAATCATCAGTGTGTAACACCCATTAATTATCATGATATAACTTCCTCCATACATGGTTATCCACCAAGTTTTATGTCCTAAATGAATTTCCAGATTGGTTAAACCTAGGGAAATAATCCTTGTGAACATTAATTTTATGATATCAGTCGTCGGTGGGTTAACGAATGATCAAACTATGATGTCTCTAATTGCTGTAATAAGCATGATATATTGGATGCCTTTCTATGGACCAAGATTCATTCACATTGGTTAACATGATTATATAAAAGGATAAAATATTTGAAGCATGAATCCATTTTATTTTTTTATTATAATATTCCCCACATTATGTTAAATATACATCACTCATGTTAACCAATAGGGATTTAGTTATATATGGAACTAGAAGAATATGAGTTAACCCTATGTGTTAGGTACAATGTGATGATTACCTAAATGATAAACCCATTAGAATGGGATAAAGACATAGAAATATGATTATACTAAGACAACTATCATGAAACATGAATAACAATGTAACCATAGTTGAAAATCTTAGTGCATTAAAGAAGAGATTTATTGAGGCACATAAAAATTCAAGCATAAATATGATGAAATAAGGGATGTTCAACCACATATACTTTAAAAATGTGGGAAGGGGAAACATTGAAATTATCTTAAAGCTACTAGAAAATGTTTTACTTATTATATAGGATAGAATCAAAAAACAACATATTGATGGAAAAAATAAGAATACGCTGAAGGGATATAATATTCTTCTTAAAGACTAGCTAAAGATTTGATGTTTTAGATGTGATGAATTTATTCACTATTAAACCTAATGCACCTAACCAAGGAATGAAATGAAAAACTAACAAAAAAATTCCTCGATAATGGTAATATGGAAAATATTATACAATGATTACTATTGAGGTAGATAGATTTTTTCATTCTATATTTTCAATGTCTTATGTCATTTTAGATTTCACCTATTTGGTATTATGATTAAAATAAATATAATTGGTGGTATAATTATTATATCCATGGTATATGAAACTTCTTTATAGTTCAAGTTAATTTATTCCCTATAGATTTATCTACTCTTCACTTATTTGGATTCTATTAGAAATAGACTAACTCTTTTTTTCAAAGGGTGCATATCAAATTGCATATATAGAAATATCACTTCATATTCAAACTCAACCCATGACTAAATACTTGTGTATGGTAAATTAATAAATCCCTACATAAAGTAATCCCATATTACATGTTTTAAAATTGTGAGGATGCAATTTATTTAAGGGGGATAATGCACAGAACTAATATTTTAATATATGTTTTCCTCTAATTAATTCAAATAAGTCTGATAGATTTCTTTACATGCAACACTAACCTAAAAAAACAATGATATGTTTAGTCTATTGAAAATTATCTATTGAATTATTAGTTATGAATAATAAAAATTAAATTATGAAATGTGTGTGTGTGTTTTTTTATATATAAAGGTTATTTTATACACATTCACTTAAATTATTATTGTAATTAAGAATCAATATTTTTTGCAATGTAATTTTTATTATATAAAAATAAGTAAATTATTTTTAAAATATTATTTTAATAAACTATAAAATTGATTTATTTATTCTAATTTTATTAGTGTTATATTGACATTTAGAATTATAATAACTAATAATTTAAAAGACGTTATTTTCCTATAAAAATATTTTTTGATTTTATTTTATTATTATTTTTAAATGTTAAAAGAGAAAATTTATTAAATTTAGTTTAATAAAATAAAATTATTTTTTGTATTTATAATTTTAATATTAGTTTTATATTCTTTTTTGTATTTTTGAAATAAAAATTATTTCTAGCAAAATAGTGAAAAATATTGTTTTTAAAAGTAACATGAATTTAATGGCGTTATTAGTATATAATTATGAATTTTAAATTCATAAAACATTTTATTAAGAATTAATATATATTTAAAAAGGTTATTTATTATTTTCAAAATAAATTTCTTAATTTAAATATCCATATTTCATATTTTAGATCACAAATTGTAATTTTTAAAAAGTGTTTTAATGAATTATACATTTAGTATTTTATAATTAATTTTTATCATCTATATAATTTTAACATCATAAAATGACTTAATTTTTATATGAACCATGTATAAATGAGCTTAGGATTGATTTTTGGGTTTTTTTAAACAAAAATGATTTTTAAGTGAATAGTGAAAAATATTAATTTTACTAATACAGTCGCTTTTATTCCATAATTATACAAAAATTATGTAACGCCCCGACCCCAGCTACCCAGAGTCGGTGCATTACTTTGTAACATTGGCATGATCACAAAAGATCAAGTCTCGAAAGACCGATTAGTTTAGTAGCCTTGGAAACACTAGATACATTCGTAAACGTTACATTACATCATAAAGTGAAAAACTACAATAATAAAGTCTCCATAGTCCACACTCATATCCTCTTCTGACAATCCCTGTAGGTCATTCATAAAATACTTCTTCACATCCTGGAAAATATTAAAACATTGAAAAGGGTGAGCTCAGATGCTCAGTAAGGATAACAATATTGCGGAAGCTTTCATAAATAAACATTAACATTTAAGGCAATGTATAACTAAAACAAAAGCCTTTTTAAACTTGAACTTCAACATAATATGGCAAAATAAAATTAAATGATGCCATTTACTTACTCACATGGATATTCTACTAGTCGAATAATCACATGCAATATCAATAACCACTTTCATAATGAGGGAATGTATAATTCCAGACATTCTGAAACATTTTGTCAAGGCCTCGGCCAAGACGTCTAAAATGATTAACGCCTCGGCCAAAACCATAAATCAAAATGGGAAAGGGCATCGGCCAATTCCACTTCTAGTTGTCTCATGAGACCTACCGATGCATCAAGGATCTATAGCGGGATCCACCCGTCACTTATTAAGTCCAATACATTCCTCATATGAATAGGTTTAAACATATCATAAACCATAACATAATCGTATCTCATAAAACATGCATAAAGGAAACATAACATTTCCACATTTCAATCACAAGATATCAATACAACACATTGATATAATTAAAAATCTTTCAAAAACATTTTCAATACCAAAATAAAATAAAGTTAAAACGTTGTATTTATTTTTCATTAAAAAAAAGTGATGGCTTGTAGAGGAAGCCGAAACTCAAATAATGGTCACGGTGGCGGAGAAGTCGTTGTCGCCACATATGTACGGAAAGAAAAACATTCCCTTTTTTCGTTTAGTAAAACGCTTCGTATAAAAAAAAGATTCCTTTTGAATAAACATAAAATTCAAAGGGTTTTATACACCGTATAAAAGAAAGTTGTGTATAAAACCAAATATGCCTCAACGAAAGGAGATTGAGACGAAGTCCTTAAAAAGATCATTTTTAAAATAAAAGAGATCTATTATGTGTATTCACTATAGGTACACATATAGAAAGTAAATATACAAAATAGGAAATAATAATATCATGACATAATTTGAATGTAGTAGATTAACCCAAAGAATGGAAGTTGGGTTAAGAAATTCCCTTACCTCGTGTCTGACTTGACTCAACCGTTCTTTAACCTCCTCAAAATCGGGTAACTCTTTTTGATTTGAGCCAAAGGATTCCTTGGGAAGAGTTCTGCCCAATGTGAGGCTTCTAGGAGTAATAGGGGGAAGTTGGGAGAGTATTTGGGCAGAGTTTTGATGAGCCAAATGGCTTGAAAGTGTGAATGAGGTGGTAGAGGTGGGGGCCTTTTATAAGAGGAGGGGCACTCTTGGAAAGTAAGGAAATTTTACATTATTATACAATGATTTTCGGATTCTAAAAGTCCCACACTTATATAATTCGAGGATAAGGTGATAAGGGTTATAAATCTACCCATCCAACAGTATTTGGACAAGTGTATGCCTTGGATTTTACATTATATTTTCATTTTATTAAAATCGTTAAATAATGAGGTCATCGCCGCATCATAATGATGTCATAAATAATTTAATTTATTTAATGTCTAAAAATTATAAATAAAATACTTTGATGTATTAAATCTTTTTATCTTTTTAATGAATATTTATAGTCAAAATTTGGACTTGTGTAACCCCACTTAAAAACTGTTTTAGTAAAACAACTCATGTTTGTGTCAATTTAATTTTAACATTAAATAAATATATATTAATGTCATTTTCCAACCAAAGTGGCTCCATGGGGTCCCCAAGTTGACCCATGGGTTGTATTGGTCAGCCATGACTCATCCAATAGGAGTAGGACAAGTGTCAAGCTCATCTCATATTATTAAAACATTATTTTTACCTTAAACTACACTAATTACCTCTAATCGCGATTAAGAACTTAAAAGTTACTATTCACCAAAAAAAATTTAATCCCATTGAACCACATTTTACTTCTTAATGACAACCATGTATGTCGGATTTTTGAAAATAAAATCACAGAAGTGGTAATATTTCATTTAAACGAAAAATCAGTTATTTAACTACCACTTAGTGGTTTCACTATTCATTAAAAATTGAAGTTTTTCCGAACAATGCCAAAATTTCACCCTAAGCTATAATTGATATTCTGAATTCAAAAATGATGTCTATTTTACAAAATTCCAAACATATAAGTTGCATTAATTAATTTTATAATTAATTCCCGATGTCACAACAATAGCGTGTTTTTAAGAAACAATTTATATCAAAAGATTGACAATTGTTTTTGTCCAATTTCAATGTTAAATTAATTATAATGACCACCATTGGATAAAATGGTAAAAATGTATTCTAATTATACTTTTAAACCACTAAATAGTATAATTTATCACTATAAATTATTTTTATTTAAAAAGTTGTTTTTAAGTAATTTTCACTATTCATAAAAAATTGGAAGTTCTCAGAAAATTACAAAAATTCAACTTTGGATAATTTTGATATTAAGAATACAAAAATGAAGTCTATTTTGAAATATAAAATTTCTATAATTTTAAAAAGTGGTTATTACTATTCATAACGGCTGCTTTGATTAGTCGCGGTGTTTTAGAACTCGAACTTGCATTCAATGCAAGCTATTGCATTATTGAAAGACAGGCGTATCGTGGAAGCACGGGGTGTTACATTCTCCCCTCCTTCAATAAATTGTGTCCTCGCAATTTGATATTTTTCTTTGAAAATAAAAGGTTGAAAATAGAAAATACCTTTGTGGAAAACCCACATCAGAAATAAGGTTAATAAAATTTATCATTAATAAGAGGGAAATGGAAATAAGAAAGTCACCACCAAATTATGATCTCGATAAGGAGAAAATTGGTAGCAATTAGAGACATATAATTGGAGGAAAAACGTAAATATTTGTAGGGAGTGATTGAGGTCATCAATTACAATCAACTATCAAATTGAGGGCCTCAAATCCTTCAATCTATGTTGATTTAAAATATCATCAGTTCAACAAGACATAAGGTATTAGGATAACACATTTTTTTGTTTTAATATCCTTTTACTAAAGTTTAAGAATTAATTTATTCATTGAATAAGAGATAGGTATATATATATTTATGCTTGACAATTAGAGTTTCAACCTTCAACTCATCTTTCACTCAAAAAGATAATAGAACTCAAAAATATTATACTTATCATAATTGTATAAGGTTCCAAATGTTAAAACATACCATTTAGATTAGTAAAATTATTTTGTAATAACCAGGGACTTCCTGTAGGCTAGTGGTAGGAAATAAAGGCCTGTCGCACTATGATTGTGGGTTCGATTCCTGCAGCTTTGTCCGACGCGACGGGTTATGCCCCACCCTGCAGGTTGTCCTTTTCCTAAAACTATAGTATCATAATATTCCAAAAATAATCTTCATAAATTTTTTAACCTTAAAAAATACTATCCAAAGAATACCTCTGTACAGACTTTCTCTAAAAGGTCTCTTAATTCCAAAATCAATTTATCAGATTCCCCAAACAGAGTAAAGTTTCTCTTATTGTCACATACTAAAAATATAATTACCTTCATCATATTAAAACCTTACTGAAATCAACAAGTACTGCAGTAAAATCCTTATATATATATCACATTATTCTAATAACCAGAATATAATCCATGACTCCAAAAGCACCAATACATTAGTTATTCTGCTTCAACTGTAGTAACAGCATAAGATTGTCCTTGATCCCTTGGCCTTTTCTGAGGTAAGTTTCCCTAATGCTTAGGACATTCATTTGCATAATGACCCATTTCTCTACAATTGTAGCATTCAACTTTGATAGCCTCTTTCTTTCCCTTGCAATCACGAGCCTGGTGACCCTTTTCTCCGCATTTATAACAAACTCCCATTCCTTTTAGGCAAGTACCAGGGTGATTCTTCCCACAATTATCACATAATGGAAAATCCTTCTTTCCCTTTTTCCCTTTATCTGTCTCTTGTTCCACCGTTCTCTTCTTCTCTTGCTTTACTTTTTTGTCATAAGACTTAGAGAATTCCTTTTCTGTCTTGATAGCACACGAGACAATATCTTCGTATGATGAGAAGGATTGTGATACTAAAGATTGATGGAGAAATGGTTTTAACCCATCAAATAAACGATCAATATTACTCCTTGGGTTATGTATATAATCAGCAGCATGCCTCGCTAACCTTGTAAAGTTATCCTCATACTTTGCGAGATTCTCATCCTCCTTCTACCTCAGACTCAGAAATTGCCTTTCCATATCTGCTCGATGGTCATGAGGAAAGTATTTTTCTAAGAAAATCTCTTTGAACTCCCTCCATTCCATATTCGATACGTCATCATCTTCCTTTGTGTTTTGAATCAGCGACCACCACTGATCGGCATCTCCAGTGAGGCGGTAAACTGCCATGACAACCTTCTCCCTTTCGCTACTCCCCAAGGCATGGAATATTTTCTCTAAGGAGTTTATCCATTGCTCAACTACTAACGGATTTGTACCCCAATTAAATTTTGGTGGTTTTTGCCTCATGAAGCGGTCTAACATTGATCCTCCACGTTGCGGATCAGGGTGCTCCATACGAGTAAGGTTATTATTCATAACCTGAGTGAGTTTTCCCAGTATGGTAATAAGTTTATCAACACCAGTTGTATCTCCAGATCCACAATAATTATCTTGAGCAGGAGGGAAATCCCTACACGGAGTGCGTGCATTGATACGGTTTCCATTCCTTCCACTAGGCACCATTTCTAAACAATGGCATAAACTATATTAGTTTATGAATCAAAATACATAATTCCATACTTGTAAGATACTTAACATAAATTGAACTATTTATGGATATAATCCATAAAAATGTTTTCTTTGAGGAATTATATACTCATAACCCTTCATAGTGGTTTATAAAGAAAATGATAATTATCCAAAGCATATCCCTCGGGAGTGTCGTTACCAAGAGTGCAGCAAGACCCGTTGTTGTGCACCAGTTCCCGTTCGAGTCTAGCTCAAAGCGGTGTTTTCGGGTTTTACCCCTAGGTACTTTTGTGCCAGAGCCGCCTCTACCTGCTCGTATCTAGACAGAGATGTATTGCTCGAAAAACTCACAAAATCTATACAATACCAAAATTCTAGGAAGTTCTTCTATACTAATCCTCAAAGTCTATCTTTGGGCTATGTGCTCTAATCAGAGTTTATCTAAATCTAGCTTCCAAGGTTAATACTAAACTTCCTATGATACCAACTGTAACGCCCCGACCCCAGCTACCCAGAGTCGGTGCATTACTTCGTAACATTGGCATGATCACAAAAGATCAAGTCTCGAAAGACCGATTAGTTTAGTATCCTTGGAAACACTAGATACATTCGTAAACGTTACATTACATCATAAAGTGAAAAACAACAATAACAAAGTCTCCATAGTCCACACTCATATCCTCTTCTGACAATACCTGTAGGTCATTCATAAAATACTTCTTCACATCCTGGAAAATATTAAAACATTGAAAGGGGTGAGCTCAGATGCTCAGTAAGGATAACAATATTGCGGAAGCTTTCATAAATAAACATTAACATTTAAGGCAATGTATAACTAAAAAAAGCCTTTTTAAACTTGAACTTCAGCATAATATGGAAAAATAAAATTAAATGATGCCATTTACTTACTCACATGGATATTCTACTAGTCGAATAATCACATGCAATATCAATAACCACTTTCATAATGAGGGAATGTATAATGCCAGACATTCTGAAACATTTTGTCAAGGCCTCGGCCAAGACGTCTAAAATGATTAAGGCCTCGGCCAAAACCATAAATCAAAATGGGAAAGGGCCTCGGCCAATTCCACGTCTAGTTGTCTCATGAGACCTACCGATGCATCGAGGAGCTATAGCGGGCTCCACCCGTCACTTATTAAGTCCAATACATTCCTCATATGAATAGGTTTAAACATATCATAAACCATAACATAATCGTATCACATAAAACATGCATAAAGGAAACATAACATTTCCACATTTCAATCACAAGATATCAATACAACACATTGATATAATAAAAACGCTTTCAAAACCATTTTCAATACCAAAATAAAAGAAAGTTAAAACTTTGTATTTATTTTTCATTAAAAAAAAGTGATGGCTTGTAGAGGAAGTCGAAACTCAAATAATGGTCACGGCGGCGGAGAAGTCGTTGTCGCCGCATATGTACGGAAAGAAAAACATTCCCTTTTTGTCGTTTAGTAAAACGCTTCGTATAAAAAAAAGATTCATTTTGAATAAACATAAATGTCAAAGGGGTTTATACACCGTATAAAAGAAAGTTTTGTATAAAAACCAAATATGCCTCAATGAAAGGAGATTGAGACGAAGTCCTTAAAAAGATCATTTTTAAAATAAAAGAGATCTATTATGTGTATTCACTATAGGTACACATATAGAAAGTAAATATACAAAGTAGGACATAATAATATCATGACATAATTTGAATGTTGGAGATTAACCCAAAGAATGGAAGTTGGGTTAAGAAATTCCCTTACCTCGTGTCTGACTTGACTCAACCATTCTTTAACCTCCTCAAAATCGGGTAACTCTTTTTGATTTGAGCCAAAGGCTTCCTTGAGAAGGGTTCTGCCCAAAGTGAGGCTTCTAGGAGTAATAAGGGGAAGTTGGGAGAGTATTTGGGCAGAGTTTGGCCGGGCCAAATGGCTTGAAAGTGTGAATGAGGTGGTAGAGGTGGGGGCCTTCTATAAGAGGAGAGGAGGGGCACTCTTGGAAAGTAAGGAAATTTTACATTATTATACAATGATTTTCGGATTCTAAAGGTCCCACACTTATATAATTCGAGGATAAGGTGATAAGGGTTAGAAATCTACCCATCCAATAGTCTTTGGACAAGTGTATGCCTTGGAGTTTACATTATATTTGCATTTTATTAAAATCGTTAAATAATGAGGTCATCGACGCATCATAATGATGTCATAAATAATTAAATTTATTTAATGTCTAAAAATTATAAATAAAATACTATGATGTAGGAAATATTTTTATATTTCTAATGAATATTTATAGTCAAAATTTGGATTTGTGTAACCCCACTTAAAAACTATTTTAGTAAAACAACTCATGTTTGTGTCAATTTAATTTTAACATTAAATAAATATATATTAATGTCATTTTCCAACCAAAGTGGCTCCATGGGGTCCCCAAGTTGACCCATGGGTTGTCTTGGTCGGCCATGACTCATCCAATAGGAGTAGGACAAGTGTCAAGCTCATCTCATATTATTAAAACATTATTTTTACCTTAAACTACACTAATTACCTCTCATCGCGATTAAGAACTTAAAAGTTACTATTCACCAAAAAATTATTTTAATCTCATTGAACCACATTTTACTTCTTAATGACAACCATGTATGTCGGATTTTTGAAAATCAAATCACAGAAGTGGTAATATTTCATTTAAACGAAAAATCAGTTATTTAACTACCACTTAGTGGTTTCACTATTCATCAAAAATTGAAGTTTTTCATAACAATGCCAAAATTTTACCCTAATCTATAATTGATATTCCGAATTCAAAAATGATGTCTATTTTACAAAATTCCAAACATATAAGTTGCATTAATTAATTTTATAATTAATTCCCGCTGTCACAATAATAGCGTGTTTTTAAGAAACAATTTATATCAAAAGATTGGCAATTGTTTATGTCCAATTTCAATGTTAAATTAATTCTAATGACCACCATTGGATAATATGGTAAAAATATATTCTAATTATACTTTTAAACCACTAAATAGTATTATTTATCACTATAAATTATATTGATTAAAAAAGTTGTTTTTAAGTAATTTTCACTATTCATAAAAAATTGGAAGTTCTCAGAAAATTACAAAAATTCAACTATGGATAATTTCGATATTAAGAATACAAAAATGAAGTCCATTTTGAAATATAAAATTTCTATAATTTTAAAAAGTGGTTATTACTATTCATAACTGCTACTTTGATTAGTCACGGTGTTTTAGAACTCGAACTTGCGTAAAATGCAAGCTATTGCATTATTGAAAGAGAGGCGTATCTTGGAAGCTTGGGGTGTTACAAATTACATAATTTTTTTTTAAATAATTTTTCTATAAAAATATATTTTATGAATTTAAATTAATTATTTTCAAATGCAAGGTTTATTTTTAAAACCCATGCTTAACATTTTATAGAATTTTTTAATGAAAACTGTGTTTTATAAGTTTATTTTAATAAAATTTTACATGGTTGAATTATGTTTTTTACTTATTTAAATGTTAATTGTATATTATTTGAATATTAATAAACATTTTATTTTCAATAGAATAAATAACATTTGTAGTTTTTTCTAAAACAAAAATCCTATGCTTAAAATACACTCTTTTCTAAAAATAGGGTTTTACACATTATATGCGCTAATAAAAAAATTAATTTATATAACTCAGGGAAATTCTATTTTGCAAAATTATTTGAAAATTTAAAATAATCATGCTTTAATTATTAAAAAAATAATTTTATTTTTCCCATTATAATTATTTTACAAGGGTGGAAGTGGGGTTACCACTTTAATTGTACATTTAGGTAAAAGTGGTTTAACATAGTGAAAAAGGATATAACATGTGAAAAAATACTTGATATCATATGTTAGTGGGGTTATATACCTTATATGTTTCCCCACACCATTTTTGTCCATTTTTATCCTTTTTCCTTGAATAATGGAGTGATATTATTGAGAAATACTGATTTCTTTAAAAAGTTCTATTTTCATCACTTATAAAAGGAGACCACCTCCTCCCTATTTCTCCACCCAATAAAAATTCAAGGATTTAAAAAAAACTAACATAATCTCTTCTAATCATCCTCCCCCATACCTTTTAATCATTTTTTTCACCAAAATACCATGTTATGGTGTCTTAAGGAGTTACCTAAGGGATAACTTCCAAGGGAAAAGTAATAATACCAACCCAACTGTTCTGTGTTATTTTATTCTACTACACCCCTAAGGTACCCTCTATCCAATAATTTATGAAAAAAATATCATTTTTAATATTCTGAAATGTTATTTTACTAAATGAATATCAATTTTATGATTTCCTCCAAAATCATTGAGAAAAATGAAAACGTCGTCATGCGTGTGTGTTGACCACCACCTCTATGAATAACATTTTTTTCCATGAACACCTATCATGGATGAATTTTAAAATGTATTTAGTGTGTGAAAATTATTTATTTGAAACTATTAAAATTATGTAATTTTAATATATAAATAATATAATGTAATAAAAAATAAATTGTATAGTAACTTCTATCACCTTAAATGGACTTATCAAGAAACCTTTATTAATTTGGATATTTTTTGGATAACCATTGAAAAATTATAAGTATTATAATGAAAGAATAATAAAATACATAATACTAAAAAAATTATAGATACCATGAATTTATTTTAAATAAAAATTTTATTATGGTCAATAAACACTAGGTGTAATGAAGAAATTGACGAAACAATCCCGAGTAACTGATATTAGAAAAAACTATATTAAAAGTATGTACCAAAATATAACAGATAAACCTCATAAAATTTAATATATATGAAATAAATTTAATTATTATGTAAATTAATGAATGTTTATATCACTTTCAGATATAAGTAGTGGGTTTCATCTCAAAATATTTTACTTTGAGACACATTTAATTTTATGCACCTAATGGTGTTTATACTACTAATTTGATATATAATATCATTAATTATCTTCAATAATATTATTTGATATTCAATATAAATAAATATATCTCCCTTTCATGGAGTTTTTGATAGAATGTTTCTTTAAGATATAAGGGATCTTCCATACTAACCTTATTATGTTTCATTTATACATTCTCTTTCTTTTTCACCAATTTTGTGGATTCATCTACTCACTAACTTCTTCTATTTTTTGAATATATGTCCATTATATATATTCCTAACTAAATATCCTTTTTCATTTATAATGTTACATATGTGAGGTAAATATGTAAAAAATAGAATATGTTTATGATTATATGAACAGCTGAATATCCTTCTCATATATAGGGTTAGATATGTTTTTAGTTCGCATTAATATTTCCACTTTTAGGTAAACCTGATTTAAAGTAAATTTCTTATTTCTTGTCTCATTTTAGAAATCATATCCATAAAAGTTCTTTCAACTATGTATAAATTATATAAAAAATAGTTATTTTATGTATAATCCTATCTTTTCAATTATGTTTATGTGGAAAATAATATGATTTTTACTTCTTTGAAAATATCATTCACTTATTTCAAAAATATTCACACAATTGGTATGATTTTATTATTAATATTCTTAAATACTTGTAATGAATTTTCATCCCTGTGACTTCCTATTCAAGACCTATTTCCATTTTCCAATTACTAATGTTAAAAATTATTTAATTCCTTCTTGATAATCCTTATGATTTGGCCTTTGGTAATTACATGAATAATAATAATTAAACCCACTTCTTTTTCATGGGTTTGAGAGTGCTTATGATTTATGTATTGTTTTATCCTGAATGGAACATATATCCATGTTCACATTATGATTTCATGGGTGGGTATATTATATCCCTCTAATTAATTGGGTAATATTAACATATCATGAAATACCATGTTTGGTGCATAGGAAGTTACCATAAGAACACTATGTTGTGATAGAAGTTAACCTGGTCATAAAATGATTATAATAGTGGCTTTACTTTGTTATTTTTTTGGTTTTTAGCCATAAAATATACTTATGATGTCATTATTTATGATGTTTCTATATAATTTTAATTTAATTATATTATTTTTTTTCATTTCCTAATGCCATATTTTCATGAATATGTTCATTCTATTATGATATCATGCTTTTCCTCATGACTCTAATTCTATACTTGATTACCATGCTTATTCCCTTACTAGGCACAGTCTCAAAGTTATATATACCTCAAATACATTGGGTAAATGTTTATATCTCATGAGTTATTATGCATGGGTTTATGTATCTAACCTAATCCATTGTGGGATTTTATCCAGTATGTATAGTGCATATGCTATTACCCTAAGCACACTATTCTATGTGATTTATAGGTAGAGAATTATATATCCCAAAAATTCATTATGTAATGATTTATATTTCATGAGATGTTATGTATGTGATTAGGTAGTACACATAATCTCCTATGGGACTTTTTTTTATTGTGTTTATGGGAATGGGGAGTTAACTCAATCAACCATGGTCCATTGTCCACCCTATTATGATGGCCTTTGGAGTGACCCATAACATATGTTTCTGATGTAATGTAATATTTTGTTTCCATATATTCCATAATTAAATGATCTTATTCTTTCATTTTATTATGTTGTGTTTTCGTGATTATGATCCTCCCCTTTAGTTTGTTGGGTATGAATTCTATATTTAATGTTTATGGTACTTCATTGCATTCTCATACCCCATATTTTTATCTTATGCTCACTTTTTATCCTTGATTTTCATTTATTATGCTTACTCTTATCGATTTTTTGAGCTCACTACTTTATTATGTTTCCCTTCCCGGTTTATAATGATAAGTATAAAATATAAGAAGTCTAGAAGAGGCTCTAGAAGAGCTTGATTGTGGAAAAATGTTCACAGGTATTATAGAATATGTTTCCTATATAACTGTTCATAAAAGACACTAAACTATCCATTCTTGGGAATGAAATATTTTTATGTGATATTTAATGATTAAATTATGGAAATGACATAAAAAATAAAATATTCTTACTTTGGGTCTCTATAGTTGGTATCAGATAATTTTCTTGTAATTTTTGGGATTAGGATCATCGAACATTTGTGAAAACCATTGGGACTACTCTTTAGGATAGTCTATGTATTGGATAACATCCTGAAATTTTTCTAATGCTGATATTATAGGGTTTTACTAGAAATAACATACCTTTATAGATAATAAAAGTGGATACAAGCACTAGAACATATATACCATGGGTAATAATCTCAAGAATAGAATATGGGTTTTTAATGAAATCATTACCTGGAGTATGATAAAGAGGCCTAACTATACACTTGTTTTTAAACTCCAAGGGGGTATGATTTGGATATTAATATTCTCATTATGAACCACTTTGGAATATTTATTTCCTAGAAACTATGGGGGACTCGGTTAAGAATTATAATATAACCCAACATAATATAACTACATGGACCTAACTTTAATCCTAATATTTTATAGTGTACTTACACTAGAATTCACTTTATTTTCCCAATGATTTATTAGGTTTTTAGTTTTAGATAATTGGGAAATAACTCATACAAAAAAACCATATATTATAATGTGGACACTTCTGATCAGTATTCATCTTCCCTATAATGTGAAACTTTTAAAATAAAAAACGTTTTATTTTCATAAAATATGTTCTTAAATTTCACCAAGATTTTTTTTATAATTATCCATCCTTAAACCCTATGAAAAAAATACTAGAACATTATATGAGATCAAAAATACAAGTAATTTACCAAAACTAAATTAAATAGACTCATTATTCCATGATTACTTAAAGAAAATCTTATTCAAAGATATATTTGGGCTTAAAATAAATTTTTTCTTACAAAATAAATCACTTTCTCTACCCAAATATTTTCGAAAAAAATAATAATAATTCTTAAAGGTAAAATAAAATTCCAAACTTTTCTATTAATACCTGATAAACTCAAAAAAACTTTTTCACAGAGTTATAAATTACATTCATAAGAAGTAGAAAAGACTTTATTTTGAAAATTCTCTCATTACATACATTTTTAGAAATCATAGGATTACTATAAACACCCATATAAAGAAGATATAAAACATATATGTATCTTGTTATATCATTATTTATAACTTTCATACAAATGTAATAACTATATGGTCAACTTCCATGCCTAATAAATTAGCGAAATCTCATAAAGCAACCTTTCCTTGGTATATAAAATAACCACACATCCTTGGTTTAGAATATTAATACCCATCCCTAGTCTATAACAGAACCACCCATCATCATAAATAATTTCCAAGAACCATAACATAATCATAACACCTAAAATCTTTCAATTTTCAATATTACACTGAGAAACTATGTTTTTACATCCATAAGAAAACATTTCTGGATAAAAAAATATCCACTCTATTTAAAAAACCTTTTTCAATACCAAAATACCCATAAAAATTGAGAGATTATTTTTCATACAATAAAACATGAAATATTTTAATGGAAGAAAAAAATATAGGTTATTACGGTGGGAAAAGTTTTTATCACCATATAAATTAAAATAGAACATTTCTTTTTTCCTTTTATAAAGAAAGTCAAAATCTTCCATAAAGTAAATGTAAAAATATTACATTTAAAAATATTTCAATGAAATTAAAAATAGGTAAAAAAATCCATTTATAAATTGTTTTTTATCCACATAAATAGGTCCATAAAATAATTTAAAAAATATGGCCATGGAATAAAAGGAGTTCTAAAGGAAATTTCAAAAAGAATTTTGAAAATAAATTCAATTACCTTGTGTCCGAATAATCACATATGTTATTTATATTATTGAAAAAAAATTATATTATTTAATTAATTAATAAATTTTTTCCTATTTATTATTCATTTTATATTATCTCTTACCATGATATACAAAATTATTTAATCATTTAAGTTCACATCGGAAGTTTTGACAGCAGTTACCCTATAAGTCAAAATGACATCAGTAGATTGACTACGGTCAAAGAGATCATTATTACATCATCATAATAATAGTAATAATGAAATTACTAATCCTTTATAAATCATTTATACTTTTAAACCCAATCATGAAATGTGGTTATGAAAAATGAACTACATTATTCTCATAGAGATGGTAGGTTGTACGTACGCATGAGTAAAGATTAAATTTTTCAATGATCATTATTAAAAGTCATTAAGTGTTTATTTATCTTTATAAAATTATAATAATATAATAATTACCATATTATTTTTTTAAATAGACATGTATATACCATTCATGTGATGTGGTGATGAAAAATGAATCACATCACTTCGTGGAGGCAATAGTTCACATGTACGCACGGACGACGTTATCATTTTTCAGTGAGTGGAAAGGTATAAAATAAAATGATAAATAATATTTTAATAATTAAAAATATTTCATTAATATCATAATTATTTCATTTATACCACATATAATCATTAATTGTATCCTTATTGTTTACTTGTAAATAATTAGTCAAAAATGAATCACATCGCTTCATGAGGCGATAGTCAACCATACATATGAGCAACATTAGCATATCCCCCATGGAATAGAAAGAAAAAAATTTATATGTGATATCACAATTATAGAAGTAAAATTATTTCAAAAATATCTTGTATATATTTCAAATCCATCATTATAACTAGTAATAAGATGAGGTGATGGAAAACAAATTACATCGGTTCTTGAGGTGGCAGTCTGCTGTAAACATGAATGACGGTTTTATTTCCCACTTGATGAAATAGGTTATTGATATAGGTTATGGAATTAATATAAAAATATATTAGTAAATTTTATATGTTTTTGTTATTATTTCAATATTCCGGAATAATATTTTAGGGGGGATGATGAATAAATAAAACAAAAGCGCATGGGTAAAAACAAAACCGCTTCTTTAAAAAAACCTCTTATGGTTTACACCAAAGTCTTTAAAAGATTGGTTTTATGATAAAAAAATTCATCTTGGATGAAGGGAAGGAATGAAAAAATGTACTTGTTTAGTTTTTTTCAAATCCAAAAGTATTTTCAGGTATTAATAGGTGAGGAGATAGGTTTCCCTTTATAAGTATAGGAGAGGACACACTTGAAATTTTGAAAATAAAACGTCATACCAACATTATTTACATTACACAAGGATAAAAAATAGATCATTAGAGATACATATATGTTATAAGTTATTAAGATGTCCATAATGTATAATTTATACATGTTTTTAGGTCATTTAAACACTTATCCTTTTATTTTAACCCTTGGTAATAAGTTTTTACCTTAATTGCATTAAACTATTTTTACTAGTTTGAGTATTCATTAAGACCAAAAATTAATTTTTAATTATTATTTGATATAAAATATTTTGATTCCAAATATGTAATATATTTTAATAATTTATATTCACAAATTTATCATAATTTAAATTAAAGTTATACCTGTAGATCAATGAAAAATTAGTTTTTCAAGAAACGTTTTTTCTAAGCATAAGATGCATTTATATAAACTCTATGATTAGTAATAATCATTATATGAATATAAATTAATATTTATAGATATTTAATTTATATATATAATTTAAAATATTACCCATTACTGGTTATTTCAATTAAATAAATGGAGAAATAATATTCCCATTAAAAATCTTTTCAAAAAAATGGTTTTTTAAACCTATAAATAAAATTATACTAAAATAATCTATGAAGTTGATTTAAATGTAAATAATTGAATTAAATATAAATAAATAATACTTATTTTACTTTCAATCAAATTAAAATCATAATATGACTTTTAAATTACTTAATTTACTGAATATAAATGAATATTTTAGAAAGATCAATATTTTTTTTACTATTCACTGAAAAAACAATATTTTCCTAAAAAATACATAAATTTCACCCTATATTATTTTTGATATTATGATTTAAAAAACATATTAATATTATTAGATAACAAACTTTAGCTTATAAAATAATCTTTTAAAAGAATCCTTATCAGAAAAGAGTTTAAATAAAATTATTTCCATGAAAAATTATCTTTGCGATAAAGAATTTGAATAGGATGTTACTCATAATAAATATTCAATTATAATTAAACTAATTTAGGTCTGAAAACATGAGATAAATCTGGCATATAATACCTTAACATTAAAACATTAAATCCATTGTGTGTCGGGGATAAACTCAGAGACAAAGGAAATTAGTATTTGACAAATCCAAATTTCTCTTTGATTACATACATTCCAATGAACTATAGACATATCTTACTCTTTTTACAAAAATTAATAACAATTTTCCATTGAGATATTTTAATAAATACATGATCATAGACCTCAAAAGAATAAACATTCCTCCAGTTATCCACATAAATTTTCTGCTTACTCTAATTTGTCTTCATATATTGTCGAATCAAGTATGCATTCTCATCCATTTCCTCTTCAAACTCTTAGCCTATCAACTTACATTCTCATAATTCATCCTAAAAATATGCCACCCAACATCTCTTTCCATATAATGCATCAAATGGTGTCATATGTATAGTTGATTGAAAACTGTTATTATAAGAAAAATAAACCAAATAAAGATATTGACCCCAACTTAATCTATTAAACATGAATAAAACATATCTTCCAAGGTTTTAATTTTATAATCATGCTGAAAATTATTTTGAGGAATAAATTATTTACCTTAATTTAATTTAATACCCAAAGACTTCTGATGTCATTTCTAGAAATTAGAAGTAAATAAGGGATTATGGTCAAAGATAATGGAATGACTAACTCCATGTAACCTAACTATCTTCTAGTGATATTTTCATAAAATATGATAAAAATAAATATTATCTTGAATGGGAATAAAATGTGTTGATTTGGTTAATGGTTCAATAATAACCCAATTCACATTTTTACCTAAATATGTCTTTGGTAATCCAACCATGAAATCCCTTGATATATTTTCCTATTTCCACTACGGCAAAGGAAAAGGATAAAGTGTTTCCTTTGGTAATTTTCTTTATACATTAACTTCCTAAGATGTCAAACATTTCCTGGTAAATTCAACAATATATATTTTTATACAATCCCACTAGTAATATTATTGAATATCTCAATACATAATACTACCACATGGATGAACAGAAAATGAAGAACTGTGAGTTTCAATCAATAACTCTCTATTTAAGTGGGAATAACATGGAACACATAATATTTTCCCAAGTATAATAAAAGCATAATCTTTAATATTTAGATAAGGAAAATTACCCTTCTAATGGATTCTAACTTTTCATGAGAAACAATATCATCCTTCTGATATTTCTTAATTCTTTTTGACTAATTTGACTACACTAAAACCTAGAAAAATGGAGGACGTCCTGATATGAATAATCTCTAGTAAAAACTTCATTATGTCATTAACCAAAGGGTTATAATCCCAATGTAAAACCTTAAAGTATCACTATTTTTATGACTCAAATAATCGGCCACATCATTTTCTTTTCTAGGATGGTAACGAACCATGCAATCTAAATCCTTAAAAAGTTTCATCCACCCTCCCTATATTATGTTTGATTCTTTTTAAGAGAATATATACATAAAATTTTAATAATCAATATATATTTCACACTATATATTATAAAAATTATGCCTTAAAATTATTAAATAAAAAACTGTAGCTTCTAATTCCCGATCAAGTGTAGGGTAATTTAAATGATGAGTTTTTAGTTGATGGGAAGAATATGAAATTACTCAGTCATGATATATCAAGAAAAAATGTATTACTCTTAAATAGGAGTTATTATGGATGAAAAATTCACCATTTCTTAAGGTCTTTTAAAAAACTAGATAAATCACAAATATTATTTTCAATTCTTGAAAATAAACATCACATTAATTTTACAATATGAATTATAGTCCTTTTCAAGTTAACTTAGTCAGTGGGACAAATAAATGATAAATTTTATTAAAAACCCACTTGATGTAACTTATTAATCCACAATACCTATGAATTTTTAAGACATTTTTTTGTCTTTTACATTCTTTAATAATTTTTTTAGCAGGTTCAACGGTTATGCCATCTTTAGAAACAATGTGTCCCAGAAAAGAGATTTGTTATGAAAAAAATTTACACATACCAAATTAACCATATTGTCTGTTTTATTTTGAGTATTTCTAAAAAATCCTAATATATCTTTAATGATCCTCCTGATTTTTAAAATATACCAATATATCATTAAAAAACACAAAAAACATATCAAAATTGTCGGGGAAAACTCTATTCATAATATCCATAAACAATGATGTTGCATTAGAAAAGAAAATGGTAATAAATAAAAACTCATAATGACAATATATATTTGGAAATTATATCTTAAAATTATATCTTCATTTACATTAAGATGACGGTACCCATACCTCAATTCAACCTTTGGAAAATATTGATCTCCATGGAGTTGATCAAACAAATCATCGATATGAGGATACCGATAATTTCTATTAACAGTGATGTCAATGAGGGATAAATAGTCCATGTAAAGTCTCATTGAAATATATTTCTTTTTAAAATAAAAAATATAAGAACCCCAAAGTGAGGTGTTGGGACAAATGAAACATTATTAAGAAATTATTGCAATCTATTTTCTAATTCCCCATGTTCAACTTGATCAAGTGGATAAGGGTGTTTAGAAATATGATTGTCATTAGGAACTAAGTCAATAGTAAACTCAAACTACTGATATAGAATAACACTAGGTAAATCATATATAAAAACATTCATGAATTCATCCACTCCTATCATATGACTAATTCGAACTGTTTCTTTCTTTTTAACAAAATGAGTTATGTAAATTTCACCACCATATCTAATCAATTTTTCATATTCTTGGTAGGTAATAAAAGGTATGAAATCATTCAATAACAATTTTCTTGCTTTATAATCTATCTTTTCATGATAAATATAATTCTAATCCATAATAAAAATAAAATCAAACTCCATTATGGGATGTTAAAATATAAAATTAGAAAATACAATCCCACTAATAACAATATGATGGTCCCAATAGATCTTTTTTTAATTAATATTTCCAATCATATTTTTACCAAAATTTCCGTATTTTCTTTATGAGATGATATTTTTAGTTTTCTTATAAACTTATCAAAAATGAAGAAATGAAAATATATAATTCAATTTGTGTATTTTCATAATTTGTCGAAAAAAATACTAACATACCTATCGCTTCTTCATTTGACGGCCCATCATCAACCGTAGTAGTAGAAAAATAGTTTTCCACTCCATTTTTATTTTGATATTACTATTTCCCAACCTGGGTAACCAAATTTGTACACATATTGGCATTATTCTCTAAAACATTGTAATTAAAACATCTTATCGTTGTATTTTAGTTACTTTTATGGAAATTTTCCTTATTATCATTAGCCATACAAACAAACTTTCCAAGTCATAAGAACTTCCCAAACTATGCATTAAATTACCCAAGGTGATTTTTATCACACTTATCATAAGATAGGATCTTGATTTTCATGTGTCCATACTTCTGTGATCCATTTATAAAATTTTCTAGAAACCTTTATCTCCTTTTCTAGTTGTTTTTATATAATACTTGATCATCAAAAAACATCATCTCTGCCTTCCTGGAACTATGAACAAATTTTTCATAGATTTTGATTTAATGGGAATCCAATGCCCTTCAATAACTTTACTTCAATATAGAGTAAAATAAATTAATATTAATATCATGATCCCAAATAAAAAATGGGATATACCTTCCTAGTTGAGTGAGTTATTCTCATATGAAGCCACTAAATATTCATCATTTTACTTAAATTTTAATAATTCTTTTCCATCCTAAGTTAAAAAAATTAATGAAAATATTTCTTAAGGAAACGATTATTGAATTCATCCAATTCAATGGCATAAATCTCTTTGTGTTCTCTGATATTCATAAACATTGACTGCCACTATTTAGATTCACCATAAAATAATAAATTAATAGAGTTTCCTTTCGTTGATGTGGAAAACCTATGACTTTGATAATCATTTACTTTCCTTTAATCCATCATTCATTTATCACTAGGTCATAAGATCTACGAAATATAGGAGGATGTTATCTCATAAAATGATCCATTATTGACATGTTCCTCTATGCTAGATTCGGTTACTATATAGAATGGATACCACCAACATTTATTAGCTTACTCAACTGATCCATAATAACAAAAAACTACTCACTTCTATTTCCAAACATCCTAGCATACATATTTGGAAGGATATCTTCCCCTTGAATTATTCCTACTTTAGCTTCCATGTTTCCTTTATGAAAAACAATTCTGAATATACATGGTTTAGATGAAGAAAAAAGGTAATTTTCAAATGATATATAATTTCAACTTAACCCTAAAGTAAAATCTTTCAAGGGAATTTTATTGACATTTTCCTATCCTATAAAATTATTTAATCCTTTACTGTAATTCCATCTATAAGGGCATAACCTTAAACATTACATCTTCTAGTTTCTTTAGACTAAAATTTACTTTTTTTTTTAAAATATATATTAAGTTTAGAGTTTGAGATAATGGATAAAAAAACATACATAAAAAACCATATATTACAATTTGGAAACTTTTTTTCAGTATCTATTTTTCTTATAATGTAAAACTTTTATAATAAAACACAATTTATTTTCAGTAAAAATGGTCATGCCTTTCAACATGAATTCTTATTTTTTATTACCCATCATTGAACAATGTGAAAAGAAAATTAAACCTAGCATGATCAAAAAATTATTACAAGGGGACATATAATAAAATAAAGAAACTCCTTATTTCATGATTATTTATAAAAACATTCCATATTGAAGAAATCATTGGGCTCAATATAAAATATTTCTTGACTCAGAAATCACCTTCTCTACCCATATATATTCATAAAATATCATAATGAATAAAAAATAAAAATATAACTCATTAATTATTCTTTAAAAAGATGATAAAATTATGAAAAAAATATCAAAGTTTTACAATTTACCCTTAAGAATTATCAAATAATTTATTTTGAAAACAATCTCATTTATTAACTTTTTAGAAGTCATATTATTGCCATAAAATCCCTAATCTTGCATAGATAAATCATATAGATATATTAGGACATATTTATCTATATTTCTCTAAAAAATTGAAAAACCATACATTCAACTTCCTTACCCAATGCATTTATGGGATATCATTGACCCACACATCCTTTGTTTATAATGTAACCACTCATCCTTGGTATATAACATAAGCATCCATCTTTAACTTATCATAGAACTAATCGTCATTAGTTTATAATAGATATTCCCATAATTATAAATAATTTACATGATCCATAACATAATCATAACACATAAATTCTGGAAATGTTCAAAATTAAACTCATAAAATAATATCATCACCCAAAAGAAAACATTTCCAGATATTGAAATATGGAATCCATTTAAAATCTCATTTTCAATACCAAAATACCTAGAAAAAGGGAAATATAGTATTTATTAGAATAAAAAATGAAGTATTTTAAAGTAATACAAAGTTAAAATAATTGTTATTGTGGAAAGAAAATTCATTTTCATCTTATATGTTAAAATAGAACATTCCTTTTACCTTTTATAATGAAAGTAAAAATGTTCTGTATGCAAAATATGAAAATATTATTATTAAAAAAAGTAAATAATTTAAAAAGAGACCTAAAATTTCCTTTATAAAATTTTTATTTCCATATAAATAAATTCATAAAAATAATTAGCAATATTTACAAAGAAGAAAAATATTTTTAAGGGAACTTTAAAATAGAATTTATAAAAAGAAATTCCCTTACCTTGAGTCTAAATCATCACATTTGATTTTTTTTCATTCTGAAAAATAAACTTATATTAATTATTTACATTATTGAAGACCCTTTTCAAATTTATTATTCCTTTTATATTATCTATTACATATTTATAAATAATTAGATAATTATTTAATTTCATATAAGGAGTTTTGTTGGTATTTGACTTATGTGTCAAAAATGACTTCGGTTGGTTGAATATGGTTAAAGATTTCATTATTAAATCATATAAAGAATAATAATTATAAATTAAATATAATTTTTATAAAGAATTTTTAATTTTAAACAAAATCATGAAATATGGATATTAATAATTAAATTCTTTATAATGATGGAGATAATAGGTCATACGTACGCATGTGTAACGCATCTATTTTTTAATGATCATTATGGATGGAAGGTAATTATTTTTTATATTTAAAAAACTATCATCAGATTATAAATTATTTATTATTTTTTATAATATAAATATATATACCATCCATTTAATTTTTTGGTCAAAAATAATCGCACTGCTTCGTGGAGTTGGCATTCCACACATACACATGAACGGCGTTATCATTTTAAGGTGACCGGATCAGTGAGAAATAAGATGATATATTATATATTATGAATTATAAATATTTCATGAATATAAAAATTATTTCATATTATCAAATATATTCATTAAAATTATCCTTATTACCTTCCATGTAATGTGTTAGAGAGAAACAAATCGCATCGTTTCATGAGATAGTAGTCGGTCATGCACACAAGGGACGTTACTGTATCCCCCAATTAATGGAAAGTATGAATATATATATATATATATATATGATTTCAAAACTCTATAAGTTTAATACTATTAAAAATATCATATATATACTATAAATACATCATTATAACCATTCATAATTGTAAGAACCTAGTTCTTATTCTTGATGTACGGGTTTCTTCTTTTCCTTTTCCTTAAGTGTTTTTGAGAAAACAAGGGAAATGGGGGAAAATCCCAAAATTTATTGGTACATTCCAGGTACTTTTTCCACACACCATGTACTTTGGCCGTGTGGGACAAGAATACAGGGTGTGTAGGCCTGTCGGTGATGGAGGGTGTAAAAACTGACGACGCGCCGTGTACTTAGTATATACACACTGTGTAATCAGTCGACAGGTGAACAGTAAGGCAGTGGGAGTATCCACCAGCAGAATGATGGTACACGTCGTGTAATTAGTAATACACCCTCTATAATCAAGTCGGCTGGTGAATAGTAATGTGGTGGAAAGAATCCATCAAGGGAACTATTTAAAAAATGGAAATTACACGCCGTGTACTTGAGAGTACATGCTGTGTAGTTATGTTTTTGTCATTAAAAAAAAGAAGTAGCCTCCTCATTCAGAAGAGGAGGCATAGAACTCGATGAGAGCTGTGGGAGAGGAGGTCAGAACTTCGAGGAGCTCTAGACCGCACACCGGGACTCTGATTCCTTCTTCATAGATCTCGTTTGAACCACGCGGGTGAGATCTTCTCTCTTCTTGAACCTCTCCTTCCAATTCTTTCCCTAAGGTAAGTTATTTGAGTTTGAACGGGTAAATTTTTATCCCAGATCTATGTCGTTCTCAGGTGATTTGGGAGGCGTTGTTCATGTATATCGATCAGAGGAGATCATGGTAGGTGGTCTGGTGTTTATTTCCAACTGTCGAATTGATTTTGTGTATCGTGGTGCTACGCGCCCATGTTTGGGAAGTCGTGTGGCTGAGGAATTTACTATTAAGATACCTAAAATTGAATATGTAATTTAATGAAAAATTATAAACTACTATTTGGGATCATTGCCTTGATCTAGGGCCACCCCGTGGGTGCGTTTTCCTTGTTTAATCATTTTTTCAGGATACCTATGGGTATGCCGTGATTATAAGAATGTTTTGAGTTTTCTTGAGAGGAAATGTATATAAATTGCTTTTTTATGTGTTGGGATCAACCCGGTTACATGCTTAGCCTGAGGGAAGTGTTTTACTTATCCTGAGGGTAGTGTTTCATTTAGCATGAGGGCATCTTTTCTTATGCTTGTTGGCAATAGCTTCTATGCTTGAGGGGAATATCTCGTACGCCTGAGGGAAATATTCATTATGCATGAGGGAAATCACCTGAGGGTTTAGATTTTGATTACCTGAGGGTAATTATTTTCATGTCTGAGGACACATTTTACTTTGAATATTCATTATGGTGTTTTCTTATGTTATACCTGCCAAGCCAAAGTATAGGCTTGGTATTGTTATTACCTTCTACTTGTTAGATATCCTGATGTGGTTTTTGCTAGGACACTATATAGGAGAATTTCGGTCGAGGCCAAGTCTCGGGAACTTATAATTCATTTATATAGAATTGTTAAATAATAATTAAATGGTAATGTAACTAGTAGGAGTGGATACTTTTGAGTACTTCCTAGCTTACTGTATTTCTTTATTGCATACTGATATTGCACATTTTTCACTGATAGTTGGTCACGGGCCTTTGGTGGCTACCTACTGGGATTTATTTCTCACACCTTGTTTGGGTCATTTCTTGGGCACAAAAAGATTATATTACATCAAGTGTCAATAAGGTAAAGAGTACCTATATAGGTACTTGATTGTTGCAGAGGAGTATGAAGCATGGGACCAAGCTTAGGCTTGCGATGCTGCTAAGTTCCTGCTGCACTATTTTGTTTTTCTGTGTTGTAATTGTACCTTGGGTTTTATTGTTTTAGATTGTAGTGTATCTTATTTTGGATGCTTTCTTAGAATTAGAGACATATTTCATCATTATATATATGAGTATTGGTTATCTTTTACTTTAGTATTGTTGTCCATTTCAGCTTGGTATTGTTTACTGCTTCCACTTTTGGTATGTTTTTATTTTCTCCACTACGCTACACTTTGAAAAATGAGGGCATATTTTTTCCACTATCAGAACTAGGCCCTCACTACTAGTTGATAGCCTCTGGTGTTTGGGGAAATGCGCTTGAGGTCATGTGACCAACCGGTTTCGGGGCACCCGTGGTGTGGTACCCAGATTCAGGAAGTTACAAAGTGTTATCAGAGGGTGGTTTTCTTTTCTCTGAGTTATTTTATTATTTCATGACAACGGAAGGAGATAGATTGCTAAGGGGTTCGGTAACAACTGTGTTCGAGAGTAGCTACCCCATCTATAGGTTAAGGTCGGATTTCCTTGAATTAAATTGTGCTTTTATGTTCATGATTATTACAGTTGATTTGATTTTCACCATTGGGTGACACACTTGTGGTGTGTTGTCTATATTTTTATACTTGGGTTCTATTTAGTTGCAACCCAATGAGATGACAGTATGCCATCTAATGTATCATTTAGGAACATATGATAATCACATTCCACGCATAGTTTCCATGTCATGTAGGTGAATTAGAAATTTCATGTTATTGTGATAGATGTTGTGCTAGAAAATGCATGATGTTGTGATAGATGCCTTGATAAAATACCTCCTATTTGATAGTGTATTGTTATGTAAGATTTTGTTAATGAATGAAAAACTTTAGTTTTTGAGGAGTATGGGCCCTCATCAACTGGAATTTTGTGGATCATTGACTTGTTTACTTTGTTATAACACGTATAAGATGCCAATATTTGGTTTTTGGGGTGTATGGGCCCTCACTGATTAGAATTTGGAACTTTGGTGTTCGTTCAGTGGTTTTCTGAACACTGGATTAGTTTCTGAGGCTTACTATTCAGAAAAACCCAGAATACATGCCATGTAATTTTGATTACATGCCATATACTCTTCTTCTCGGGAATAAAGGAAACAAATTAGGTGCACTACGTGTACCTTATGTCCATATTGTGTATTTTTTAACCGTGTTATAGGTCGTGTATGAAGAAACATAGGATTGGGGAAACTCTAGTGGGAACACGCCGTGTACCGGTTGTACATGTCGTGTCGTGCTGACCCTGTGTCTACTGTGTTACCAATAACACAGATGGACAAATCTTCTCCAGAACATGTCGTGTCACTTCCGAACACACCCTATAGCATTATCTGGGGATCTGGCCATGTAACTAAAAACACGGGTCGGTGTTATCCATTCTAGTACACGCTGTGTCCATATAGAACATGCCATGTAGTGTGAGATGTCTACCTAGCTGTGTAACGAACAACATGTGTCAGTGAAGCTCATCTAGTACACCCCATGTAGAACTTATACAGACCATGTAGTTTCATTCAAAAGAGAGTCATGTGTCTAAGCCGTGTAGGAGGACTTGGGTAGGGGATGAAAATTCAAGTACACTATCGTGTGTGTGGACAACACGCCATGTGTTTGGGGTGTTACACGACCAGTTATAGCAGAAGTACCCGCCCATGTGAAAGACTTAAGGGAACACACCGTGTAGTCTTGTGTTTGCAAAACTTGAATGTTTTCTTTCTCATGTTCCCTTCTTACGCTTCCAGTTCTTAGTCCTTGATGATCTTGATCAAAGGCGTGTGGTTTACCTTGTAGAGTCGTGCCACTGAGATGAACATGAGTTTTTCTCCAAGAGAGCGGCAACAATTACACTTCATAGATGGTAGGCCACAAGCTATCGATGGATAGATTATATGCAGACGATCTTTGAGAATATAGAGATGCCTCCTGGGAGGAGGGTCAATCTTGCAACTTACATGCTGTTTGATTCTGCCAAAAGATGGTGGGATGTTACCACCCAAACTGAGCATCACCGAGAATTGGCGTGGGAAGATTTTTAGGCACTTTTTTATGACTTTTTATATCTAGAGATGCTAAGGGTAGATCAAGCTCGAGAGTTCATGAATCAATTGCAGGGCTCCATCTCAGTGATGGACTATTCTACCTGCTTCACCAAGATACAACATTTTTCACCTATTCTTGTGGGTGATGAGACGTTGAGGGCTAGACACTTTGAGGATGGTCTTAGATATGAAATCTGAGCACTAGTAAATGTTTTCAGGATGCCTATAGTGCATGCCATTATGAACCAAGCACTGATTAGTGACTGGAACCTGTGAGAAGCTAATGGTGCGGGCCAAGGTAGTTCGGCACAAGTTTCTGGTACTATTTCTACCAGTAAAAGGAAGAGGTAGATATATCTCTATCATGGTGGAAGTACTAGCCAGAATAATTATTCAGGTGGCCAGGTGATGTGCTACCAGTTTGGTAAAGAGGCGCACAAGGGACCTCAGTGTCCACGTGACCTAGTGGAGTGTCGAGCTTGCGGAAAGATATGTCATCTTGAGTGATTTTATAGGGTGTTTCCACTAGTGACTAGTGAAAGGGGTTCTGTGTAGACTCCGTGTGCAGGAGCAAGGCCAGTAGATTCTTACTAGTCCAGGAATTGGAATACATCAGGACGATCAGGCCGAGGTGGTTTTCATGGCCATGGTAGCCAAACGCCAGGATCTCAGAGATAGTAGGGCGGGTCAGCTCAGGGTAGTCAGTCTGTGTCGCAGGGCTGCAGCACTGGGCAGACATATGTAGTGCAACAGACCTAACAGAAGTAGGATCCTGAACCTTCCACAGTCATAGGTACTATTATAGTTTCTTCTATTTTATCTTCGGTACTTTTTTATCTTGGTGCTACACATAGCTTTATATGTGTGCCCGTTGTGGAGAGCCTTGGGCTATATGTGTCTTCTTCTTCTGATATCATGATTCTAGACACTCAGTTGGGAATTATAATGGTAGGTGTGAGTCAGTGCAAGGATTTCCACCTAGAGGTTGGTGGGTGTCACTTTCTATGGGACCCATATGTCTTAGAGATGACGGGCTATGATGTCATTCTTGGGATGGACTGGTTGCTACCCTTTTGAGCCTTTGTGTATTTCTATCGTCACAGGGTGAGTTTCATATCACCAGAGGGTGGAGAGATTCTATACATGGGCGAATGGGATGTCCAGGAGAGCTAATCTGGACCCAAGCATCGTGGGAGAGGTGGAGTGACAACCCATATTGCGAGTTTATATCTGGATGATCAGGGAACTTGTCAGAATTATTTCCCTCCAGTGGTCAATCGTTTCAAGGATTTCATCCCGTATGACTTTTCTTTTCTACCTCCAAAGAGAGAGGTGGATTTCTCTATTGAGCTTGTGCCAGAAGTAGCACTGGTGTCCTATCCTCCTTACAAGATGGCTACACCAGAATTGCAGGAGATCAAGAAGCAGTTGGAGGAGTTGTAGGCAAAGGGATTCATCTAACCCAGTACTTCTTCTTGGGGTTTGCCTGTCCTATTTGTGAACAAGGCGGATAGTACGCTCAGACTCTATATGGATTATCGGAAGCTGAAATAGTTGACAGTCAGGAACTGATATACCTTATTGAGGAATTATGATCTTTTAGATCAACTTTGAGGAGCATGAGTGTTCTAGAAGATTGATTTGAGATCTGGATATCATCAGTTGCGCGTTTGACCATCGGACATACCGCTTACAGCCTTCCGAAGTAGATATGGACTATACGAATACTTGTTCATGCCGTTCAGACTCACGAACGCACCAGCAGTTTTCATGGATCTGATGAATCGTTTGTTCCACCCATATCTAGATTATTTTGTGGTAGTTTTTGTGGAAGACATCTTGGTGTACTCGCGCACTTGACACGACCATGCCACCCATATTGAGATCGTATGGAGTACACTAAGATATCATCAGTTATATGTTAAGCTCTCAAAGTGCCACTTTTAGGTGGATTAGATTCACTTCCTTGGTCATATTATCTCAGAGGCAGGAGTTAAGGTAGACCCAGAGAAATTGAGAGAAGTAGTTTCCTGGGAGTAGCCAAAGAACGTGTTTGAAATAAAGAGTTTCTTGGGGTTGGATGGTTACTACCGGAGCTTTATACAAGACTTCTCCAGCTTAGCAGCACTGTTGATGGGTTTGACTAAGAATGGTATGAAGTTCGTTTGGTCAGAAGCTTGCAAGACTGTCGTTCCGAAGATGAAGGGAAGGATGACATCAACACAAGTCCTGATACATCTATAGTAAGGGAAGAGATATACAGTTTACTATGATGCATCAGGTATTGGGATAGGAACGGTGTTGATGCAGGGTCATCAATTAGTTGCATATGGGTCTCAGTAGTTGAGGCCACATGAGAAGAATTACCCAACGCATGATCTCGAGTTGGTTTTAGTTGTTCTTGTGTTACATTGTTGGAGGCATTATCTCTTGGGAGAACATTTTGAGGTGTTTATGAACCAAAAAAGTCTAAAATACATCTTTACCCATCATGACTTGAATTTGAGACAACAAAGTTGGGTTGAATACCTTCAGTCCTTTGACTTTGATCTTGCCTATACACCTGGTAAGGGTAACATAGTTGCTGATGCACTGAGTAGGAGGACTCAGATACAGGTAGTGCAGGAGGCTAGTGGTGAGTGGCAGCTTATGACCTTGTTCTCTGAGATGCATTTGGAGGTGCATAATAGTCAGGGGTGAGCCTATCTTTCTTCCTTAGTTGTGACTTCTAACCTCTTGGATAGGGTGAGTATAATACATCTATCGGATTCAGAAGTCCTAGTTCTACTAGATATGGTGGCAAGTGAGGACCCTCATCCTAGTTGGACGGTAGGTGATGACGAGGTACTGTATATCCATGGATGAGTGTGGGTTTCAGGGGATATACGTGAGGAGTTGATGCAGGAATTTCACGGTTCATCTTGGGAAGTGAATCCCAGAGTTACCAAAATGTATCGTGACTTGAGACGTCAGTATTGGTGGCTGTGCATGAAAAGAGTGGTACCTGGTTTTGTTATGAGATGTTCCACCTACCAGTAGGTGAAGGCGGACCATCAGAGGCCAGTCAGACTATTACAATAGTTTCCAATTCTGGAGTGGAAATGGTATGATGTCACGATGGGCTTCATGACTGGGTTTCTGAGGTCACCTTGAGGCAATGATGTCATATGGGTTGTTGTTGATAGACTTACAATGGTATCTCATTTTTTGTTGATCAAGGATACTATCAGTGTTGATGAGATGAGAAGGTTGTATATCTAAGAGGTAGTACATCTTCATGGGGTCCCTCATTCTATCATTTCAGTTAGGGATACCCATTTTATGTCTCGTTTCTGGTAGAGTTTTCAGAGGGCACTGGGTACATAGGTGCTTCTGAGAAAAGCTTACCACCCTCAGACCGATGGCTAGTCAGAGCGTAAGATACAGGTGCTTGAGGACATGCTGAGTGCATGTGTCCTAGACTTTGGGGGATCTTGGGAGAAGGACATACCCCTGGTCGAGTTTTCCTTCAATAATAGTATTCAGAACACTATTGAGATGGAACCTTATGAGGATTTATATTGTAGGTCATTCTGATCACCTTTGTGCTGGTTGGAGGTAGGTGAGGCAGCTTTACTGGGACCACGTCTTGTGCAGGAGACTTCAGAGCAGGTCCAGTTGATACAGAAGTGGATGGCTACAGCATGGTCTCATCAAAAATATTATACTGATTGCCGCAGACAACCCTTGGAGTTCTTGGTCAGGGATAAGGGTTTCTTACTTGTTTCACTGAGGCTGGGACAAAAGCGGATCAAGAGACAGGGTAACCTTTCACCGAGGTATGTAGGGCCATTTGAGACTCTAGATAGAGTCGGGCCGGTTGCCTATCGGTTGTAGTTACCACAAAGGTATTGGGCCATGCACGACGTCTTCCATGTATCTTAGTTTCACCGTTATCACTTAGACATGTCTCATGTTTTTCCGCCCGAGGAGGTTGAACTTTAGTGTAACGACCCATAAATTTCAAAGAAAGTTTTTTCTTAAATTCTTTGGGATTTTACGAGTACACAGTTTCTGAAGGCACATGATTCCGAGGCCCGGTGTGCGCGGAATAATTTTCTGATGTTTAGCTCAGGTACGTTCAGTGAATGAACGAGCGGGTCTTTCTAACTTTTTAATCGGTGCACAGAATCAAAATCCGAGGGCACCAATGAAACCGAAGCACCGGTAATTGCTTAAGAAGACCTTTACTGGAGTTGTGTTTTCTTGGGAGGAGTTGTAGAAAAATGTATGGGTTAAATGAAGAGTAAAATAAAATTGTGTTACAATTATATTTCTTTTCAAATTGGTTTAATCCTAGGAATGGAAGTTGGGGCAGGGCCCACTAGATACTAACCACCCTTGAGTGGTTAAAAGTGAAGTGGGGCCCACAAAAGCCCAACCCCTCACATTCCCTAACTCCTCTAAACCCCTCATAAGTTATGTAACTCTCTCACATTAATTCATGCCAACTAAACACCAAATTAATTAGACAACATAGGTTTAATTAATTAAGTGAGTTGTTTTGGAATTTTTTAATTTTAAATACATGCCATGTTTTAATAAAATAAGGGGGGACTTATTTTATTTTGGGTTTGGCTTGTTGTGTTGGGATTGGGAGGAGAAAGAACTTCATCTTCTTCATTGAAGAATGTGAAGAACGATGGCGCCAACCTCGGCTTCCTTTTTCTCGATGTTGATGAAGTGACGTCGTCATCCCGCAGCAACGTCAACGGAACAATGAAAGCTTTTCCTTCCTTCGTCAAGCAATCAACCATATTGATTTGAGGTAGGGGTTAAATTCATTATTGATGAATTAAGTTTGTGATTCAAATTAACGTTGATATATCTCGTTTAATTTTTTTTCCAATTGTTACCATCGTAACGGGAGGAAATTGGACCGCACAAACACGGTCGATTCTCCTCCCCATCTCTTGTTTATTAGCAATGGTGGTTGAGGCAAAGACGAAATGGTGCCGTTGAACCATGCAGGAATGATGAAAACCGCGGCCGGAGCGGGCCGCGGCGGTAGAGCACGGCGCCATCGCGCCGTGTCGGAGAGGCCGAAGGAGGCCGCTTCCAAGAGCGGGTCGCGGCAGAGGGGCGTGGCACCGTCGCACCGCGGCGGAGTGGTGTGGTTCCGGTGCGCCGCGACGGAGGAGCACGGCGCCGTCGCGCCTTGGTAGAGGGGCGCGGCGCCATCGCGCCTCGGTAGAGGGGTACGACGCCATCGCGCCTCGGCGGAGGGGCGCGG
Source organism: Viscum album (assembly GCA_963277665.1). Lineage (NCBI taxonomy): Eukaryota > Viridiplantae > Streptophyta > Magnoliopsida > Santalales > Viscaceae > Viscum > Viscum album. The sequence goes on from OY728127.1 coordinate 307,259,795, forward strand.
CGCCGTCAGGCAGCGGCGGAGGGGCGTGGCGTCATCGCGCCGCGCCGGAGCACCATGGGGTCGCGGCTAGAGCGGGCCGCGGCGGAGGGGTGGTGCGTTTTTGCGTCGCGCCGGACGGACAGAAGTCGCGGCCTTAGGCCACGGCAGTTCGGCTATAGGCGGCCAGGATTGGCCGGTCGCCGGCACATCACGAGACGGGACCCACGGGGGTCCCGCGGCAGCTCACCAGCCGTCCATTATGGCCGGCTGTTTTGGGAAAACCGGGTGTTACAACCCCCATCCAGCAGGAAAGGGTGGGCCCCACCGAGTGGGGGCCGCCGTTTCAAGACAAGGGGGTGGTGCCCCCCTTCGCGCCCCGCTCGGCTACGAGCCCGCGCCCAGCCACGGGCCGGACCGCCCGCGTCGGGCCGGATCGCCGGCGCTGGGCTGTGCCACGTCGGCTGAGCCAGGCCGCGCCCGCCAGGCCAGGCCGTGTCCAACTGAGCCATACCCGGGTCGGGTCGACCCAGTTTGGACCGACCCTGGGGGTATTGGGTCGGGTCCGACCGGGCCCAAACCCCCTATTTCCGTGCAGTTTCATTCAAATGCCCATATCTTGGGCTACGGACCTCCAATCGATGCACCGTCAGTTACGTTGGAATCCTTTAATCGAGAAGGTCATTTTGGAATATTACACTCAAGGTTTTGGTGAACTTTGTGTACGACCGGGTTGGTTCGAGCATGAAACCAACCGGGCCCTCGGAGTGGAAACACTTATAACTTGAGCTTTGGACATTCGATTGACGTTCTATTGACTTTGTTGAATTCCCCTTAGTGAGACGGTTATTTTGGATTACTCCTCTTGAGGTTTGGACGCAGCTGGAGTACGGTCGGGTTGGTTTTATCTTAAAAACCAATCGGGCCCCTTGGATGGAAAAGCCAATAACTCTCAGACCGGGCGTCCGATTGACACGCCGTCTGTCGCGTTGAGTTCCTATTGACGAGACAAAACTTTGTGATACATCAAATCTGGAATTCATGACAGTTGATGTATCGACCCCTTGGCTCGTGGAGAAAACCCTCCCCGAATCGAGCGTGCTGTGTGTGGGAACCCTAAAGCTGGTTGTGACTGCGATGACAATGACGACTGTACCTGGATCCTACATGGGTTAGGCAGTGATGATGACTGTACCGGAATCCTATGTGGGTTCCACAGAGATGATGACTGTACTTGGATCCTACGTGGGTTCGGCAGTGATGGTGACTATACATGGATCCTATGTGGGTTCAGCAGCGATGATGACTGTACTTGGATCCTACGTGGGTTTAGCAGCGATGATTACTGTACTTGGATCCTACATGGGTTCGACAGAGGAGATGATTCAGAGGCTACATCTAATCATCTCTTCCCCTCTACAAGAGTAGTATACCTGAGTGAGTTGAGTCTTGACTTTTAATCATTATATTCGATATGATTGACTTTCTATCCTATGTAGATTGGGTTGTGCTTTCCTATGTGTATTGGGTTGTACTTTCCTGTGTGGACTGGGTTGAACTTGGGCTCGTGAGTTGGAGCAGAATAGGAATTGATGACTAAGGTATATGTATGGGCATATACCTATGTAGAGTTGGTTGATACATCGTGTTTGTATCTTTCCTTTGTGGTTTATCCTCTGTGGATTCTGGGAGACCTTCGGGGGTCTCGGGGTACCTACTAAGTATCGTATACTCACCCCGGCATGGGTTATGCCCGCACTACGTTGTTTTGGTTATAGATGATGGACAGCGCTGATCGTGGTTGAGGCTTGTGGAGCGGGACGGTACCAGGATGTGGACTATCAGGCGGGGCGTACACGGAATGGACGACCGGACTCGAGGAGCTGACGAGACTATATGTACTCACCCTTCAGGTGGGAGTTCCGGAGGACATCTTGGTGGTTGCTACTCTACTTTCCATCTGTTGTGCTTTCTTTTTCAGTTGTACTGTACTTCAGTTGGGTTTGTATACTGGCCCATTTACTTTCCAGCACTTACTTTTTTACTTAGTTTACTTAGTGTTTACTTCATCTTGTGTACTCTGTGGTTTTTTTTTTCTTATATAAAGGCAATTCCTTCACTTTTATCAAGATTTACACCTTTGGTGCTTGTTGCCAGCCCCTGGCCTATGGGAGGCAGGCTTGGGGTAGTCACGGCACGGGCCCCGAGGATGGGTCGTGACAAATTGGTATTAGAGGAGTCGGTTCTACCACAGATCTCAGGACTCTGATCATTCTTCTGTGTGAAGAAATAGTGTTTAGGGTATTGAGTGTGGTTATCAGTCCAGGGAGTCCAGTGTTGGTGCGGCGGCCGACGTATCCATACACCAGGACCCTGAATTCTGATTTCCAACTCAGTGCATGAAAACATTGATTGCATATGTGTTTCAAAAGTTTTCTTTGTGATTACTTTATGTTAGCTCACCAGGTATACTGTATTAACGGTGGCGCACCTGTTTCTTTTTAGGATGGCCCCACGATGGCAGCTAGCTTGGGTTCCAAGTTTTGTACGAGACGACAACCCACCGAGTGATGAGGCCTCGGTGCAGGGCCCCTTTACAGCGGAGGCACCGGCGGTACCTCTACCCGCCGAGCCACAGATGCCACCAGCCCCAGCAGCTGAAAGTGAATGTCGCCTGAGTGCACTACATGAGTTTCAGCATCAGAGACTGCCCAGGTTCCATGGGGATACAGAGCCCCAGGTAGCCGAGGATTGGCTGGAGGCTGTCATTCGAGTCTTCAGGTTGGTAGAGACACCAGAAAACCTCATGGTGATCCTTACAGCGAGTCTCCTTCACACGGAAGCAAGTAGATGGTGGATCTTGATGCTCCAGGTGCACGACGAGGCATCTCTTCTTTGGACGGACTTCGAGAGCCTTTTCCACTCGATGTTTGTTCTAGCCACCCTCCATGCGGTGCATATCCAGGAGTTATTACAGCTGTGGCAGGGCAGCATGATGGTAGCCTGGTACTCGACGAGATTTACAAACCTCTCACGCTACTCCATGGACATGGTACGGGACCCATTATTCAGGGCCCAAACCTTCGAGCAGGGACTGAGTCATGAGATCAGGGCATCGATGATCTCCCTCAGTATTCCGACACAGGCAGGAGTACTGGAGCGAGCCCTTCTTCTGGAGAGATTTCTTGTTGAGCCTTCACCAGCAGTGAGACCTACCATAGGGCAGCACGTAGCGGAGTATTCTACAGCTGGCATTCGACAGATGTCACAGGGGTCCAAGCGAACTAGACCATCAGTTGGATGACCTCAGGACACTAGTTTGGAGGTGAGAAGCACACGCAGTAGAGCCCGTCATCCGAGAGGCAGATAGTGCTATGCATGTGGCGGGCAGGGCCACATGGCTCGGGACTGTCTGACCCGCTGTGCAGAGGAGTAGCAGATGGTTGAGGGACCACCCATGCAGAGGCAGAGGTTCGACCGTGGTGGTCCGTAGAGAGCAGGAGGATGAGGCAGAAGGGCTGGCCGAGCAGCAGGTGGTGGGCGACGCTTTGAGGCTCTACCACCACCACCACAAGGAGGTCCACCCCGACCACAGGGAGCTAGCGGACAGAGGCAGGCCTAGCTCCAGGCAGTGGAGGCTTATGACCACGGTGTGCCTGAGATGATTCGAGGTACTATCTGTGTCTACTCCACACTTGCTGCAATTTTTATAGACACAGGAGCCCGTCAATCTTTTATTGTTGCTACCCTTGTTCGGAGCTCGGAGATTCCGACAGAGCCGTTGGCTCGATCCTTACGGCAAGAGACTCTTACGGGAGCATACTCGAAGATTACGCACTGGTTCCGGTAGTGTGAGATTACTCTAAGAGGCGAGAGCTTCAGTTGGGATCTTCTTGTAGCGGCGTCGAGGCCTTAGGAAGTTATCCTGGGAATGGATTGGTTATCTACGGTCCATGCTCAGATCGACTGTATTATGCTCAAGGTGTGGTGTGTCCACACCGATGGGAGCAAGTTCACCTTCACTGGTGAGAAAGGAGCCCTTGCAGTGCAGGATGGAATCACACATAAGAGAGGACAGCCGATCACCCATCAGTTGGCTAGTCTTATCCTGGGAGCAGTTGATTTGAGGATTCCAAGTTTTCCTGTTGTGGTGGATCAGTATGTGGACGTTTTTCCTGATGATGTTCCAGGACTACCTCCTCGCAGGGAGGTATACTTCTATATTGACATGTACCCCGGGACAGCCCTGATATCCACTTCAGCATATCAGATGGCTCTCGTTGAGCTTCGAGAGCTACGGGTACAGCTGGAGGACTTACAGGGCAAGGGATTCATCCGACCCAGTGTTTCACCCTGTGCTTCCTTGATTTTGTTCACCAAGAAGGCGGATAGGAGCTTGCAACTGTGTGTCGAGTACTTTCACCTAAATCAGGTGACCGTAAATAAAACGTATCCACTTCTGGGGATTGATGACCTCTTCGATCAGCTCAAGGGATCACGATGGTTCTCGAAGATAGACCTCAGGTTAGGCTATCATTAGCTCAGAGTTAGAGATGAGGATGTGCAGAAGATGGCCTTCAGATGTCGGTATGGCCACTATGAGTTCTTGATTATGCCTTTCGGCGTAACCAACACTCCAGCAGTGTTCATGAGTCTCATGAACAGGATCTTCCAGCCTTACCTCGATCAATTTTTCATGGTCTTCATCAACGACATATTGATTTAATCAACTTCTGAGGAGGAGCACGCTTACCACTTGTGGGTTGTACTGGATACACTCTGAGAGCACCAGCTTTATGGTAAGCTCTTGAAGTGTTATTTCTATATTTGAGAAGTCCACTTCTTGGTACACGTCATCTATAAGGTGGGAGTTGCGGTGGATCCTGCAAAGATCGAGGCAGTGCTAGATTGGGAGCCACCCCGGAGCGTGACAGAGGTGCGGTGTTTCCTGGGTCTGGCTGGGTACTATCAGAGGTTTGTGTCAAACTTCTCCAGAGTTTCAGCACCACTTTCAGCTTTGACGAAGAAGGGAAAACCCTTCATGTGGTCAGATAGATTTTAGCAGAGCTTCTAGGAGCTGAGACAAGGATTGACCAGTGCACCCATCTTGAGGCTACCGGAGGAGGGAGTAGGGTATGTAGTTTACTGGGATGCATCAAGGACCAGACTTGGGTGTGTCATGATCCAAGATCGGGCAGTGATCTCTTACGGTTCACGACAGTTGAGGAAGCATGAGCAGAACTACGCGACCCATGACCTGGATTTAGCAGTAGTGTTCTTCTCTTTGAAGATGTGGTGGCACTATATGATTGGTGAGCGCTTTACAGTCTACTCTGACCACTGGAGTCTCAGGTACATCTTCTCGCGGAAGGACCTGAACCTGAGACAGCGGTGATGGCTCAAGTTCCTCCAGGACTATGACTTTGAAATAGTCTATACTCCTGGGAAGGGGAACGTAGTAGCTGATGCTCTCAGAAGGAGGTCGGGCATCCAGCTACTTGGAGAGGCGACAGAGCAGCTAGCCGCGTTGCATATATCCTTCATGGATAGAGACGGGGCAGCCTTTCTATAGTCGCTCATAGTCAATCCTATACTACATCAGCGGGTCAGAGAGGCACAGCATGGGGATGTTGACTGTGACACGCGCCGTGCACAGATATCCTCAGGATAGGCACCTGATTGATTCTCTGTAGGATGAGATCACGCCATTATTTTTAGAGGACGTACCATGGTTCCAGAAGCTTTACAGGAGGAGGTGCTGAGGGAGTTTCATACTTCCCCTTTAGCGGTACATCCAGGAGTAGAGAAGATATAACAGGATCTTAGACGATAGCACTGGTTGCCGGGTATGAAGAAGGCTATGGCAGAGTTCGTTTCTCGGTGCCTCACTTGTCAGTCGGTGAAGGCGGAGAACCAGGTACTAGCAGGCTTGGTACAACCCTTGGAGGTCCCGGAGTGGAAGTGTGATGGTATATCTATGGATTTCATGACGGGGCTCCCACGTACATCCAGAGGACATGACTCCCTATGAATGATTATCGACCGACTCACCAAATCGGACCACTTCTTACCTATCAGAGAGCAGGGCTCAGTGGAGAGCTTGGGATGCCTCTATGTTCAGGAGATCGTACGGCTTCATGGTGTTCCATCGTCTATCATCTCCGATCGAGACGCTCGCTTTACTTCCCGAATTTGGAAGGGGTTGCAGGAGGTGTTTGGGACGTAGCTACGCCTAAGAACCAACTTTCACCCTCATACAGATGGTTAGAAGGAGAGGACCATTCAGACTCTGGAGGACATGCTCCGTGCATGTGTCCTTGACTTTGGTTGTAGCTGGTAGGATCACCTACCCTTGGTGTAGTTTGCGTACAACAACAGCTACCACTCCACCATCGGGATGGCACCATAAGAGGCACTGTACAGCCGACCATGGAGATCAACTATGTGCTGAACAGACCCTGAGGAGTTAGCACTTGTAGGACCAGAGATGGTCAAGGCCATGACAGAGAAGGTGCAGATCATCCAGGAGCGGATGAGGACTGTACAGAGCCAACAGAAGTCCTATGCTGATAGGAGGCGGTGACCACTGGAGTTTGAGGATGGAAACCACGTATTCTTACGAGCCTCACCTCGACGTGGATTACAGAGATTTGGCCGGGGCGAAAAGTTATCTTCACGCTTCATCAGACCATTCTAAGTTCTTATATGGATAGGCGAGGTGTCTTATCGCCTGGCCCTTCCACCTCAGTTGCATCGGGTGCATGATGTCTTTCACGTATCTCAGCTGAGGAGGTACATGCATGACCCGACTCATATCATGGATCCTGGGGAGCTGGACATAGATGACGGGGCTACGTTTGCAGAGGTTCCAGTGGAGATCAAGGATCGACAGGAGCGGGTCCTACATGGATGGTCGATTACTCTATTGCGCATCAGATGGAAGCACGAGAACCTCCAAGAGAGCACATGGGAGCGGGAGGCTCATATGCATGCACAATACCCCCATTGTTTCCCTAGTTTATGATGTAGCCTTATGAGGATGTAAAGCCCTGAGGTTGGAGTAATGTAAAGACTCGTAAATTTCGAGGAATTTTGTTTCTTAAATTCTTTGTGATTTTACGAGTATGTAGTTTCTGACGGAACTTGATTCCGAGGCCCTGTGTGCCCGGAATAATTTTCTGAAGTTTCGCTCAGGTACGTTCGGTGAACGAACGGGTGGGTCTTTCTAACTTTTGAACTGGTGCTCGGAATAGAAATCTGAGGGAACCGATGAAAACACAGTGCCGGTAATTGCTTAATAATACCTTTACTGGAGTTGCGTTTTCTTGGTAGGAGTTGTATAAAAATGTATGGATTAAATGAAGGGTGAAATAAAATTGTGTTACAATTTTATTTCTTTTCAAAGTGGTTTAATCTTAGGAGTGGAAGTTGGGGCGGGACCCATTAGATACTAACCACCCTTGAGTGGTTAATGGTGAAGTGGGGCCCACACGATCCCAACCCCTCACATTCCCTAACTCCTATAAACCCCTCATAAGTTATGTAACTCTCTCACATTAATTCATGCCAACTAAACACCAAATTAATTAGACAACTTAAGTTTAATTAATTAAGTGAGTTGTTTTTGAATTTTTTAATTTTAAATGCATGTCATGCTTTAATAAAATAAGGGTGGACTTATTTTATTTTGGGGTTGGCTCGTTGTGTTGGGCTTGGGAGGAGAAATAACTTAATCTTCTTCATTGAAAAATGCGAAGAACGCTGGCGCCAACCTCAGCTTCCTTTTTCTCGACGTAGACGAAACGATGACGCCATCCCGCGGCAACGTCAACGGAACAATGAAAGCTTTCCCTTCCTTCATCAATCGATCAACTGTCTTGATTTGAGGTAGGGGTTAAATTCATTATTGGTGAATTAAGTTTGTGCTTTGAATTAATGTTGACGTATCTCGTTTAATTTTTTTGCCAATTGTTACCATCGTAACGGGAGGAAATTGGACCGCACAAACATGACCGATTCTCCACCCCATAACTTGTTTAGTAACAATGGCGTTTGATGCAAAGACGGCGCGGTGCCGTTGCATCACGCGGGAATGATGAAGACCGCGGCCGAAGCGGGCTACAGCGGTGGAGTGTGGTGCCATCACGCCGTGTCGAAGAGGCCAAAGGAGGCCGCATCCAAGAGCGGGTCACGACGGAGGGGCACGGCTCCGTCGCGCCGCGGTGGATGGATGGAAGCCATGGCCTTAGGCTACGGTTGTTCGGTAGGAGGCGGTCGGGCTCGGCCTGCAGTCGGCACATCAAGAGGTGGGACCCTCGGGGGTCTTGCGGCAGCTCACCGTCCGGCAATTACGGCCAGCCGTTTTGGGAAAACTGGTGGTTACAACACCTGGACAGCAGGAAATGGTGGGCCCCACCGATAGGGGGCCTCCTTTTCCAGACAAGGTGGAGGTTCCCCCTTCACGCCCCGCTCGGCCACGAGCCGAGCGCCGAGCCACGGGCCGGACCGCCCGCGCTGGGCCGGACCGCCAGCGCTAGGCCGGGCCGCGCCGGCTGAGCAGGGTCGCACCAGGCGGGACGGGACATGCCCAACTGGGCTGGACCCGGACCCGGGTCGGGCCGACCCAGGGGGTATTGGGCCGGGTCGGATCGGGCCCAAACCCCCTATTTTCGGGCAGTTTCGTTCAAACGCCCATATCTTGGGCTAAAGACCTCAGATCAACGCACTGTCAGTTGTGTTGGGATCCTTGGATCGGGATGGTCGTTTTGGTATATTAAACTCAAGGTTTCGGTGAACTTTGGTTATGGCCGGGTTGGTTCGAGCACTAAACCAACCGGGCCCTCAGAGCAGAAACGCTTATAACTTGAGCTCCAGACGTCCGATTGACGTGTCGTAGACTTTGTTGAATTCATATTAGTAAGAAGGTTCTTTTGGATTACTACACTCAAGGTTTGGATGCATCTGGAGTACAGTTGGGTTGGTTTTAGCTTAAAAACCAACCGAGCCCTTAGGACGGAAAAGCCAATAACTCTCAGACCGGGCGTCCGATTGACGCATCGTCTGTCACGTTGAGTTCCTATTGATGTGACAGAACTTTGTGATACATCAACTCTGGACTTCGTGATAGTTTATGTATCAACCCCTTGGATCGTGGAGCATACCTTCCCGGAATCGAGCGTGCAGTGTGCGGGATCCCTAGAGTTGGTTGTGACTGTGATGACGATGACGATTGTACTTGGATCCAACGTGGGTTCAGTAGCGATGATGACGGTACTTGGATCCTACGTGGGTTCTGCAGCGATGATGACTGTACTTGGATCCTATGTGGGTTCGGCAGCGATGATGACTGTACTTGGATGCTACGTGGATTTGGCATCGATGATGAATGTACTTGGATGCTACGTGGGTTCGGAAGCGATGATTACTGTACTTGGATCCTATGTGCGTTCAGAAGAGGAGATGATTCAGAGGCTACATATAATCATCTCCACCCTTCTACGTGTGTAGTATACCTGTGTGAGCTGAGCCTTGACTTTAAATCATTATCTTTGATATGATTGACTTGCTATCCTGTGTGGATTGGGTTGTGCTTTCCTGTGTGGATTGGGTTGTACTTTCCTATATGGACTGGGTTGAACTTGGGCTCGTGACTTGGAGAAGAACAGGAATTGTTGACTTAGGTATATGTATGGGCATATACCTAAGTAGATTTGGTTGATACATCATGTTTGTATCTTTCCTTTGTGTTTTATCCTTTGTGGATTCTGGGAGACTTTCGGGGGTCTCGGGGTCCCTACTAAGTATCGTATACTCACCCCTACATGGGCTATGCCCACACAACATTGTGTTGGTTGCAGATGATGGAAAGCGCTGATCGTGGTTGAAGTTTGTGGAGCGGGACGGTACCTAGAGGTGGACTATCAGGCGGGATGTACACGGAGTGGACGGCCGGACTCGAGGAGCCGACGAGACTATCTGTACTCACCCTTAAGGTGGGAGTTCCGGAGGACGTCTTAGTGGTTGCTACTCTACTTTGCAGATATTGTACATTCTTTTATCAGTTGTATTATACTTCAGTTGGGTTTTTATACTGGCCCATTTACTTTCCAGCACTTACTTTTGTACTCAGTTTACTTAGTGTTTACTTCATCTTGTGTACTCTGTGGTGTTTGTTTTCTTATATAAAGGAAATTCCTTCCCTTTTATCAGGATTTACACCTTTGGTGCTAGTCGCCAGCCCCTGGCCTATGGGAGGAGGGCTTGGGGTAGTCACGACACGGGCCCCGAGGACGGGTCGTGACATTCAGGTCGATGCATTCCTTGAGGAGCATCTGATTCGTATAGTTAATAGGAGCATGAAGGGTCTATGAGGCTGGTTAGTTCCTCTCGTATGGGTGTTATGGTAGCATGTCCAAGTGCAGGATGAAACCTGGGAGTGGGAGACTGACGTACATTCTCAGTGGCCGGAGTTATTCTCATCTTTATCTTCACCTCCCTTTGAAGGGAAATTTGGGGATGAATTTCTTTAAGGGGGAAGTTCTTAAGAACTCAGAACTTATTCTGGAGGTACGGGTTTCTACTTTTCCTTTTACTTAAGTGTTTTTGAGAAAACAAGGGAAATAGGGAAAAATACCAAAATTAATGGGTACACACCATATACGTTTTCCACACCTTGTGTACTTTGGCCATGTGGGAAGAGAATACAGGGCTTGTAGGCCTATCGGCAATGAAGGGTGTAAAAAATGACTACATGCCATGTACTTAGTATATACACGCCGTGTAATCAGTCAGCAGGTGAACAGTAAGGTGGTGGGGTTAGCCACCAGCGGAACGATGGTACACGTCGTGTACTAAGTAATACATGCCATGAAATCAAGTCGGATAGTGAACACTAAAGCGGTGGAAAGAATCTGTCAAGGGAACAGTTTAAAAAATGGAAAGTGCATGTCGTGTGCTTGAGAGTACACACTGTGTAGTTATGTTTTTTCATTAAAAAAAGGAATTAGCCTTCTAATTTCGCAGAGGAGGCATAGAACTTGATGAGAGTTTTGTGAGAGGAGGCCAGAACTTAGAGGAGCTCCCGACCGCACATTGGGACACCGATTCCTTTTTCATAGATCTTGTTTGAACCACGTGGTTAAAATCCACTCTCTTATTGAACATCGCCTTCTAATTCATTTCATAAGGGAAGTTATTTGATTGTGAACGGGTAAATTTTTATCTTATATCTACATCGTTCTCATGAGATTTGAGAGGCTTCGTTCACGTATATCGATCAGAAGAGATCGGGGAAGGTGGTCTAGTGTTTATTTCCAACTGTCGAGTTGATTTTGTGTACCGTGGTGCCACGCACCCATGTTTGGGGTGTCATGTGGTTGAGGCTTTGACTGTTAAGATACTTATAATTTCATAGGTAATTTAATGAAAAAGTATTAACTATTTTTTGGGATCGTTTCCTTGGTCCAGGGCCACCCCGTGGGTGCGTTTTCCTTATTTAGCCGTTTGGCCAGGATACTCATGGGTATGCCGTGATTATAAAAAAAAAATTAGTTTTCTTGAGAGTAAATGTATATAAATTTCTTGTCTATGTGTTGGTATCGGCCTGGTTACATGCTTAGCCTGAGGGAAGTGTTTTACTTAGCCAGAGGGCAGTGTTTCGTTTAGCCTGAGGGAAACTTTTCTTATGCATGTGGGTAGTAGCTTCCATGCCTGAGGGAAATATCTTGTATGCCTAAGGGAAATATTTGTTATGCCTAAGGGAAATCACCTAAGGTTTTCTATTCTGATTACCTGAGGGTAAGTATTTCCTTTTCTGATGACACATTTTACTTTAAATATTCACTATAGTGGTTTCTTATGTTATACCTGTCAAGCTAAAGCACAAGCTTGGTATTTTTATTACCTTCTACTTGTTAGATATCCTGATGTAGTTTTTGTTGCGGTACTGTATAAGAGATTGTCATTCAAGGCTGGGTCTCGAAAACTTATAATTCAATTATAATGAATTGTTAAATAATAATTAAATGGTAATGGTACTCGTAGGAGTAGCTGCTTTTGAGTACTTCCAAGCTTAATGTCTTTCTTTATTGCATAATGTTGTTGCATATTTTTCACTGATAGTTGGGAACAGGCCTTTGGGGGTTGCCTACTGGGATTTATTTCTCACACCCTATTTGGTTCATGTCTTGGGCCAAAACATATTATATTACTGAAGGTGTTGATAAGGGAAAGAGTCTCTATACAGGTACTTGATTGTTGCAGAGGAGTAGGAGATCATGGAACCGAGCTTAGGATTGCAATGTTGCTGAGTTTCAGCTGCACTATTTTGTTTTTATATGTTGTACTTATACCTTGTGTTTTGTTTTTTTAGATTGCAGTGTATCCTGTTTTGGATTCTTTCTTAGAATTAGGGACATATTGCATCATCATATACATGATCGGTGGTCATCTTTTACTTCAGTATCATTGTCCATTTCATCTTTTTATTGTTTACTGCTTCCACTTTTGGTATGTTTTTATTTTCTCCGTTGCTCTGCACTTTGAAAAATAAGGGCATAGTTTCCCCACTATCAGACCTAGGCCCTCGCTGCTAGTCGGCAGCCTCTACTGTTTGGGGAAATGCGATTGAGGCCATGTGACCAACTGGGTTTGGGGAACCCGTGGTATGGCACTCAGATTTGAGACATTACATTAATGGTATGTTATGGAAAATTAATTACATTGGTTTGTGAGGTGGTAGTCCACTGTACACATGAATAACAATTATATTTCCTACATGATAGAATAGGATATGGATATAGGTTATTCGATTAATATAATAAAATCATGGTATATGGGAGATATATTATTTATTATTTAATCATTTTTGAAAAATATTTTAGGGAGGAGGAAGAAGAAATAATACAAAAATTCTTGGTTAATAAATACACCTCTTATTCAGACAAACTCTTAAGGTTTACACAAAACCCCTTACTAGATTGGGTTTAAGATACAAAAATACTATAGTATATGGGTATGAAATTAAGTAAGGAATTTTTTTTGGTATTTTTTAAAAATAAAGGCTTTGGATGTGTTATTAGTATAGGGGAGGGTGGCCTTTTATTAGTGGGGGAGAGGATACACTTGGAATATTTTAAAAGGAAAAGTGATACCCATGTTTTTCACATGACACAAGGATCCAAAATAGACTATTAACGATACTTATATGATATAGGTTTGAAATATTTCCATAAAATTTTATTTATACAAGTTTTTAGTTCAATTTATCCCCTATCATATTATTTTAACCCCTGGTAAATCTGTTTTGACCATAATCACGATATAATATTTTTACTATTTTTACTATTTATTATAATCAAAAATTATGTTAAACATAATATATTGAATAAATTATTATTATTATAAATATTTAATACATTTAACCAAATTAAATTCACATAATTGTTCGAATTTCATTTAAAATTATGCCCGCAGACGTTACAAAAAAAGTTGTTCTTCAAAAAACATATTTTTTAAGCATAAAATTATTTTATATTAATTGCATGACTTATAATCATAATTATATGAATTTAAATTAATATGTATAGCTAAATAATAAATAAAATTTCATTTAAAACATTCCTAATTTGGTATTTTTTTTAATTTATTAAAATCTAGAAACAATATGAACTTTAGAACAGTTTTTAGACAAATGCATTTTTAAAACCGAAAAATAAAATTATACTAAAAGCCAATGTGAATTTTATTAAAATGTAATTAATTTTATTAAATATAAATAAATAATACTTATGTTATTTTAAAATAAATTATAATCATAATTGGAAAGTTAAATTACTTAATTTATTGAAAATAAAGGACAATTTTATAAAAAACGGTATTTTTCACTATTCACTTAAAAAGTAATATTTTCCAAAAAAACACCCAACTTTCACCCTAATTTAATTTAAATATAATAAATTAAAATAAAAATAAATTTTATTAATTTGAAATTATATAATTTATTTTTTAGTCTTTTAAATAGAAACATTATAAGAAAAGAGTTTAATTAAAACTATTTCCTTTTTATTTAAAAATTACATAAAATTTTTATAATGAATATAACCATATAATTTATATTAATGAGCCTGAAAATAAATTATTCTATCATTACCTAGGTTTTTACTTCAACCAATTAATTAATTATGATAGATTTAGGTTGAATTAAAGTTATATAAGGTTATCATGCTGATATAAAGCAGTAAAAGGTTTTAAGATGGAATCCATTTTATATTATTGGTATTTATAGTCCATCAATGATGTTAAATATCCATCACTCATGTAAACCCTTTTGGTTTTATTAATTCCTGTAACTAAAAGGAATTAATTTTACCTTGGGTTATGGGGAGAATGTGATGATTTCCTCAATGATAAATGCATTATAATATGAGATGGATGGAGAAATCTAATTTTATCAAAACATCTATCACAAAACATGATTAAAAATGTACCCATAGTTGAAAAGCCTATGTACTTACTATTTTTGATGTATATATCTTATCTTAATCTATATTTTTTGATTTATTATGTCATATAATATTATAATTGTTTGTTTTTGAGATTTAAATAAAAAGAATCTGGACGTATAGTTATTATATACATGGTATATGAAACTTTTTCAGTGATTGAGGATAGTTATGAAATATAGATTTATATATTATTCACTTGTTAGGATTCTATTTGGAATGGACTATCCATTTCTTACAAAGTTGTCATATAAAATTAAGTATATGTAAATCTCACTTGATATACTAAATCAACCATTGATCAAATACCAAAGCATGGTTAATTAATAACTTCCCATTGGAATTACTTACATCATTTTAGTTTTCAAATATTAGGGATATAATTTATTTAGGGGTGCAAAAAGGTGATATTTTAATATATATTTTCCTATAATTCAGCGAAATTTGAATGATATAATTCTCTGTAAACTACACTAATCCAAAAAAAATCCATGATATGTTTAGACCATTAAAACCTATAAATTAAAATATTATATATGAATAGGAGTAAATAAATTATGAAATATATATACATATGTGTGTGTGTGTGTTTACACGTATATTAGTTATTTTATACAAATTTACATAATTAATTATTGTGTTTAAGAATATTTATTTTTAAGAATTGGAAATTTTATTAAATAAAACTATGTATATTATTTTTAATTTATTATTGTAATAAAATATAAAATTCATTTATTTTTTCAAAATTTATTATTATTTTATAAAAATTTAGAATATGAACAAATGGTATTTAAAAATAGTTATTTCTTTTAAAAACAATTTCTCATTTTCTTATATATATATAGTATTTTAAATTTAATTTTTATCACTTATATAGGATTAATATATTAAAACAACTTCTATTTTTTGATTTTTCATTTTACAATGATTTTAGGATTAATTTTTATGAATTTTATAAATTAATTGATTTTTAGGTGAATGGTAAAAAATAATGGTTTTTCTAATACTATAGATTTTACCACATTATTATAAAAGAATTACAGGAAATTTTTTAAAACACTTTTTCATATAAAAAATATAATATATAAATATACATTAATTATTTTCATAAACTATGTTAATATATATAACCCACAGGTAACATTTTATAAATTGTTTTAACCATAATTATTTTTCATATGATTCGTTTAATAAACTCTTCACATTATTGAATTAGGTTTTTAAATTCTTATAATTTTAATTAAAATTACTTAAATAATAATAAATATTCTAATTTCAACATAATTTTTAGTATTGGTAATTTTATTCTATTCGTAAATCTTATGCGTAAAATAAACTTTCTAAAAATGGGGTTTTACCCATTATATTTTCTAATACTAAATATAATTTTGATAAATAATTGAAATTTTCTTTTATAAAATTATTTAATTAATTAAAAATACCATGTTAAATTTATTAAATTATTTCAATTTTAATGTGTTGCATTAAAATTAGTTACCAAGTGTGAATTTGGAGTTACCACAGTAAGGATAAATTATGGTAAATGTGGTTTAACATAATGAAAAATGTTAAACCAGTAAAAAAAGTTTGATATTATGTATTGGAGAAATAATATGTCGTATTATTTCCCCACACTATTAATTTCCATTTTATTTTCCTTTTTTGATGAATAATGGAGTTATATAATTGATAAATAAGGAGTCTTTAAAAAAGTGACCTTTTCTTCACTTATAAAAGGAGACAACATCCTATCCACTTTTGAAACTTTTAAAAATCCTTGGTTCAACCAAAAAAACATAGCTAGTCTCTCCTAATAACCCTCCCCAATCCTTTTAATTATTCATCTCTACAAAATATCTATCTAAGGAGTCTTAAAGAGTTACCTAAGGGATAGCTTAAAAGGGAAAGGTAATAATCTCAACCAAACTTTTATAAGTTATTTTCTTCTAATAAACCACTATAGTAAGATATATCCATGAAGTTATAGAACAAAAATAATTTAAAATAAAATGAAATTTTATTATAATCATTAGATATTAATTTTATACATTCCTTTAAAATAATTGAGAAAAAACATCTTCACGTATGTGTGCAGACTACCGCCTCCGTGAATGACATGTTTTGTTTTCTAGGAACACCTAACATGGATAACATTAAAAATGTATTTATTATGTAAACATGATATTTTTTTACACTATAATTATTCAATAATGATAATATATTGAAATATATATTTAATAAAAATAATTATCATTTATAGTAATTTTAATTTCCCTAAATATGCTTATCAAGGAACCTTTCTTAATTTGGATTTTTTGGAATAAATATTGAAAATGAATAATAATTTCACTAATGTAATATTAAATTAAAAAAACATATAAAATTATAGAGATTATGAAATTATTTTTTAACACCTTTGACCATGGTCAAAAAACCAAAAGTTTTATAAGGAAACTGACCAGACAACAAACAGTAACCGAAAAAAGAGAAAAATATATTAAAAATAAGTACAAAAAGAAAATAGATCGAGTTTATAAAATTAAATATAGATGAATTATTTTATTTTAATATATCTCAATATATTTATGTAATTACACAATAATTTAATTTCAATTTTATAGCACTTTTTTGGAACAGGTTAAGGGTTTTGCCGCAAAATATCCTTCTTTGAGACACATTCTTTTTTATATACCCAATTACATTTAAATAGTGTGTATTCAATAAATTTAATATATAATACCATGAATAATATTTATTCATGGGGTTATAACTTCACCCTCAAGATATCTCTATTTTAAGTGGTTTTTATTATAATGTTTCTTAATCCATATGGGATCTTCCATACCACCCTCTCTACTTTTGAGTTACAAATTATCTTTATTTTTCAGAATTTATATGAATTATTTATCTCATTAAACTATTATATTTTAGTTTATATTTACCATTAATATATACCTATTTAAATATCATTTTCATTTTTGTTCTTATATATGTTTTTAGTTCCATTTTAAATACCCACTTTTAAGTAAAATCAATTTTAGGGAACATTCCTATTTATTGTCTAATGTCAAGTATAACCACCATAAAATGCTTTTAAAACATTTATATATTTTAGAAAACATAAATATTTTTTTCATAAAACACTTGGTTCTAATTTAGTTTTATGTTAAATAATAATCTCTCTCATCCTTTAGAAAGATCATTTACTTGTTTTAAAATACATTAAAAAAAAGTGGTACATTATTTATTCTTTCTTCTCTAAGATCCCTCTCATGAATTTTACACGTTAAAAATACATGGTCAAGGCCTATGTAAATTTTTAAATTATAAATGTTCAAAATTATTTAATTACTTTTTGAAAATCCTTATTAATTAGCATTCTGTTATACCTTGAATCAGAATAATGAAACCCACTTCCTTCCCATTGGTTTAATAATGCTTATGGTTTATGCATAGTTTTGTTTCTTCATGTTTCACTTATATGTATTATTTTCATTTTTTTATGGGTGGTAAATAAATAATATATATCTATAATTAATTGGGAAAATATTTATATCACAATAGATGTTTTTTATTAGATTAGGGAGTTAACTTAATCCGCTATGGGAGTTTTTACACTAGTTCACATGAGGTAATCCTAATCATGCTATGTTATGTGAAGGGTGGGCACAAAATTATATAACCCACAAAATTAATTTTTAAATATTTATATTAGATGAAATGTTATATATGGAATTAAGGAGTGAACCTAATCAAATAAGGTGTTTGTCTACAATTTTTATGGGAATGTGGAGTAAACCTGATCTACCATGATACTTTATCCACTCTATGATGATGGTCTTGGTTGTGACAATTAAATTGTGTTTATAATGTTATATATTATATAATTTCCACTTATTACATGATTTCATGATCTTATAATTTTTTCCTTATATCATGACTCTATAATTATGACCGTCCTATCTATTTTTTTGGGTATAAATTCTATATTTTATGTTTATGTTTCTTTCTTAACTTCTCATACCCAAATTCTTATCTTATGCTCACTGTTTATATTTGGTTGTTATCTATTATGCTTTAAATTATTGATTTTTTTGATCTCACCCAATTCTTATGTTTCCCATACATATGTTATGATGTTGAGGGTAACATATAAAATGTCTTTAAGGGTTTTTAGAAGAGTTTGATTATGGAAAAATATGCACATGTATTATGGAATATATTCCTAATGTAACTGGTCTTCAAAGATACTTATCCTTCCATTATTTCAAATGTAAAATGTTTCTACCAATTAAATTTATAATTTATGAAAATGATATAAAAATTAAGATATTTTTATCTTCGGTCATTATATTTTTTCTTATATCTCCCATATAATATTTCCCATTATTTTGAATTTAAATCTCATTAATTTT
Organism: Viscum album; assembly: GCA_963277665.1. Classification (NCBI taxonomy): domain Eukaryota; kingdom Viridiplantae; phylum Streptophyta; class Magnoliopsida; order Santalales; family Viscaceae; genus Viscum; species Viscum album. Next base: position 307,278,690 of record OY728127.1, read on the forward strand.
TTCTAAACATTGAGTGGTACATACTAAATATATTTTATATGTATCTATTATAATATATAATTATATTTTTTAAATATATACTATATATAATTTATGGAAAAAAATAATGATACATTATATGAATACCATCCATGTATTAATTTTTTTATTATTAAGTACCAATATTGTTTAACAAAATTGGATGAATATGATCCAGAAATTGATGGATCCCAATCGTATGAAAAAAGATTATGAATATGGGGTAAAATAATACATTAAGATTGAAAAAGGGGATGAAAATAACCCTCCTCAAATATTTTTTATTTTTTTACATTATTTTTATTCATATTAATTTTTCTAGATAAGTTGGAAGAATGCTTGATCTGTCAAAAAATTGATTGAAGTTATAAATTTCAAAAAACGCATGCATGAATTAAATATAGCATGTAACTTAGATTAAACGATGGTTTATGGATAGTATGATATGATTAAAACTATAAATAATGATACAGATCATATTGATGAAACGAAAAGAGAATTTTAAGACATCTATTTTAATTTTCCTAATTTATTTGAAAAATTAAAGAATTATGTAAAGATGTCACTGTATGACATTTTTACTAAATATAAAACATTTTCATCCATACTCAATCTATATGATTTGAATGTTGTAAATGGATGGAGTGAAACTATCTTTATTGAAATATAGTCTCTCTTGAGTGATGTTTTACTAGAAAATAATGGGATTAATATCAAATACATTATGCTAAGAGAATGTCATGTTCAGTAGGTATAATCTATGAAAGAATACACTGTAAAAAAATGAATTATATTTTCTCAAAAGGAACATGAATCACTTAAAAACACATTCATTATGGTGAAACTAAATATATGAAAGATTAATAAAGTACATTCAAATTTTTATGGAACTTTGAAATATTTCCAAGGTTTATAAGGTTATATGGAATTTTGTATACTAAAAGGAAACTTACATGGAACCTGGATATAATAAAATAAATATGGGATGGTTTATCACACATAAGACTCTTCCATGTTGAATAAAATTGATCCTGAGTATCCTAAATTTATAAATGTTCTACGAAATCATTATATAGTGCAATATAAAAATGGAATGATTCATTTTTTGTACAATGTTTTAGTCATTAACATGTATAATTATGTTATAGAATTATAACTTACAACCATGTTTAAGTACCTATCCTTAGACATAACTTATTGTAATCTCTTTCAACTAGAATTCACATTTGACGATCATTTTAGTTTAGAGTTTCATAGAATTAGGACAAACTCTTACAAAGTAAACTCATACATTATCTATGGACACTTATACTCGGTAACAATTTTTCCACCAAATTAAACTGTTCAAAAATAAAATATATATTCTATTTAAGAAGTATCTATGATAATGTTATCACAAAATCCTATTTATCTATAAAAATATTAAGACATATGAAAAAAAAAATTAAATATTATGAAGAGAACAAAAATATCAACAAGATACAAAAAATGATAAAGAAACCATTACTCCATGAATATTGTACACTCATGAAAACAATTTCACAAGATCAAACCTTTCACCCATAAAACATAAACACTTTATCTTACCTCTTGAAATCATGAGATTCCTATAAAACTCTATAAAAAAAATTCATAAATGTAACATGTGGAATCTATTAAATTCTTACATTGTGTCTTTAATGGATATATAGGGAATAACCTTTATGGATAATATTGGAATACCCATCACAGTATATTCCCTAAATATCTATGGAGAAACCCAGTTGGTTTACTCTTTCTCATCACCTAATGAATTGGAGAGAAATAACAAGCTCACCCACCCTATTTTTATCATGAAACCACCCACATGCATAATAATTTCCCACAAACAAAAACATAAGCACACCACATAAATATTGCATAAAATAATAACAACTCTTCCACTTTCAAATCACATATCATTTTTACAAAGTCATACACTCATAAAAGAAAACACTTTATTCTAAAATAAAAGTATAAAATTATAAATTAAAAATAAAAACATTAATGTGATATAAAATAGATAAATTTTGTTCATGATTTATATGTTAAAAACATAACTTATTATTGAAATAAACAATCCATTATTAAAATAAAATCAAAACATTTAAAAAAAAATTAAATCAAAGCTTATCATACCACATTGAAACATTTTAAAGAAGTTTCTAATTTTAAACATTCATTAAAATATTATTAAATTTTTAAAACTGTCTTTAAAACATGTACATTATTTAATATTATTTAGAAGAATGAATCATAAAAACATTTAAAATGATTTTTTAGTTAAAGAGTCCCTTACCTTAAGTCTGACTCATCACATGAAATGTTTATATTACTAAATAATAATATTATGGTCATTTATACTTTCTTGAAAATATTTTTCAAGTTTATTATTCCCTTTATATCACTTATTACAATGTTTTAAAAATTACTTAATTATTTATGTTCATATCAGGCGTTTTGTCCATATTCGATACTTGAATCGAAAATGAACATCGTATCGTGTCAATTGTCCTTGTGTCCATATATACATTTTCTGTAGAATAATATTAATGAAATAATAATCACTTTTATTATATCTATTATACCATTATATCCCTTTATTAAATATGTATATGTAAAATCAACAATGTTACCATCATGGAGACGGTAAGTCATACGTACGCATGAGTAACGGTTTCATTTTTCAATGATCATTATGGAAAGATGGTGAATATTATTTTATCCTTACAGAATTATCATAATATAATTTATATCATATTAATAATTTAAATATACCTATATATATATCATACGTTTTATTTGATGAAGAGGAATGAATCACATCACTTCATGCAGGTGATAGTTCACACATATGCATGATCAACGTTATCATTTTTATGTGCATGTAAATTAAGAACATAATTGATATATAACATTATTATAATGATAAATATGCTATAATTATCATATATAAACTTTTATTCCAAAATTTTAACCAGTATTTATAGATAGTAATGAAAAATAATCTATATCGGTTCGTGAGGCAGTAGTCATCCGTACACACAAAATAAAAGTTCTTTTCCCATTTGATGAAATTGGAGATGGATTTAGGTGATGATATTAACATAATAAAATATTTTATATTTAGGATATTTAATTTATTATTTTATCATGGTTGGAGAATATTTTAAGGATGTGAAGATGAAATAAAATAAAAACACCTAAATAAAAATGTTACCTTTCCTTCGGACGATCACCTTTGCTTAACACCATAACACTCCAAGTAGGTTTCTATATCTAAAATAAGGCCAATAGAATTTGGGAGGTAATATTTGAAGGTTTTTGGGTAGATAATGTCTGATAAAAATGTTTTTTATGTGTCAGGAATATATATGAATGGGTTCCCTTTTATAAGATAGGGGAGGGGAACTCATGGAATTATTAAAAGTATCAAATTGATATGAATTCATTTTTTATTCCAAATGGTATTAAATTGATTTATTTATAATATACGATGATTATGGGTAAAAATATATTCATCCAATTAAATTATAAAAGTTTGAATAAATTTTCTTAATCCTTATATTTTTGTTTTAACTCTTCTATCTCTTCCCGTTTTATTAAGTAATTTAACATTTGAGAGCTAAATAATTATCATAACCTACCAAATGACCAATAAATGATTAATTAGTGAAAAAATTAGACATATCTCAAATATTATAGATAATATTGTATTTTTAGTAATTTTCAATCATTTAATAAAATATTTTCTATTTTTAAAAATGGATAGTCTCAATTTTGAAACTATTCATTAGTCGACTTTTTAAAAATATCATAGAAGAAATATAAGTTCAAAAAAATCCATTAAAATGTCACCAAAATTTCAAATTCATCCATAAAATTCATGGATGACATCAATTATTTCATATTATATTTCTTTTTATATTTATAATATCATTTATTTGATTCTTTCATTAATTAATAAATAACTACATCATCTTTGTATCACCATTTAATTTAATTATTTGTTACATATAAATAAATTATCATGTTGTAGTTAATAATTTTATCTTTCTAAATACTATTTATATTTTAAGATGTCACATATATATCCCCATAAAAAAATTGTTATAGTAATGAGAGATGTGATTATGACATCTTGGTCTTTACATTAAATAAAATATTATAAATGTCATAATCACACCCAAGTGGTTTCAAAAGGCCATAATTTCATCCAAATAATTTTATTGGTTGAACATAGCTCATCCAATAATATTAGGACAAAATTTTCTGGTACTTTTATACTATTTAAAATATTATCTTAACCTTTAATTACTGGATTTGCACCAAATCCTAATAAAAAAATTACCAAAGTCACTATTCATAATGTCCAAAAATTAATGGGACCAATTTACATAATTTGGACCTTAATATTCCCAATATTGAATAAATTGTTTCAAATTTAAAACATAAAATTGTAATAAATTATTTAAAAATTAATCTTGTTGACGGAATGATAAAACAGGGTTTTAAAGTAAAACGTTCAAAAGTTCACATAGTTTTTATATCCAAATTTAATATTAAATTGATGCTAATTATATAAATTGGATTAAATTATAAAATAATAATATAATTATACATTAATACCATGTTAGAAGATATTTTAACTATTTAAATAAATTTGAAAAAAATAATTTTCAATTAAAATGCAGTATTTTTCACTATTCATTAAGAAATAAATATTATCAAAAAAATACCAAATATTTATACAAATTAAAATTTTATATCCTTATTACAAATAAGAAATTTATTTTTTCAAATATAATTTATAAATTTGAAAAAAACTAGATTTAAAATGTCTTTTCCATTAAAAGGCGGTAAAAATACCTCTTTTGACAAATAAGCCTTTTATGCGTAAAATTGAATTTATTCTTATATAAGATCTAGAAAACAAATAAGATGGATTTAAAAACATTATTTTGAAATTTATATTTCCTTAATATAATCCAAAAAAGAGTGATTTGATTATTTTATAACCACAATTATTCACATTTAAATAGTTTTTCATAATAACACATCCTTCATATTCAGTTGGTTTTTATTTCTATTTATAATTAATTTAGTATCCAATGACTCATTATATAGACATGTGTAAACCCTATTTTCATAATTTAATTAATATTATCCATTACTACCATTCTAATGTCTAGGTTATAATGGTAATATTTAAATAATAATATTTAGTTTTTCACTTAAGCTCGATGTGGCGTATCATGTACGCTATCGAACATAGTTTTTCCTTTTAAAGAAACTCGAGATGTTACATCCTCCCCCATTTTGGAAATTTCATCATTGTAATTAAAATTTGGGGTTGTAAACCAAGGTATGACTTTTAAAAATACCTTTATTGTAGTCCCACATTAGAAAAAGGGTTAATAAAATTACAACTTTAAAAGAAAGAAAGGAAAGTGTGGAGGTCACTTGAGATAAAAAATTCTAGGATATCTTTTAAGAAAACATGGATATGGAAGAAAAACTAACTATCATGTTTTGATATAAAGTGATACAAAACATGATCAATAGAAACATAACAATTATAAAATTATAAACTTGTGATGGGTTAAATGGTCTTTGATTTCATAGTAGTAAAATTAAACAGAAAACGTTTTTGTTTTAAGATCCCTTTTATATAGTTGTCAAATTCATTTTCTACCTAGACTAATATCATAAATAAGTATACTTACTTGACAAGTAGAGTTTCATCCTTTCATTAGTTTTCACCACAAACTCATCTTTTTCAAAAATGAATGTTTTCACACCTAAATAAATTTTTAGAGGATCACATAATCCACATTATATTATCTATATATTAATTATTTTTTGAAACATTAACCAAAACAAAAAAAGGTTATGTCAAAATAATATAATTCCTTAAATAAAAATTAAAATAAGAATGACTTCTTTTAATCTCCAAAATTACACTGTAATACCCAATATTCGACATAGATCATTCAACATCCTATAAAATTCCTAAAAATATTCTAGTCTACTAAAACCCAAAAATGACTTGATCACAAAATATTCTAAGAGAAATTTTTACCTTTTACTCAAAATAACATCAATCACTCTTAATGTATCATACCAGAAATGTAATTTCCTAAATTAAATAATCTCCAATATATGCTAATTATTTCCATAAATAACCTAAATCAAATATAATTCCACTATTAAATAATATATTTTTCCAAAATATTATTCAATTTTTACTCCTCAATTTAAATCCCATAGTGTTCTATTTATCTAAATCATATAAACTTTCAAAAATAGGGAACATATTCCAAAGTAACATTTATCACTTAATCCCAAAATCATTTTACAATACCAGGGATATATAGTTTATAAAATATAAGTTCCCAAAATCAACTTATTATTAATCCAAAAACATGTTTAACTAAAAATAAATAGTCTTACTAATCAGGGACTTCACGTAGGATAGTGGTATGTTATTCACCCTTATTATCTTTTAGTTGTGGGTTCGCTTCCCTTGGCCTTCTCCAACATAACCGGTTGTCACCAATCCTATGGGTTTTCCTTTTTCTACAACTATATAATTCCCAAAATATGATAAATACCACAAAACCCCATAACTTGTTTTAGCCTAAATTTTTATCTTATGCCTTACATTTTGTATACCAAAAATTAATAACCCATAATTACCTCAAAGGATAAAGTCTCTAAAAATACTGTTAGTCACCTTAAAATTTCATAATGAAAAGCCCCAAAATGTATTGTAAGATAGTAAACATATAATCATCCTTAAAATTATAGACTCATGATGATATCCCTAACTATTTAAAAAGCATCATAATCTCTAAAATTTTCTAAACCATCCTCTAATACCAATAGTAAGCACAAAGACTTAAGCATGACTAATTATAGTCTTTTTGAACTATAATTCAAATGTATTGATATTTTTAGTTTATAATTTCAAATAATTAGTAAAAACTCTTACTAAGTTGACCCATACATTACATGTAGACACTTATACTTAGTATTAATTTTTTTCCACAAAATTAAACCCTTTTAGAATAAAACATGACTCCTTTTCAAGACACATCTTTAATAATTTCATAACTACATACTCTTTATACTTAATAGTCATATGACCTATGGAAACCATTTTAAAAAATCGTATTAGAAAAAAAATCTTAGCATGGGATATACAATAAGGTAATAAACCGTTTGTCTATGAATATTTTAAACTCATGAAATAATTTTCACAAAATCATACCTTTCACTCACAAAACATAAAAACTTTACCATACCTCTTGAAATAATAATATTCTTATCAAAAAATATAACAAACATAAATCATAAATTTAACATTTGAAATCCATAAAATTTTTAAATTTTAGCTTTCATATCTACATAGAGAGAAAACTTCATGGTTACAATTGGAATACCCATCAAAGTATATTCCCCAAATCTCTTAGGAGAAACCCAACTGGTTAACTCTATCTCATTACCCAATGAATTAGAGACATATCATGAGATCACCCAAACACAGTTTATCAAGGAACCACCCATATACATAAACAATTCCCAAGAACCAAAACATAAGCACAACACATAAATCATGTATAAAATAATAAAAACATTTCTACTTTTTTAATCACATTTAATTTTTACAAAGTCGCACCCTCATAAAAGAAAATAAATTATTTGAAAATAAAAGAGAAAAATTATGAAGTAAAAATAAAAAATTTAAAGTGGAAAAAAATAGATAAATTTATTTCATGACATATATTTTAAAAAACACTAGAAGTTATTGAAATAATCAATCCATTTCTAAAACACAATTAAAGACAATCAAAAAATGAAATTTTTTGAATCATAGTGTCCCATACCAATTTGAAATATTTGAAAGGAATTAAAAAATTTAAAAATTAACTTACATATAAATAAATCCTTAAATAAATTTTTAAAACATGGTCATTAATGATAATGATTTAGAATAATAAATAATTAAAACATTTAAAATGATGTCTTAGTTAAATATTCCCTTACATTGAGTCTAACATGTCACGTACAATCCTTATATTCTTAAATACTAAACATTATTTAATTTATAATTTCATTAAAAACCCTTTTCAATTTTATTTTTCCTTTTAGATCACTTATTAAAATTTTATACCAATTACTTGTTTATTAAGTTCATATCGTAAATTTTGTCGATATTAGGTGTTTGAGTGGAAAATGAACTTGGTATGTGGTTAATAGTGCATGTGGCAATAAGTCCATTATATACACAATAATATTCATGAAATAATAATAAATTTTATAAATCAATTATTTATTTAAATCCATTCATTAAATATAGATATGAAAAATAAACAATGTTACCATCATGGAGATGGTAAGTTGTACGTATGCGTGAATAGCGGTTTCATTTTTCAATGATCATTATGGAATAAAGGTAAACATTGTTTTATCCATTAATAAAAATAATAATATAATTTATTTCATATTAATAATTTAAATATACTTATATATATCATACATGTTATTTGGGGAAGAATAATGAATCACATTACTTCATGGAGGCGATAGTTCACACGTACGTAAGAGTGGCGTTATCATTTTTATGTGCATGGGAATTAAGAACGTAATTGATATAATATTTTCCTATAATGATTAATATGTCATGAGTATCATATATAAACATTTATTCCATCATTATAACCAGTCTTGAGATATGGTAATTAAAAATGAACTGTATCTATTCGTAGGGTTATATTCCTCCGAACACACAAATAAATAGTTCATTTCCCATTTGATGGAATTGGAGATAGATTTATGTGAGGATACTAAAATAATTAAATATAAGAATATTTATGATACTATATTTATTATCTATTCATTGTTATAGAATATTTTAATAAAGTGGATGAAAAATAAAATAGAAACAGTTAAATAAAAATGTGACATTTCCTTCGGATGACCGCCTATTCTTAAATCCTTAACACATCTAAAGAGGGTGTTCTGCTAAAAATTAGGCCTCTAGAATGTGATTAGGTATTATTGTAAGGGTTTATAGAGTATATATTGTTTGAACCAAAGGGTTTCTGAAGTGTAAGGAAAGAAGATGAATGAGTTCCCTTTTATTAGAGGGAGGAGGGGAACTCTTTTAATTACTAAAAGTATGAAATTAATATAAATTCATTTTCTATACCAAATGGGTAAAAAGTGATTATTTTATGAGTTAAGATTGGTATGGATCTAAATATTTTCATCCAATGAAAATTTTAAACAGTTGAATAGTTTTTAATCTATATCCTTTTATTTTAACCCTCTAAACTCTTATCATTTCATTAAGTAATTTACAATTTTAGAGTTAAAATAATTACCATAATAGGCCAGACGACCAATTAATGAGTCATTAATGACATATTAGGAATTGTCACAACTAGTTTTCTAATTCATCAATTTTTATAAATTTTATAACATTTGATAAAATATTTTATATTTTAAAATACCAATAGTGTTCATTTTGACATTATTCATTTGTTGACATTTTAAAAATATCATAACAGAAATATAAGTTAGAAAAAACCACTTCAAATCATCACCAACATCTCAAATTAATTTAAAAAATTATTGGATGGCATCAATTATGTAAAATTTTATTTATTTTCATATTTATAATATTATTTATTTGATTCATAAATTAATTATGAAATTACAAATTCATCTTTGTGTAACCATTTAATTTAATTAATTATTTCCCAAAAATTTTAAATAAATTACTATGATCTATATAAAAATTTCATATTTCTGAATACTTTTTATAGTATAAGATTTCACCTATATGTTCCCATATTAAAAAAAATTAGTTATGAGAGACATGATTATGACATCTCTATCTTTACTTTAAATAAAATGTTATAAATGTCATAGTCACACTCAAGTGGATAACAAAAGCCACAATATTGACTCAATGACTGTCTCAGTCAAAAATAACACATAATATAATATTATTACATTTTTTAGGGTAGTTTTATAATATTTATAAAATTATTTTAACAATTAATTACTTAGTTTATGCTTAGTTGTGGTAATAAAAATAATTACTAAAGTTATTATTCGTAATTTATAGAAATAAAAGGGACCTATTTACATAATTTGGACCTTATTATTCCAAATATGGAACTCATTTTCCAAATTAAAACATAGAATGTTCATAAATTAATTAAAAATTAATCATGTTGACATAATGAGAAAACATGTTTTTAAAGTAAAACGTTCAAAAGTTCACATTATTTTTATATCCAATTTCAATATGAAAATGATTAAAAAGACCTACATTAAATTAAATGATAAAAAATTCATCTAATTATACCTTAATAACAAGTATGTATAATCTAACTATACAAATAAATTAATTGAAATATCATTTTTTGAAATAAATGCATTATTTTTCACTATCCGTTAAAAAATGAATATTATCAAAACAAAATACCAAAAATTTATCCAAAGTAAAATTTAATTCCCTAATTATTAAGTAGTTTATTTGATCAAAAAAGTTTATAAAATTGGAAAAAACTAAAATTAAAATGGGTTCTCCATCAAAAGGAGGTAAATATAACTTTATGGTAAAATACTAATTTTATGCCTAAAATTTAATTTGTTCTTTTATGAGATCTAGAAAACCTATAATATTAATTTAAAACATTATATTGAAGTTTATATTTCATCAATATAATATAAAAAGAGTTATTTTTATTTTTTATTGACACAATTATTCATATTTAAATAGTTTTTCATAAAAATGCATATTTTATATTCAGTTGGTTTTTATTTCCATTTATAATTAATTTTGTACCCAATGAATCATTATATAAACAATTTTAAAACTTATTTTTATAATTTAGTTAATACTATCCATTACCTAAATTATAAAATCCAGTCTATAATGGTGAAATTTAAATAATAATATTTATTTTTTCACTTAAGCTCGATGTGACGTACCATGTACGCTATCAAACATAGTGTTTTCTTTTAAAAAACTCAGGATGTTACACCAAGGTTATGCATAAAGAAAAATTAAATTTTCTTTTCTTTTCTTATATTTAGACTAAAACAACTCAGTATTTCTATTGATGTTTATTTACATATATTAATCAAATATATGAAATTAATATGGGATTCAGGAGTTATGATATATGGTCCTAAATTAAAAGAGGACTTCCCTTGAGACCCATATTATAGGATATGATAAATATTCTTACTACATATGAAAATTCCATAAAATATAGAAATAATGTAATTTTCGGGTGTCCCATTTGCAAACAAGGTAAACAATCATTTAGGTTAAAAAAATACCTTCAAGAGAGTACTTATTAGACATCATAAATTTTTACCCTGTTGACATAAATACAAATAATGGAGAATATCTAGAAAATTTGAGGTCAATACACTTTATTAAAGAAAAGAAAAACATGAACCCTAATGAGTATAAATATGGGGTCGAATAAGAAAATCCTTCCCTCGTGTGAGTAAAAAATAAAAAGGAAATATCAGATATCATAATCCAAATGATTATAATCTTCAAAGTCCTCATCCTAGATAAAATCATCTTCAGTATAACTAAAATAACTATCCTAATGCTTCCACCCATATATATAAGATGTTGATCTAGATATAATGGTGATCTTTAGATGTTAGTAATCCTTCCTTGGTCTTGAATTCTTCTTTGGGGATAGAAAAAAAACTTTTGGCCTTATTTTCTTTCTTTTAAAGGTAATGTCTATAAAGGATCACTACAGTGGATCATCATCCTCCATATGCTTCCAATTTCACTCAATCTTCTTTAGCTTCACTTGAATTTTAAGTTCATCTATGCATTTAGAACCTAAAATAGAGGTTCTGATAATGTCTACACCCATAGGGTGTACATTAAGCCCCTCTTATTCAAGTGGCCCAAAATAAGACCTTGAGGCTAGAGGCAAACTAGAGTTCTACACAATTACATGCTCATTAAAGGCTATATGGGCACTGTAATTTCACCATTGAAGAACCTACCCCAAGTGAGACCATATTTTTTGGTTCCCCCTACTTACTAGGGCTATAATCAAACACTTTTTATTTCATAGAGAGAGATCTCTAGCCTAATTTATTGGATCCCTGGTAGAGACAATTTTTTGGGTACCATGTCCTTGCAGTTATGCACTACAAGGATTTTTTATAGTAGTCACAAAAATCTGGGCGTGATTTGAAAATATTGTATTTTGGTATAAGTCACCTTGAATTTCTAAGATGATTACCACTAGAGTTATAACTTTAATTACATTCCCAACTTGCTAACTACCCAAGATATTATCTTATTTATGAATGTCATATCCATATAGCACATCAACAATATTTACATAATCGGTTGGATAAGAAACTGACACTTAGAGAGACTATTTTATTATTGATTCATCATATTTTTCACTAAAATATTAACCTTGAGAATTAACTCTATGGAAATGACGCAAATGGATATAATCCTTTCCAATTTTCTAATTAATATGACCAGACTCTTTAAAATGAGTACAATAACAAAGTCATCTTTTATCCCTTATACCCTAACTCTAGTTGTTTTAGAAAAAAAAATTTATAGTGAGCTTTAACATGAATTGATAAGGAACAGAAGGAACATGTAATTTACCATATACTATTACTATTACAGTGGGAAATTATTATTTTGACAAAAAACTGGGAAGCTTCTTATAAATTATCCAAATAGTTAATTCATCATAATTTGTATCCAAAATGAATTTTTCAATATGCTTCAATTTCAAATACATATCAAATAACACCTGAGAAAAATACCTAAATATACTGATTTTAGTCTCCCAATTAATTTTTATTTGGACACAAATTGAATAAGAAATATCATATAATATTTCAGGGTGACAAAATATCTAGTTAAATATAAACATTTAAAAGAAAACATGAGAAAAATATTTTTTATTTCAAATTTTTTGAAGATTAAACTCCATTCCTTAATATGTTGACTTCCTAGTTTAAGTGAAACCACAAGATAGACCAATACTCTTTTCTTTATATCCTTGGTAGGAAACAAAAAATGGAAGAATCCACAACCCACAGGAATGCACCTCCAATTAGAAAATCCTTAGATTAATGGAAAATGGTGAAAATATAATCAAATTTCCATAGATTATTTCCCCTTGGAAGGGTAATCTACCCAATAATATAAAATATACACTAACCTAATCATTATTAGATTTAATCTTGTCTTATGTATACCCATAAAATGAAAAACAAAATTGATAACCCTACCAGAATTTTCATCCTAAAGAGTTATGAATAACTTTTGATTCACAAGATCACTATTTTCATGAATTTATGTCCCGAAAAAAAAATCTACTATTATGTTTATTCTCTGTAATAGGTGTTTCTTAATTTCCTATATGAATGATCAGATCATAAGAATTGATCATATCATTCAATTGGAATTCAGAATATGGTACAACATCTTATCCATTAATTAGTAGTGAAAAGTTTGAAAATTTCAACGATATTATCGCCATTTTTAGTAATCCCTTTTGAAAACCCATTCAAAAAATTGTTTGAAAAAAGAGATTATTTTTAAAATTATGTTATTGGGATTTTTTTACATAAATTTTTTTCTTATTTTCAATAAAGTAAAAACATATTTGGTAGTATCATTGGAATGATAAAAAATGTACCTGAAAAAAATGGCATCAAGGCTATGTTGAATGTGATAGAAAGGGGGATAAGGGAAGGTTTGATGCCAGTGAAGGGTGAAATATTGAATTTTATTCCTCCACCATCTTACACTCTACCTATAAAAGAGATATTTTTTATTTTCAACATCCTAAATGGTATTTAGTTTCTATAGGTGTAATCATCAAATATGAAAAATATCTCATATAATTCTAATTTTAATTTAAAGGATTCAAATCATGATTGTAATAATTTTATGAAAGATTTAATAACTATGTATTTACATATCATTCTACCTAAAAATGTATAACACTAACTAATAAGGATTTTTTCAATTTTAAAATCCATATTAAGTAATGATATAGACTAGAATATGTTTCATACTATGGAATAGTATATTATTTTCATGTTAAGTTAATTGGTGATCTTTCCACCATCATTAATCCATATAATGATTCACTTAATATTTCACTAGGTTAGAGAGATATTACTATGTGTACCTATGAATTATAGATGTATTTACCCCCATTGAATAGTATATAATAATTTTCAATGATAACCTCAAAAATCATAGTAGTATATATGGTTGTATTATATAGAAATATATTGTTGAGGATGTCATTGAATTTTATAATGACTGCATGACTGATGTGGATAGTGTTTTAATCCGTAAATCTCATCCAAATGGGTGTCATGTGGGTGAATATATTTTTGGAAGATATGTTTTCATAATTACCATTATATAGAGTGTCAACTTTACATTTTACATAAATATTTATCATGTCCCATGATTATAGTAATGACTTTTACTTAAATAATTTTGATTACCTTTTCATATATGTAACTCCAAACTAAATCAAAACCCATGATACATTAATAATATAAAATTATTAAGAATGATTTATATATTTTAGGAATATAATTATTAGGTATTATTAAGAAGTAAAGACCATATGAAAATAATGTAAAAGGTATTACAAAACAAAGTCATTTTTTTCTTTAAGATTCAACTTTTCTAAAGAATGGTTTTTACATATTAAGTGTGAAAATGTAAAAAATTAATATTATTTGGTAAAATTGATTATAAATTTTGAATAAATATATCCAAATTATATTAAAGGACCTTTTTTTTGGCATAAAAATAATATTACCATTATTAAAGTTATATGTTACAATAAGGGTAAAACTAATATTTTCCAAGAATTTTCTTATTAACATTATGTAATTTATATCAAAAAAAATTTATTAATTTAATCCCAAAAATTATTATATATGATTTTCAAAATTATATATAAATAAATTAACTATAATTTAATTGTTAATCAATGTTAAAAATACTAAGAAAAATTAATTATTGAAACAAAAATTTTCTATAAAAAGAGTTTTTCAACACAATATATTCTTTTATTTGAAAGTAATTTTATAATAATTATAAATTTAATTGGACTAAATTGAGTCTAGGTTTGGATTAAACATGTTAAATTTTTTTAATAAGAGTCACATTGTATTTTTTTATAAAATATTATCTATGATAATTATTTAATGATGATTAGTAAGTTTTAAAATTTGTAATCTAATGTGGATCAAATTTTATTAATAAATTTGACACTTAGATCTTATAGAGTAATATTTTTAGGTTATAAAGTCATAAATACATGTATTACCAATATTATCCCACATAAATCACTTAACTCTCAATGCATTCCATTTATACACCTTCCCTAACTTTATTTTCAATTTATTCATCCCTCTTTTTCACATATAAAAGGATCTCACATCCACCCATTTTAAGACACATGTATAATTCAAAATTCAAATAGAAAACCACCCAATTTACATCATATAGATCTAATATTCACATTTGGTATCCTATATCCTCAATAAATTTCTTCCATTTCTTCATTTACAAAGGATACTTAAAGAGAATATTCAAATCCTTAATAGAAGTCTTAATTTCCCTTTAACTTTCATTCATTCTCCTTCTCAACCACCCTCCCCAAAACCAATTATATAAATATGTGTATAATTACATCATTATAAATTATATACTTAAATTTTATAGTATTTATTTTAGAACCATTATTTATTCCCCTCTCATTTATTCGAGAAAATGAAAATGTTGTTCATGTATGTGTGCGAACTACCACCTCCATAAACAGAACATTTTTTTCATCAATGTCTTTCAAGGATAGATCTATAAACATAATTAGTGAATAGATATGATATTTATTTCATTATTTATATTTTTTGAATATAAATTATTAATTATTTTGGTAATATTAGTAATAAGTGATCATTGTAAAACTATCCTACTAAAATGAACATCCCAAAAGGAAAACAATTTTTTTATAAGTGACAACTACCTTTTAATTTACATTATTATTATAACTCTCATAAATTATGATTAATAACCTTCATAAAATCTAAATAATTTCATTATACTTTTATGATAGGGAAATTATAATAATACAATCTCTTTCATAGCTATACTCAAAAAATAGATTATAACATGTTCTTGTTGGGTCAATTAAACAACCTACATGAAGAATTTTTTAAATGCCAATGAATGATAGATTTATAAAAATTATATTTATAAAAATAATAAAAAAATTTCTTTTTGTTACATATTGGTAATGAAAACATTTATCTCATTAATTAATAAAACATTGTTCATTCATTTTAATTTACCAAAATAAGATCATCGTCGACTTCATC
Source organism: Viscum album (assembly GCA_963277665.1). NCBI lineage: Eukaryota > Viridiplantae > Streptophyta > Magnoliopsida > Santalales > Viscaceae > Viscum > Viscum album. The sequence goes on from OY728127.1 coordinate 307,295,175, forward strand.
ATCCTAGAAAAAAACTAAAATAATTATGAAATGAAATTATAACATTACAAATAATTATGAAACATAAATTATTGTACCTTTTATGATACATAAATGATTAAATTTGGGGTTATAATGAATAATAAAACCTCTTTTTCAAAATTAGATTAAAATTATCATGATTACTCATACTCAATATTCAAAATAGATAACAACTTTCAAAAATATATGTACAGAATAATTATAAATAAAGATTATAAAATGTTGTAGATATGAATATGGTTTTTAAAAAGTATATTGAAATAGTTATTTTATATTTTTTTCATAGCATGTTTGATTACAAGATAGATTTATTATGTTATTTGATGATACAATAATTCCCCTTATCTCTAGAGAAAGTGAAATTTTTAATTTAAATCATTACCTTGAAGAGTTTATTTCTCAAAATTATATCACAGTTAGGAATAGTTCTAATCATCTTTAATAGAAGATTCCCCTCATTGTACTTGTTTCGATTTCCAGCTAATATTATCCATTTTATATAAAATCCCAATTATGTGTTATCTTAGGTGAGCTGGGTATTTTTCCTTCTCCTATTTTAAAAAATGATTTTTGTTATAATTTTTATGATGTGGTTTTTCAAAAAAGGTATTTCAAAATAATAAAATGTTTTCCCATCATTTTATAAATAAATGTTTTATCTTACACTAAAAATTCGATTTAATACACTTTTTATCTTTCTAAGGAACGTTTATTGATGATTATTTTTAAGGAAAATTTTTGATGTAGTTTTCACTTCACTTTTTCAAAAATAAATTTTTAATTTCATGTGAAATGTCTTCTTTTATTACATTGTTAAAAAAAATTCTAAAAACTCTTATAGTTTTTCTACCTTGTTCCTCTTTATCATAAAATGATTCATTTCCTTGGAAATAACTTTTATCATTACCCTTTTAATGTCAATTTAAAATACTATTTTTTTGAATTTTTTGTATTGATAATTTGTGTTATTAACTTTAATTTTGGTTATATCATTTTTAAATGTGTTTAAACTCTTTTTTCTTTACATGGGTTCTTTATGAAGTGATAAATAAAACCCATTTTCATCCCATTGGTTTTCAGGATATGTTAAATTTATTAATATATTTCAGAACACATATATATGGATGAATAATAGGTTACTACCTATATTTCCCTAGAGTAAATTGGCTAATATTTTATATCTTAGGTGATAATATAGTGTGAGACTTCATCGATATTATAAAAAAATAAATGGTGGCCATTCTTGAATACGATGGAAAATTAATAGGTAATAATAATTAGATGTAATTACAATATTATTTTTCCCTATTTTTATGTTTGATCCAAAATATTATTACTAATACATGTATTAAGGTAATGTTACATTTACATTCCACATTACATCGAATGTTATTTATATAAAACCTATATTATCTCATGATTATGAACTCTTTTTTCATGGTGTGTGTTTTGTATTACATTTTCTTCTATCATGAATTGTGGAAAATTTTCATTGTTCTATATTCTTATAATAATATATTTCCCCAGTTCTCATGTTTTATCTTATACTTATGATCTAACCCACACTGATTTGATAATAATTTTTCCCTTACTGAACATTTGAGCTCACCCCTTTTTTATTCTTCCATTACCCAGGTTATGATGCTGATTATAGTTTATGAGAAGTTAAGAAAGTATTCCAGTGTGGATCAACATGAAGTAATTTTCATGAGTGTTATAGAATAAGTTTTTTATTTAGATATTCCCCAAAGACACTAAACCTTCAATTATTGGGATTGTGTGGTTATTTTATAAGATTAAATTTTTATCTTACGAAAATGATGTAAAATAAATACTTGTTTATCTTTTTTTATTATAGTTGGTATCAAATAAAGGTTTCTTTATTTTTTATGATTAGTTTAGTTACTTTTTGGATTAGTATGAGATAACATTCATAAAACCCTAGGGATAAGTCTAAGGAATAAGTATATATATTTGATAATGTCTTGAAGTTTTTCTAAAGTATATATTGTGTTGTTCTCCTAGAAATTAAATCCCTATCTAAATATTGGTATGTGGATAATATAATATAATTTATGAACTTAATTGTAATCACCTTATACATGGATGATTGAGTATTGACTAAATATTCACTATGCTTCATCATGAGTGGGTTGAGACTGCACACATGGTTATAGACTCTAGGGGGATAGGATTTGGGAATTCACTCACTCTTCAAGAACAATTCTAAAATTTTAGATCACCTAATTATGGTATTGTTTGAGGATTTAATAGGAGATAAACAATGAATAACAGAAATTTTTTTCGATAAATTTATGTAATTTATGATTTATTTGATTTATATGAAAAACATCCATTTTATATTAATTATTATTAACTTTTATTTATATTTATTTATTAAATGGTTAAATCAATGAAAAAATTAGTTAACAATGGGTGTGATGTACAATGTGATGATTTTACTAATTAGCAACCCAATGGGATAATAGTAGAAGAATATAATGTTGTAGTGATTATAACTCAACACTCCCAAGCTATGAATAATAATGAAATCCATATTGATCACCAGAATTCAATAAAGAATGAGAAGTTTTTAGTTGATCCCTTTATGAAACAATATTAACCCTCTTTTAATGGCTCTTCTAATCTACTTGTTACAGAGAAATGGATCAAACAATGGAAAAGATAGCTTTAATTATCCAATTCTCATAACATTAAATTGTTGTTATAGACAATTATCATTCAGATAGTGATTCTTCTTAATTGTGGACTCTTAATTAAGAATACAATAAAAGAATGATATAGATTGTATGGAATTGTATGAGTTCAAGAATGTGTTCTTCCCTAATTTTTTTCTCATACTGTTTGTATGAATATCAGGATAGTGTTTTTGTAGTTGAAACAAAATGAGTATGAATACATTGTAACATATAAATAAAACTTTCTATGTATTATTAGTTATAACTTTGGATTTATTTTTAATCTGGAGAGTAAAATTTATCATTTATTTACTGTCTCAAATCATATTATTTTAAAGGCATTAACCATAAGATATTTTTAATCTATGGATAGACTAGTTGATGTGAACTAAAAGTGGACATAGAAACTAGAGGCTCTTATTAGTCTAGACATATAAAAAATGTAGAGTATCAAGGAATATTTTAAGAAAATTCACCTAGGGGATTGAAATTTCAAATGTCTAAAAGTAAAAAATGTATGAGGAATCACCCCAGTAACTTACTCTAAGGAACAAGTAATTGTTTCATATATGGGAATATTTTTTATAAAGATAATTATTTTCATAATTTCATGAAGAGGATTGAAAATATGTAAGAGGTAAATAATGTCCCAAATAATTCACCATCATCACTTAAATGCTTCAAATAAAAGGAATTTCAGAATTATGAAAAAAAATTCCTAAAACCATAGCTAATTAAGAGAATAATCACTAAATACCTCTTAAACCAGAGGGAAAGGAAGAGTGTACACTATAACTATCACTAAGGTGCATCGCATTGACAAAGTGATGAAAGGTATACTCATTCTCTACTCTATATTTGTTAATGTGTAATGACCCACGTTTTTCCTCCTAAATTAAATTTTTTACGGATTTATCGACACACAACACTGAAAAAAATAATATAGACTGATACACAGTAGCCAATAACTAGAAAGTATAAACATTAGTATCAGTATTATGAAATATATATATATATATATATATTAACTTTAAATATCAACAAAATTATTATTTCTAAGAAACTAATAAAATATTTCTGTATTCTTAAATTTATTTAATAAAAACATTATTTTTCAAATTTGATATATTTATTATTAGTACAAATTATAAAATAATAGTTAACATAGAAAAAAATATATTTTATTAAAAAAATATTTTCATGATATTTATGAATCTATAAAAATTTAAATTTTATAAAAAAATTATTTTAATGTGAAAAAAATTCAATTATTTTTTGAATTATCATCTCCATATTAACTTAATAAGAATTTTTGGGATTTTCTTAAATAGTTAATACTTAGAGTAAGAGTGAAAATACTAAATTAATCAACATCAGCACTTTTATAAAATTATTTTATTATATGAATAAACTGAAATATTTTTAAAATGATCCAAAAAAATATATTTTTTTAATTATTGAAATACTATTATAAATTTATAAACTTATTCTCAACATTTTGAATGTTTATATAGGGATCTAATTAAAACTATTTTTTAACTATTTTGCTTAATTAATTATAACACGATTAAACAAAAATTTTGACTTATTTTTGTGTTAAATAAATAATTTTTTAAATAATTATTATTATTTTAAAATCATTATATTCAATATAATTGAATAGTATTTCTTAATCATAAATTTTTTTCTTAAAAATTAACTTTTGCAAGAAACAGGTTATTGTGCATTATATGAGATAATGTTTAGATAAATTTCCATATAAATAGAAAGTTAATTTGATAAATTTATTATTATATTTTAGATAACAATATTCATACTATTTAATTTTTATAATTTTATATTTAGGTATAAAATTTAAATTATGATTATTAACATGAATTACTTTGATAGTGGTGAAACAAATATTTTAAAACTATTGTTTTATTATTATAATGGAATTTTTATCAAATAAATTAAATTTAAAATCTTTAAATAATGACTTTAATATGATTTATAAATGAAAAATTTATTTTTTTAACACTCATTTATTTGGTTATGAATACTAAATAAGATTACAAATCCATAATGGTTGAAATGTCATTTTTCTACTCAAATAGTCTTTCTACACATTATCTTTTTTAATTTCAAAGATAATTTTATAATGTTTAAAAAATTAATTGGATTAAATATATGTTAAATTAATTTCAATATAATCTAATTTTTTCGATTTTTCATGTTATATGTTTAATAAAATATTAAATCACATAGTTAAAAAAATAAGTTTCTTAGTTTAAATGTAAAAAAGGTAACATATAAATACATTATGTAAAAACCCCTACAAATTGTTTTAAAATAAGTTTGTAAACATATTATTGTGCATTTATAAGACTTAATACACCCTTCACTCCATAATTTAGAAACATTGGAGCAATTTACCTTGGAATATTTTCATGGAATCATTGAAATAATGATGAGTGTTTCTAAAAGTGCCTCTTTTTTCACCTATAAAAGTATTCCATTACCACCCTTCAAAGATAAACCTATAATTATAATTAATCTATGAAAATATTCAATTTTAATTACCATATAACCCTCTCTAAAAAACATAATTCTGTGTTTACTCATAGTTATCCTAATCCCTTCAATTTTAAGGGAACTTCTAAGGGAAAATCAAGTATCCAATGTAAGTGTTATCACCTCTTAAGATTTTTTTCCTAATCTTAATTTTAAAAATATATTATCTCCATAATAATTTGATGAATTACATATCATTATTATATTGATACTTTTTTAAGGTTTCTGTTACAAAACTTATTTATTCATTTTCATGTACTTATAGAAAAATAAAAAACATTGATAGTGTGTTGTGAGGACTACCGCTACCATAAAGCGACATCAGTTTTTTTCAATACCACTATTCATGGATGGTATTAATGGTGTTAATGATGAATAAATATGATATATATCATATAATTATGATATTTAAATGTCAATTTAATTTCCTCCTTCACCTCCTCTCATATGTTGAGAAACGGTAATGATAATTGTGCCAACGTACGGATTACCACCTCTATGATGAATTTTTTTTCCAATATTTAACCGAATTATATAAACATATAAAAATATAGTTCATTATCATAAAAAATATCATTATTATTTTTTTATAATAAGATTATTTCAAAAGAAAAACAGCCTTACCCATAATTTTCAATCGAGTTAAAGCGTGTTCATGTTTGGGTCGGTTTAACCACCAACATGAACAATGTTTTAAAATATGATTATGAAAGACTATGGGAACATGAAAAATATTATTATTATAATAAATTAAGAAAATAATGGTTAGTATATGTTTCTTTTAATATTATATTAATTATTTAACTTATTACTAAAGTAACATTTTAGGTCACTAAAATTGACTAATTAAACCTTTATTAATTTGGTATTCACATAACGTAACCAAAAAAAATATGGAATGAAATAATAGCAATACATATAAGTTATATATTATATAATATTAAATTATATATCAATAATTAACTTTGTATCAAATCATGTATGATGATATAAAAATTATTAAACAAGTGAAAAATAGATAAAGTTATCAACAACCGATGTTGAAAAGAGTTTACAGCAATCTAATACATAAAATGAGTTTTTATTAATGAAGTGTGTAAATGATAATATATATTAATAATTTTATAAATTAGTTAATTAAAATTTTTATCTTAATGAGACAATAGTTTATACAACTTCCATGGAAATCAAGTGTATAGGTAAGTGACTTGGATACTCAAACTCCATTCTCCAAGTTATATAATTTCTTATGTGAAGTTTTTATTCCAATAATTTCCATTCTAAATGATATTATCTTTTTTAAATGCGGTAAAATGAGTTTTTGAACCAATTAATGTTCAATTAATTTTTTTGATTTCATTTTTTTTAATATTCTTTTAAAATAGACTTATAATCATGAATTTTATAAAGAAAAATAAAAAATGATTCCGAATTTTTTTTCATTATCCTAAAATTATATATATATTATAGAGTTTTGTTTCATGATTCACCATATATTATCATATTATGTGATTATTTCGTGTGATCTTGTTTTTAGTAATAAAATATTTTTCTCAGGATGTTATTTTATACCTTTTGCATGTTTTATGAACCCAGGTTTATTTATATGGGTTCCTTATGAAATTGAATGACTTCTATTCTATATGTTCTATGAAATAAATTATATTTATATGGTTTATTTATGTAGTGATTTATCAATATCATGAAACTCATTCTATTTCTTTGAGTTATTTTAGGATGTGAAGATTTTTTTATAAGTGGTACATAAATTTCAAGATTATTAAATGGGAGGTACATTTATCTCTGTCCAATTCTTTATGAAAAGTCTTATATATCATGAGATATAAATGTTGTGTGAATGTGGTAAAAAATATCATGGTTCAAAAAGGTGAGTGTGATAAATTTTATCTCTAATCACAATTTAATGATTGAATGGGTTGGCAGGTAGTGAGGTTCATAAAGATAAAAATTGGTATATTTATGATTGTGATAGTTTCCCTCCAATGTTCATAGATCATGTTATATGATTAATGTTTTATTTTCTCATACCATATTAAAAGTGTTATCATTTTGAGATGTTATACAAATATTACATTCTTATGGTTGAGACTTACTGATTTATGTACTTTAAAATTAAATATTTTCCTTATTCATTATTTTACTCATATTTATGATCCAAATATTATGCTCTTCATTGTGATATCTATTACTGAGTGCTTGAGCTCACCCATTCTTTTTTCTTCCCTTAACGAGTATACAAAGAGGATTATGTCGCAAGTATTGTATGATATGGGATTTATATTATGAATAAATTTTCAAAACAGGTGAAATAAGTGTTTTTATATTACTAGTCTCCAAGGAACTAAACCTTTAGGTCCTTGGGTTATGCTATTGTTTATATATGTAATAATTAAACCATTTTTTCAATTTATTTATTATGGATATCTATCATGTGTTTCTTCAATTGGTAATAGAGAAGGTTTTAGTTATTATATAGATTATGATAAGAGAATATTAGCAAAAAAACCTAAATACAAGAAAAATATAACATCCCAATATTTTGGTAAATTATGGATTATGTGGTTTTCCAAGAAATACAACTTTTTCTAGATAATACAATTGGAAAGGGTTTTATCATAGATGAATCTAGGGGTATTAACCCTAAAAATAGTTGGTTAATTATATCTCAACCATCATTCAGGTGCATAGTAAATGGTCCCTTATTGCGCACCAAGTTTGACACTCTCGGGGGATATTCTTAGGTTCATTCACGTATTCTTTATAATCCATTATGAATGGTTTGGTTATCAAATTAAATAGTTTTGTTAAGGAGAATCTATTAGGGAAATAATCATGGGTAACAGATATGGAAACTTATAGAGTTATTAGTTAAAAATATACTCATTATTTTTAAGTTATTTTTTCTATAATAATATTTTTATACTTTATACATTTAATAATATATGTATACTCACCTGTAACTTACCTATATAAAGGATATGGATTAAATAATAATTAATTAAGTTGATTAAATATGTAATGGAAAATGTGTTTATTTTATATATAATATAATAACTAGAGTTTATACTCTCATAGAAATTATCACTCAACTTTCTCATGTTAGGAATAATAACATGAATAATGTAGAGATCCAAAATATACCATGAAGAGAGTCTCGTGAAATTGAATATTTTATGTTTAAATGACAACCATAATTTAAGGGGAGTTAAAACCCATTATTTTTTTATCAATGGATTAATGTGAGGAAAAAATAGATTTTATGTCTTTTAATGGTCAGAGTAAAATAATTTCTTCTTTTATGTCAATAGACTAGAAATTGAGTCTAACCAATAGTTGAAACTTATTAGGAATACCATTAAAAGAACGGAATTTGATTCTATAAAGTGAGAGTATTTCAAGGTATTGTTATTCAATAAATATTTCCCTCATACTCTTCAGACTATAATTAAATTAGGATTAATTTCATTGAAACAAAAGGGAGATGGGTCTACTAGATATTATGAGTTGAACTTCATGAGGCCCATAAGGTACACCTAAAAGTCTATCTCTAGACCAAAAAAGAGGTTTTATCAGTTATATGGTAACCTAAATCACAATATTCATAAGACGTTGTCTATAAAGGAATTTGGAATCTATTATTATGTTTTTCAATGCACACTTAAGGTTGAAAGTATGATAAAGCACCATGTGATTCTATAAAAAGAAAAAAAATATGGGTATCAGGGAAACTCTAACAAAAAATATCATGGGTGTAAAAAGGATCAACTTTCCACATGTAAAAAAGTATAGGAGGAGACACACGAGTAACTGCATTGCAGGTTTTGGGAATTGTTATAAATGTGGAAAACTAGGCCACTAAGGTTGTGATTGTCAATGTAATGGAAAATGGTCAAGTAAAACAATTGATGATATTATAGACCCATATACTTATATTTTCATTCTCCAATAATTAAAATTCTATTATTAAGGGAACTATTTGAATCAATGCCATAACCCATAGTTTAGTGATTGGAAAAATCAGAAGAATCCTTCAAAACTAAGGTAGAAAGGGAGATCATATAAAATTAATACTATAGAGTTTGAACACAATAATGAAGTGGGTAGAGGTAAACTAATTATCCACTATAGAACAATGAATTTATTATTTGATTTTAGTTATTCACATTATTTTATATCTTATATATTTTTTAAAATAATATGGATTCACCGCATGAAACATTGGACATCAATTTATCCATGGAAACACCTACAAGAATGATAAATGAAACTAAAGTGTATATATCTTCTCCCGATGATATTTTTGGGGAGATAATTACTGAAAATATGGTTCTTCTCCCTATAGTTTAGTTTTATATAAATTTTGGTATGGAAATGATTTCCTTAAAACTAATATCAATTTCTAAGAAAGGTAAATATCTTATCCTTTCCCTAATCATCTAGTTACCAAGTATCAATTAACGGTTGAACAATTACCTCATTGAGAAGAAAATTCTATTAAATGGGCCTTGCTACCAAGAATAAAGGGGTTCTTAGCTCATATTATTCAGGGTAAAGTCAACATGGAGAACATCCCTATTATAAATAAATCTGATAATGTGTTTCCTGATGAATTTTCTAGTCTTCCCCCAAGATGTGAGGTTTAATTATCAATAAAACTCATCCCAGTATCTTTTCTTATCTCGAAGGCATCCTATAAAATCGATTATTTTTAATTAGAGTTAATGAACAAATTAAAAATAATAATGATATGGTTTTTATACTACCTAGTGATTCACCATGGGGTGAACCAGTCCTATTTGTATAAAAGAAGGATCGATAAATGAGTCTTTGTATTGATTATTATGAACTAGGTAAACTAATTATCAAAAACAATTATCCTCTACCATGTATTGATGACACGTTAGATAAACTCAAAGGAGATCAATTATTATCAACAATTTTTCATTAATCTAAATATCATCAGTTGAGGGTAAATTGGGAGGATATTCCAAAGATGGAATACCAGAAAAGGTATAGACACTATGAGTATAAATTGATGTAATTTGGAATTACCAATTACCCTAATATAATCATGGTTCTAATGAATAGATTCTTTAGAGATTACTTAGATCAATCTGTGGTAGTACTTATAGATGATATTATTATATATTCCAAAATAAAGGAAGGTCAGGAAGATAGCATAAAGATTTTGATGAATACTCTAAATAGATGTTTTTTTCCAAACTCAAAAAAATATGAATTATGGATACAAGACATATCATTTTTAGATCATGTTATCATAAGTGAGGGTATAAATATAGATCTTTCAAATAATCGTGTAGTTTAAAAATGGTCTAAACCAACTATTATGACTAAATTTTATATTTGTCTTGGGTTTTTTTGATATTATTGATGATTTGTGAGAAATTTATCATGACTATGAAATAAATTAACTAATTTAACATGAAAATGAGTCAAGTTTATCTATAAAAATTAATGTGAGGAAATCATTAAGGGTCTTATGGAAAAGTTGGTGATTGTTTCTATTCTTACATTACCCTGTAATGGTGAGGGGTTTTTAACTTAATATAATAAAACATTAAAATTCATGGGATGAATCCTCTCAGAAAATGAAAAGGCTATTTATTATTCATCACACTAATTAGAAACTCATGAAAAAAATAACCAACATGCAATTTGGAAATAGCTACAGTAATCATTGCATTGAAAATTTCCTAATATACCTTTATGGTGAAATTGGGAGGTATACACTAATCACAATAGTCTAAAATATATATTCATTAAATAATAGATAAAAATTAACCAAAGGGGGTGGTGGTAGCTAATCAAACCTTATCACTGCTCGGTACATTACCACCTTGGAAAGGAAAAGAAGGTTGTTGATGCTCTGAAAAAGGATCATATCATATTATCCATAATGAGAATTTAAAATGAACCAATACTCATATATCTAAAAAGTATTAGTCATGAATTCAAAAGGGAAGGGGATAAATCTAATATTCATGTGTTTATTATTAACCCTATATTCATGTAAGGGTTATGGATTCCTAGAAGGATGATGTGGATATACAAAAGAAGGTATAGACTATTCCAAAGTTCAACTTTGATAAATAATGTGTTATAAGGGTTGGAACCAATATATTTTTTCCATATATACCGAAACTAAAGAAGTATCCTTTGGATAATGCACATAGATCATCCTTCTCTATCTGTTCTAGTGGCATAATGATGTACAAAGATTTAATGAAAAACTTCTAGTGGTGTAACATGAAGCAGGAAATCATGGTGTATATATCTTGATACATGGTATGTTAGAAAGTTATATCATAGCGAAAGGATCCTAAAGGGATGACTTAACCATTACACAAACCTGAATGGAGATAGAAAAACATCACTATGTATTTCTTCCTATAAGTTCCTAAGACATCTAAAGGCCATAATTGCAAATGGATTGTAGTCAATCACCCTATAAATTCAGTGAATTTTCTTTCTATAAAATAGGATTCATCACTAGATCATATTTCAATTTTATATATTAAATACATGGTTAATCTTCATAGAGTAACCCTCTCTATTTTATCCGATCAAGATCCATGGATTAATTCTATGTTCTAGAGAAGTCTTCAAAAGGATTTGGAGATAGACCTAAGATTTAGCATTGCATGTCTTCCTCAGATAGATGGTCATTTTGAGATTACTATTAAAACTCTAGAAGATATATAGATATATTGTTAAATGTATTTTTAATGATTTCAGGATCAAAAAATTCCCCTAATATAGTTTTAATATAACAACAGTCTCCATTATATCATCCAAATAGAACTATAAGGCATGTTTTATGGGAAGAGAAACTAGACTCCGGAATGCTGTGATGAAATTGGAAAAAATAAAGGTTATTAGTCCTAATATTATCAAATAAATTATAGATAATTCCAAAAACATTTAGGGTCCTATGAAAATGTTGAAAATTCGAAAAATTATTTAATCTAATAATAATTGAAGAGATTTAGAATTTGAAGTTGGTGATAAGGTATTTCAAAAAATATTTCTATGGAAAGGGGTTATGAGATTTGGGAAGAAAGGGAAGTTGATCCCTAGGTACATCAGTCTATTCAACATCCTTGATTATGTTATGGTTTCATCTTTTCTCCCTGCACTACATCCAAACATTTCATAAGTACATGATGTGTTCCATGTATCACTTTTAAGAAAGTGAATACCATACCCTTCACATGTACTAACCTCGAAAACTATTGAACTAGAACATAACCTTTTATATGAAGAAAAACCAATGGAGGTATTTATTATAATAGATAATGTTTTATGAAACAATACCACTAATTTATTAAAAATTTTACAGAGAAATATTTTTTTAGGAAGCTACATGGGAACTTGAGGATGTGATGAAAGAAAAGTACGCCCACATGTTTTCTTCCCTATAATGAGATTTTATGGATGAAATTTTATTGAGGAAGGTGGAATGAAATAACCCTAGTTTTTTCTCATTAATTAAATATAGACCAAAACAAAATGAATATATATTGACAAAATTTATATGTAAAAATATAATTGATAAACTATAGTAAAAAAATTTAAATATATATAGAAACATATATATTAAATATAAATATAAATGCAATTAGTTCATAAAATAAACTAATGAAATATTTCTTAATGATTAAAAAGTATTTTATTAAATTTTTGTTTTTCATGTTTGATATATTTATGATTAGCACTTATTTTAAAATAATAGTTAACATATAAAAAAATATTTATTATAAAAAAATTGTTTTCATGATGTTTTATGACTCTATTATAATGTTAATTTAATAAAAAATGGGATTCAAATTTTAAAAAATATAAAATTATTTTTTTGAATTATCATAGTCATATTTTCTCAAGATTAATTTTTTGGATTTTTATGAAATGGTAAATTTTTAGGTAATGATTTTATCAATGTTATCACATTTATGAAATTGTTTTTTATGTGTAAAAATTAATATATTTTCAAACAATTTACTATAAAATTTAATATTATGAAATATTATAAATAATTTTAAAATTCTTTGATAAATTTTTAAACCTATTCTCACCATTTTTAAAGTTTATAGAGAAATTTAATAAAAAATAATTTTCAACTATTTTGTTTAAATAATTATTATAGATTAAATGTATTATTTAAATCTTGTATTTTTAAATAAATAATTTTCAAAGAATAATTATTATTTTAAACTCATTGTATTTAATTTAATTTATAATTCTATAATAAGCATAAATATTTTTGTATAAAAATAAACCTTTTAAAAAAAATGGGTTTTTGTATATTACATGAACTAATGTTGTGATTATTTCCTTATACATAGAAATATAATTTGAAAAATTGATTATAAGATTTTATAAAATCATATTCATACTATTAAACATATAAATTTTCATTTTTAGGTATAAAATTTAGATTATTATGATTAATGCTAATTGCTACGATAGTAGTGAAACAGTTATTTTAAAATTATTGGTTTATTATTACCAATAAATTTTTATCAGATAAATTAAATTTAAATACTATAAATAATTAATATAATATGATTTATAAATTAATAAATCAATATATTAACTTTCATTTAATTTTTAATTAATACTAAATATGATTAAGAATACATAGTGGTCAAATGTCCTTTTTCAACTATTTTAGTTTTTCTACACATTATCTGTTTAAAGATAAAATTTTATTTGATAATATTAGGGAGTTTAATTTAATTAAATGTTTATTAAATTTAGTTCCATATCACCTAAATATTATTCTATTAGTTATGTAATTTTTTTAATAATATATAAAATCATATAGTTAAAAAAACAAGTTACCAAGATTAAAAGTAAAAAAGTAACATGTAAAGACTTAATGGTAAAAACCCTAAAACAAGATTAAAACCTGTGTGGAAAAAAATTATTCTTCCTTTACATACCCAAAATTTCCCTAAACAATATAATTTAAAAACTTTTTTTCCATTAACCTTGTAATAGTGTCATATAATTATTGAAAAAATGATGATTTTTTCTAAAACTACTTCATTTCTCCCCTTATAAAAGTATACCAATACCACCCTTGGGAGATACACATATCTATAGAATTAATACTTGATAATATATACTTTTAATCACCATATAACCTTATCCCACAAATATAGTCTCTTGTTCACTCATATTTAACATATTCCCATCAATGTTATGCGAACTTTGAAGGAAAAAATTAACTCTTCAATGTAAATGTTATATCCTATTAAGATTTTCATTTTAATCTTAATATTATAAATATAATATCATCATAATAATATGATTTATTATGTATCATTATTATAGTTATATTTTTTTATTTTTCTGTTATAACCCTAATTTATTCATTTCCATCCACTTAGAAAAAAGACAACGTTAATGCGTTTTACAGACTACCACCTCTACAAAATGATGTTTTTTTCATTTCCATTATTCAAGGATTGTATTAATGAAGGTAATAATGGTTAAAAATAATATATATCATAAAACTGTGCTATTTAAAATTCAATTTAAATTCCACCTTCACCCCCTCTCATGAGTTGAGAAACGGGTAGGCTAATCATGTGTATGTGCTTATTAAAATCTCTATGATAAAATTTTTCTTATCTAGATTTACATTAATTGTATAAAAATATTAAAATATGATTAAAAATAATATAAAATATAAAAAACAAATATCATTATGGTAATTTAAAATTATATAATGTTAAAAGAGACACATCTTTAATCATACTAGCCAATCGAGTTAATCGGTGTTCAAGTTTGGTTTGGTTTAATCACCAATGTGAATAGTGTTTGAAAATATGATTATTGATGAATATGGGAACATTAAAAATAATATTATTATAATAAATTAATAAAATTATTATTATTATATACTTCTGGAAATTTTATATTCACAATTTCACTTATTATTAAAGTAACATTTTTGTTTGGTAAAATTACAGAAATAAGTCGTTATCAATTCAGTTTTAACATATTGTAACAAAAACATTTGAAATGATTTAAAAAAAATTAATATAAGTTAAATATTATATAATATTAAAATTATATATCCATAATGAACATGTTATAAAATCATGGATAAGGATATCAATATTTTTAAACAGGTGTAAAAATGATAAAGTTATTAACAACCAGTGTTGATAAGAGATTACATCAATATAATACATGAATATAATCGTTATTAATGAAGGGTATAAATGGGAATATATTTTTATAATGTTATGAAATAGGTAATTATAATTTTTATCTTTGTGATACAAGAGTTTAAAAAACATCTATTTAAATATGGGGTAAAGGTACGGGACTTGGTAAATCAAACTCTGTTCTTTGAGTTATACAATTTCTTATTTGAACATTTTTTACAAGTATTTACATTTTAAGATATGTTATATTTTTTTCTTCTGGGGAAAAGATATTTTGAAACATATCTGTTTCCATGAATTTTTACCATTTCATTTTTCCTAAAAATAAAGGTTATTTTTAAAAATTGACTCATAACCATGACTTTTGCAAAAAAAAATGAAAAAAAATTAAAAAAAGTTATTTTTTATGATATTTTCAATATCTTCAAATAATTTATCTATCTTAGAGATATGTTTCATATTTATACCTATATTATTCATTATTTGATTATTATTTTCTGATAACATTGTTTGTATCAAATGATTTATATTATAATGTTATTTTATACCATGTGTATATTTTTTGAAACCCATTTAGTTTCCATGGATTCCTTATGAAAATCGACTTATTAAATTTTTTATGTTCTATGAAATCCATTTTATTTATATGTGTTCATTATGTGAAGATTTAGAAATTTCATGGAAATTATCTTCTTTCTGTGAGTAATTTTATTACGTTGATATTTTATTTATGTGTTATATAAATATTTGGAATATGAGATGAATAGAAGTTATATATCCCTCCAATGCATTCGGTAGAGTATTATATCTCATGATATAGAAATGTTGTGTGAATAGGTTTTCAAGTATCTAGGTTCAGAAAGGGTGAGTGTAATGGATTTTAGATCTAATCATAATTTCATGATTAACGGGGTTAATGAGTATCTAGGTTTAGAAAGGGTGAGTGTAATGGATTTTAGATCTAATCATAATTTCATGATTAAAGGGGTTAACGAGTATCTAGGTTCACAATAATAATAAATCCTATATTTATGATTCTTCCCATTTACTGCCTACGTTAATGGAACATATTATATGATACATGTTTTTTTTCTCATTACAAGGTAAAAGTTTTATCATATTAGATTTTATGAACATATTTCATTCTTATAGTTCACACTTATTAATTTATGTTCTTTAAAATCAGATTTTTTTTATTCATTATTTTACATGTGTTTATGATCTAACCCTTATAGCCTTTACAATGTTATTCCTTAAAAATAAATTGGGATCACCTATTCTTATGTTTTCTCTTTCCTGGGATTTTAATAAGTTTACGTCACAAGTAATGTCTAATATTGGATACAGATAATGGATAAATATCATCATCATGTAAAATAAATGTTTTTATTTTTCTAGAATCCAAGACACTATATATTTAGGTTCTTTTGTTGTGAGAATATTTGTGTATATAATAATTAAACCATTTTTCAATGTATTAATTATAGATATCTAGATTTTTTAACTATTGAATGCCTTACAGGGTTCAAGTTCTTCACACTCCTTCATATCATTCAAGATTTCTAAGAATATTTATTATCCACCTCATGTTTTGGATATTAAAAAATCATTGAAAAATAATAGGTGGCATAATGGTCATGTCGATAATATATAAATCTTCTTCAATATAAGTTTGTGGTAATATAATTCTAATGAGGTTAACTGGGCATAACATATATAATTATTAAATCATTTTAGATTAATATTCAATATATATCATAACAATAAACTTCATATAACTATAAATATTTTGTGTATTTGGAGACTAGTTACATAAACATAATATTTCATGAAATTTCATAAAAATGTCACACAAAGTTCTTCTCACATAATACCTTTCTTAGACATAGCCTACATAAATCCCTTATTTATAAACTAGGTAAAGAAAACATAAAAAAGGGTGATCTCATGTGATAGGTAAGGGTAAATATGGGAAAAATCAATATTTGATCATATGTGGGTATAAAATACACATATAGGTATAGGATCATGATCATAACTTATAAATTTCATACCCAATCTACGAAAGATCCTAAATATGACTCATTGAATAAACTCTATCACTCTAAGATACATGAATCATAAGAGTGAGGAATTATCTTAAATCAATCATATACCATGATATAATATCATAATAATTTGAACATTTCCTAGTAATTTTCTGGCTCAACCATAAGAATAATCATGATAATATATTTTTAATTATACATTTACCATATAATTACATAGATACGATAATTCCAATTTTCTATTAAGAGTAACTTATATATAGTTATCTTCATCATCTCGTCAGATTTCAATAACTCTATCTCCTCTTACAATTTTCCTAAATCTAGAAACTCTTAGGATATTCATACTTTTTGTCATTAACCAATGTATTTTAGGGATATAAAATTTCAAAACCACATATCACATTATTATAATATATTCAAACATATGCCACAAGATCGTAAAACATTCATCATAGTATCATAGCATAACCCATGGAAAATAAACTGGTTCTATAAACATCTCAACATCATAATCATTAACCATTTGAAGAAGGAGTAAGTATATTATCATTGGATAATATCCCCAGTGAATAATATTTAACATCAAATTATTTTTTCATATATGAAAAATACCTTTAAAATATCAATGGAATATTTATTGAGGAAAATATCCTTCTCATTTTAAAATCACTCATATAAAATAAAAAAAATTGAAAATCATTTTATCTGAAAATAACTATGGAAACAAGTAAATTAATCTTTAAATAATTTATTATTCATCACGGTGAGAAATTATGTTCATGTCATAATTGTTTAAAATAATGTTTATATTCCTAAATTTGATAAAAAGTACCTCATTTAGAAAATGAAAATAAGAACCCTTTATAAAAGGTAAAAAATGGGTAAAAATGATTTTAAGATATCATAATATCCTACTATAAAATTCTTGAAATCATGTTATTGGACATGTATATGATAGAGAAAGATTATCAACTAAAAGGGAGGAAATATGGTTGACTTTTCTTTAAAAACAATTCTGATCCATTTTGAATTAAAATGAGATAAAATGGAAATGACACATCTAAATTCTTAAAATAAATATAGTATAAGACAATAAAATGGTTTTATCAAATAAGAATCATATAATTTCCCTCAATTTAAATTCATGTATATACAATCCTGATTACAATGTGATTAAAACATAAATCCCTTACCTTAAGTCTAGTATTGCTTCATTCATGTTCAAACCTCCAATATAATAAATATATAATTATTATACCTATATTCAAAAACCATAATCATATATATCATACCATATATAATCTACTAATAATATATTATTTCCTATTTATTTACATTTCTTTATTAAAATATCAATTTTGGGAGATAAATTTTTCATTTTTGAGGCATTTTTTGGTTTAGAAGTCCTAATAATTGCACATAGATTATGGTTAAATAATCTATAAAATTTTAATAATTTGATTATAATGGAATTTAATAATTATATAAACATTTATAAATATTAATATAAATCGTTGATGAAAAATGAAACTCAACACTTCATGTTGGTGGTAGTCTCCACGTATGTATGAGCCATGTTTTATTTTCCCATTGGATAGAAAGTTAGTGGATAATGGTTGTTACAACATCATAATAAAAAATAATTATATTAAAGACACTGAATTTATTATTTTATAATGGATACCATATATTTATAGGAGGTATAAGAAGAAATAAAATTGAATGTACTTAGTTATGAGTTATACCTCTTTATTAAGAGACCACATTTAGATTACATTTTATTACTTGAATGGATGCTATTTTGGGAATTATATAAGATCTATTAATTGGGTAAATAAGTTAAAATTCCATTAGGTTTTTTTTCAATATAGAATGCAAAAAATTGTTAACAAAGTATAACAAGAGGTGACCTTTTATAAGTGATGGGAGGGGCACCCTTGGAATTACCTAAGTATTAAGTTAATATAAATTAATTTCCATGTTCAAGTGGAACCAAATTAAGATATTTCAAATATAGGATGATTATGAGTTTTAATAATCTCATATAATAACATTTATACAATTTTATGTGATTTTATAATCCTTATCTATTAGTGTTAACCCAATTTTACCATATTGATGATTAATACAATATCATGTTTTTAGTTTTTTAGGGTCATTAAAGTTATTATAAAATGGAAAGTAACCCATAAGTGTGATATTATTGATATTATATACCATATCCCATTCAATTTTCCAGAATATATTTTTTGATTTTAATTCAATTAATAAAATATTATTAAACATAAGATATCATTAATGTCATTTTGGGGTTATTCACATAGTTTAAATTTAAAAAACAATATAGAAATTTAATTAAAATAAAAACTTTTAAAACATAAATAATATAAAATATATATCTAAAAAGTTCAACAAACTTAATAATTCATCAAACTTTTATTACTTTTAATATTTTTAAAATTGTTTATTTTATTTCTCTCTTACTTTAATAAGTAATAAGTCAAAATTTCAAAAAAAAAATTAAGGTAATCATTCCATAAATAAAAATTAAAAATAAATTACCATGATAAAAAAATTCATTAATATTTCAATTAAATTTTTTATTAAAACATAACCTCTTTTTAACCCTATTAAAAAATACTATAGATGTTAAAAAAAGAGTGATATTTTCTATTTATTCATTGCTGAAAATGATATTAAGGTCAGTATCAAAGGAAATCCAAAATAAATTGAAAAAATATTAAATATGAAATAATTAAGGTATAAAATAAACTATCCAATAACAAATCAAGTATTTTCCAGTTTTATAGGCCTTATCTCATAGTTTTATCCATATCTTCCAAGTTTTTCCCTTATGGATGTGACAAATATTTACCATGGTTGCTTTTTGTAGGGAAAAAAAATTAAATATTCCTATTTAATAAATTTGAACTTAATTATTACCATTATTTACTTCATTTTTCAATATTAAATTTCTTTAATTGGATGAAATCCATTTTAAAATAGTCATATAAAATGACACAAAACCCATTTTTTTTTAAAGGGGATTTTTAAGCATAAAATTAGATTTATTCTTATTCTATGATTATTAAAAATAGTTATATAAATGTTAAAACATTTTATTTAATATATAATCAAAAACTTTAATT
This sequence comes from Viscum album, assembly GCA_963277665.1. NCBI lineage: Eukaryota > Viridiplantae > Streptophyta > Magnoliopsida > Santalales > Viscaceae > Viscum > Viscum album. The sequence continues at coordinate 307,315,868 of OY728127.1, forward strand.
AAAATAATTAAGTAATAGTTACCTGTTTAATTTATTAAGATAAAAAACACATTTTTCATGCAAAAAATATGTTTTAGAAAAACATATCTTTTTTACTTATAAGTGATTTTACTAACAGATTGAAATGAATAAATTTAATAAATTATTCAAAAATTATGTTTCAATATTTATTAATTCATATTAATACTCTCTAACACAATATATAGGAGATAGATATCATATTAAATAATAATAATTCAGTATTATATCGTGGTTTGTTTAAACATGGTGTTGTGTGTAATGAAATATATCAATGAAATTAAAAATATTTAAAGATAAATATATAATAAAAAATTAGTATGTAAAATTATACCTAAATTATAAGAATTTTTTCACCAAATTCTATCACATTGATAGAATCAACTGAGGGTACTGGTGCCCAATAACCTCCTTGGGTTCTTATGTAGCTTCCTTAAATCTATAGTTTCACCAGAAAACCTTGACCAGGTGAGTGACCTTGTTCCACAAAACATTGTCTATTCAATATATAATATCCATAGGTTGTTCCTCATATGATATAACTTTATCTAGTGTTATGATTCCCATGTTCATTATTTATAAAGGATCATGTTTGTACTTCATCAAGATAGATTCATGGAACACATCATTAACTTGGGAGAGATTCAGTGGAAGCACTAATATAAAAAAATTTCATCCCAAGAAGATTATTAATTTTGAAGGAAATAATATATATAAAGATATTCTATCCCTTATTCCCAAATATCATATCCCTCTTCTAAGGAGATATTTATAGGAATTCCATATCACCAACCTTGAACACTATATTTCACTAACGATCATTAACATAGATTTTATCTCAAATATAAACTCCTTTTATGTGTTTTTATATTTCTTTATCCTTATATACCATTTACAAAGCTCGATCATGTCCAAATATATTTATTTCTCCAACTTTATCTAAGAACATTAGAGTTTTTCACTTTCTTCCATGGAGGGATTCATAAAAATCTATTTGAATACTTGAGTAAAATAAATTATTTTAAGAAAACTACAACAAATGGAGGTGTTGATCCCAACCACCGTGGAAATACATAGAAAAATATCCCGACATGACTTATAGTGTTTTAATGGTCCTCTAAGACTAAACATATAAATGAGGATGATGTACAGTTCTGAAACCCAACTCTGTATTCAGATCTTATTGAACACTTGTCTAAAAAATCGACGTAGACCTCATATCATGATCAAATAAAATAGAATTTGTTACTATATAAAATTTTACCAAATCCTTAATCTATATATTTGTAATCACATCAAGAGATAAATAAACTCTAATAGAAAAAAAATTATTATTTTGTAAAGTAATCGACTACAACCCAAATAGAATTAAGACCTTTTAATGTTTTGGTGATTCCAATGACAAAATACATAGTGGTGTTTTCCCATTTCCATTCATATATGGGTAATTCTTATAACATCACCTTGAACTTATATCTCTCAACCTTAAAAATTTGGCATACTGGTTACTGGGATATGTACACTAAAATATACCTTTTCATGTTGTCCCACTAGAAATATTTTTTCAGATATTTATACATCTATATACTTCCATGATGAATAGATTATGATGAATTATGACCATCATCTAACTGCTCCTTCATTTTTAGGATTTTTTGGAACACATGTTATATTCCTAAAACATATAATTGCATCATAATCATGCTTAAACTCAAGAACATTCCCCACTTTCTTTTGTTGTTTTACATCTTCATTATACACCTCTTAAAACTCACATGGATGGATAGTTGAAGATTCATCTATGAAAGATAGGATCAAACTATTTTCCTTAAGATCACAAGATAATTCTTTTATAAACATATATGTATTATATCTCTTTATATCCTTATCATATCAAAACTATCATGGTCCTTTCAACTCAATGAATCAACCACCTTATTCATCTTCCTAAGGTGGTAATGTATAGAGTAATAATAATATTCAACCATCTTCTATGTTGTATATTCAACTCATTATATTTAAATATATACAAAAATATTTTATTATCCATATATGTGTCATAAATTTTACCATAATGATATTTACTCTATAAATTCAATGAAACAATTACCACTTCCAGCTCAAAATCATGAGTCTAGTAATTTTGATCTTGTATTTTCAATTGACAAGGAGAAAATTCTATCCCCAAGTCATTATGTATAAGGACTCATATCAATACCTTATATGATGCATCAATATAAATGAAAAACTCTTCTCCGCTATAGGTTAGTGTGAAGATAGAAGCAGTGAACAAAATTTTATTCATCTCCTTGAATTTTAATTTACATTATTTTTTTCTGAAGAACGTACCTCCCTTTTGAGTCAACTTGGTGAGTGGATTATATAGTCATCAGATATTTCACACAAAGAACCAATAGTATAAAGTTGACAAACAAAACTATAGATCTCTTTTACCATGGTTTTTCTAGTCTATTTCTCAATAACTTGTGACTTTTAATGATCCACTAATAAACCATTACCGCATATTACATGACCTAAGAATGAAAATTTCTGAATCCAAAATTAACACTTGGTAAATTTTTCAAATAACTTATCCTTCCTCAGGTTCTTTAGAGGATTTCTCAAATTATCTTAACTCTCTTACATACTCCTCTAATATATAAAAATAGCACTCTAAATAGTTCTACAAACTATTCATGGTCATGTCTAAAGACTTGATTCATTAAAATCATATAGCATAATAGGAGAATTAGTAAGTTCAAATAGAATCATTATAAATTCCTAATGACTATAACTCATATAGAAGACTATCATTGATATATCCTCTTTCTTATAACTCAATTGATTAAATCTGTAATGATGTTAAATATTTTAAAAGTATATATTTATTCAACTTTGACCAAACATGACATTAATATAAGGTAGAGGATACTTGCTCTTGGTAGTGATCTTATTAAGTTCTATATAATCAATGAAAAGACACATTCACCCATATTTCTTCTTAAAAAATATAGGTTCACACTATAGATATTAAGAGGGTATATGAATCCCTTAGCAAGACTCATTTGAAGTTTCTTCTTCAATTCCTATAACTCAATCGAGGCCATTCTATATGGATTTTTTGAAATACTTATAGCACCAAGTATGAATTATATTCAAAAATCAATTGCATAATTTTTTGGAAGACTAGGAAATTATTCCAAAAATACATTATCATATTACCAAATAATAATCATTTACTTAATTTTTATTTTCTCCTCCACTATATTAGATAAATATTACTCATGAATATTTAGTAAGACCCATACAATAGATATAACTTCAATTGGAAATTCATATTCATCCTCCCAATGATAAATGATCATAGGTTGATTTGTAACACCAAATTTGACTTCCCTTTTTTGGAAATTTATTTGGGATCTATATATATAGAGCCAATATATTCTCAAAATCACATCAAATGCAACCAAATGTAGAATCATATATTTTCAAGAAGCACATTCTCATAATATTTTATGATATAGGAGATATAGACTGAAGATTCAATCATCATACCATTGAGAATTAATACTACGAAATCAATAAATAATTACGTAGGTTATGAAATGATACATATAGAAAATTATTCAAATATAAAAGAGTGGGTTTATCTAGAATCAAATAAGGAATTTAAATTCAAGAGTTGATGGTAAGTGTACCTTTAACAACTTCATTATTATGACCCACTTTAGTAGTTGTGATCACATGATCATTACCATTTCTTATTTTAGTAAGAGTTTACTGACACCAATTTCCATAATTAACCCTTTAATTCATTCACTATTTATCATAAATTCCATACTCCTTTCATTTATATAATTGGAGTGTAGGTGGCATATTTATCTAATATTTCTCATCATTCCTTTAATTGACTGACCTCTTCACATCAATTTGGAATTTTTTCTCATTATGGGACCATTATCTACACTTAAAACATTTACCTAACCCCATAAATAAATTTCATGTATGCTTCCTTGCATACATAAATCATAACGAAATATTAATTTTATTTCTATAATGGGTTTTAATTTTATAATTCCCTTTAAATTATATTATTCTCTTCATATTCCCAAAACCATGAGAAAAATGATGCTCTCCCATATCCATTTATATATTTAAATAACATCAAAAAATTTCATTATAGCTATAAAATTATCTTATATACAATTACTTCCCAATACTTGGTCTCAATCCACTAAATGAATGAAAAAAATTCCATTAATGTAAATTATAAAACCTCAATTGTGCTTTTAAAGTCTTGTAAAATTTTCCACAGGGGTACAGATGACCTAATCAACCTTATACATTATTTATATTAATTCTCTCACCATTTTAGTGTGATGCTTTTTAGGAAAATATTTATTGAAAATTTAATTATTAAAATCTGCTGATGTCATGGATTCAATTTCCTCCTCTTTACTCAAATTCTTGATAAGATCATATAATTGATGTAATTCACCTTTTAAATGATAAACAAATAATATAACTTTTTTGTGCTTTGATCACTGGATAATGAAAAATATCATTTTAGTGGTAACGGTCTATTTTTAAGTAATTAATGGATCTATGTACCTACTAAATAAAGGTGGGTGTTTCCTCATGAATGATTAAATAGAACGTTGTTCCCTCCTTTTCTCATTTGGAAGCTTAGTGTGATTCATAGCTTGAAAATTTTGTTTAATATTCATATATAGATTTTATATTCCATATCCCATAACATCCAATTTCTCAACAGGACAATCATTGTATTCTCCATCACATTGAGCCTTAACACGGCTCCTCAAGTTCCACCAATTTACTAAACCAAAAAATATAATGTGAAAACTAATAATCATAGTGCGAAATCATATAATCATGAAAATCATTCCGTCGTATTTCTAAATCATGACACCTTATTTTCAATATATGACATATAATGTTTGACCTAGGTGATCTACATTCATTATCTATTCAGAACCTTAACAATTTTTCATAAATAAAATCTGAATTAACCTAAGAAAATCCCCTAGGAGAGTCTCTATTTTTTATTCTTGGGTCCACTCATCATGCATTGATGATGATCAATTTAATACTCAATCCTATCATTTCATATTCATTACTTATAAGTTCATTTTTAAAATAACTTCATCCAATTCCTAGTATCCAAAATAGGGATTTATTTTTTAGGAAATCCATATAATATCTACTTTACCAAAACATTAGGGTGATATCATATACTCATACAATAAATAATCCCTTTGTTGGTTCCAAATGAGGAGACACTAGCATAATATATATAAATATTAGGTAATTTTAGATGAATATTCAATACATATGATAATAATAATAACCCATATTTGTAAAGGTTTAGTTTATTTATAATCTAAATGCATAAACAAATTATTTATTGAATTATATTAAATATCTCACACAAATATATTCACACATAGTATGATTCTTAGACATACCCTACTTAACTCCACTCTTCATGACCGGGGAAAAGTAAACATAAGAAAGGGTGAGCTATGATTCATAATAAGAGTAAACATAGTAGATATCAATAGATGATAATATTATATCATAAGATAAGAATAAGGTTATAAGATCATGATAATATCATAAAAAGTTGATACCCAATATTTTATAGATCATAAATATAAGTCATGTAATATTTTTTCATCATTTAAAAACTCATGAATTATAATAGGGATGAATCATCATAAATCCATTAAGAACCATGGTGGAATTTCATAATCATTTGAACATGTCATATTTATTTTTTGTCTTGATCATAGTAATAATCATAATAATGTCTTAGACATTATACATTCATCACTGAATTACTTAAGCAGGGAAATTCCAACATTTTATATGTAGTAACTTATATCTAGTTAGCATTTTCATATCCAAGAAGTTTATTAACTCCATCACATATTCTATGTTTATTTAATATATCATCTATTAGTAGTTTCATAACTCTATTATAATTTACCAATGTATTATAGGTATCTATAATTTTATTCCCAACTATTATATAATCTAAGTCCATTCATATTTATACCACATAACCATGAAATATATTTCATATCATCATAGCATAACCAGTTATTTATCACAATTATAAACAATCCATTGAAATAATAAGTATCGTATCATGGAATAATATCCCTAATAAATCATAAGTAACACCAAAGGATGTTATCATAGATGAAAAAATCCTTTAAAAGATCCCTGAAATATTTCTTGAGAAAATACCCTTTTAATTTTAAAATAAATTATTTAAAATATAAATATTTCAAAAATATTATGGAATCAATTTTATTTGAAAATAACCATGGAAAATTTCAAATTATTATATAAATCATTGAGTCCTGATGATAGTGGTAAATTTTGTTTCGGTCATGATCGTTAAAAAAATATTTTTGTCATACCTTCAGTAAAAGTTTCTCATTAACAAAAAAATAAGAACCATTTAATGGAAGTTATAACATGGTTTAAAATTAATTCAAATAATAATTTGAACATAATAGTAAATTATTTAAATATTTTAGAGTACATGGATATTGAGGATAAATATTCCCAGTCAAAAGAGAAGAAATAAGGTTAACTTTTCTTAAAAACATTTTCGAAACCATTTTGATTTAAAAATAGATAAAAATGTTACTTAAATTTAAAAATATCATAAATAACTATTGGATAAGAAAATAAAATGGTTTTATTAGTGTAGGATCATATAATTTCCCTCAATTAAAATTCATTCATGAACAATCCTGATTAAAATGATATTGAATAATAATTCCCTAACCCCAAGTCCCAATTTTCTTCATACATGTTTGAGCCTCCGGTATAATAGTTATAGATTTATTATGAATATATTATTGAACCATAATTATATATATATGATACCATATATAATTTAATTATAATAATTTATCACCAATTTATTAACAATTCTCTATTGAAATAATTGTCCTGAGTGATAACTGATTCATTTTTCATAAATTTTTTGGTTTTACAGTATCAGTACTTATATATTGATTATCATTAAAAATATCTATGATTTTAAAATTTTCAGGATTATTATATGTAATCATTATATACACTTTTAAAATAATTCATATAAAGTGGTAAAAAACCAATTTCATCACTTTATGGAGGTGGTAGTCCACATGTGTGCATGGACGATATTTTCTTGTTCTACATGAACGAAAGGAGGTGGATAAGGATTATACAATAATTATTATTATTATTAAATATATTGATGTAACTACTTATATTATTTTATAATTTATACCATATAATTCCCCATCCTAAGAACCCTGTATTTGGCACATAATTTTATTACATTCGCAAGAAAATAATGAATCAAATCTTGAATGATCAATCAGTTTTGCAGTCTTAAAATGCTAGATTACATACATGATACCTATAATGCATTGTTAAATATTAAATACAAACCTAATAAATAATAAAAATAAATAAACATCATCCATTAACACTTATTCAAATATATCTTCTTCATAACATGGGGGAAGGAAACATAATAATGGTGAGGCTAAATGATCAGTAAGGGTAAGCGAATTTAATAATAAATCAATTACAATAAATTAATATGGAAAGGTAAATAACTAATAACACATTCCATTCAAATAACAAGATAAGAAAATATCAATATGAGAAGGTATGAAACTAAAACACATGCCACTTAATAAATAAAATCATAATAGAATGAATCCATAAATTATGTCAACACAAAATATCATAGATAATAACAATAATAACTAAAATATCTATGATTGAAATGCTTAATTATTTGAATTAATTTTAAAGGATCATGATAACCTATACTATAAATAGATTTCACCAGATGGTTTAAAACTATGAGTAAAAACCCATTTAATTTTTCCTACATATTCATCTCATGAGAACCTATCGATGCATCGAGGGGCTATATAAAGTTAGGGCCCCACCTGTCATTACCAGTCCAAAGCATTCCTTATATCAATTAATAAAAATAAATAATATTCCGTATCAAATATTTATATTTAATAATGAATATGATTTCATCAATAATTTCAAAATGGAATATAAATAATAACAAGTGTTTATGATGTTGATGAATGGAAATACCCTTGAAATATCAATGAAATATTCTTTAAAAACTAATATTTAAACATTCGAAAGTATCCCATACCACTTTGACCCATTTAAAATCATAATAATCCTAAAGTAATAATATCAAATGGAACATAGAATATCATGAGAATAAGTAGATTAATGGGATTCCGTATCAAAGTGTAGTATATATATCATCTTAAAGTGAAATGGTGCATAAAAAAAATAAGTCTTAATAGAATTTATATTGAGATGAAAATCCATTACCTTGGGTCCAATTTGCCTCATGGATATTTATATTCCTAAATGATATTCTTATGCTAATTATTTACCTGATTTAGAAACGTTTTCTTGTTTATAATTATTGTATTTTCACTTATTACCATATCTTATACAATTACCAAAATAGTTAATCTTATATGGGGTATTTTGACCAAATCTGGTTCATGTGAAAAAAAAGAATGTGGTATGTCGACTATGGTCAAATTTTTATTTATATAAACATCTCAAGAATAGTAATCGATAAATAATAATCATATTTATTTCTAAATTATAAATTTAAAAAAAATATATAATATTGTTTCTAAAAATGAACTAACATCGCAATCATGGTGTTAGTAGGTTGTATGTACACATGAGTAACTTTACCATTTAGCAATGATTGTAAAGGAAAGAAAGTAATAAAATCTATATATTTCCAGAAATATCCCTATATCAAAAATAATATCTGATTTAATCATGTATATATATATAATTACAGTGAAGTAAAATTAATCACATCACGTGGAGGACGTGGTAATCCACGCGTTAACGATCGACATTTTCAATTTTTGTGTGAAAAAAGGAAATGAATAAAACAATATATTATATCTATATAATGTTAATTATGTCATGAATATGATATATATATTTTTATTACATGTTTTTTATTTAAAACCATATTTTATACATTACTTGTATAGTGTGAATGAATCACATCACTTTGAAGAGGCGGTAGTCCACACTTCCACAAATAATGTTATTATATTTTGAAAAAATGGAAAGTATAAGGGTATGTGTTATAAAATAATTTAATAAGAATAAATTCACAATAAATATCATATATAACATATATAAATATATTTTTTATCATAATTTCCACCATTATATGTGGTAAAGGAATAATGAACCATCATCATTTTGTGAAGTGGTAGTTTGTCGTATATGTAAACAGTATCTTCATTGACCATTAGATGAAAGTGTGTGTAATTGTAGGGTATAAAATTAATAAAAAAAATATATCAGTATATTTAAAATACTGGTGCTATTATATAAACATGGAATAATAACAAATTAAGGGGTGGAGAAACATATAAATTAAAATATCTTGAGGGAAGATGTCACTTTTTAATCGGGTAAATCCATTTGGTTTGTGCCGAAGGGCATCTTTAGGTGGATTTATACCCAAATTAAAGCTTCTAGGTCAATGGAAATGATTTTTTGAGATTATTTTTGAAAATATTGGATGCTCCAAAGTGTATTAAGAGGTTTGGTGAATGGGTAGAGTGTTTTCCTTTTTATAGTGGAGGGGGAGTGGCACTCTTCTAAATACCAAAGGGTATTCATTAATGGGAGTTCTAAATTACCAAATATGCCTCAAAAATGGAAAAATAATGGATTAAAGAGGAAAAATGGTTAATAAATACCACCACCACACAAAAATATATGAATTTTAATAATTTGGTTCTTTAACTTCTAAGATTCCCCAATTTTATCATTTTGGTTTTTATTAAAGCATTTAGTTTTGTAACATAAGTAATTAAACATTAAGACTAAAATAAAGTGATATTTAATAGAAAATATATATCTATTGAATTATTAATATTATATCTAATTTATAAAATAAAAAAATCATGTTTTATAGAAATTAATTTGTAAAAAAAGTGCATTGATGCGCTAAATCACTATTTAAACCCGAACTGTGTTAGTAATATATTTATAGTATATGGGTCAATATTTTAATTATAAAAGACCAATTGGTCCATTAATAGAAAATATTTAATCTTTATTAACACTTAAAAGTCACTTGTTATAATATGTGATTTTTATTAAATTAAAATCTTTTAATAAAATATAATTTATTATAAAATAACATTAATGTCAATTTTAAAATTACTTATTTAATGTTAATTTAAAAACATAAAAACAATATTGGAATTAAAATATATTATGTTCAAAGATTTTTAAATTTTTATATTCATTTAAAAAAGTGATTTAAAATAACAATTCAATGAATTTGGTTCACCTTTAATATTTATAGTATCATTTATTTTAGTTAATTATTTACTAAATAGTCATTGTGTTGGTGTTTCTTAAATATTTTATGTAACAAAATCATCACTAAAATTTAATGATAAATTATTATGATAAAATAATAAAATTAATATTTCAAAATGATATTTATAATCGAAAATATGATGTTTTTTACATATCTCAATGTTTTCTAAATGCTAAAGGAAAGGAAAGTTCCCTTTGGTATCTATTATTACTTAACCTTTTATATATGTGAATTCCATTTAATAATATCTCTATAACCCATAAAATTTAAACCAATAGGATATGTGGTCGAAATATTGGTGTACGGTAGTTTTTTGAAAAGTTTCCAGTTCATTTTGTCCCATAAAATTAATGTTTGTTCCCTTATTAAGCTTTATTTTACCTTAATCACTATAATTAATTTTAATCACTTTCACTAATATTTTTGGCCAAAAATGAATTTTACCTTATTAGACCAAAAATATTATACTAACTACAACTTTTTATGTCTATTTTACAAAATTCAAACCACGGACGTAAGAAAATTAAGATTAATTCTAATCATGCAGACGTAGTGAGAAAGTGGGTTTTTAAAGTAAAAATGTTTCAAAGTTAAATATTTTTTAATATCCAATTCTAATATAAAAACTATTCCAATGACCTAATTTTTTTTAATATATTTATAATTGATTTATTTTATCTTTTAAAGGAAATTTATAATATAATTTAACACTAAAAACTACTTAAACAAAAAGGAAGATTTTAACTAAAATGTAGTATTTTCCACTATTAATAAAAAAATGAAACTTCTTATAAAAATACAAAAAAAATCACCCTAAGATAATTTTACAATCCCAATTCTCAAATTTAATTTATTTTAACAAATAAAATTTATTAAATTTACAAAATTTAGTTTTAAAATATGTGAATTAATAAAAGGAGGTAGAACATAGTCTTCCATGTAACACAAGATAACTAGGAGTTATGTATAGTGTAATCATAACATGGTGTTTCATAATAAGAAATATAGAAACAAAATAAATTTTATTCAAATATGGAAATATTTTAATTTATTCGGTTATTACATTCTTCAAACCTTAATTAAATTATGTCCTCACAATTTAAAATTAATCTTGATAATCATGGGATTGATATTTGAAAATAAACTATTTAAAAAAACCCCACATTGTGAATAGGGTTAATGAAACATATTATTAATAAAAGATAAATGGGTGTACAATGGTCTGGAAACTAGATTCCCTTTTAAGAGAACATAGGAGGGAAATGGAAACATGGATATAGAGGAAACATATAACAATCAAGGTATGATGGAGACTGCTAGAGAACTTGGTTAGGATAAAGTTAACAATCAAAAGGCCATAAATTACTTATGATCATAAGAGCCATTTGATTCACTGAAAAAGATGGTAATAGGAAAAAAATTAGTTTCATGATTATGTTTCTTGGAGTTGGGGAATTCTTTCACTCTCTAAGATTATATGTAAATATACTTACTTAGAATGTTTATATAAGCACAATCTTATCCTTTGGTCAATCCTTGAACTATTTTTACTTTGTCTATTAGAACAATATTCATCGTATAGTGATGTAACATATCAATATCCAAAACTAGATCCAATGTTCAACTTAATCCATTTCAAAAATGGTTAACCTTTCCAAAATATTATGATCCAACACTTTATTAACAAGCTCCGTGAATTTTTAAAATGAACTTATCTTTAGACTTTAATGAATATGAACCATCACCAAATTTTCACATTTTAAACATGTGAATAACTTCATAATATATCATCTTAAAATATGGTAATAGCTTGAATCACCATAAATCCATATAGTAAACTTGCATTATTTTTTATTATTTACATAAGACAAATGTTATTGGATATATTCCATAAATCCAATAGTGATGTAAACTCCATGAATGATATCAGAGACCACTTGTCTACAAGTTATTAATTAATTCCATGGTAGTCAGGACTTGTCAAAATCAATCCTTTCTTCATCATTTTCTCAACATCAGGAACATATTAAGGGTTGTATTTCCCTAAATAATGTGGTTTCTGAATAGTTTAACTTTCTACTGAATAAATTTTCATAGTATCATTCAGAATGTCATCTCAAATACTTAACAAAAAGTACTGGAGTGAAATAATTACATATTCCATAATCCCTGTAACCAATACATTGCTGATAGAATATTAAAATTACATAATTCTTAAATATGCATATTAATCACTCCTCTTCATCTATAATAGTTTCATAACATTACCATTATCTAATAGCATTATTTGGGTTGTATTCATTTTACCCTTGAGTCATTGATTTTCATAGTCTCACATATCCTTGGAGTTAAAGAATTGTAAATTGGAAAAAAAATTCATACCCTTGAAATCACAAGCATGGTGTCCTTTATTTCCTCATCTGTAGTGAACTCCCATTCCTTTTAAAAAAGTACTAGGGTCTTTCTTTCCATAATTATCACATGTGGGAAAGTACTTATTTCTCTTATTCCCTTCATATATATTTTTCTCTTTCATACTCTTCTCCTCTTTCATCTCTTAGAATCAATAGGACATGAATGATTATGTACCTATATCATCAGCACATGATATTATTTTCTCATATTATTAGAATACTTTGGACAATAATTCCCTTTGAAATATTGTCTTAATACCATAAAAGATATGATCCTTCTTACTCATTGCATCACATTAATTGGTGGAGTTCTCAAACCTTATTCTAGGATCCATTTCTAAACTATGGCATATACTAGATTAAATCATGACATAATGTATAATTCTAAATATGATATAGCATATAAAAAAATTATGCATTATGAATCTGAGAATCATAAAATTTGGTTATTTCGGGGAAATCATTACATTCAAATACTTTATAATGGCATGTTAAGAAAATGTGATTTATCCTCAGTGAATCCCTCTGGAGTGTAAAACCAGGTATGTAGTAAGCATTTTTATCATGTACCAATTTACACTGAGTTAGGCCTGACACACATTGTCATATTTTTTACTCCTATATACATCTGTTCTAGAACCACATCTACTTGTACTATCTAGATTGGGATATATTAATATGAATACCCACATAATCTCTACATTACCAAAATTCGAGTATGTTATTCAATACTTATCCTCAATGTCTATCTTAGGGTTATCTTCCTTAATATATGTTTTCTAAATCTAATTTACAAGGTTTCTGCTAAACATCCTTTGATACCAACGGTAAAATCATGACCTAGAAGCCCTCATTTAGTGCATTATTTTATTACATTAGGATGATTATAATGAATTGGATCTCTAAGGATCGTTCAATTCAGAAATCTTGGAAAGCCAAAATAAATACTTGATACCCATAATTCAATGGGAAATAGGAGACAAAAATATGATACATAATAAAAATAAATAAGCAGCATCCTTGTATTATTATTCAAATATTTCTTCTTCATAACTATGAGAAAGGGAAAAAAAGGATAATAGTGAGCCCAAATACAAAGTAAGTGAATTTAAGGAGGAAAAAATAATGAATCAATATGAATAAATTAACTTGGAATGGTAAATAACTGATAACACATCCCATTCAAATAACTAGATAAGTCAATATTAATATGGGAAGGAAAGAAACTGAAACACATGACACATAATCTATAAACTAAGAATATAATTCTTCCATATATGTTTCAATTAAAAATATCATGGATAATAAGAATAATAACTGAAATATCAATGAATAAAATGATTAATTATTTTATTTCATCTCTATAGCTCATGAAAAACTATACCTTCAAGACCTTTCATAAGATGGTTTAAAACAATGGATAGAATCCTATTTAATTTTTCCAACTTATTCATCTCATGATAACCTATTGATTCATCGAGGGGCAATATAATATCTGGTACTTTCCCATTATTACCAATCCAAATCATTCCTTAAATCAATTAATCAAAATAAATAATATTCCCTATCAAATAACTATAATAAATAATGAATATGATTTCATCAATAATTCCTTAGTTTTTCATAAGTAATAATAAGTTTTTTTAATGTTGATTAATGGAAAACCCTTGAAATATCGTTAAAATATTATTGTGGAAAATAATATTTAAACATTCCAAAGTTTCCCATACCAATTTGAAATATTTTGAATCTTAATTATTCATGTTGAATAAAATAAAATAAAATTAAGAATATCATGAAAATTACTAGAGTTGTGATATTCCATTTCAAAGGTTGGTGTATACATAATCTAAATGTGAATACGTGCATAATAATAAATAAGTCTCAATGGAATTCTAATTGAGATAAAAATCCATTACATTAAGTCTGACTTGTCTCATGTGACTTTGTATTCCTCAATGATAAACTTATGTTAATTATTTAACTACATCAGAACCTTTATCATGTTTATAATTACTATTATTTCACTTATTACCATGTTGTGCACAACTACATAAGCAATTATGTTTATATCGGGTATTTTGACCAAATTTGGTCCATGTAACAAAAACGGCTATGTTAAGTCAACTATTGTCAAATGGGTCATTATATAAAAATCCCCAGAATAATAATTATCATATTTATACCAAAATTATATCAATAAAACCAATTATGAAATATTTTTATGAAAAATAAATAAATGTTACAATCATGGAGACGGTAGATTGTACGTACGCATGAGCAACATTCCCATTTTTTACTGATCGTTATGGAAAGATAATAAGAAACTCTATATATTTAATAAATGATAATTATATCATAAATAATATTTTATTTAATCATATATACTAATATATATACTTATCATGATAAAATGGAATCACATCACATTGAGCAGGCAGTAGTCCATTTGTCCACAATCGACATTATCACTTTATTGTGTGAAAAAGGTAATAAATAAAATTATATAATATCTATCCAAAAATATAATTATTTTATGAATATAATATTGATTTTATTTTCATATATGTTTAATTAAAACCATCTTTTGGGCATTCCATGTATATCGTGAATGAATTATAGTGCTTTATGGAGGTGGTAGTCCACACTTCCACAAATGATGTTATCATATTTACAAAAAATGGAAAGTATATGTGTATCTATATAAAATAATTACAGAAGCATAAATACATATTAAATATCTTATATAACATATATAAATATTTTTTCGATCATAATGTTCACCATGATAGGTAGTAAGAAAAAATTAACAATCATAACTTCGTGAGGTGGTAGTTCGTTAAACACGTAAACAGTATGTTAATTACCCGTTAGATAGAAGTGTGTTTGATTGTAGATATAAAAATTAATAGAAAAAATAATAATTATATTTATTATACTGGTGTTATTTTATAAACATGGAATAATAAAAAATTAAGGGGTGTAGAAACAAGGAAATTAAAAGCTCTTGTGGGAAGATATTACCTCTTAATCTGGTAACTACTTCTAGTTTGTACTAAAGGGATTACTTAGGTGGATTTAATATGAAAGTTATGATTCTAGGTATATGGGTGTTATTTTTTATACTAATTGGTCAGATTTTGGATGATCTATAGTGGATTTAGAGGTGTGAGGAAGGGGTAGAGTGCTTTTTTTTATAGTGTCGAGGGAGTATCACTCTTGTAAATACCTGAAGGTATTCATAAATGGGTAGTATACCTTATCTAATGTGCCTCAAAAATTTAAATATATTGTATTAAATTGTAATAATGGTCTTAAAAACCATCAACCACCCAAAAATATGTGAATTTGAATAATTTTTTTCCTTAATATATAATATTCAGCAATTTTATCAATTTGGTTTTTATTAAAGCATCTAGTTTTATAACCAATGTAATTTAACCATTAAGACTACAATAAAAAGAGATTTTATATAAAATATATATCCACTACATTATTATTATTATAAAAAACTTATAAAATAGAAAACTTGTGTTTTTTTGAAATTAATCTTAAAACAACCGCTTGTGACGCACTAAAACACACCTTAAACTCGAACCATGTTAACAATGTTTTTACATTATTTGGATCAATATGTTAATTATAAAAGATCAATTAGCACATTAATAGACAATATTTATTATTTATTAAATCTTAAAAATAAATTGTAATAATATATTATTTTTATTATTTTTAAATCATTTAATAAAATATAATTTATTATAAAATAACATTAATGCCAGTTTGGACATTAATTATTTATTTTTAATTTAAAAATATTAAAAAAATTATAATTAAAATATAATATGATCAATGATGTAGAAAAAACTTTATTAATATAAAATAATAATTAAAAACAATAAATCAATAAATATTATTCACTTTTAATATTTACTGTATTATTTATTTTAGTTAATTATTAACTAAACAATCACTATATTAGAATTTCTTAAGAATTTTAATTAACAAAATCATCTCTAAAATTTAATGATAAATTATTATGATAAAACTAAACCATCTAAATTTGAACATTATATGTATATCCTAAAATATGATGTTTTTTACATATATCAAAATTTTATAAATGTTAAATGTAAGGAAAGATCCCTTTGGTCTATTTCCTTACTTAAACTTTTATAAAGGGATCTTCCATTTAATAATATCCCAATAACACATATAATTTAAACCAAGAGGGTATATTTTCATACCATTGGCTGAAAAATGTTTTTGGATTTGTTTACAGGTCATTTTGCACCTTATGATTAAGGTTTAGTCCCTTGTTTATCTTAATTTTACGTCAATCACAATAACTAATTTTAATCACCTTCACTAGTATTTTTGGTCAATAATTAAGTTAAACTTAGGAGGCCAAAAATATTATACTCATTACCATCAAGTATTTCCAATTTTGAAAATTCAAATCATTGAAGTGAAAAAATTTAGATTAACACTAATCTCGCAGATGTGGTGAGAAAGCAGGTTTTTAAAGAAAAAATGTTCAAAAGTTCAATAAGTTTTCCTATTCAATTTTAATATAAAAAGGATTCCAATGACCTAAATTGAGTTAATATATTTATAATTGACTTATTTTTACTTAAAAACTAATTTAAAATATAATTTAAAATTAATAATTATACAAACGATAGGGTGGTATTTAATTAAAATGAAGTATTTTTCACTATTCCTCAAAAAATAAAACTTCTTAGAAAATTACAAAAAATTATACCTAAGATAATTTTGAAATTATGAATTCAAAAATGAAGTTAATTTTGAAAAATAAAATTTATAAAATTTCCAAAATTTATTTTTAAAATAGATGTACCATTTAAAGTCTTTAGAGCTCAATCTTGCATGTAATGTAAGCTGACTCAGTGTTATGTGTAGTGAAAGCATAACATGTTGTTGTGTAATAAAAACTCTAGAAACACAGTAAATTTTATTATAATATTGAAATATTTTAATTTCTTGGGTTGTTACATAACACAAATCTATAATATCTAGAATAATAAACAAAATTAAAATTACTCGATTAAGTGTTATACCTCTTCATTGAGAAACCTCCTTTGGCTTACACCTTGATCCTTTAAAGGATGGTATTTTGGAAATACCATAAGTTACAGAACAAGGGTAATTAATAAAGTTTCATCTTAATATTTGTATTTACTAAGATATAAGGCACAAACTATTTGAATAAAGAAGAAAAGTATGTCCCCTTTTATAAGTGATGGGAGGGGAACCCCTGAAAATTCATAAACTATTAAAATAATGTCAATTAATTTTCAAGTTCATGTGAACCCAAATTAATACATATAATATATTTTATTATTATGAGTAAAAATGTAATCCAATAAAATTTATACAAGTTTAGGTGATTTTTTATCATGTGTCTCTTAGTTTTAGCCCCTCATTGGCCTTATTCATGATTCCCATGACATCAATGTTCTTTACTCTTTAGGGGTCATGAAAGTTACAATAAAATATAAAGTGACCCACAAGTGGAAAATTGTTGATATTATAAAACATTTCCCATTATATAGTAAATAAATAATATTTTTATGTGTTTTAAAGTATTTAATTTAATAATATTTAACATAAGATAGCATTAATGTCATTTTGGGGACTATTCACATAGTTTGACATTAAAAACCACAATATAGAAATTAAAATCCAATAGAAAACATTAAAACGTAACTAATATGTTATATTTATCTAAAAAATTCATGGAATACAATAATTTGTCCAAATTTATTACATCTAATATTTTAAAAATCATTTATTTTGTTTTTCTATCACTTGAACAAGTTTTGTGTCAGCACTTCAAAAACATTGAAGGTAGTTATTACATAACTCAGAATTAAAAAAAATACCATGATAAAAAAATTCATTCATATTTAAAATAACCATTTATAATCACATATAAACCATTCTTATCCTTATTACAAAATATTAGAGTTATTGTAACAAAGGGAGGGACATTTTGAATTTATTCTTCACTTAAAATAATATTAAGATCATTAAAAAGAAAAATGGAAATAAATTGGAAAAAATTAATATATAAGATGATAAATGTCAAAATTATCCTATATAATGATATAATGGAAATTTTTGGATATTTCTAGGCCTTATCTCATAGTTTTAACCATATTTTACATGTTTTACCCTTACTGAGATAAAAACTATTTACCACGATTACTATTCATAATGACTAAAAATAAAAGAGGAATATTTTCCAAATTTGAACCTCATGATTAAAAATATGAAATACATCTTTTGAAATTAAATTTATTGATATTTCATAAATCTATTTTATATTAAGAATGAAAAAATCCAAAAATATGTTTTTAAGAAAAATATGTTTTGAAGCATAAAAAATGATTTCTTCTTATCTTATTCTTAGTAAAAAATCATTATATTAATTTTCAAAGATTTTATTGAATATATAATCTATACATTTTATTAAAATTATTCATCAAGAGTGATTAATTTAATTTATTAATATAAAAGAATATTTTATTTATAAATATATTTTCCCATAAAAACATTTATTTTTTAATTCAATTTATTTAATCAATTTATAAACAATTAATTTTTTTAGTACATGTTTAATAATTTATTTTTAATAATTTATTTAGTCATACTCATACTCATAAAATCAACAACTTGGCAACAACTATCACATTAAATAATAATAATTCAATAGGATATCATGGTTTCTTTAGACCCTATATTGTATATAAAGATAGCTATCAAAGAAATGAAATTTATTTATAGAGAAATCTGCTATATTTACTAGACCTGGGTGCATCCCTGCTATTGTGTCACCACCACATTAAGCCATGTCTCCAACTTTTCCACCCAAATTACCAATTAACCCGCCACCTTCTACTCAAACACTCAACATACCCATCCAAAATCAACTTCCACCGGCTCCATAATGCGAGTCATCTCCCCACCCAGGGTTTCCCTCTTCCAGCGTAACCTAGGGTTTCCCTCTTCCAGCATCATCTTCCCACAGCTCACCTATGCCGAACGTCGTACTGTGACTCGTCTACCCTCTTACAGTTTCCCCTTCCAGCGCCTTCCACCAACGATTATCCATCAACCTCTACCATCGACCTCCACTATCTCCTTCCCTGAACAATCTGATTCTATTGTCATTTCAAGCCATGTTTCTCCATCTTCTTCCTCCCGCATTAATCTCAATCTACATAATCTTTATCCAATCCTAAGGTCAGAATTCCACTCATTATCTCAACCGTTCAGTCTTCGACATTACGTATATTCGATTAGGGGATTCATATTTCTTCCGCTTCTCCGATGATAAGGTGTTTCCGATTTCTTCCAGGTCAGAATTCCACTCATTATCTCAACCATTCAGTCGTCAACATTACGTATCGTCGATTAGGGGATTAATATTTCTTCCACTACTCTGAGGATAAGGGGTTTACGATTTCTTCAACTGCTACACCGTGTACCGCAAGCGTCTTCTACAGCAACTACTACCAGATCCGGCAACCTCAATCTACTCCTTTAGTTATTGGTGGACGAACAATTTTACCAAAAACATACACACAATCCCTTTCTTTGGAACTCTATACAGCTACATACTTCTGACTGAAAATATCTTTGTAAAGGTAATAATTATTTTACAGTCAACCAAACTATGCAACCTATAATATTCAACTGACTATGTATTTTACATTACCCAGGAACTGCATGACAACTAGCTTTAGATGGAGGAATTTGTTTTAGGGGAACCTTCTATCTTCGATACTGCTACATCCCCGCTGACTTCTCTATAAATTTCTACCTACCATATCTTTGTATTACTTGGATATATCATACAGGTGTACCTACATTCATATGGTCATGAAATTTACATAATTTCTTACCCAATGTGAAAAACTAAGTGTTTCAACATTTTTTATATGAAACTATTTTCATATTAGTTATACATAAATATTTAGGGATAGATTGTTCAATAGTTACCCAATTTCTCAGACATAGTGTTTTTACACATTTCATATGTATAACTATTTCCATATTTCTTATGTGTAAGTGTTTCCAGATTTCTTATGATCACCATTTTAGGCTGATATAGGTAGATTGATATTCAGAATTAGCATGTACTGAATGAATCTCAATAGGCTATGTTGTAACGCCCCGACCCCAGTTACCCAAAGTCGGTGCATTATTACGTAACATTGGCATGATCACAAAAGATCAAGTATCGAAAGACCGATTAGTTTAGTAGCCCTGGAAAAACTAGATATATTCATAAGTCTTACATTACATCATAAAGTAAAACAAAATGACCACAACATATTTTCTTCATATCCCCTCATACTATCCCTGCAGTTCATTCATAAAATACTTCTTCACATCCTGGAAAAATTAAAACATAGAAAGGGGTGATCTCAGATGCTCAGTAAGGATAACAATATAGCGGAAACTTTCATAAATAAACATAAACATTTAAGGCAATGTATAACTAAAACAAAATCCTTTTAAACATTAACTTCAGCATAATATGGAAAAAATAAAATGAAATAATTTCATTTACTTATTCACATGGATATTCTACTAGTCGAATGATCGCATGCAATATCAATAACCACTTTTATAATGATGGAATGCATAATGCCAGACTATCATAACCACGTAGCCAAGGCCTCGTGCCAAGACTACAAAAAAGTTTTTGTCAAGGCCTCATGCCAAGACACTAGTTTTTCTCATGAGACCTACCGAAGCATCGAGGAGCTATAGCGGGCTCCACCCATCACTTATTAAGTCCAATGCATTCCTCATATGAACAGGTTTAAACATATCATAAACCATAACATAATCGTATCACATAAAACATGCATAAAGGAAACATAAAATTTCCACATTTTAATCACAAGATATCAATACAACACATTGATATAAAACAATTTTCAATACCAAAATAAAAGGAAAGTAAAACATGTTATTTATTTTTCATTTTAAAAAAAGTTATGGCTTGTAGAGGAAGCCAAAACTCAGATAACGGTCACGGTGGCGGAGAAGTTGTTGTCATCGCATAAATAATACAAAACATTCCTTTTGTTGTTTAGTAAAAACGCTTCGTATAAAAATATTCCTTTTGAATAAAAGTAAAAGTCAAAGGGGTTTATACACCGTATAAAAGAAAGTTGTGTATAAAACAAAATATGCCTCAATGAAAGGAGATTGAGACGAAGTTCCATAAAAATATCATTTTTTAAAATAAAATATATCTATTATGTGTATTCACTATAATTACACATAAAGAAAGTATAACTAAAATATCGGACATAATAATATCATAACATAATTTGAAAGTAGAAGATTAACCCAAAGAACGGAAATTGGGTGAAGAAGTTCCCTTAAAAATATCATTTTATTAAATATAATAAATCTATTATGTGTATTCACTATAAGTACACATAAAGAAATTATAAATAAAATATAGGACATAATAATATCATGACATAATTTGAAAGTAGAAGATTAACCCAACGAACGGAAATTGGGTTAAGAGGTTCCCTTACCTCGTGTCCGACTTGACCTGATCATTCTTTAACCTCCTGGATAACTAACTAGAGTTAATTTATACTTGCTTAAGAACATTTTTCAAGTTCATTATTACTTTTTTATCACTTATTACCATGTTATGAACATTATGTAATTATTTAAGTTAATAACGGTCGTTTTTTTGATCTTTGGTACTTGAGTCAAAAATAAATTTCCTATAATTACAAGTTGTTCATGTGGTAAAATATCCATTATATCCAGAATTATATTCATGATGTAGATATAAAATATATCATATATATCCAGTATATACATGCATTTATAATATTACATAACATTTAGAGGTAAGAAATGAAATGCAGCGTTCATGGAGACGGTAAGTCGTACGTACGCATGAACGCTACTTTCATTTCTATTTCGTATTTTAATGGAATTAAACATAATGATATAAAGTTATATTATAATTCCAGTATAATATCATGTATAATATAATTTACTCCATCCTTTATACCTCCCACATATGGCATTAATGATTCAAATCACTTTGAGGGGGCGGTAGTCCGCACTTTCTAAAATGAAATTGTCGTGTTTGAACAACATGAAAAGCATAAAGTTATGTTTTAAATATAAAATACATAAGTATAGAGAGGAAATAAATATAATATATATCATAAATAAATATAGTTCTATCATAATTTCCACCATTATAGGTGGTAGGAGAAGATAGAACAATCATTGCTTCGTGAGGCAGTAATTCATCATCCACGGAAACAGTATGTTCTTTAACCATTAGACGGAGGTGTGTGTAAGTGTAGCTATAATACCTATAATAAAAACATAATAGTATATTGAATATACTATTGTTGTCAGAAAAGAATGGAATAAAAAGAGTTTAGGGGGTTGGAGAAGCAAAATAAAACAAAAGAACATAAAAGAACACATTACCTTAAAATCTGATAACTCTTTTTTATTTGAGACAAAGGATTCCTTGGGAAGACTTATGCCCAAATTGAGGCTTCTAGGAGTAATAGAGGGAAGTTGAGAGAGTATTTGGGAAGAGTTTGGCCGAGCCACATGGATTTTAAGTTGTGAATAAGGTGGTAGAGGTGGGGGCCTTTTAAAAGAGGAGAGGAGGGGCACTCTTGAAAAGATTGAAATATTACTTTATTATGAAATTATTTTCGGATTCTAAAGGTCCCACAATGATATATTTCGAGGATAATGTGATAAGGGTTCTAAATATTCTCATACAATAGGTTTTTCACAAAATTAATTCTTATATTTTACATAATCCTTTCATTTTATTTAAATCGTTAATTAATGAGGTAATCGCTGCATCATCAAGGTGTCATAAAAATTTTAATATATTTAATGTCTAAATATTATAAAATAACTATCATGATGTAGGAAATCTTTTTATCTTTCCAATGAATATTTATAGTAAAAAATATGACTTGTATAACCCCTTCTAATAATTGTTTTAGTAAATCAACACATGTTTGTAACAATTTTATTTTTACTTTAAATAAAAAGTTATTAATGTCATTTTCTTACCCAAGTGGCTCCATGGGGTCCCCAAGTTGACCCATGGATTATCTTGGTCTTTCATGACTTACCCAATAAGTTTAGGACAAGTGTAAAGGTAATTTCATGTTATTATAACATTATATTTACCTTAAATTAAACTAATTACCCTTAATCGTGATTAATAAAACTTAAAAGTTACTATTCACAAAAAAATTATTTTAATCCCATTGAACCACATTTTAAATCATAACAACAACCATGTATGTCAGATTTTTGAAATTCAATTCATATAAGCGGTAATGTTTCATTTAAATGAAAAATCAGTTTTTTAACTACCACTTAGTGGTTTCACTATTCATCAAAAATTGAAGTTTTTCAGAAAAATACCAATAATTAATCCTAAGCTATAATTGATATTATGAATTCAAAAATGATGTATATTTTAAAAAATTCCAAACATATAAGTTTCATTAATTAATTTTTTAATTAATTCCCATTTTCAAAACAAATTGCGTGTTTTTAAGAAACAATATCAATCAAAAGATTGGCAATTGTTTATGTCCAATTTCAAAGTAAAATTAATTCTAATGACCGCCATTCAATAAGATGGTAAGAATATATTATAATTATACTTTAAAACCACTCAATAGTATATTTTATCACTATAATTTATTTTTATTGAAAAGGTTGTTTTTAAGTATTTTTTTCTATTCATAGAAAATTGGAAGTTCTTAGAAAATTACAAAAAATTCATCTTAGGATAATTTCGATATTCCGAATACGAAAATGAAGTACATTTTGAAATATAAAATTTATATAATTTCAAAAAGTGGTTATTAATATTCATAACGGCTACTTTGATTAGTTGCAGTGTGTTAGAGCTTGAGGTTGCGTACAACACATGTTGCGCTATTATTCAAAGAGAAGTGTACCATGGAAGCTTGGGGTGTTACATTCTCCCCTACATAAATAAATTTCATCCTCGCAATTTCTAGAAAACTACCACATGAAAAGACTCGGGTGATTCTTCATCATAAGTCCCTCGGGTTCCGACGTTGCCTCTTCCATCTTATGGTTTCTCCATAGAACTTTTACCAGATGAGTCGGCCGGTTTCTCAGCACTTGTTCTCTTGTATCAAGAATCCTGATGGGCTCTTCGTAATAATACAGATCAGGTTCCAGTTCTAATTCCTCATTGGTGAGTACATGCATTGGGTCATGCATGTATTTTCTCAACAGTGATATGTGGAACACATCATGAATTTTGGAAAGACTTGGCGGCATTGCCAAACGGTAAGCTGCAGCCCCAATTTTCTCTATAATTTCAAAAGGTCTGATATACATGGGACTCAATTTACCCTTCTTACCGAAATGTATAACTCCCTTCCATAGCGATACCTTCAAAAAAACATGATCTCCCACCTGAAATTCCAAATCCTTCCTTCGGTTATCATCATAGCTTTTCTGCCTACTTTGAGCTGCTTTAATGCGGTTTTGGATTACCTTCACCTTTTCCATCGTTTCCTCCACTAGTTCTGGGCCTACAAGTTTTCTTTCACCAACGTCATCCCAACAGGTTATTGTGCGACATCTCTTTCCATATAATGCTTCATATGGTGCCATCTGAATACTTGAATGGAAGCTATTGTTATAAAAAAATTCTACAAGAGGTAAGTATTGATCCCACATACCCTGAAAGTCAAGTGAGCATGATCTCAACATGTCTTCTAAGGTTTGAATAGTCTGTTCTGATTGTCCATCGGTTTGAGGGTGGTAAGCAGTGCTCAAACGAAGTTCAGTGTCCATGGATTTTTGAAGAGTTTTCCAGAATCTTTATGTAAAACAGGGATCACGATCTGAAACAATCGATAGGGGTAATCCATGAAGTCTTATAACTTCGTTAACATACAGTCTTGCTAAACGTTCAAGTGGTAAATCTTATCTTATATCAAGAAAATGTGATGACTTGGTAAAACGATCAACAATGACCCATATTGCATCATTCCTTCTATGAGTCTTTGGTAGTCCCATGACAAATTCCATCATAATATTATCCCATTTCTACTCAAGTATGGGAAGATGTTGCATAACTCCTCTAGGAAGTTGCCTCCTAGCTTTCACTTGTTGACAAACCATGAATCTTGACACAAAATCAGAAATCTCCCTCTTCATGTTGTCCCACCAAAAATGTTCCTTCAAATCTCTATACATCTTAGTGCTACCATGGTGTATAGAGTAATTGGAACTATGATCATCATAAAATAATTCCCTCTTTAAATTAGGTATACCGGGAACACAAAGTCTCTTCCCAAATTTCAAAATTCTATCTTCATACACAAAGTCACTCAATCGCCCATCATTCATAGCTCTAATCTTCTTTTTCAAGTTTTCATCATCGTCCTGAGAACTCTTTATCCTTTCTAGTAAAGATGTTTTGGAATCCATTTGAAAAAGTTTTGATGTTTCACCTTCCATTGTTATTCCCATGTCCATCTTCACTAGATCCATGAAAATAGGATCCCTTTCAATTCTCATATTGTTCAAAACTCCATGATCTTTTCTGCTCAAAGCATCTGCCACCTTATTTTCCTTCCCCGGGTGGTAGTGTATTGTGGAATAATAATCCTTGAGTAATTCAAGCCATCTCCTTTTCCTCATGTTGAGTTCTTTTTGTGAGAAAATATAATTCAAACTCTTTTGATCATTATAAATCTCACATTTTTCACTATATAGGTAGTGTCTCCATATCTTCAAAGAAAAGATCATAGCTACTAACTCGAGATCATGAGTAGGATAGTTTTGCTCTTGAATTTTTAGCTATCGTGATGCATAGGCAATAACACTATCATTCTGCATAAGGACGCAACCAAGTCCTTTCTTCAATGCATCAATATAAATAATGAACCCATCATTCCCCGATGGTAGAGTCAATATAAGAGCATTGACTAATCTTCTATTCAGTTCTTCAAAACATTCTTCACACTCTTTTGTCCAAACTAATTTAACCCCTTTACGTGTCAGCTTTGTTAATGGGTTATCCAACCGAGCAAAATTCTGGATGAAACGTCGATAATAACCTGATGAACCAATAAAACTACGTACCTCAGTTATACTCGTCAGTGCTGGCCATTCTTGGATTGCCTTGGTCTTAGAAGGATCGACAGAGATTCCATATTTGGAGACAATATGGACAAGAAAAGAAATCTCCTGATGCTAGAATTCACACTTGCTAAACTTCCCATATAATTCATGTCTTCTAAGAGTATTTAGAATAATGCACAAGTGATTTCATGATCTTCATAGATTTTGGAGTATACAAAGATATCATCATTAAATACCACCACAAACTCATCGAGATATTCCTTGAAAACTCAATTCATTAGATCCATGAATACATAGGGTGCATTAGTCAATCCAAAAGGCATTACTATAAACTCCTAATGCCTGTACCTGGTTCGAAATGCTGTCTTTGAAATGTCTTCCTTCTTCACACATAATTGATGGTATCCAAATCGAAGGTAAATATTTGAAAAGTATTGAGCTCCATGTAGTTGGTCAAATAAATCATCAATTTGAGGTAGGGGATAATTGTTCTTTATTGTTATATCATTGATCTCCCTGTAGTCAATGAACAACCTCATAGATCCATCTTTCTTCTTAACAAAAAGGACAGAGGCTCCCCATGGAGAAACACTAGGGAAAATAAATCCTATATTACTCAATTCCTCTAGTTGTTTCTTTAGTTCAACTAATTCCACAGTGTCCATTATATAAGGGGTCTTCGATATAGGCCTTGATCTAGGAATTAAATCAATGGAAAACTCAACTTCTCATTCTGGAGGATGTCCACGTAAATCTTCTAGAAACACATCTACATATTCTCTCGCAATAGGTAAATCCTCTATTTTAACATTCCTTCCCTCACCCGCATTTATTTCATTCTCTTCCTCCCTGATAATTGAATGTAGTTGAGCCATTGAGGGTGGATCTAGATAAGAATTAGGTGGCGATGATTCTGGTCTAAAGATAAGGTGTTCCTTATCATCATCATCAAAAATCATAACCTCCTTCTTCTTACAATAAATCTTTGCATCGTGGTCTGAAATCCAATCCATTCCGAGGATAATATCAAATTCAATCATGGGTATGACGATGAGATCAGTAGATAAATAACATTTATATGCCCAAATGGGGACTTATTGACAAAACTTTGTAGCAATGATACTTCCCCTAGGAGTTTTGATTGAAAATTCTCTTATTAAATCAAATTGGAAATATCTAATTTTCTTAGCAAACTTGGAAGATATGAAACAATGTGATGATCCAGAATCAAATAATGCATTTTCTAAACTTGAGGAAACCATTAAATTACATGACACCACGTCTTTCGGAGCTTCATCCTCAGCAGTAGTGATAGCATAAGCTTGGCCTTGATCCCTTGGCCTCTTTTGAGGTAAGTTCCCCTAACGCTTAGGGAATTCATTTGCATAATGTCCCATATCTCTACAATTATAGCATTCCATATTGATAGCAACTCTATTTCCCTTGCAATCATGATCTTGGTGGCCTTTCTCACCACACTTGTAACAGACTCCCATTCCCTTCAAGCAAGTACTGGGGTGTTTATTCCCAAATTTACTGCAGGGCTAATATTCAACTTTTCCCTTCTTCCCCTTATTTCCATTTCCAGATTGATCATAAGATCTCTTCTTCTCTTACTTTTCTTTAAAGTCATAAGACTTAGATAATTCATTTTCCGTCTTCATAGCACACGAGACAATATCTTCGTACAACGAGAATGTTTGTGAGACTAATGCTCGATGGAGAAATCGTTTTAACCCGACAAAGAAACGATCAATCTTACTTCTTGGGTTATGTATATAATCTTCAGCATGCCTCGCTAACCTTGTAATGTTATCCTCATGCTTTGCGACATTCTCATCCCCCTTCTGCCTCAGACTCAGAAATTGTCTTTCCATATCTTCTCAAGGGTCATGTGGGAAGTATTTCTCTATGAAAATTTCCTTAAAATCCCTCCATTCCATACTTGATACTTCTTTATCTTCCTTTGTGTTTTGAGTCAGTGACCACCATTGATCGGCATCTCCAGTGAGGTGGTAAACTGCCATGACAACTTTCTCCATTTCGCTACTCCCCAAGGCGTGGAAAATTTTCTCTAAGGAGTTTATCCATTGCTCAGCTACTAATGTATTTTTACCCCCATTAAATTTTTGCAGTTATTGCCTCATGAAATGATCTAACATTGATCCTCCACATTGTGGATCAGGGTGCTCCATACGACTAAGGTTATTATTCATAACCTGAGTGAGTTGTCCTAGTATCGTGATAAGTTGATCAACACCAGTTGTATCACCATATCCACTATAATTATATTTAGTATGAGGGAAATCCCTACATAGAGTTCGTGCATTGATACGGTTTCCATTCCTTCCACTAGGCGCCATTTCTAAACAATGGCATAAACTAGATTAGTTTATTAATAGAAATGCATAATTCCATACTTGTAAAACACTTAACATAAATTAAACAGTTTATGGATATAATCCATAATCATAAAAATGTTTTCTTTGAGGAATTATATACTCATAAACCCTTCATAATCGTTTGTAAAGAAAATGAGAATAATCCTAAGCATATCCCCCGAGAGTGTCGTAACCAAGAGTGCAGCAAGGCCCGTTGTTGTGCACCAGTTCCCGTTCGAGTCTAGCTCAAAGCGGTGTTTTTGGGTTTTACCCCTAGGTACATCTGTTCCAGATCCGCCTCTACCTGCTCGTATCCAAACAGGGATGAATTTCTCAGAAAACTCACAAAAATCTCTATAATACCAAAATTCTAGGAAGTTCTTCTATACTAAACCTCAAAGTCTATCTTAGGTCTATGTGCTCTAATCAGAGTTTATCTAAATCTAGCTTCCAATGTTAGTACTAAAATGCCTCTGATACCAAGTGTAATGCCCCGACCCCAGTTACCAAGAGTTAGTGCATTATTACATAACATTGGCATGATCACAAAATATCAAGTCTCAAAAGACCGATTAGTTTAGTAGCCTTGGAAACACTAGATATATTCATAAATTTTACATTACATCATAAAGTAAAACAAAAATACAACAACATATTTTCTTCATATCCCCTTATACTATCACTATAGTTCATTCATTAAAAAATTCTTCACATTCTGGAAAAATTAAAACATAGAAAGGGGTGAGCTCAGATGCTCAGTAAGGATAACAATATAGCGGAAACTTTCATAAATAAACATAAACATTTAAGCAATGTATAACTAAAAAAACATTTTAAACTTGAACTTCATCATAATATGGAAAAAATAAAATTAAACAATTCCATTTAATTATTCACATGGATATTCTACTAGTAGAATAATCACATGCAATATCAATAACCACTTTTATAATGATGGAATGCATAATGCCATACTATCATAACCACGTAGCCAAGGCCTCGTGCTAAGACAACAAATACGATTTTGCCAAGGCCTCATTCCAAGACACTAGTTTGTCTCATGAGACCTACCAATGCATCAAGGAGCTATAGAGGGCTCCACCCATCAATTATTAAGTCCAATTCATTCCTCATATGAACAGGTTTAAACAAATCATAAACCATAACATAATCGTATCACATAAAACATGCATAAAGAAAACATAACATTTCTTCATTTCAATCACAAGATATCAATACAACACATTGATATAAAACCATTTTCAATACCAAAATAAAAGGAAATTAAAACATGGTATTTTTTTAATTTTAAAAAAAGTTATGGCTTGTAGAGGAATCTGAAACTCATATAATGGTCACGGCAGTGGAGAAGGTGTTTTCACCGCATACGTAAGACAAAACTTTCCTTTTATCATTTAGTAAAAATTCTTCGTATAAAAAGATTCCTTTTGAATAAAAGTAAAAGTCAATGGTGTTTATACACCGTATAAAAGAAAGTAGTGTATAAAAAAACTATGCCTTAACGAAAGGAGATTGAGATGAAGTTCCTTACAAATATCATTTTTTTTAAATAAAATATATATATTATGTGTATTAACTATAAGTACACATAAAAATTTATAAATAAAATATAGGACATAATAATATCATGACATAATTTGAAAGTAGAAGATTAACCCAAAGAACGGAAATTTGGATAAGAAGTTCCCTTAAAAATATAATTTTTTTAAATAAAATAGATCTATTATGTGTATTCACTAAAATTACACATAAATAAATTATAAATAAAATATAGGACATAATAATATCATGACATAATTTGAAAGTAGAAGAATAACCCAAAGAACGGAAATTGGGTTAAGAAGTTCCCTTACCTCGTGTCCGACTTGACTCGATCATTCTTTAACCTCCTGGATAATAAACTAGAATTAATTTATACTTTCTTAAGAACCTTTTTAAATTTCATTATTCCTTTTATATCACTTATTACCATTTTAGTAACATTATTTAATTATTTAAGTTAATAACAGACGTTTTGTCGATCTTTGGTACTTGAGTCAAAAATAAACTTCTTATAATTACAAGTTGTTCATGTGGTAAAATATCCATTATATCCAGAATTATATTCATGATTTAGATATCATATATATCATATATATTCAGTATATACATGAATTTATAATATTACATAACATTTAGAGGTAAGAAATCAAATGCACCGTTCATGGAGACGGTAAGTCGTACGTATGCATGAACGCTACTTTAATTTCTATTTCATATTTTAATGGAATAAAACATAATTATATAAAGTTATATTATAATTCCAGTATAATATAAAATATAATAATATTTACTCCATCCTTTATACGTCCCACATATGGCATTAACGATTCAAATCACTTTGAGGGGGCGGTAGTCCGCACTTCCTAAAATGAAATTATCGTGTTTTCCCAACATGAAAAGCATAAAGGTATGTTTTAAATGTAAAATAAAAAAGCATATAGAGGAAATAAATATAATATATATAATAAATAAATATAGTTCCATAATAATTTCCACCATGAGAGGTGGTAGGAGAATATAGAACAATCATCGTTTCGTGACGCAGTAATTCACCATCCACGGAAACAGTATGTTCTTTAACCATTAGACTGAGGTGTGTGTAAGTGTAGCTCGAATACTTATCATAAAAACATCCTAGTATATTTAATATACTGTTTTTGTTACAAAAAAAAGGAATAAAAAGAGTTTAGGGGGTTTGAGAAGCAAAATAAAACAAAAGAACATAAAAGAATACATTACCTTAAAATCGGGTAACTCTTTTTGATTTGAGCCAAAGGCTTCCTTGGGAAGACTTCTGCCCAAAGGGAGGATTATATGAGTAATAGAGGGAATTTAAGAGAGTATTTGGGTAGAGGTTGGCCGATCCAAATGTCTTTTATGGTGTGAATCAGGTGGTAGAGGTGGGGGCCTTTTATAAGAGGGGAGGAGGGGCACTCTTGGAAATATTGAAATGTTACTTTATTATGAAATGATTCTAGGATTATAAAGGTCCCACAATGATATATTTAGAGGATAAGGTGATAATGGTTCGAAATATTCTCATCAAATAGGTTTTTTACAAGTTTAAGTCTTAGATTTTCCATTATCTTTTCATTTTATTTAAACCATTAATTAATGAGGTAATCACTGCATTATCATGGTGTCATAAAAAATTTAATTTATTTAATGTCTAAAAATTATGAAAAAACTATTATGATGTAGGAAATCGTTTTATATTTCTAATTAATTTTTATAGTCAAAAATATTACTTGTATAACCACTTATAATAATTTTTTTAGTAAAACAACACATGTTTGTAATAATTTTATTTTTACTTTAAATAAAAAGTTATTAATGTCATTTTCTTACCCAAGTGGCTCCATAGGGTCCCCAAGTTGACCCATGGATTATAGTGGTCTTCCATGACTTACCCAATATGGTTAGGACAAGTGTAAAGGTAATTTCATATTATTATAACATTATATTTACCTTAAATTAAACTAATTACCTTTAATCGCGATTAATAAAACTTAAAAGTTACTATTCACCGAAAAATTATTTTAATCCCATTGAACCACATTTTACATCCTAACTACAATCATGTTTGTTGGATTTTTGAAATTAAATTCATAGAAGCGGAAAATTTTCATTTAAATGAAAAATCAGTTTTTTAACTACCACTTATTGGTTTCACTATTCATCAAAAATTGAAGTTTTTCATAAAAATACCAAAAATTCACCCGAAGCTATAATTGATATTCCAAATTCAAAAATTATGTCTATTTTACAAAATTCCAAACATATAAGTTTCATTAATTAATTTTATAATTAATTCCCACTGTCAAAACAAATAGCGTGTTTTTAAGAAACAATATCAATCAAAATATTGACAATTGTTTATGTCCAATTTCAAAGTGAAATTAATTCTAATGACCAACATTGGATAAAATGGTAAAAATATATTATAAGTATACTTTAAAACCACTCAATAGTATATTTTATCACTATAAATGTTTTTGATTGAAAAGGTTGTTTTTATGTATTTTTTTCTATTCATAGATAATTGGAAGTTCTCACAAAATTACAAAAAAATTCAACTTAGGATAATTTCTAAATTCCGAATACAAAAATGAAGTCCATTTTGAAATATAAAATTTATATAATTTCAAAAAGTGGGTATTACTATTCATAATGGCTACTTTGATTGGTTGCGGTGTGTTAAAACTTGAGGTTGTTTACAACACACGCTCCTCTATTATTCAAAGAGAAGCGTACCATGGAAGCTTGGGGTGTTACATATGTGGTTTGACTACTTTAACATGGCCAAGGTATTATTCAAAAACCATGAGTTTAAATATGGGATGAGACGAGTTTCGATTATGTATTTCTTCTTAATAAGTGTTTCCATATTTCTTATGGAAAACTATTTTCGGATTTCTTATGATCACAATAGGATGTTGATATGGTAGTTTGATATGCAGTATTAGTATGTACTGAATGAATCCCTATAGAATATGAGGTTTGACTACATAATATGGCCAAGGTAATCTTTATTATTATGTCTTTCTATTTTTAAACATTATTGTATCTGTAGGTTAACTTGTTGGATGATTTTTTTGGTGCTCAAACTCCAAGATCATTAGCTCTTATTCCACATCTATAAATCAGAAATAAAAATCGAGGTAAAACAAAAACTTTATTTTCTTGAATTTTTTTTATGATGGGTCATGAAGCATTTAACATCTAAATGTAATACTTAATAAAACTATATTTATAGTCATAATCATGACTTCAGTGAACCATTCCACAGTGGTGATGTAAGGTTTTGATCCTGCATACTAGGTGACATGATGGACTAACACTAGATTTTTTTGGAATATAGGATTAGTGACATATTATGGAGCTATTGATCATTATATTTTATTTGAGTTATTAGTTACATTTAGTTATACTAAATATGACTTGAAATTTATTAGACCAGTGGATCATTTTTTATAGTTGTGGATATTGAATTTTCTATAAGTAGTGGATTGGATCCTGTGTTTTATTTCACAACTGGAATTTTTTTTAGAGTAGTGTTACATGTTATTTATATGAGCAGTGGAACAAGCCTTTTTTTGGTAGTGGATCATGAATTTTGAAGTGGGTCATGTGTTTTATTTGAGTAGTGGATCATTTTTTATAGTATTGGATCATGTATTATAGAGCAGTGGATCATGTATTATAGTGATTGGAGGTTCTTATCTCGTCAGACAGCATGTGATCCATACATCGAGGCATGAAGACTTCTAGTTTCCCTTTCATGGGCAACCATTGGTGATTTACAAGTGATGTTTTAGTTGTATCTTTTGCATGAACATCCCACCACTATGTACTATCCATCCAAATTTTTATTTTTATGTATAAAATGATTTATTAGATGATTTTATGTTTTTCTTCTATGATTACCTATAGATACACACCGTGTGTTAGCCATTTTAGTATCCTAACATTGGTAGAAGGAAACAACTAGGTGAGGGTTTTGAAATATTTTGTGGAATCCCAATTAAATTTCCTTTACATTAGGTATGTCAATTGATATTCAATGACGTATTAAAATAATTTATTTCATGGTAACATTTTCTACGTTCTTCATTCACATATCCAAATCTTTTTCCTTTTTTCAGGGATGTTATACAGCTTGTGGATATACTTTGGTGTTTTTTGGTATCATTTTGATTCTGCATGGATGTTCTAGCATAATATATGTAGTGAGTTCTGTAAATTTTCAGTGTTCCCCCTTATCTTGTGGGTTGTCATAGCTTTTTGGAAAAGTGTTTAGTTATCTCCAAGAATCAGTTTTTATAGCTACATGTGGATTATTCAATCATCAATATAATTCATCTCCTTCTTTGAGTCACTAATCATTGCATGTACTTATTTTTCTCGATCAATATTTTTGAATCTATAATAAAAATTTATTTAAAGTCATAAGAATGACTTCGGTGAACCATTCCATGGTGGTGATGTTGCATATGCTGTTTGTGGATTGCAGATTTCTTTTTTCTAATTCTTTAATTCTGTAATTCTGTAATGCTCTATCATCAGGAGTCTTTGTTTCTACTTCTTTATTGTTCATGAATAGGTTCCTTATATGGAATATTGTCAAAAGTAATGTATGATGGTCTCCTATGGAAGCAATAAAATGTTACATGGATGGGAGACTCAGAACAAAAACGCCTTCCTTTCCAGGTTAGTAATTGAAACAAAGAAACCAGCTTCACATTTTTTCAATGTTTTCTTTATTTTTGGGTTTCAATCTAGGGAAAATCATAGTATATGCTTACATCTTGCAGGTGGGCAGTGTATGGGAATTTTATATGTTTTCCAAAACATAATTCATTCTATAATTAGTACTTCATGTGCATTTTCTTCATTCTATGACTTGATTTTCATTAAGATGAATACTCTATTGCATTATAGGAAGTCTTAGTCACCTGGATATCTATAAACTATTCATTTATTAACACACCCATAGGATATTACCAAACATTTATTCTGTTTTCATTAATTTTTTTCCAAATAAAATTATAGTTGTAACAAATGAATTGTAGTTCATGTCTGAAAATATGTTAATTACATGGAAAAATTACGGTCATGTGTGCATGGATGTGACTGAATCCATGCAATGTATTTTATACCAGTCGATGTGACTGAAAATTGTGGATTGTGGAAATGTATTAGACCTGTGGATAATTTTTTATAGTTTTGGATCTTGAATTTTCTAAAAGCAGTGGATTGGATCCGGTATTTTATTTCACAACTGAAAAAAATTATAGTAGTGGTACATTTTTTTTATATGAGGAGTGGAACAATCCATTTTTTGGGTAGTGGATCATGAATTTTGAAGTGGTTCATGTGTTTTATTTGAGTAGTGGATCATTTTTTATAGTATTGGATCATGTATTTTAGAGCATTGGATCATGTATTATAGTGATTGGAGATTCTTATCTCATCAGACGACCTGTGATCCCAACATCAGGGCATGATGACTTCCAGTTACCCTTTTATGGGTGACCATTGATGATTTTCATGTGATGTTTTAGTTGTATCTTTTTTATAAACATCCCACCACTATGTACTATCCATCCAAATTTCTATTTTTATGTACAAAATCATTTATTAGATGATTTTATGTTTTTCTTTTAAGATTACTTATAGATACAAACTATGGGTTAGCGATTTTACTATCCTAACATTGGTAGAAGGAAACAACTAGGTGAGGGTTTTGAAATCTAGTGTGGAATCGCAATTAAATTTCCTTTACTTTAGGTATGTCGATTGATATTCAATGACGTATTAAAATAATTTATTTCATGGTAACATTTTCTATGTTCTTCTTTCACATATCCAACTCTTTTTCCTTTTTTCTAGGATGTTATGCAGCTTGTGGATATACTTTGCTGTTTTTTGGTATCATTTTGATTCTTCATGGATGTTCTAGCATAATATATGTAGTGAGTTCTTTAAATTTTCAGTGTTCCCCCTTATATTTTTGGTTCTCATAATTTTTTGAAAAGTGTTCAATTCTCTCCAAGAATCAGTTTTTCTAGCTACATATGGATTATTCAATCATCAATACAATTCATCTCCTACTTTGAGTCACTAATCATTGCATGTACTTATTTTTCTCAGACAATATTTTTACATCTATAATAAAAATATATTTAAAGTCATAATCATGACTTTAGTGAACCATTCCATGGTGGTGATGTTGCATATGCTATTTGCAGATTGCATATTACTTTTTTCTAATGCTTTAATTCTGCAATTCTGTAATTCTCTATCATAAGTAGTATTTGTTTCTACTTATTTATTGTTCGCGAACAGGTTCCTTATATGGAATATTTTCCATAGTAATGTATGATGGTCTCCTGTGGAAGCAATAAAATATTACTTGGATGGGAGACTCAGAACAAAAACGCCTTCCCTTCCAGGTTAGTAATTGAAACAAAGAAACCAGCTTCACATTTTTTCAATGTTTTCTTTATTTTTGGGTTTCAATCTGGGTAAAATCATAGTATATGCTTACATCTTGCAGTTGGGTAGTGTATGAAAATTTTTTATGTTTTCTAAAACACAATTCATTCTATAATTGGTACTTCCTTTGCATTTTCTTCATTCTCTAACTTACTTTCCATTAAGATGAATACTCTATTACATTAGAGGAAGTCTTAGTCACCTGGATATATGTAAACTACTCGTTTATTGACACACCCATAGGTTGTTACCAAACATGTATTCTGTTTTTATTAATTTATTTCCAAATAAAATTTTAATTGTAACTATTGAATAGTAGTTAATGTTTGGAAATATTTAAATTACATGGAAAAATTATGGTCATGTGTGCGTGGATGTGACTGAATCCAATATGAAAATTAGGGGCAATCACTTTTCAGTTTCACTAAATTGTTGGAAATGATATGATACTCATCTACAATTTTTAACATTTCTTATCTGTTCATTGAAAATAAACAGGTTTTAGACATATTTGTGGACTGTGGTTTTACGTTTGTAGCAATAAAAAATTGGAACGGACCTATCTCCAGCAATCCTATAGATCCATGTCAAACCTCTAGCTAGCTCCAATTCCCTATTTGTCAAGATTCTATATCATAGGTAGGATATCCCTGTTCTTCAAACCTGGGAATCTCTACTTATTTTCCAGGGTATATTGTGTCTTCTAGGGACATTTTTGTTTATAAGAACCATCCATTGTGTGTTTTGGTTGTGTTTAACATAGGTTTTTCGATAGTTTTACTATTTTTGTCATACCTTATCTTTGGAATCACTGATTAATTTTAGTAGTGGTAAGTCGTTCTACCTTTACTTTCCATCATTGAGTGATATTAAGGATAATGGTCTGGAATCCCCAAAACATCACGTTTTAAAGGTCTTAACAATCCCAATCATTATTTTCCTCTGTTTTTGAGTCCATTTCTATATACTTGTGGCAGTTGTTATGAAAATAAATGAATTTGAATTATCAGGTACATGTTGCCCAGAATTTTAGAAGACATTGGTAAAAGTGAGCAGAAATGAGTTTGTATTTCCAGGTATCAGTGCACGGTTTTGTTCTTTTTTTTTTGTATCTTATTCTTTTTTAGAATTTGATTATGATTCACTTTATTATTTACTTCAACCAATATGATGTCAGACATTTCTGTAACTTATTTCCTGTAATCGTATCATATGGATTCTCTTTTTTCACATTATCATTTACATCATATATTATTTGAACTTTATTTTTGATAGAATTAGTAGTATAACAGCCTATAAACTTATTGACCCTTAAACTGTGTTCTCCAGCAACAATGCTAATTTTTTTTAAGGTCCATAGAGTACCATATCAATTTATCTTCTTATAAATTCACTCATACTAAATTTCATGTTATTTATTTTTATGGAATCATGCATAAATTTTCTTTTCTATATTTAGTTATTGAAACCTACCTTGAATTATTATGGATTTGCTCAACTTATTCAAAGTTATAATCTTTGATTCAAAGTATCATTAGAAACATCATGAATAAATAGTTGAATGCTTGGTTTTTTCCACGAAATCCATATTTTTAATCACATTGAAGGTTTATTACCTATTGAATGTATCAATATAACTGTCTAGAAACTTGAAAAACTACAGCTACTCTACATAGACAGATGATGGCAGGATTGGGAGGCTATTGAAAGTACATTTTATTGACACGAGCTAGACTCTGGGTGGACATACTGCTATTGAAAATCATGGTCATTGTTACTGTTGTCGTTCATGTATCTGGTATTAAAATTGTATTTAAGTACTGAAACCACAATCACATAACATTCCATTGTCCTATTTCTAGGGTGACATAACAGTATAGAGTTTTTTATTTGCTAACAATGAACCATAATGTTCTTTCTTTTCAACTTATGTTTCTATGTTTCTGTTTAAATGTTTCAGCTACTTTATCCATCATTAACTTTTTTTTCCATTTATTATTTCTGTTTAACTTCATTTTACATAATTAAGTATATACTGTTACTTATTCATATTTGAGAACTATGAACACAATTTCAGTTTCAAAATATTTATTAATAAGTTTCATTGATCACTTATAAATTATTATTCAATTCTAAATCCACTTAGCATCGGTGCATGACTCTACTGAGGGAGAAGAATTCTTGCTGCCCCTACACATAGGAAAGGTCTTTATTCAACCGAGATTTTAGAAACAACTAAAGACTATTGACATTTAGTAAAGAAAAACCAAATTCAATTTGTCGTCACATATTTTTTTGATCCAATTTCATGTTGTCAATAATAATGAAATGGATATTGACTCTCTATTTTCATCTATTTATTTGATTCAATTTCATGTTCTATTATATCTATGTCTCTAATCTCTACATCCCTTATTCCATATTGTCCGATATACATGATGAATAGTTTCACTCCATTTTATTTTTTCCCGAACATCCCATTCATTCAATTTATTATTAATTCATTTATTTTCACATTTCTCATTTTCATTATTACAACCACTATCTTATATTTGATTTATTTTTTAGTTTTTTTATCTCCCAACTTACAATTATTGTGATCGAAACCGACAATGAAATAAAAATTTCTTCCTCAAAATTAAAAAATTCATATACTTTTACTCTATCCTTTTTTCTTTGTTAACTATTACAATGGTTTGTTAATATTATATGCACTCTTATTCCATTATCATACACCATTACTTTCTAATTAAAATTTATTCTGCATTATTGTTTCTTCTCAACTTTTATAAATATTAATCTCTTATTAAAAAACCAGTAATCAAATACGATGTGCAATAGCACGGGTGAGTACTAGTATATCATAAATATTAGGGTGTCATATCATATGAATATAGTTCTTTTTACCTTTATTTACTTCTATATAATATTTGTTATGGATTGGTTTTCCCTGCATAAATCTCATATAAATTGTCGTGATAATGAAATATCATTTCATATCCAGAATAATTTTATAGTCGAATATTTATGTAAGTATGCTCATCAAATTACTCTAAAATAAAATTCATCCATATAGGTCATTATACCCAGAAACTAGGGACTTATATCTCATATTATAGAGGAGGAATTTAATATTAATGACATGCCTATTATACGAGAATATACAGATTTATTTTCAGATGAACTTCTTGATCATCTCCTGAAGCATGGGTTTGAATTTCTAATTTAAATTATATCTGAATCCATGAATATCTCAAAGATTACATATAGTATGTACCATGTTGAGTTTAAATAATTAGATAATCAATTATCGGATAATAGAGGCATAGATTTTATACCCCTAAGTTATTTTCCATCGGGTAAACTAGTC
Source organism: Viscum album (assembly GCA_963277665.1). Taxonomy (NCBI): domain Eukaryota; kingdom Viridiplantae; phylum Streptophyta; class Magnoliopsida; order Santalales; family Viscaceae; genus Viscum; species Viscum album. The sequence goes on from OY728127.1 coordinate 307,356,764, forward strand.
CCCTTTGTCAAAAAAAATGATGGATCAATGTAAATTTTTATTCATTATCATATTCTAAATAAAATCATGATCAAGAACAAGTATATATACCCCATATTGATTATTTTCTCAAAAAACTTTCTAGATCTGAATACTTCTCAAAGATTGAACTTCAATCTTGATATCCTCAGTTAAGAGTTAAAAGGTAGGATATTTCCAAGACAACATTCTGTATGAGGTATGGACCCTACTAATTTATAATGATGCTATTTGTACTTATGAATTCTCCTAGTATATTCATATTTTTAATGAATAGAATCATTAAATACTACCTTGAACAATTTTTAGTGGTCTTTATATATTATATTCTTATATATTCAAAGAGATATGAAGAGTAAAAAGATCATTTTCATGTTGTGTTTAAGACCTTAGGAATAGAGAAAAATATCCCAATTTAGAAATTGTGATTTCGTTTTTCATATAGTATAATTATGAGGTTATAAAATCACAATAGATGTGATATTTACAGATCCCTAAAAAATGGATGTTATTGAACAATGTCCCAAACTGAACACATTCACTGATATCTGTAGTTTTCATGGGTTATTTGGGTATTATTGACACATTGTTTATAATTTCTCATGGATATTAAATAAATTGACAAAGTTAACATAGAATATTTTTAGGTTAATTTGGGTAGAGGAATACGAATAATATTTCATGGTACTAAAGAATCAATTGGACACTGCACCTGTACTTCTATTACCCTATAGTGGATAAGAGATTGTAATATATAGTGATGATTAATTAATGGTCTTGGGATGAATCATCATGCGTAATGATATAGTAATTTCTTATGCTTCATGGAAATTAATGAATAATGTCCAAACATGCCCAACATGTTCTTTAATGATGGCAGTAATGATCTTTTCATTAATGATTGGGTGAAATTATCTCTATGGTGAAAAGTGTCTTATATGTACTAACCATAAGGGATTTAAATATATTTCCACATAGAATAATTTTAACATGTTCCAATGGAGATATTCATAATTGATAAAATAATTTGAATTATCAGAATATTTCAACACAAGGAAGGAAAATAAGGTGGTTGATTATCTATATAGAAAATATCATGCAACACTATACATGATGAGGATTAAAATGAACTAGTACTCATGGATTTTCAATGGAGGAATCATAGATTCATAATAGAGGGTGATAAATTATACCTTTCATAAATAACTAAGAAACCATCCATTCACATAAATATCAAAGAATTGCGTAAAGATTATGTGTAGTTACAAAAAAAATATAGTGAGTATTCCATAGTTCAAATTTGATAAAGATAGAGTTGTAAGTTTTGGATGTTAGAAATGTGTCCCATCAAAACTAGAACCAAAGAGGAAACATTTAGATGATGAACATATTCCATATTTCTATACTCATGTAAGAATAATTAATATGTATAAATATCAAAAGAAGAAATTATTATGGTATAACATGAATGGGGAGATTACATAATATGTATCTCGATTCTTAGTATGCTAGAAATTTATGGCTGAATGATAGAAGTCTAAGGGTATAATGCATCCATTACCCATACCAGTAATAAAATGTAAAAATGTAACCATGGATTTCATCATAGGAATACTCAAAAACATCCAGATTCCATAATTACATCTGGGTTGTAGTCAATCAACATACAGATTCAGTTCATTTTCATGTCATCAAAGAATATTATTTTCTTGAAAAACTCCCTATGATATACATAAAGGAGGTGGTAAGGAATCATAGAATACCAATATCTATTTTATCTAATTAATATATGAGGTTTAACATGAGTCTCTAGAAAAATATTTAGTGAAAATCAAAAAATGATATGAGTTTTTGCAGTGTTTACCACACCTAGATATATTTATAGTATGATAGAACCATTCAAACTCTTAAGGATATGTCGAGACCTTATTCAATGTATTCCAAAGGATTTTGGGACCAATATCATTCCTTGGTAGAGTAATCATATAACAAAAATGTAAATTCTATTATCTAGATGGCACCATATAAGTCTGTTTATGGGAAGGAATGTAGCAATCCAACATGTTGGGATGAAGTTAGAAAAGGGAATCTGATAGGACCTAGCCTTTTGTATGAAATTATGGAGAATTTTCAAACCATTTAGTGGAATATGAAGGAAGAAAAAATTTTAAAGAAGAGTTATGTGGATAATCTTTAATGATATCTAGAGGATTGTGTTAATGAAAATTTGTTCCCCTAGATATCCCCTTAGAATAGGATCATGAGTTTTGGGAAGAATGGTAAGTTGATACCTAGGTATATTAGTCCCATTGAGATCTTTGAACATGTCAGGGTTTTAGCCTATCGCTTATAATTCCTTCCATATATCTCCCAAGCACAATATGTGTTTCTTGTATCACTTTTTTAGAGGTACATATAACACCCTTAACATGTGCTAAACTCAAAATATATTCAACTTGAACATCATATCTCATATTAGGAACAACTAGTAGAAATTATGGATCGAAGATATAAAGTACTATAGAACAATACGACTCACCTGGTCAAAGTTCTATGGAGGAATCATAAATTGAAAAAAGTATATTTGAAGATTAGGTTTTAGTGTGAGAAAATTATTGTTCTTTTTTTATTCCTAGTAATAAAATTTTGATGATGAAATTACTTTTATGTGGGGTATAATGTAATGACCCGTAATTTTAGTAAAAAAATTTCCTTTAATCCTGTAGAGTACCATGTCTAAAAAGTAACACCAAACTAAAATGAAAACCATGATTCCTTAATAAAATAAAATTATTAAATATTACTGTTATATTATACCTATAAATTTGGTCGGAATTAATATGAAGTAACCACCTTATAAAATTATTATAAATAGAATAACAAAACAAATGTCATTTTATTCTTTAAAATTCCATTTTTCATAAAAAAATTGGTTTTACGCATTATGTGTGCTAATATAAAAAATTATTCATTTTTTGTAATATGGATTTTAAATTTTTAAATAGTATATCCAAATTATATAAAGGTATCATTAATTTATTTGGGTATAAAAAATGTTTCTAGGATTAAATTGAATTACCATGATAATGGTAAAATAATTACTTTCAAAGAATTGTTTTATTAACATTTTTTATTTTTATGTAGTAAAATAAATTAATCTTTTCTCAAAAATGGATCTAATATAATGCCTGAAAATATATAAAAATAAATTTACAGTAATTTAATTGGTAATAAATGTTAAATAATATTAAGAACACTTATTGACTAAATCTCCTTTATTCTAAAAAAATGGTTTTTTAACTAATTATATGTTTTAATTTTAAAGTTAATTTTCTCATATTTTGAAATCAAATTTGAGTGAATATAGTTTAAATTCATATTTATCGCATCTAAATTTTGTAATAAGTGTCATATTTTATGTTTTCTGATAAAATAAAAACTTTTATTAATATTTAATCAAGATTAATAATTGTTGAAATGGGTTATCTAAAGTGGATAAAATTCTAATAATCAATTTTATAGTTATACCATATATAATAACTTTATTTGGTTTTTAAGTCATACACACATGTCTCACTACTATTTATCTATCTAAATCACATGAATCTCAAACAATTCCATTTATACCACCTACCTAACATTAATTTCCAATGATTTGTCCCACTTTTTCACCAATAAAAGGATCTCGCTTCCACCCATTTCAAGCCACACCTATGGTTCAATATTACAGTGAATATCTATCCAATTTAATTCTTCTATATTCCCTATAAACATTTAGTAGCATCTAACCCCAAAAAAATTTCTCAAGTCCGTCATTTACAAATGATACTTCGAGAGAAGTTCCAAATCTTTAATGTAAGTATTACTTACCCTTTAACTTTCTTTATTTTTGCTTCCTATCCACCCTCCTCCGAACACATTAAAACCATATGTATATATTGATATAATTATAAATAATTTAAAAAAAAATTATTTTATCTATGGAATAACTAATATCTATTCACATCTCATTAAGTCCTAAAATGGAAAATGTTGCTCGTAGAGCTGTACTGAATATTGTCTCCATGAACAACACATTTTATTTTTCATCTCCAACTTTCACGAATAGTTATATAAATGGGTTCTTGAGTAGATATGTAATTTATGAAATTATTTATATTTTTTAAATATAAATTATTCATTATATAACTAATATTATAAATAATCGATCAATGTAAAACTAACCACCTAAAATAAAAATACTAAGAGGAAAACATGATTTATTTATAAGTGAAAAGAAATTGAATTTTCATTAATCATATAAATATTAGAAATTATAATTAATCTCATTTATTACATTTAAATAATTTCATTATACTTTTATGATAGTGATATTATTACCAAATAAAATATTTTATATCCATATTCACACATAGATTATAACATGTTCTTGTTAGGTCAGTTAAAACACTTACATTAAAAATGATATAAATTTATATCAAGGATATATTTAAAAACGTAATATTAGATATTAAAAAATAAATTTTTTTATTATAAATATAAACATTTAATAAATTAATTAAGAAAGCATCATTTGTTCATTACAAATTACCAAAACAATCACGTCATCGACTTAATCATCATAGATAATAACTAAAATAATTTCGAAAAGAAATTATAAAATTATGAATAATTTTATATCATAAATTAAAATACCTTATATAATCAGGTTATGATGAACATTAGGTGTAAAATAGATAATAGCACCTCTATTGTGAAATAAGTGCAAAACAATCTTGTTTACTTACATCTGACATTTGAAATAGATAATTGAACACTAATATAAATTTAGAAAATAATTATAAATTAGGTTTAAAAAATATTATAGATATGAATATGTTTATGTATAGGTTATTGATAAATTAATTTATATTATACAAGATATAGAGCATGTTTGAGTAAGCAGGAATACGAGGAAATTTCTTTATGACTCACTTTCTTTTCCTAATTCATAATGATTCATTTTGAAAATGGTCTTACAATAATGATTTCATATATTCTATGATGATAAAATAATTTCACCTCTCTCTAGGAAAAATTAAAATTTCAATTTAAATCTTACCTTGACAAATTAATTATTCAAAAGAATACAATTTTGGTAATAATTCTCATCCACTTTAATAAACAATTCCTCTATTTGTCCATATTTCCTTCATTTTATTTTAAAAATGATGTTTTGTTACTATTTTTATGATCTCATCTTTTAAAACTGGTTTTTCTAAATATTAAAATGTTTTTCCATCCATTAATAATAAAATGATTTATTTTTCACTCCAAATTCAATTTAGTTACCTTTATATCTTTTCAAAGAACTTTTATTAATGATTATTTTTAAGGATTTTTTTTTAATTTTTTCATTTCATATCTTTAAAAGTAAAATTATAATGTTATCTGAAACATATTTAATTATGATAATATTTAAAAAAATCAACAAACACTTTTATGGTTTCACTACAATGTTCCTCCTTATCTTAAAAGAATTTATTTCCTTGGAAATCATATTTCATGAATCACCCAATAAATGTTATTTTGAAATATTTTTTTTGGGTGATTGAATTTCGGATATCAATAATTTTTATACTCAAAATCAATTTTGGTGATACCACGTGGAAATTTTGTGAAAATAATTTTTCATACCATGATTTATTTATGATGTGATGAATGAACCCTATTTTATTCTCATTGGTTTTCATGATATATTAAAATGATTGAAATATTATGGAAAACATATGTATGGATGATTGAAGGGTGGCTTCTTATATCTCCGTCCAATTAATTTTATAATGTTTTTTATCTCAAGAGATAATGTATCATGAGCCTTCATAAATATTTTCACAAACTAAAGGTCGAGTCTTCTTGGATATTCTCACAGACTAAAGTGTGGTCGTTCATCAATATTATCATAATATAATGATACCTTATCCATATATGTGTTCAAAATATCATTATTAATATATGTCTTAAGGAAATGATACATTTCCATTCCATATTATTACGATTATTGTAACATCCCCTGATATATCACTCTCTCATGTGACCATAATGGGTTTCTTACTAGACCTCAAGCATGCCTACCCATACGGAAGAGGCTTTTGACTAGAAATGGGGTGTGAGGAATATAGTGGGGTGACTATACCCCTTGGTATAGAGTTACAACATTGTATAAAAATCAAATAATAATAATAATAGGGTAACATGGAACAACAGGAACCATATATCAAACAATTGGAAAGTAAAGTAGAAACTAAAAACCAATAACAATGAATCGTGTAACAGATAGATGAGATGTATCATAATTATAAAACTGAAAACAATACAAATATATGAATCATAAAAAACAAAATAACCCTAAAAGTCCCTGATCTCAAACCCCATGTCAGACCCATATCCAAACTCCATCCCATCCATCAAGCAACAAAATTAGCAACATGGTCCCTTTCCCTCATCAAAACTTGTATCCATGTAATTTACTCAACTACCAAATAGAGTCTTGGATATGGTGTGAGTAAAACACAATTGTTTGAAACCATCATGTCCAAGTAAATCTAGTATAATAATAATTGTATAAAATAAAGTGATAAATAGGTGTATTAAATAATCAATTTATATAGTAGACCAAACAACCTTCTTTGGCAACATACTAGAATGTATCTGAGCATTTAACACAACCACTCCAACCATAACCATAAACTATATAATAAACAAAAAACTATGAATATCCCTTATTATAAACATTTCATAATCTAGTAATATCCTTATATACAATCATTTCAGTATAAATTGGGCTAATCCCACCATATATACATTTCAACATGTGTCACTTGGCATAGCCTGCTATATAATTATTTCAACATGTACCATTGGGTATAGTATACTATATAAGAATTCCATATTCTAGGAAAATCCATATATAAAATCATTTAAACATGAACCCAATAAGTCATAATATAAATTATATCTCAATATCACATCATAATCCTCAATGGTTAGTTATGCAAATTACCATTTTTATTTTGATTACAATTTGATTTATTTATCAATTTATCATCATTCATATCAATAGAACATAAGCCCTTACCCAAATGATTCTATATAAAGCAACAACTTACATTATCATCTCATGAAAAACACACTTTAAACTATTATTCATGTTATTATTATTTAAAATTTCTCTCACCCAATAGGTTTCCATAAACCAGGTTACAACAATAATTGGATCTAAAGGGATCTAACCAATATTATAATCCATGAATTTCTATTTATTAATGAATAAATTAATTAAAGTTCTTGTTATGTTAGTGTAATCAAAATATTTCACATACATGAAAATTAAACATACCATAGGGTTAGGTTTACACACCAAATTTTATCCATGATTAACACAATACTTCCAATAGAAAACTAAAACACAAACGAATGCACATAAGATTTCCAGAAGAACCTAGATCAACCCAAGTCAAGATAAAAACCCAAAACAAATAAGGGTCAAAAGACTCCACCACGACAACAAGTAATGTTGGAGGAGAAGGGAAACCTAACTAGAAATACTCACTAGGGATATTATGCATGATTCGGATATTGGGAAGGTATGGAAAGATTCAAAAATCTCCCAGAATTCAACTAGTCTTGATAGAGGAGAGGGATTCACTAAATGAATGGAATAGTTATTTGAACATCCCACTTAAAATTTATGGTTCCAAGGAATACATGTTGTGTAATCCTTTACGATCATGTGTTTCCTTATTTTTGAGTTATGCCAAAAAAACCCAAAATCTTGGGTTAATATTTATCCCAATATACATTTACACGATTTTAATTATATTGATGATGTGTAACCACTTCACATCTTAAACCATTTCATGATATGTGTCTGGTTACAGTTACAAATCATGTAAGATATAATCAGTGTGTAATTGTCCAGTGAGATGTTTTTATCCCATCTTCTATGAAAGTACCAAAACCACCCATGAAGCCTTCCAAACTCATGGGAAAACATCATATTCCCATTTAACACATTTATATAAGGACTCTATTAATTCAAATAAAGATACATCCTTAAAAATTAGATCATTTTCCTACCAAAAAATGATATTCATCTCTAAAAAGTACTTATCCACCAAGGTTTAAAGACAAGGTAAACCCCAATGAAATATACATAATGAAAAACTAAAATAGGGATGTAGTTGTAAAAAATTTGGGATATTCAACCTCACCACTATATAAAATCTCATCCTCAAGCTACTCCAAGAATCACTATGGGGTCACGGTGAAAAAGCCTGGCCACTGTGCTTGCATATCAAAATCCATATCCCAAGTCTCCTAAGGAACATTCCCATTATTCGACTTCACTCAAATAAGAGGTATAGTAATACCTCAGAGATAATTCTCACTATGGTCCATAATCCATTTCGGATTCTCCTTAAAGGACGTATTGTCACAAATCTCAACATCCTCAATGTCGACCACATGAGAAGGGTCAAGATAATATCTATGAAGATTTTACACATGAAACATTTCATTAATTTAAGTATATCACTATGGAAGGGCTAATTGGTATGCCACTATATTGACTATATCGACTTTCTCTAATGTCCGGAAAAACCTGGGCACTAGCTTCCCTTATTTCTTGATACAGTGTTTCCCCATCCTAGGTGACACCCTAAGGAAAACATGATGACCAACCTGAAACTCCATATGTCATCTCTAATGATCAGTTTATTATTTCTTCCTAATATGCAAGTTCACCATCAAACTCATGATTAAATGAACCTACTAAGATGTCTCATGCACAATACTAGGACTAATAAGCACTGAATCACCAACCTATAATGAAAAAAGACACAAACGACATGGTATTCCACACAAATCCTCAAAAGGTTACATTTGGATTGATGCCTTAAAGATGTTTATAGATAAAAACTCTAGGATTTTTATATTATACTCCCTTAAATTATAGAAATCCAAAACACAATATTGAAACATATCCTCAAGAACCTAAATTGTAATCTTAGATTGGTCGTCAGTTTCAGGATGATATGTCATGCTCAAAATAACCTTTGATCCCAAATACTCCTAAAGGACCTTCTATAACACCAACATGAATCAAGGAACTCTATAAGAAATGATAATACTCATAATACCATGAAATCAAACTATTTCATGCACTTATAGACTACACAGATCATCAATAGTAAAGTTCTCCCTGTTAAGTAATATGTGAGATAACTTTGTCAGTGGATCTATGATCACCCATACTAAATCATTATTACAGGTTTTCTTGGGTAATCCTATCAAAAAAATTGTAGATACATCTTCCCATTTCCACTCATAAATGGGTAGAGGCTTAAATAGACCTATTGTCTAATGATTCTCAATTTTCACATACTGACTGGTGAAACGCCTTTACAAGAATCTTTCTACCTAATTCATTATTCCTCACCATCAATAATTTATAAAAATATCATGATACATATTTTTCAAACTAGAATTTACCACCCATCTAGGTGTTTGAAATTCTCTCATTAGCTCGTTTTTTAGCCCATAAAAACCCATAATCATCCATGGAAAAGAAGATAATCTTCACTACCAATAGACCATCTTTATAGTGTCTCCCCACCATATAAGTTTCCCTCAGATAAAATATTACCAGATTAGATAACTTCTATGTCTTTAAAAATTATAAAAGTATAGGTATAATAGATTTTGTAGTCATATTTTCTCATCATTGAGACTCATGAATATTAATATGCATTTTTGCAAAGCATTCCGTCATCTGCCACTTGTCGCAAGACTTCCATTATATGTTTGTATTCATCTTCTAGATCAAAGCATTGGCAAAAAAGTTACCCTTTCAAAGTGTATAAGCCAACTAAAATTTGAAATACTACAGATACACAACTTACCTCCTTGGTTAAAGGTTTAGGTACAACTTAGAAAAATATATACTTGAGGCTCTTGTGGTTTTTGCACACCAAAAACCTCTCAACCATAACATAGTGTATACAACATCTCAAGGAATTTACCACCAAGGATAACACCAAATCATCAATTATAAAATTCCTATCATGTTGTCTCATATGTCTAGATCCATAAGTAACAACTTGATCCTCCTATATCATAACTACTTTGATTTCAAATCAGGATGCATCACATTACAAGGTATATGCTTTACCTAGCATAGGTAAAGTGTGGATAGGAATAAAGTATGACCTCTTCTTCATCTCTTAAAAATATATATCATAAAAATCTAACTAGAGAAACTTCATGCCATTCTTTTTTAGCCCTAATAATGGTTCTATCAGATGGGAAAATTCTTGGAAAAAGCATTGATAATAAGGACCCATGCATTTTCAGACTAGAATTTGGAGCATAAATTTGAATTTATTATTCTAAGTTCTTATAAGGGGTAAAATGATCTTTTCCCCTATCAAATGATCTAAGAAATTTTTTATGACCACTCCATAGGTCTCATAAAAGTGTGTTTAACTTATCATAAGAGTTTGGTGAAATTTTGAACAGTTTTAATTTTAGTATAATAAATAATAAATAATATTTAATAAATTAAATATTAATTTATTCACACCCTTTCACTCTAATTTATCTTCTGATTAGAGTTTCATATTAGTATTTTTTTTTCTCCACTATTGAGTATACAATGGGGATTATTTCCTATGTGGGATATAAACTCATTTCTGGTTTTGGGGTTGGGCATTCTTTTTTCTTTTCCTATTTCCTTTTTTCCTTTTTATTTTCTTACTCCACTGACTTCTCATGCACACATTGGTGGATCTTCGTTCACCATTATATAGAGAAGAAATGGATAGGTAAAGATAAAGGTAGATATAAAAGAAGGTAGGTACCATCACGAATCCATGGATGATCTGGATCATTGTGTGGTGGTCATGGAGCATGGAGATCGGTGAAGCTTCGGTAGATTCCACCCAAAGGTAGGATTTTTTTCTTTTTTTCTATACATACTAGTTGATTTTCCATTTCCTGGTGTTAAAACCTTTTTATTACTTCTTATGACCACTTGTGATTTGATCTATTACTTTTGGAGGAAAAATTAGGGTTTTAATAAATTTTAGGGGTTTCCCATTCAGAAATATTAATCACATGGCCTGTAGATTCTAGAACACACATCATGTATTATTCCTGTTTAGAGAAGGTGTTCTTTTTATAAGTACACATTGTTTACTGGGACTCATCCATGCTTCAAAATAGCAATCTAAAGAGCCCGTGTAGGGGTACATGGCCATATAGAGTACACAGTCAAACCCCATTTGGGATGCATGCTATGTAGAAGTACACATCCAAGACATATACATGTCCAAGCCATGTGTGGTACTCAGGTAGGTACCTCATTTAGGTTACACATAGTGAACATGTTTGGCGTTCCATGTACATTGGATTTTACAAGCCATGTCTAGCTGAAGTAGACACCCTGGTGGAGTTTTGACTGTACATGTAGCGTATTGGGTATACTCATCTTATACATAAAACATTCTACCCTTTTGGAGTTTTATGTATATTTTTTCCCTATAGTAAAAAATGGACCCATTAGTAGTCTATTATAAGTTTCTTTCAACATAAATCTTAATGGTGAAACTGTTGAGGTTATTTTTGGAATCATAGGTGGTGTTTTGGGATTTTTTCCCTTTAACATAGAGGTTCTTCTTCTGGTAATTAAATCTAGCTATCTCTTGAGAGTGAGACCCTTTTATTTGAGATGAGTTATGAGTTATATATCTTAAATAAGGCCTCATATCTCTTCCTAGATATATTCCTTATAATATTTTCCTTTCTGACCTATGAGGCCAGGAGATTATTTGATTCTAAGAATTCCATATATGATGCATCTTCTTACATTTCAACCAAGAGGATCCCATGTTGAATTCCTATATCTTATTTTTCAAAATTAAGTCCCCCTTTGGGATGAATTCTCTTAAATTATTACCTAGGGAATCCCATGTAGTATCCCTCAACCGGTTCACTATTTTTAAGGTTTCCATGTTGAATACCTCATCCAATGTACTATTTTGAGGATCCCCTAGAGGATTCCTCTTCGTACATTTTAACTTATAGGATCCCATGTAAAATGCCTCTATCATATTTTTCTTATTGTGGTTCCCATTTGGGAATACTTAACATTGATTCTAACCTACGAAATCCCTTGTTGGATACCTCTACCCATTCATTGTTGTTAAGGGTCCCATGTACGATCCCTTATCCTATGTACCATTCTAAGGATCCCATGTAGGATGCCCATGTTTTCTTACCATCAAGTATCATGTGTAAGATCCCCCCTTTTACATTCCCAATTGAGTATCATGAGTATGATCCCTTCACTTATATATACGGCTTTAGGATACAAAATACAATGTCACTATAGTGTTGTGACTTTAGGTACCGAGTGGGTGCCCTACTGATTAACTGGCCTTGAACTAGTGCGATGGGAACCATATTAAGAGAATACTTGATAGTGATACTATTACTAGAAGTCCCATTTGTCACTAGGATTCCTCTCAGGTTTTGGATATAATGGTAGGTTATTAAGTGTTTCTTGAAACCCTTATTATACTATGTCACTCTATGAATTTCTAGTCTACTAGAATTCTAGAGGATTCCAAAGGTTGTTGGGTGGATGCGTTTCCCTTCAGAAATGATATTATGATGAGATCCCAGAGGAAGGACTTGATCTCATCACTTGATGTTTATGATACTCCCAAGGATCTATAGAGGTATCATTATAGATACTCACCAGAATTTTCTAGGAGTTGTATTTTGATCTGATTATTGAAGGATTTCATGTTGATATATTGTATCAAGGGAGTATTCCTTACATATCTCCTAAGGTAAATCCACCTTATGGATTATCTAAGTTGAAATTTAGTGATTTCTTATTGAATGGGACCTAGGAATTAGACATAGGACTAGATTATATGTGGATTTTTAGTATGAAATCATGATAAATTCCACATTTAAATGGTTTTCCTTCTATATATGGTATCCTCTATTATAGTGATTGGATGTGAGTACTGGTAAACCTAGGGTTAGGACATGTATTATCCTATGGTGATGTAGCTTACACAGGGACACTTCCAGCATAGGATAATGTAGGTATTGTTGATTGGCATTACAGAACCAAATATTGACATAATTATACGAGGCTTGAGTGATTGACACCTAACACAATTCCTTTTTCATAGGATTTCCAGATGATCAGGGTTACGGACCCAAGGATCAGTAGCGGTTTATTCATGTTAATTTTATCCTTACTCGTACATATATACTCATGTATATATATGTGTGTGTGTCTGTGTGGGAATATATATATATATATAGGTATATGTGCTTTGGGGATCTTTGCTCAGTGACATTTCTGGCTTGGGTAAGACAAGTATGGTCAATAGGAATTATGGACCCAAGGATCACTATGTTCCTTTCATGTTACTATTTTCATTATTATTCTAGTTTTTCTCATCTAGACTGATCGTATTGCTTGATCTTACACTTATGATAGAATATTTACAGTTTCACCTTTGGGGTGGCCAACTAAGATTCTTTATCAACCTTGTACGTATACCTCAGGGTGAATTCATACCATATGTTTTCTATTTAGGTTGATCACAGATTCATGGTAAATAAGAATAAGTCCCATAGGTTCATGTTTGAATGGAGCTACTCATGAGTATTATTATGATTAGGCTGGTGCAGTTCAATAGTGTATGGATACTAGGTAGTTTTCTAGATCGATGTAGGTAGTGGATCCCTATACATTTATTTCATTTTCCTTTATGTACTCCTTTATGTATAGTCGGACTAGTGGGGGATCACTTTTGTATGTATGAAATGGTTTCTGGGGATGTAATATCATTTCATTTATAAATATAAGATGTTCTATTTCAGTTATTTATTACTTCTGAACTTTTTTTATTACTGATATGGATCATATCTTTTTATTTCTACTCTTTTACTCTGATATGATGGTATATTCTCCCCATTCTACCACCTTTAGGCCCTCACTTATAGTCTATAGCCTCTGGTGTATGAGGAGTCACTCTTAAGGCCTTGTGGTGAGTCGGCTCGGGGAACTATTTTGGTGGATCATGGAATAAGATGATACAAATTAGTATCAGAGCTATTCTTTTCCTTTGGATTAATATTTGGGATGTGGTAGACATGAGTATTAGGAATTTGTTAGAACCTATGTTGAATATCAAACTTGTGCATTGAGAAAACCTATTCTAGTGACAAGTATTATCATATAGGGTTATGGGATTGTGGTTATGATATATGATGTTATAAATGTATATTATTTTCCCTTTAAACAATGAACACATTGTGTAGATTTTTTTATTTTGGATTACCAGCTCTTAGCCATTTGTAAGAGACCAGTGATTGATTTTAGGACATGGACAGTATATTCAATAGGTATTTCATGCATCATATTGGGCATGTTTCATTCACATGTTATAGGGCTTCTAATGTGTGATTATACTAAATACATATCTCAATAGTTTAAAGTGTCATCAAAAATATAAATAGTGTTTTACCTTTTAGGTTTTTTGTGGAATTCTACTCAATTGAACCAACTTGCATATATATTTCATTCTAATAGCAGGGAATCTAGATCTTCATTGAGACATTTTATGGTGAGACTAAAGACTTATTCCTCAATCGCAGGAGGTGATTTGATCCTAATAGGTCGATAGGGCATATGATTCCCATGTGGTGAACCCCTTGTAGGGTTTTTTCTTATATTAGGTTGTTTAAAGTGTTAATAACAAACTATATAGTGTTTTTCTAAATTTCATGGAATGACATTGTACGTAACCAAACTTTGTTTTTTGTTATCTATTCATATCCCAGAGAAAAATGTTGAAAGGTACCATGATTTTTTTAGTGAACTAGACTATGACGGGCTATTAATATATATGGATTCTTAATTAGTGTCATTTCTGTATCTTCTATGCATTATATTGTGACCTCTAGGGATTAGTTCCTTATAAAGATTCACAGTAAGGATCAAGTCCTAAGTAGGATGTTTTAATAGTTTTGACCCTCATAATTCATTTTTATCCTTACCACCCTTAGAGAGGTTTGATCTTTTTAGTTGGTTGGTTAGACCTTGTAACCCAGTTCTAAGACTTGATCATAAGAGATGGGTGGGAGACAAAGAGGCCCTTAGTTTTGATTCATAACATTGTATTTCAATGCTCATTTTGATCAAGGAAACTTGTGAGTGTGATTTTACTAGGTTTTTTAATGTCTTTTTAGGAAGTGAGCAAGTTTATATGCTCGTTTGTGGCTGATACATGGTTACTGCTTGGGTTTTTCTATATCGACATACTGATGACATGATCATTTAACGAGGAACCTAGGGTGATTGTTTGATAATAATAGCTCCAACATGTTAGGGTGCCTAACCCTATTGAATATTGTTTTCATTGTTTCTAAGTAAGTTATAGTTTGGTTATATTCTCATAACATAAAATGAAACTGAGTGATGGAGGTTTGGAATAAATTATGGCATGAGTATGGTGCTCTATTTTGAATAGGAGTTCGAAGGGAACTTCTAGAGTATTGAGACTGATATTATGTGTAGAATTTTCATCTTATCTTTATGATAAATGAATTTATAGTGTATGAGTTAGGTGATAAAGGTACACACTATTCATGTGCGGTACTGTTTTAATCATAAATCAATGAGTTCTCATGTGTGATTTGAGGACCGTTGGTTTCAATGACTTTCCATGGGAATAGATTCCCAAGAGTAGTGGTTAAAATGAATAATTATCTTTCATGGTATAGAAGACATCAGATATGGTTCCATGAGATGGATGACCCGTGGGTGTACCTAGACACGCATTGTCGGGAGATGTGGTGTCAGATGTTGGTTAAAGGCAATTGAATCTATTTTTGATGTGATCGTGGATCATAGAGATTTATACATGACTTTGTGTGAAATATTAGTGTATCCTAGTTAGATACAATCAGGATATATCATGAAATTATATTGGGTATGATGAGAGAGTGTTGCCTATACACCAATATTCTTTTCTATTTAATTATCTTTCCTATTTTATAGAAGAGTCTAACACTAGTATAGAATATTCCTTTATCATCACTAGAAAACTATTTTAATAGTTCTAGAAAAACGATGTTAATATCAGTGATGATAAAGGGGGTCTCTTTTAACAGCGCCAAAAATGATGATAAAGTGTGTCCTTTATCGTTACTAAAAAAAGCACTTATAAAGGCCCCCATTTATCCGTACTATTTTAGCTGATAAAGGATCCCTTTATCAGTGTTATTTTGAGCGCTGATAAAAGTCAACTTTATCAACAATTTAATTAGTGTAGATAAATTGTGCTTTTATCAATGTTCAAAATATCACTGATAAATGGTGCCTTTATTAGCACTCTGAGTAGCACTGATAAATTGGCCTTTATCAGTGCTCAAAATAGAGCTGATAAAGGCATAGCTACCTTTGCTGTGCTATTTATATAATAGAACACCCACCAGCAGCACCTACACCTGCATAGCATAGACACACCACCTACACAAAATAGCACCTACACAATGCACACAAGAACAAAGGAGCTCACACTAGGGTTTTTCAAACAATGATATATACATTTGAAATAATTTTTTATATAATTACATTTGAAATTATCCAAAAAAACAGTTAAAATTTTAATGTTTCATCCTTTTACATCTATGATACCCTCCCAAAATATATGACCATGGTATTAGTTGTTGAAAAAATCATCCCAACTCAAGAAAAAGGTTACCCCTATATAAGAAAACAAATATTATGTTAGTAACACTATAAAAAAATAAATTAAACATTAATATGAAATAATACATTAATAAAATTTAAATTTTTTTAAAAAAAACATTTGGAGTTATACATGTCACATTGTGCATCGTATTGCGGTGGGGTTGATTCCTACAAGTCAAAAATGAGCTATGGATTGTTGTCCTAAAATATTAAAACAATATGAATGGGTTTTGTTGGTGTTAAGTATGTCCCATGTTTTTTTACTAAAATTAATATCAAATTTAAATGAAATACTTGGATTTTTACCAGACAAATAATTTGTCGAATTAAGGTGTGGTTGATTCCTACACGTCAAAAATGACTCATGTATTGTTGTTCTAAAGTATCAAAACAATTCGAATGGTATTTCATGGTTTTCAGTATGAAAATTGTGTTTTTTTACTGAAATATAATTTCAAACTGGAAACTCCCATTTTGATTCATACTAGTCACATCATGCATCGTTTTGATGTGATACAGCTTCATACACATCACAAAGGACTTGTTAATCACTCTATTAAATTATGAAGACAATCGGTGGGTGTTTTCTATATTTTGAGTGACTAAAATGTTTTCAGTAAAAATGAAAATTTTAATGTAATAGTAGACACTTTTAGTCATAATGAACACAATGTGCATTAGATTGAGGTGTAGTTGATTCTCACACATCACAAATTACTCATGGATAATTTTCTTAAAGTATCAAAACAATTCGAATGCATTTTCTCATTTTTCAGTATGCCACTTATTCCTTTTACTTAAATTAATGTCAATTTTAAATAAAAACACATTTTGATTCATATCGGTCACATCATTCATTAGATTAAGGTGTGGTTGATTCTTACATGTCACATATGACTCATGGATCATTTTACTAACATATCAAAATGATCCAAATGTATTTTCTTGGTTTTCAGTAAGTAAGTTGTGTTTTTTACTAAAATATCATTTCAAATCAGAAACATTATTTTTGAGTCATAATGGTCACATCGTGCATCGATTTGATGTGAGACCCCTTCAAACACGTTATAATGGACTTAAGAATCACTTTCCTAAATTTTGAAGATTATCAGAAAGTGTTTTCTTGGATTTTAGTGAGTGTCATGTTTTCAGCTAAAATGTAAATTTTAAAATGATAACAGACATTTTTAGTCATACTGATCACAACATGAAATTAATTGAGGTGAATTTTTATTCCTACATGTCATAAATGACTCATGTGTCATTTTCCTAATTTATCAAAATAATACGAAAGTTTTTCCTTAGTTTTTAGTATGGTAGTTGTTCTTTTTTACTTAAATTAATGTCACTTTTAAATTAAAAAGACACATTTATATTTATATTGGTCACATCGTGTGTTGTATTTAGGTTGGGTTTATTCATAATCATCATAAATGACTCATGGATTGTTTTCATAAATTAATAAAACAATATGAATGCGCTTTCTCAGTTTTTAGTATACCAGTTGTGTTTTTTTACTAAAATTAATGTCCATATTAAATAAGAAAAGACACTTTGTGTCATACCGGTCGCATCGTGCATTGGATTGAGGTGTATTTGATTCCTACACATCACAAATGACTTATAGATAGTTTTTCGAAAGTATAAAAAACAATCTGAATGCATTTTCTCAGTTTTTATTATGTCAGTTTATGTTTTTTTACTAAAATATCATTTCAGACTAGAAACATACATTTTGAGTCATATTGGTCTGATTGTGCATCAGTTTTACATGAGACTACTTCATGCACATCACAAATAACTTTTGAATCATTATCCTAAATTATGAAGACAATCAAGTTGAGTTTTCTTGGTTTTTAGTGAGTGACGTGTTTTGAGCTAAAATGTTTAATTTTAAACAGATAACAGAACCTTTTAGTCATATCAGTTGCATTGTTCATTGGATTGAGGTGTGGTTGATTCCCCACACATCAGAAATTACTAAAGGATTTTTTTCATAAATTATCAAAACAATAAGAATGTGTTTTTCTATTTTTTATTATTTCACTTATTCTTTTTGCTAAATTTATTGTTAATTTATTATAAAAATACACATTTAAAGTCATAACGGTCACCACCATGTGTTGGATTTAGGTGTGGTTGATTCTTACACATCAAAAATGACATATTAATTGTTTTTCTAAAGTATCAAAACAATCCATAATGTTTTTTCTCAGTTTTAAGTATGGAAGTATTTATTTTTATTAAAAATACTGACAATTTTAAATAAAATTATACACATCAATTCATTTATCCACATCTTCATGTTATTTCTGTATATTCTTCCATCAAGTATGTTATCCATTCATTTCTAAAATAATCTATCTCATCTTGTGAATAAAATTCTTTTTGACAATCATATTAGTACTAAAAAAATATAAATACACAAAGGTTTAATAAGTATTTTAAATTAAATAATATTTATATTTGAAAATACCTCTTCAAGGATGCTGGTTTGTTCATGGAATAAAATATCTTTCATAATTTTTTAAACACAGATAAACATAGTATTTATTGTTTGTTTGTTTTGAGCACTGTAGAAACATTAAGAAAAATAAGTATATTTTTTATATTTTTTCGATAGTGAAATCTTATTATATATACCCTGATTTTTATCCAGTCATAGTACTTGTAATATTTCTTGTCCTTTTCCCCCTGGACTCATTCCATGATGTAGATGATATTCACACACCACCTTATCATATTATAATTATCATTAAAATATAATATAAATTATATAACTAGATGATTAGTTCTAAAATGTTGGATGTAGTGTATTAAAAATTGAAAATCTCCATTATTTGTGGTCGATTTTTGGGATATCCATGAAATGAATCTAAGAAATAAATCTTTAGAGTATCCAAATTGACCACAATGACCATCCATTACTGCATATAAACGCAAAAAGGAATAAGTAATGAATGAAATTAAAATATATTAGATATTATTAAATTTTACAGTTTTACCCATGCATCATTGGTATTAAGAAGATTTTATAGTCCATAATTTTTTAGTTAAAAATTTGAGCAGGCCTACCACTATTTAACCCTCTTTCTCAGATTTTATATTCGTTAGTGCTGTAGAGGTGACAAGATGACTAACGAGTCCAAATTTGTTTAATGGGGAAATCCCTTCAATTGTTTTTCATATATATGCCTGGGAAAAATTTGAAATGTATTCAATCATAATTATCATGGTATATCATCTTTTGGAATATCAAGTTAGGAAAACATACCACATGTAAACATTTATAACTGAGCCGCCTAACCAACCATACTCTAGGATTTCACTTACATTTCCAACACTAATGAAATCTGGATATTCCTCACTGTATATATTTTCATCAAAAAAAATTGTGTAAACCACACTATCTTTCAACTTTATATTCACATGAGTCTCCAATGATAATAAATTAAAATATAAAACGGGTAGTTTTAATGTGCTTTTGGTAGATCGTTTTGATCGGTTGGTTGATCCTTAAAATGGTTTTGAGCTGTTCTTTATTTTCACCCCCATCCATGTGTCTGTCTGTAATAACATTCATTGGTTTAGACCTTTTTCATTAAATTTTATAGTTTTATCTTGAAAAAAATTTGTAAATGAATACCTTCTTGTTGACAAGTTTTTTTTACATGTTGTGACGGCCATGCGATGAATGTTCCAAGAGCTTGTTCGACCTTATGAATATCTTCGTCATCAATTGGAATAGGTAGATAAATGCTTGGCTCATGGGATATGTTAATCATCACTTTGACATGACATGTTGGAAGTGGTCTGTTATGTAGCATGACATTCTGGATGTTGAACATCGTAGCCCTCGCTACAAGGTGATGGGTGGGAGTTGATATATATAAATCACAGTCACTTTCACCTTGTAAAATATCAGTATAGAAAATTTATCAGTGTCTTTCAGATTAAAAATTCATAGAAAAAACTCTTAGAACATTGATTACCTCAGATAAGATAGGTTTTTGACTGGAATTTCTCTCCTAAAAGCTAGTGGGGAGTTGGGTGGGATCTTCACATTCTATTTATTCTTGATTTGTTTCCCCCCCCCCCCCCCCCGCCAATATATTTTCCATGAACTCTTTTAGCAATTTCATATGTTCTTAAAGGATAACAATTCTTTATCTTGTCATTTTTATTTATGGACTTTGATCCTCCTCATGTTTTTTTCTCAAAAAATGTTGGGGGTGTCACCCAAAAACCTACACCTCTGACGCAGCCATATTGTTCTGGCTACTTTATGGCCAATGAAAGTATTTCTACATCTAGTTTCGGTGTTTCTGATTCTTGTAACTATGTTAGATAGAAAAATAAAGGAAAATAAGTAATCATTGTTATGAAATATTAATTTTATGAAAAATAAAAATTTATTATGTCATACTTACACATATTTCCAACACTTTTTTGTGTGTTTTCATCTATTAGTATCCCATATTTATTTACACAGGCCTTTTTCCATAGCACATGGTGTGGAATAGAAGTGACATTGGATTTGGATTCATCAATATGCATATAAATAGAGAAACATACTTATGGTATTGTTTTAAGTCACATAAAAGTATTATGGTAGATTTAAAATATGTACCATTTTTTTCAAGTGAAGCATACCCCATTCTAGCTTTACGGTAGGGGTACGTAGGTTTTGTTTCTCATTCCTTATTTTCAAAACTTATTTGTCATTTCATAAATAAATAATTGTCAATCAAAGTGATGAATACACATATCATCAAACAACATATTACCAAATAAAATGTACCTGAAAAGACTTTTCCTAACGATGGCTAGTAAACGTATCCCACACTCCTTGGGTTATCAGGTGTGCATACATAGGATGTGGGTGAAGGTTTATTTTCCCTTCAGCATCTTTAAGATAAAATTTCATTAAAATTGTGTGAAAGCCTCTATGAATCCTTTCAGTGACCCTAAATACAAAGTCCTTGTGAGATTCATACACTATAAATTCACTCTACAAGGGATGATGAAGAGTAATTTAATGTTTCATTATTTTATTTTTTTAGTAATTTAAATAAATGATATATCATAATGTTACTATAATATCTCCCCACATCAATGTCTTATGATTGGTGACCACACAGTTTCATGACTGTGCATCAATCGTCACATGTTGTCGAGTGATGATTCCAATGTAACTACTAAACATGGACTTTTTGGGGTTAAATTATTGGCCCCACTTATTCCATATGACCACGTATTTGATGCCTTTCTCTTTTTCCTTGAGGATTTTTGATGACACCATCAATATATGATGCTCCTATTTTTTTGCGCCACCAGAGATTCAGTTCCTACCATTTCCTTAGTTTTAACATCATCAATATGTTCCTTTGGAGATCTAGCGTCAGCATGTGCAGATGGTGGTTGTACCTCTGCACTAGGAGAAGCAGGAGCAATAGGTTGAGAACCATGTTGGTCCTCTGCATTATGAGTAGCTGCAGGTTGAGAGACTTATTGTGCCTCAGGATTAGGAGCATCATCATGTGAAGAAGTAATTATCTATATAAGTGGTTAAACATTTAATTTAGATTA
The DNA here is from genome assembly GCA_963277665.1 of Viscum album. Classification (NCBI taxonomy): domain Eukaryota; kingdom Viridiplantae; phylum Streptophyta; class Magnoliopsida; order Santalales; family Viscaceae; genus Viscum; species Viscum album. Next base: position 307,379,196 of record OY728127.1, read on the forward strand.
CATAATAGCAACAGCTAATAGATAATAACATTAGGTAACACGATGTATATTACAAAAAAAATAACATGATTGTTGAACTATCTTTTTTTTTAAGTCTAAAGGGATTTGATCCCTCTATAGACTATCAAAATTCCTTCATTGTGGTATTATATGACATAAAAATTCCCATATAAATTGGGACCACTGAGAAATGATTATGATTTCCCAATGAAAGGGTCATCCTCCGTTGAATTTTCATCTCACCCTTCAGTGGTTTTGGTGGATAACAGAACAATTGACCAATTTCGGTTTGCAGGATCGGAACATAAAAAACTTGTACTATAAGGAACCAGCCTTATTACATTACATAATATTTATTTTATTCAAGAAATAAATTCCTTTTACATTGAAGATATTTTCAAGTTTAGATCTCTAGAGAATCAGGACATAATACATTCATAACATTTAACATTGTTACAGAGTGGATACCATAAAAACAGTTTCCATTTTTTTCAAGATATAAAACATTGAATATTTAAACATGATTTCTTTGACAATTATTTAAACATTTAACATGGATTCCTTAATTTTAAAACACATACATATAACCTGTTAAAATCATTTAAAAACTCGGAATGAGCACAACAATCTCACTAAGGGATATAAATATAAGGAAAGAACACATTAGTCCATAAACACTTGTAACGTATGAAATCATTTTCAAAAGACATGATTTTCACCCATATATACTTACTTTGTGAAACATGAAATTTACACAAGATCTAAAAAAACATTAGAACATAAATATAATCATAATGATATCTTGGGTAATTAACTACATAATCTTGTAACCCTCTTGGATACCTTATCATTCATAATCCTCACGGCTACCTTACAGTTTGTGTAACCATTATAGTTACACATGGAGTAACCATATGGCCGACCTACAACATACACATAAAAAATTAATTGGAGGTAGATATAGGTCCCACCCTTCATCATAAACAATTCCCAAGAACTAGAGCATAATCATACAACATGAATAATTGCATAAAAACATTTCTTTTGAATTTCGTAAAACTGAATTTTAAAAGTGGATTTTAAAAGAAAATCCCCTTACATAAATCATATAATTGAAGAGAGACTTAATAGAGTGGATTTAATATTTATAAAAACTATAAATACACATAATTAAACATATTATATACAAAACCCATCACACAAACAATTTTAATACCACATAAATATTGAATTAGAATGTTAACTCAAAGAATGGAAATCGGGTTAAGAATTCCCTTACCTCGGATTTTTCTTACTTTAAACTAGTTTAAACATCTTGTATAATAGTTAAAAGATTTTTATTAATATATTAATTAATCATATCCATATTTATAATACCTTATATGATAATTTCATTACATCATTTCACCCTTTAATTGTTAGTATTTTGTTCCTTGTACTATTTTGGGTGAGTTCTTCACATGATTTTCAGGATCAGTTCAGGATGGATTGTTCTTGTCGATTGGAAGTGAGACTCCATAATTGGAATGGTGTCGTATTTAAATATTTCCAGAACCAAAATTTATACCATTTATCATTTTTAATCCTTACATGAGGATGATTAAAAAGGTAAAACATTAATGATGTTCGTTTAGATCATTTTAGTGGTTCTTTGATAATAACAACCTCATTTTGTTTTATAAATTAAAACCATGTGTAAAAAATAATTCCAGAACCATGGATGAGACATAATACATATTTTATAACCTATTTCAACCATAAAAAATTTTTCTTGACTAGACTTGAAGGAATTAAAGAAAATTGAAATCACATCGTCCACGATGTCGGTAATTTGACACATCACGAACAATGTTTTTAATTCCTTGAATAAGTGGGGGAGGAGAAGAATATTGATAATTAATTTTCAATGACCATTAGAAAATCCAGAAAATAAAATATTCTAGAGCTTTCATGAATCTTGGATAAGAGTGGGTGATGAAATAAGAAGAAAAGAAAGGAACTCAAAATAAAAGAAAATTTGATAAATTCCTTTCAAAAATTCGGCAGCCTAACGGCGTCGTTTAAAATTTCATAAAATAATTTGATGAGATAAAATGGGTATCTTATAATTATTACATAATATGGGAAGTAAGGGTGTATTTGAGGAAATATCCCAACATAATCCAATGGGAATGAAAAATAATAACATAAAATGAAAGTAAGGAAAGAAAATGAAAGAGGATGTTTACCTCTTGATCTCTTCTCCTTGAGATCCCTCTTAAGGCCTTTGGTTTTGGCCTTTTGGTGGGAATAGAAGCTCTAGGACGTGAGGATGAGCCTTGGGAGGAGTATTGGGTAGAACTTATGTAAATATAAAATCTTGAGCGGTGTGGGAGGAAGATGGGAATGAGGGTGGTATTTATAATGGAGGAGAGGGGGTATTTTTCATTATTTTAATCATTATTATAATATTTTTGCTCAAGAGTGTGAATAATATTAATTAATGTGACCCAAAATAGTAATAATGGAATGTGATTTCTAACCAAATGGGCTTACATCATCCTTGAATCACCTATGATGCAATAAATCAAGTATTTAGCAATTATCATATTTTATCGTATTTTACTATTCATCAAAAATTATAGAAACTCAGAAAATTACCAAAAATTCACCCTTACCATTTCTTGATGTGAATAATTTATAAATGAAGGCCATTTTTTGAAAATAATTTTCTAAATATTATTAATTTAATTTTTAAATAAAATCATACTTAATTCAAAAATTAATCATTTAAAAACTATGACTGCTTTTATATCACATTGAAAAGTTAACCAAGATGTCATTATCTTAAATACTTAAGAAAATAAAATAATAACACAATTTTCTATTCATTAGGGTCATATTACTATTCATATTAATATTCATAAGGGTATGCTACTATTCGCCAAAATAACAAGTTGGTTTCATTAAACTCCAAATATCATACCGAACACAATTGTAGATGACCATTTTTCAAAATTCAAAACATAGTAGTGGAAAAATTATTTTTAAAGGCTAGTTATAAATATATACTTAAAACAAAGTTTCATGCATTTCCATTTATTTTTAGAAAAAAAAATTGGAGTGTTACATTATCCCCACCTTCTGAAATTTGCTTCCTCGTGATTTTATTTACATTTTAAACAAGTGAGGGTACCTTTCTATCATACAATTTTTAGACTCACATGTTACTTCTTCTACCATGTGGTTTCTCTACAAAAACTTTACCTGGTGGATTACCTTATTCCTCAATACCTATTCCCTTCGATCAATGATCTGAACTCGTTTCTCTTCATAAGAAATGTTCTCTTCTAGCTAAACTGCTTTTGGGCTTAAGACATGTGATGAATCTGGCACATACATCCTCAACATCAAAACATGAAAAACATTGTGTACCTGAGACAAACTCAGAGGCAAAGCTACTTAGTATGAAACTGTTCCAACTTTCTCCCAAATTTAAAAATGACCGATGAAACATATACTTAGCTTCCCTTTATTACCGAAATGGATCAAAATTTTCCAAGGAGATATTTTAAGGAAAACATAGTCACCTACCTTGAAAGAGAAGTCTTTCCTTCTGTTATCTGAATAACTTTTCTGCCTCCTCTGGGCTGTCCTCATGTGCTACTGAATCATGTTCACTTTCTCAGCCACTTATTCTACTAATTCTGGCCCCATAAACATTCTTTCACTAAATTCATCCCAAAATGCTGGAGTCTGACACCGCTTCCCATACAAAGCCTCGAATGGTTCCATCTGTATATTGGAATGAAAACCATTATTATAAGAAAACTAAAATAAAGAAATATGTTGATCCCAAATTCCCTGGTAGTCCATTGAACAAGCTCGAAGCATATCCTCCAAAGTCTGAATCTTATCCATCCTAAGTCACACCACCTTTGGAAAATATTTTTTAAGGAAAAGACTTTTAAATTCATCCCACTATAAGGCATCAATATCTTCTCTATCCCTGATATTCTTTACAATTGACCATCTCTAATCAACTTCACCTTTAAAATGATAAATTCAAAGACTCAACTTTTGATTGTCTCAATATCCCATAACATCGAATATCTTTTCATGGGATTTAATCCATCCTTCAACTGCTACTGGGTCAGAAGATTCATTGAAAGAAGGTGGGTGTTGTCTCATAAAGTTTTCCACTATCACGATCTTCTGTTGTGGTACCTCTGGTTGTTCTATTTCATGGAGGCCACCACCATTTATTTTATCTGAGCCATTACTGTCACAAACTTCTCGGTTCCAATCCCTACCATTCTGAGCTGCAGATTCAGAAGGATGTCATTCTGTCAGTGCCTCTCTTATTCATCTTCTCTGTTTCTTCTGCAGACAACCATTATAAAAAAACATATCTTAGAATAATAAACATGGTAATATTTAAATGTTATAACATTTCAAATTAATTATAGATTAAAAATAATTTATGGTATTCTTATAACATCATCCTAACCGCTAAATTTATTTAAATCATCCTCTGATACCAACTATAAGTACTCAACCTTATTACATTACATAAACATTATTTTAGTCAAGAAATCACTTAATTTTACATTGAATATCTTTTCAAGTTTATATCTTTAGAGAATTGGGACGTAATATATTCATAACATTACACATTACTATAGATTCTATACCATAAAAATAGTTTCCATTTTTTAAAAATAAAAAACATTAAAGATTAAAACATGATTTCTTCGAAAATTCTTCAAACATTTAACATGGCTTCCTTCATCATCCTACACGTCCTTATAACCTGTGAAAATAATTTAAAAACTTGGGATGATCATACAAATCTTAGTAATGGATATAAAAATAATGAAAGAACACATTAGTCCATGAACACTTGTAACGTATGAAATCATTTTCAAAAGACATGATTTTCACCCATATATAATTACTTTGTGAAACAAGATATTTACACAAGATCCACACAAAAAATGAGAACATAAATATAATAATAAAGTTATCTTGGGTAATTAACTACATAATCATTCGACCATATCGGTTACCTTATCATTCGTAACCCTCCCGGCTACCTTATAGTTTGTGTAACCATCGCAGTTACACTTGGAGTAACCATACAGCTGACCTCCAACTTACACATACCCAATTCCTTGGAGGGATATATAGCTCTCATCCTTCATCATAAAAAATTCCCAAAAACCATAACATAATCATACAATATTAATAATTACATAAAAACATTTCTTTTGAATTTCGTAAAGTAGAATTTTAAAAGAGGATTTTAAAAGAAAATCCCCTTACATAAATCATATAATTGAAGCGAGACTTAATATAGTGGATAGAATATGTATAAAAACTGTAAATACACATAATTAAACATATTATATACAAAACCCATCACACAGACAATTTTAATACCACATAAATAATTAAGTATATTGTTAACCCAAAGAATGGAAATCGGGTTAAGAATTCCCTTACCTCAGATTTGTCTTACTTACAACTCATTTAAACCTCATGTATAATAGTTAAAAGAGTGTTATTAATATTTTAAATAATCAAATCCATCTTCATTATACCTTATATGATTATTTCATTACATCATTTCACCCTTTAATTGTTAGTATTTTGTTCCTTGCACTGTTTTTCGTGGAATTCTTTACAATATTTTCATGATGGTTCTTGATGGATTGTTCTTATAGATTGGAATTGAGACTCTATAATTGAAATGTAGTAGTATTTATATATTTCTAGAGCCATTAATTATACCATTTATCATTTTTAATCCTTACATGAGGATGATTCATAAGTTAAAACATTAATGATGTTCGTTTGGATCATTTTAGTTGTTCTTTGATAATAACAACCTCATTTTGTTTTATAAATTAAAAACATGTGTACAAAAGAATTCTGGAACCATGGATGAGAAATAATACATATATTATAAAATGGTTAAACATTAAAAATTGATTCATGAACAGACATGAATGAATTAAAGAAAATTAAAATCATATCATCCACGATGTCGGTAATTTGACACATCACAAACAATGTTTTTAATTCCTTGAATAAATGGGAGAGGAGAAGAAGATTGTAATGCCCTGAACCAAGTTACCCAGAGTTGGTTCATTGTTACATAACACTATCATTATCACAAAATATCAAGTCTCGAAAGACTGATTAGTTTAGTAGCCTTGGATATACTAGATACATTCATAAGTTTTACATTACATTATAAAATGAAAAACTACAACAACATAGTCTCCATAGGCCGCACTCATATCCCTTAGATTATCCCTGTAGTTTAGTCATGATATACTTCATCACATCCTAGGAAAAATAAAACATATAAAGGGGTGAACTCAGATGCTCAGTATGGATAACAATATAGTGGAAACTTTTATAAATAATCATAAAAATTTAAGGCAATGTAAGACTAAAACAAAATCCTTTTAAGCGTGAACTTCAGAATAATATGGAAAAGATAAAATCAAATAATTTCATTTACTTATTCACATGGATATTCTACTATTTTAATAATCACATGCAATATCAATAGCCACTTTCATAATGATGGAATACATAATGCCAGACTTTATAACCACATAGTCAAGGCCTTGTGCCAAGACTACAAATAAGATTTTTTCAATTCCTTGTTCCAAGACACTATTTTGTCTCATGATACCTACCAATGCATCAATGATCTATATTAGGATCCACCCATCACTTACTAAGTCCAATGCATTCCTCAGATGAAAAGTTTTAAACATAACATAAACATTGGTATTAAAACTAGCGTACGAAATGTAAATACTTTATCCATAAACTGTGAATGGTGTAAAAATAACACATCCACAGTCAAACATATCACAATACAATCAATACTATATCTAAATTTTGTATCATAATAAATAAACTTCAAATAAGCTTAAAATTCATCAAAGGATGTTGACATGGATGAAATCAAAACGTTTTTTAGAGAAATATCTCTTTCTATTTTGAAATCATTTAAAATTCATATAATTAAAAAAAAAAATTTTAAAATATTCTTATAAGATTGTAAGGTAATCTTCAATGATGTTATAATAGCATAAAATAGGTGCACCAGCCGTATAAGTAAAAAAACATTCTTACTTTAATTTTGTTGAAAAGGTCATAAAGTACCTTGTTTGGAAAACAACGAAAAGATTCCTTTCAAAACATATAAGGTAAAATAAGGGTATAAATTACTTTAAACCATTGTATAGTAAATAATAAAAATGTTTTGAAATACATTTATAAGAAAAAACATATGTGGATGACAAAGAGGTCCCAGTAGATACTTATGTAAAAATAATCTCAGATAATAAAGAGATTATGGAATTAACCCTTACCTTGTACTTTTCCTTAGTCAATGGTATGTTAACCTCTTGTATAACAGTTAAAAAATTGTTATTAAATTATAAAATAACTATATACATAAATATAATATCATATATGATCTTATAATATTGCTTTTTTAATAATATTTTAGTAGTATGATCGTTTCGGGTGTTAACTAATTTGTTTTCCTTATATGCTTGGATAGGTAAGACATTTTTGTTATGGATAGGATGTATTTGATTCATAAACAGAATGATATTATGTTCATAAACATTATTTTTAATCATAAAATGAAAATTATTCTTGAATGATTACAATGGGTAATGAATCTCATCGTGTTCGTGGAGACGGTAATCCGTACGTAGGCACGAGCGACAATATCATTATACTGATGGAGAAATTTTAAGTAATTGAATATTATATCATATATATAGAATCATTAACATGTTATATTTATTATTTAAATCAGTTATACTCATTATTATACTCATCCAAATAATGAAGTGTTTGCATAACAAACTACCCCACGACGTGGAGACGGTTATTCGTACGTACTCACGTATAGTGACTTTGTCATTTATAGGATGGATAGAATAATGAATATGGTTGTAACATTTTTATAATAACATAACAGTATATATAATATACTGGATTTATTATTTTATAATGGAAACATCAAAGAAAGAGGAAGTGGAAGAAGAAAAGAACTTGAAAGAGGTGATGAAATATTTACCTCTTTTTCAGGTTCTTTCTTTTTATTTTATCAAAAGAGATCCTTAGAATGGATTTAAAACCAAAGGAAGGCCTATAAGATAAATATAATAAATTTGGGAGGATATTTGATCAGGGTTTTTCTGAGCCAAAAGGCTTTGGAGGTGTGAAATTAAGAGAAGGGGAAGTGCCCTTTTATAAGAGAGGTGAGGGTCACTTTAGGAAAAGCTTGAAATATTATTTTATAATAACATCATTTTCGGTTTCTAGGGGCTCCAAAATGATTTATTTCGAGGATAAGGTGGGGATAGGTCGAAAACCACTCAACTAATAGGTTTTAGATAGGTTTGGGTTACCATATTAACCTTATCTTTTATATTTAACTCTTAGTTAAATAGTTTGACATTTACCATGTCTCTTTGTATTTTTATATTATATGGTTAATAAACTTATTATAAATATCCAATAGAATCCAAATAGGTTTATTAATGAAATATATAATATTATTAAGGCCCTTTGGATGAACCTTATATTTTTAGGAATATTATATCAACTAATAATATAGTATTTGTTTTAAAAACTCAATTATGTAAATTTTGAAATTTTTTAATAAATGATTTTTGTTAAAGTTCTAAAAACTTTATTACTTAGAAATAAATTCATATTTTTAATCCTAAAATGTCATAGTAACCTATAAAATTATTTTAATTCATCAAAAGCCAAAAATTACATTTATTTGGATATTTAAAATATCAATTATTTTAATATTTCATTATTAAGGTAATTACTACATCATCATTGTGTCATAAATAAATTAAAATATTTAATGTCTAAAAATTATAAATAAAATTTAATTATGTAGGAAATATTTTTATATTTATAATAAATATTTATAGTCTAATTTATATTATTTATAACCTGATATTAAAAATGGTTTAGTTATTAAACTTTGAAGTTAACTCTTTTAACTCTTCATTAAATAAAATAATAATAAATGTCCTAATCTTATCCAAGTGGACCTAAAGGATCATATTTTATTCCTAATGTTTTTTTTGTACGAATTACACTTATCCAATAGAATTAGTAAATGTGTTAGGGTAATAATAATATCATTTTTACCCTTAATTACTGTATTTACTTTTAACCGTGGTAAATAAAAGTAAAAGGTTACTATTCACCAAAAATTATTTTCATCTTATTGAACACCATTTTTCTTACTGATATCAACCATGTCTCTTGGGTTTTTGAAAATCATTTTTCATACTGATATCAACCATGTCTCGTGGAGTTTTGAAATTACACTAACAGAAGTGGTAAAATTAAGTTTTCTGTGAATTTTCAAATGCTCTTAGGAGCTGGGTAAAAGACGGTAAAAAGTTTAATAAAATTTTTATATATCTAAACTTATTATATAATTACTCCAATGAATTACATTGAAATTATATAGGTATTATGTATATATTTTTACCTAAAATAAATTTAAATAAAATAAAAAATTATTTAAATAAAAAATTTGGTTTTAACCAATAACATAGTGTTTTTCACTATTTGTCCAAAATTGAATGTTTTTAGAAAAATACCAAAAATTCACCCTAAGATAATTTTGATATTCCGAATCCAAAAATGAATTCCATTTTGAAATATAAAATCTCAAAAAGTTGTTATTACTATTTATAACCACTAGTTTGATTGGTCGCGGTGTGTTAGAATCTCAAAGTTGCATACAATGCAGGCTATTGCATTATTCAAAGGAAACGTACCGTGGAAGATTGGGGTGTTAAATTCTTCCCTCCTTAAAATAATTTCATCCTCAAAATTTCTAGAATACTACCACACAAAAATATTCAGGTGGTTCTTCATCATAAGTTCCTCTGGTTCCCATAATGCCTCTTCCATCTTATGGTTTCTCCATAGAACTTTCACCAGAAGAGTTGCCCATTTTCTCAACACTTGTTCTATGGTATCAAGAATCATGATAGGATATTCAAAATAAGATAGATTAGGTTTCAGTTCAATTTCCTCATAGGTGAGTACATGCGTTGGGTCAGGCATGTATTTTCTCAATTGTGATACATGGAACACATCATGAACTTTGGAGAGACTTGGCGGCATTGCCAAATGGTAAGCGACAACCCCAATTCATTCTATAATTTCGAAAGTTATGATGTAGCTGGGACTTAATTTACCTTTATTACCAAATTTTATAACTCCCTTCCATGGAGATACCTTCAATAAAACATGATCTCCTACCTAAAATTCCAAATCCTTCCTTCGGTTATCAGCATAGTTCTTCTGGCTACTTTGAGCTGCTTTGATGTGGGTTTGGATAACCTTTACCTTTTCCATCATTTCCTCAACAAGTTCTAGGACTACAAGGTTTCTTTCACCAACATCATCCCAACAAGTTCATGTGCGACATTTCTTTCTATATAACGCTTCATTTGGTGCCATCTGAATACTTGAATGGAAGCTATTATTATATAAAAATTATACCAGAGGTAAATATTGATCCCACGTACCTTGAAATTCAAGTGAGAAGGATCTCAACATGTCTTCTATGGTTTGAATAGTCTGTTCTGATTGTCCATCAGTTTGAGGGTGGTAGGCAGTTCTCAAATGAAGATCAGTATCAAGGGCTTTCTGAATATGTTTCCATAATCTTGATGTAAAATGGGGATCAAGATCAAAAACAATTGATAAGGGTACTCTATAAAGTCTTCAAATTTCATTAATATATAGTCTTTCCATACGTTCAAGTGGTAAATCTTCTCTTATAGAATGAAAATGTGATGACTTGGTAAGATGATCAATAATGACCCATATTGCATCATTCCTTCTAGGAGTCTTTGGCAGCCCCATGTTAAAGTCCATCATAATATTATCCCATTTCCACTCAGGTATGGGAATAGGTTGGATAACTCCTCCAGGTTGTTGCCTTCCATCTTTCATTTGTTGACAGACCATACATCTTGACACAAAATCGTCAATCTCCCTCTTCATGTTATCGCACAAAAAATGTTCCTTCAAATCTCTATACACCATGGTGCTCCCAGGGTGTATAGAGAAATTGGAGCTATGAGCATCATCAAAAAATTCCCTTTTTAGATCAGGTATGTTTGGAACACAAAGCCTCTTCCCAAATTTTAAAATTTCATCTTCATATATGAAGTCACTCAATCTCCCATAATTTACATCTTTAATCTTCTTTTTAAACTCCTCATCATCAGTTTATGAAATCTTTACCATTTCTAGTAAAGATGGTTTGGAAACCATTTGAAAATGTATTGATGTTTCACCTTCCATGGTTATGCCCATATCCATATTTACTAGATCCATGAAAATAGGATCCCATTCAACTATCATCTTGTTCAAAACTCCATGATCCTTTTTACTCAAAGCATATGCCACCTTATTTTCCTTCCCGGGGTGGTAGTGTATGGTGCAATCATAATCATTGATTAGTTCAAGCCATCATCTTTGCCTCATGTTGAGTTCTTTATGTGAGAAAATATACTTCAAACTCTTTTGATCAGTATAAATCTCACATTTTTTACCATAGAGATAGTGTCTCTATTTATTCAGAGTGTAGATTACAAATACTAACTCAATATCATGAGTGGGATAGTTTTTCTCATGAATTTTTAGCTGTCGTGATGCATAGGCAATAACGCTATCATTTTTCATAAGGGCACAACCAAGTCCTTTCTTTTAAGCATTAATATAAATAACAAACCCATCGTTCCCTGATGGTAGAGTCAAGATATGAGCATTGAATAATCTTCTCTTCAGTTCTTCAAAATATTCTTCACACTCTTTTTTCCAAACAAATTTATCCCCTTTACCTATGAGCTTGGTTAATGGTTTAGCCAACAGGGAAAAATTCTAGACAAAACGTCCATAATAACCTACTAAACCAATAAAACTGTGTACCTCGGTTCTACTCATCGATGTTGGCCATTCTTGGATTTCCTTGGTATTTGAAGGATCAACCGATATTCCATCCTTAGAGACAATATGGCCAAGAAAAGAAATATCTTGAAGCCAGAATTCACACTTTCTAAACTTCCCATATAATTCATTTCTTCTAAGAGTCTTTAGAATAATGTGAAAGTGATTTTCATGGTATTCGTAGCTTTAGGAGTATACCAAGAGATCATAAATAAATACAACTACAAAGTCATTAAGATATTCCTTGAAACTATATTAATTAGATCCATAAAGAAAAAGGGTAAATTAGTCAATCCAAAAGGCATTACTGTAAACTCGTAATACCCATACCTGGTTTGAAATGTTGTTTTTGTAATGTCTTCCTTCTTCACACACAACTGATGATATCCATATCGAAGGTCAATCTTTGAAAAATATTTAGCTCCATGAAGTTGGTCAAATAAATCCTCAATGAAAGGTAGGGGATACTTTTTCTTTATTGTTATAGCATTGATCTCTCTATAGTCAATGCACAAGCACATAGATCCATCTTTCTTCTTAACAAAAAGAACAGGGGCTCCCCATAGAGAAACACTAGGGAGAATAAATCCATTATTAATAAATTCCTCTAGTTGTTTCTTTAGTTACACTAATTCCACAATGTCCATTCTATATGGGGTCTTCGATATAGGCCTTCAACCAGGAATTAAATCAATGGAAAACTCAATTTATTGTTCTGGAGGATGTCTAGGTAAATCCTATGAAAACACATCAACATATTCTTGAACAATAGTTATATCCTCTATTTGAACATTCCTTTCCTCACCCATAGTTATTTCATTCTCTTCCTCCCCACTAATTTAATTTAGTAAAGCTACTAGGGGTGGATCCAGATAAGAATTAGGTGGTGACATTTCTGCTCTAAAGATAACTTACTCCTTATCACTATCAAGAATTGTAACCTCCTTCTTCTTACAATAAATTTCCGCATCATGGTCTGAAAGGCAATTTATATAAAGGATTATATCAAATTAAATCATGGGTATGATGATGAGATCAGAAGATAAAGAACATTTATATTCCCTAATGGTAACTGATTCACAAAACATTATTAAAATGAAACTTCCATTAAAATTTTTGATTGAAAACTCCCATGTTAAATCAAATAGAAAATATCTAATTTTCTTAGAAAAATGGGACGATATGAAACAATCGGATGATCCAAAATCAAATAAAGCATTGGATAAACTTGAGGAAACTATTAAATTACCTACCACCATATCTTTCTAAGCTTCAACCTCAATAGTAGTGATTGCATAAGCTTGGACTTTCTCCCATGGCCTTTTCTGAGGTAAGTTCCATTGGCGTTTAGGACATTCATTATCATAAGGACCCTTTTCTCAATAATTGTAGCATTCAATAGCCTCTTTTTTCCACTTGAAATCATGAGCTTAGTGACCTTTTTCACCACACTTGTAAGAGACTCTCATTCCCTTCAAGAAAGTACCAGGGTGTTTCTTCCCACATTTACCGCATTATGAACATTCAACTTTCCCCTTCTTCAACCTAATTGACTATGTATCTTGTTTATAGATGGGACACCCATAACTTCCTTTGATTTTACATCCTGAAAAATTTCCATAAGCAGGAAAATAATTTATCATCCCATACAACATGTCTCTCAACATGAAATCTTCATTTCTATAAGCATCATATACTGTAACAATTGAATCCCACAATAATTTCAAATCCTAGATCAATGGATCCAAATAAAAATCAATATCATTAAGTGGTTGTTTCACTCTTGATATAAGCATAGATATCATGATGTGTTTTCATTTCATTAATAACCATGGTCGCAAGTTATAATTTACCAACATAACTAGCTATGTACTGTGAGTGCTACTTTGAAAACCAAAAGGATTCACTCCATCTGTAGATAAAACTATACAAAGGTTTCTCGGCTCATTTCCAAAATCAGGATACTCATGATCGATTCTCTTCCACTGAGGAGAGCCTATTGGGTGACATAGTTTCCCATATTTATTTCTTTTGTCTATGTGCCATGTAAGTTTCTATGTGGTCTCATCACTTCCATATTGGTGCCTAACCTTGGAATGATTAGAAAGTACCATACAACTTTCGTAGGACCGGATTCATATTTCTTGTATAAATAAGCACTACATTTTGGGAATTCTCTAAGTGATTTTTGGTCTTTAATAAACAATATAAAGTCATTTTGGTGGGCATGTATTCGTTCAGAGATTAGACCCATTGATTTTAGCATTCATTTGGCATCGTATGTTTGACTCGAGATCTCATTATCTCCTAATAGCATGTAATTCAATAGAGTAAGTAATTCTGTAAAAATAGAATCACTTCGTCCATTGCCTACTTTCAAATTATACAGCTTCAGTACGGCTGAAGGTGTTGTATATTTAGTGCAACCACCATACAAAGGCTTCTTTACATTACTCTTTAACTGCTCAAACAATTTTGGGAAATCACAAATCTCATCTTCAACTATCCTTATCATTTTCTCAATACAATATTTGTCATCATTAATATCTGTAATCACATACTCGATACGGTTTTCTTCATTTTCCATAGTTGTAATCATATTAGATGATCCATAAAATGCATTGTTATCCCAACCACTAGCTATATTCTCTTTTTCCCCATGTTTATTCCAACATTTATAACTTCGATCTACTTAGTGACAGATCAAGTGTTCTTCTAACTCATCTATACTAACTTTTATTGAATAACAATAGTGTAAACATAGAAAAAAGATTTGAGAAGGGTCATATTTGTGATCTTTTTCAGACTTGATGAACTCTTTCACTCCATCATCATACTCTCTTATAAAACTATTGGCATCCATCAAGTCTTTATTCATATCCATCCTATATTATTTGGTGATATTAATATTTAACAAAATAAATAGAAAAAGTGTTGATATAAAAATTAACCAAGGCCAAAAATCTTCATAGACATTAAGTCTACATTGAAATCTATTTATAAAATCATAGTTTATATGCCATTAAAAAACTAACCATTTACACAAATTCCTCTATAAAGTAACATTCCCTTTTTAAAATAAACCAATAAGTTTTAATCACACTTTCTCCAAACCCCAATTCCTTTTTTATAAAGAATTCATGGAAACTTCTTGAACCAATAATGTTAATCATTTAAAATGATAAACAACCCTATATATTTTACAAATTTTCATTTAAAACAGCACAAACCCCTTGTTAAAATAAAACAAGCATTACATACGTATTCAAAACATTGACACCCTTTTATGAAATCCAATCAGGTGAGTTGAGAAACACTTCTCATACAACCTAATTCCATGAAAGTTATTTAAAACTAATAAAAAGGTATGTTGAACACATTTTTCAAACACTTTTTTTAGTGTATTACAATAACACCTCATGGAAAGAACCACTATTTCCTAATCTAGGAAATATTTGGTAATTTTATCTTATGTGTTATTAATTACCTAGACCCATAAGAAATCACATGACCATCATGGACTGAAACTATTCAAATCCTGAATCTTGAAACATAAAAATATATGCCATACTCATTACCCAGCTCATTTATGGTTAATATTGGTGTTTTCATCAATATCCCATTAATATATTTGAATGATCACTCATGAACATCTAAATACTCATATTGAGATACACAATATAGGTTAGGTCTCATATAAATCCATGAAAATTTCAGTGGTATTATCATTGATGGAATATTGAAGTTGGTAGTTCATCCATATCTCATATAATTCAAATCTCATCTAAGAACCCCCCCCCCCACACACCATCTCACATAGAGTCTTATCTACTACCATGCCTTATACAGACCATCAATGTAGGGAGTATAACTAGCCCATGTAAACTTAATCATCATTACAAAGAGTAGTGATTATGAACCCACTCCAAACCAATCACTTGATTCCAAAAAAACATATATCATTCTTACTAAAACATACTAAAAGGAAAGTTAAAAGTGAATCAAAATACAAATAACTCCAACATCAACACTAGTGACCCCAGGTAAATCATCACATCCCATCATCCAACCATGGAAAAATCTGATCATCAAGAACAAAACAAAATAAGGCACTAAAAAAGTAGATATAAGAGCATCATACACTCCTATACACCAGTTCATATGTACGGTGTGAGATAAAAATTCTATGCGTGATCCCATAAATAATTCTTTTTGAATCCCTTCATAATATAGTTCCTAAAGTGCTAATTTGAATATAAGGTATAAAATATATTTTCACATGAATTATAAAACAAGTGTGAAAACAATAAACTTGCATATTTTTAAACAACCACCCTTTTATAATATAAAAAAAAGGATGACTAAAAAATTGAAATAAAAATATCAAAAAATGTAAAGAGGGCCTTTAGAACCATATAAGACATGTAAAATCATAGTTTATCCATCTTTTAGAAAATTTTCTAAAAAAATCTTTTTTATAAATAACCAAAATGAAAATCGATTTTCATAAAACTCATTCAACAAATAAATATTTTTTCATTTTTAAATAAAACGTTTTAACCATTTAATTAAACCTATTTGAACGTAAAAAACATACACTCGAAGTGAAACAATGATCATACATAGGCACTAAGGGAATAAGTAAACATAATCCAAAAAACTACCAAATAATGGTTCCATATAATCAAAAAAATAATGGAATAATATCTAGCCAAGAAATTAAATCCTCTAAAGTGTCCAAAGAGTAATGTAATCATCATGTGAAACTTCCTAAGACTCTTGTATTTGGATCCTAAACTAGAGGTGAGGAACCTAGGTCGATACTATTTAACTCTTCATATCCAAGTAGTCCTATAGAACTCAATAGGCTCTATCATGATTAGGGGATCAAAATAAATCCTGGTCCCCTCCAATGCATTCTAGGGACACTGAAACATCTTAGAAACTCAATAAATTTAAATGGGTCCTTACACTAGGACGAACACTCCACACTAGGGATTTCACTTATCTGGATCCCTACCAGTCTCCTAGGAGACCCATGCCATTTTAATAGTGGAAGTGAGAAAACAATGAAAAATAATAAATCATCACATAAATAAAATTTTAATAATATGAAATTTGACCTCACTCCACCTCCTACACACTCACAAGAAACAACCCCTTTCACATCCTTTTATAAGCTTAGAAAAATGCATAAAATATAAAGAATCCCCTATGGGGTCACAATCCACAACAGGAACAATAAATGCATGGAACTCAATTGAGGGTCTCTTATATTAATAAAATAACTTCCTTTAAATTACCAACATGGATTTTACAAATGTTCTCGAGAAGACAATCCATTTTCACCCAATTTGAGAACAACATTTAAATTTTCATCCAAAAACCATTTATTAAAATGCATTAGAAAGACCATTTGGAAACCCAATCATTTTCTATAAATAAATTTTTAAAATAATAATCCCTTTTATTTTTCAAGGAAATATGGGCTAAGAACTCTTTTATTAAACTTCAATATCATTTTGAAAACATCTTAATCCACCATGAGAGTTAAAAGTCTCAAAACCATTTAAATAGGTTGAAGGAAAATTCAATTAATTATGAAAAATATGACTTTAAAATATCGCATATTCACTTTAAAAAAATTATGACCAATCTTTCCAAATATTTAAATTCCTTTAAAAAATTCACTCTTGTGTTTTATAAAACACTTGTCTTGTGACAGAAGTCTATGACCACTCTTTAGAGAATTTTCAAGCCAATTGAAACCAAAAAAAATCATAACATAAGACTATAATTTTATAAGAAATCATTTAAAAGCATCCAAGAAATTTTTAACATGTATTACAGGGGAGTTCCAAAGAAACACCAACCTCACTCAAGCAAAATTGAAGCTAAAACTTGTTGACATTAATAGAGAACACATAAATATGTCAAGTGACATACTACTCAACCCTTAACGATACAAATCTTTATCATTAAATAGTAATTAAACTATGATCTAGTGGCATCACACTTCAAATGTGTAACCAAGTCAAAAAAAATCGGTACAAAAAATATGAAGAGGAATTCCAACCAACAAGTAATTCATTTAGTGGGCAAACAAGGACCACCAACAACCATGATTTTTAGATGGGTGTTAAGCCCATACAATTCATAGTATACCATCAATATCAAACTATAATTACATGATAACTTGATGAAATGGATAACAAAGAGGAGAAAACTCACCGACAGAAGAGAGGCGCACAGTGGAGTAGAGGCGCACGACGGATGGTTCACACGGCTGGTAGAGGAGATACACAGCGGCTAGTAGAGGAGATGCACGGTAGTGTGGCATGTGGCGGAGGTGATGGTGCATCGTAAAGGGGTGGTTCAAGGTTGAGGAGAGGTGGTGGTAGAGGAGGAGGAGGAGTCACGGTGCAGGGGTCAGCTTCCACGAGAGCTTGAGGGGTGCAAGAATGAACGAAACTGTTAGGATTTTTATATAAAACCTGGTGAAACTTTTATCAGCACTAGCTAAAAAGTGTTGATAAATGTATGTTTTATCAACACTAAAATAAAAAACACTGATAAAACGCACCTTTATCAGCACTTTTTAAGCGCTGATAAAGATATTTTGTTAATAATTTATTTATAGTAATATATATTTATGAAATTATATATATGATAAATATATATTTATTTATTTATATTTATAACTATAAATAAATATAAATATATTTATATTTATAAAATTATAATTTAAATAATTATAAAATTATAAGAAATATACTTATTAAAATTATAAGATTATAGATATATACGACTATATTTCTTCTAATTTTATAATTATTTATATGAATATATATTTATTTATTATATAAATATATATTTATTTATTATATGCATATATTTATTTATAATTATAATTATAAATGAATATTTATTTATTTATTTATTTAAATAATTATAAAATTATAAAAAATTAATATTTAAAATTTTTATAATTTTATTAATATATATATTTAATATATTTCTTATAATTTTATAATTATTTAAATATATTTTTATTTATTTATAAGTATAAATATAAATATTTGTATTTATTTATCAATATTTCTATATATTTATTTAATTATATATAAAATTATTTATGAAAATAATAAATATATTTTTTATAAATTAATAAGTATTTAAATAAATGTATATTTATTTATATTTAAAACTAATAAATAAATATATATTTATTTGTAATAAAAAATTTGATAAAAAAATATTTATTTAAAGTTTTAATTATATATATATATATAATTATAAAATTACAAAAAAATATATTTATAATTTTATAAATATATATAAATATATTTTGTTATAATTATTTAATTATTTAAATATATCTGCATTTATTTAAAATTATATTTATAACTATTTGTATTTATTTATAAATATTTGTATATAAATATATATAATTAATATATATATTATAATTTTTTAATTATTTGAATATATCTATATTCATTTAGGAATTATAATTATAAATATTTGTATTTATTTATAAATATTTGTATATATTTATAAATATATTTATTTAATTATATTATAACTTTATAAGTAGTATAATAAGTATATTTATTATAATTTTATAATTATTTACGTATATATAGTTATTTATAGTTATGATTATAAGTATAAATAAATATATTTATAAATATTTGTATATAATTATAAATATATATATCTATATATATATATAATTATAATATATGTATTTATTGTAATTTTATAATTATTTACATATATATATGTGTAGTTGTAATTATAATTACAAATAAATATATTTTAAAAGTATTTATATATATATATAATTAAAATTTAATAAGTATAAATATAATATGTATATTTATTATTTAAATATATTTATGGTAATTTTATAAGTATTTTTTAGAACATAATTGTATACATGGGTAACATGAATAAATCATATACCTAGTAAATTTAGATAATAAAAAACGAGCCATCAATGGACAAGATGAATAATAAGAAAGGGTGTGATGTATAAATGAACATTATGATACATAACATATGCACGCATGATCAACATATTTATTGACCAAATTCAATTGAACATATATATTTAATAATTAATATAAAGATATTTATTTAAAAAGGTATTTATATATATTTAATTAAAACAGTAAATATACGTAATATAAAAAATATAATAAATAAAATAATCTAATAAATCTAATAATCTAATAAATAAATCTAATAAATATATTTATTATTTAATGAATTTTATTATAATCCAATAAATATTTAAAATATATATATATATATATATATTAAGTAATAATATTATAAATACATTTTTCTAAACATTATATATATATTATTAATTATTAAAAAATATATAATTATTATTAACTTGTGTTTTTTAGTTAATGTATCCAAAAAAACATTATTTTTTAATATAAATGAATAAAAAAAATATCAACACCAAATTTAGCTCTAATAAACGAATCCTTTATGAGTGCTAAAAAAAGCACTGATAAAGGTGTTCCTTTTATCAGCACTTTTATTAGCACTGATAAAGGATACATATATCAACGCTTTTATGTAGCACTGATAAAGGATCCCACTTTTTCAGTGCTTTCTTCTTAGCGCTGGTAAAATGAGGTGCTTCCCTTGCCCTGTTTTGTGGTAGTGTGATGAGGTTTCTCTTTAGGCGTGATATAAGGTAAGACTTATAGTGGGGAGTACACAATTGATTGTTGAGGATGGTGACTATCATCTTTAGTTGAAACTTAGATTTTCTATTGAGTTTTTTTAGTTTTGAGATGATGATAAGTGTATTCCTTTGGTGGGGAGTACTAGTTCAGTTGTAGTTAAACATCTCTCACATAGAATAAAATTATGGATGATATGAGACTAGTTGATTGATAGTAGAGATAGAATAGTTTTTTAGATGATTAGGTTGAGAGCATGTTTTTGGTTGTCTGTCAAGGCTTCTTGGGGAAGAAAAGGTTTATGGTGGGTATATTGTAAGGGCCTGTGTTTTTTCGGACTATAATATTGAGCAGTAATTTTATTTTATTTTTCTTTTAGATTCTTATAAGTGGTAAAATGGTATTTTAACATATAATATGGTCTTGGATAATTTTATTGACCACTCTTATGATCCTAGAATAGTTTTTTTACACTATGATAGGTGTTTGGTGGAATTTCGAACCATTCAAATTTTAACTGAATAATTAATATATAATATTTAATTAATTAAATATTAATTTATTCACACACATTCAATTTGATGTATCTTTTGAATGGAGTTTGGTACTGATATTATGACTCTAATATTGAGTCTAGAATGTTCATTTTCTTAGGTGGGGCATAAACTCATTTCAGGCACCGAGGCCAAGCGGATACCCCTTTTATTTTTATTTTCTTTTTCTTCATTTCTTTTTCATTTTTCATTTCTTTCTCCAATGGATTCTCAAGAACACCCTAGATTATATTCCTTCACCAAGACAGATATAAGTAATGGATATGGAGATAGAAAGGTATATATATAGTGAGATATGGGGGATAATGGAGGTACTACTATGGAGCTCGGGACGATCTGGATTATTGTGTGGTGGTCCTGGAGCATGGGAATTAGAAAAGATTCAATGGATTCTAGCCAAAGGTAGTCCATTTTAATGTTTTCCATAATCCACATCTATTTTATATATTCTATTTTTAATCCCTTATTATGACTTTATAGGACCCCTTGTGGATTGATCTATTTCTTTTTGGGGGACAGGGATTTCAGGTAATTTGAGGGGTTTCCCATTCGAAAATCTCGACCTCATGGCTTGTAGATTCAGGAACACATTCCATGTGTTCCTACTTTTTGGGGAAGATGATATTTTTAGAAGTACATACCTTGTATGGGGTATACACACAATGTACTAGGACTCATCATTGTAGCAGAGTACCCATCCAGATAACTCGTGTAGGGGCACATGGTCATGTAGAGTACATGAATAGACCTCGTGTGGGTTGAACACTATGTAGAAGTACACGACCATGCCATATACATAGTCAAACCATGTGACGTACATGGGAAGGTAGCCCATGTAGGATATACATTGTGTACATGTCTTACATGTCTTACATGTCATGTGCATGGGATTTTACATACCATGTTGGGCTAAAGTACACACTTTGGTGCTTTGGTAATACACATTTTGTACTGAGTATAAACGTTGTGCACAACACCCATGCTACCCTTTTCAGGTTTTTTCATATCTCTACACATAAGAGTCAAAATTAGACCCATGTGTAGTCCATTTAGAGTATATTTCCATGTAGATCATGATGGTGAAATCATTGAGGTGATTTTTGGACTCTTATGAGGAGTTTTTGGATTTTTTTTCATTAATGTAGAGTTTATTCCACTAGTAATTAAAAATATCTATCTTTTGAGAGTGATACCCTTTGATATAAGATGATCCATGAGCTATATATTTTGACCAAGGCCTTTTGTCTATCCCTTAAAGTCTCCCTTGTTAAAGATTACCTTATGGCCTATAACGCCAAGATATTAGTTGTTTATAAGGATCCCTTATAGGATTTGTCTATTTACGTATCGACATATATTATCCTCTATAGAATGCCTCTATATTCATTTTCATTATGGGGTCCCATTTTGGATGCCTTCACTTACAATATGAACTAGGGAATCCCTTGTAGTTCCCTCTATCGATTCATTATTTTTAAGAGTCTTGTGATGAATGCCTAACAATATGTACCATTCTGAGGACCCCTATAGGATTCATCTGCTTACATTTTGATCTAGAGGATCCCATATATATTGCCTCTATCTTCATTTTCATACTGAGGGTACCCTTTGATATGTATTCACTTACATACTAACCTAGGGAATCAATTTTAGGATCCCTCTACCCATTCATTTTTTGATAAGTGTCACATGTAGGACACCTCATCATATGTACCATTCCAAGGATCCTGCATAGGATGACTCTATTTGATTACCATCAAGGATCACATATAGGATTCCTTATTTTGCCTTCATGACAAAGGATCCTAATAGTATTACTTTAATTATATGTAAAATTTGAGGATATAAATTAGGATTTCACTCTATTTATTGGATATGAGTGACCTAGTGGGTTCCCTAGTGTTTGACTGAACCTGAGCTAGTGGCTTTGGGGTTTTGGTGGAGTTGGTAACAGGTGTCACCTTATAACCCATTTCAAACTTTTAATCACATGGGGATGTGGTATTAGTAGTGGGTTTAGATGTTTGTCCACCCTTACTAATTTATTTATGAATTCACTGGTTTACTGATGATTCAGTAATGATTACCCAGGGTTTTTCTTAGCATGTGGATGAGGAGTATAACATGATGTGACTCACTTTTTTGAATTCCCATACATAATATACGGGATCCATCTTATATGATTATTATTTTATTTGTAATCCCATATATATTCTTGGAATCCATATTTTGAGCCTTACTTTTATTGGGATTTCTAAACTTACTTCCTAGGGTTAGGGATATAATCTTACTTGATAGAATGATAATTTTACTGAAAGTCCCATTTTTCACTAGGAATCCTCATTTTTCAGGTATATAGAGGTATTTTTCTAGGAGTTGCATGGAACCTCCCTTATACTTGGTCTCTCTAGTAATGGATTGTCTTATAGAATTCTTGAGGATTCCAAAGGTTTCCAGGTGGGTGCATTTCCCCCGATCAGTTGGATGCTGATGAGATTCTAAAGGAAGGACTTAATCTCATCACTTGATTCCTAGAATAATCCCTAGTATCGGTGGATAAACCATTACATAAATTATCCATACTTGCTAGTAGTGGGATGTTGATCCAATTATTGAATGATTCCATGTTGATGTAGTGGAACAATAGAGTATTCCTTACATATCACCTAAAGGTCACCCCCTTAATGATTATCTAAGTTCAAATTTCATGTTTGCATATGGATAGGGACCTAAAAATCATACATCATACTAGATTTCATGTACATTTAGTTGTATGACATCTAGATCAATTCCACATTTATGGGTTTGTCCATCGATATACAATATCCTCTTTTATATTGATTATAGGTGAGTACGGGTGAACCTAGGTTTCGGAAATGTATCCCCCTATAGTGATGTAGATTTCCAAGATACATTTCTAGCACAAGATGAAGCAAGTATTTTTTTTTGGTCATTATTATGGACCTAGAGATTTAATTAACGATACACAGCTTCAGTGGTATAGCATCCATATCAATTCCCTTTTCAAAGGATGTCCATACAATCGGGGTTACCGACCAAAGGATCAATTGTGGTTGTTTCATGGTAATCACTTCCCTACCCATACATATACACTCTTATATATATATATATATGGGAATATATTTACACATATGATTATATATACATGGGGGGTCATTCCTCAGAGAAATTTTCAACTTGGGTCGAAGAATTTATGGTCGATAGGTAATAAGGAATTGAGGATGGGCTATGTTTAATTTATTTTATTACAATATTTTTAATTCAAGTTGTTCTCATCTAGGATGATCATATTGCATGAGAATTCACTTATGATAGTAGAGTTATAGTTTCATCATTAGAGTGGCCTACTGAGATTATTTCTCACCCCTGAACATGCACCATGGTGTGTGTGTTCAGACCATATGTATACTTTTCAGGTTAACCATAGATACATGTTAAATAGGGATGATCCTAGAGTTTCATGATTTAAGGGAGCTGCTCATGTGGATTCTTATGATCAAGATGGTGCAGTTCAATAGTTATTGGAGACCGGGTGTGTGGTCTGGTTCATAGTTAGTAGTAGAGCTATGTACTTTTATTTTTGTTTTCTTTATGTACTCATACATGTATGGTCGACCTAGTGGGTGATCAGTGTTGTATGTATGACATGGTTGTTTATTTATGTATATAATTTCATTTATTGTTATAGTTTTTTCTATTTCAGTTATTTATTGATTTCACACTCTATTTATTACTGTTATAGGTGATATTAAGATATTTATGATGTTTTACTCTACTATGAAGGTATAATTTCCCCATTGTACTGCCATTAGGTCCTCGCTTCTAGTCAGAAGCCTCTGTAATATAGGGTGGAACACTTGAGGCCTTATGGAGAATTGGTTTTGGGAATTGTTTTAGTGTCTCTCAGGCTGGGACATTGCATCGATGATAACCAGTTAAACCCATAAAGATCTGAATATTGAAGGCCTTATTAGGTCACTCCCAATATACTACAATTGTAACCTTTTCTAGGTCTACTGGCACTCCAGCCTTTGAGATAAGATATCCCAAGAAGTTCACTTTATCAATCCAATTACTATAGTTAGATAGACTTTAATAAACTTGATTCTATCTCTATGTACACAAGATGATATCAAGATGTTTGTCATGATTGTCTATTTACTGATAGTACACTAATATTTCATCAAGAAAACTAAAATAAAATGATCCAAAAAAGGATGAAATATATGATTCTTTAATGTGATGAATACCCTATGTGAAGTGGTTAAACCAAACAGGATCCCCACTAACTCATATAATCCATTCCTACTCCTAAAACAAGTATGAGGTATGTTTGATGGATTCAATATCAACTAGTGGTATCCTAATCTCAAATATATCATGAGAAAGAAATTATCACCACTCAGCCGATTCAAGACACCTATGACTCACAAAATAGGATACTGGTTCTTGACCATCATATGATTCAATATCTAATAATCAACACATAAGGTAATGTTACAATCATAATTCTTGGTGAAAAGAACTGGAGAACCCAATAGAGATGTATTAGGTCATATGAATCCTTTAGCATCAATATCTTTTAAATTAAATTTCAACTCTTGAAACTCTAATGGTGTCATCTTGTATAGAGAGATAGAAACTGGATCTACTCCCAAAACCAACTTGATCATGAACTCAATCTCCTACTTTGGAAAAAATTCATAGAACACTTGAGTAAATACATCTTGGAAATTTTCCACCACTTGTGGAAAATAATCATACTACATTCTACCATAATCCAAAACTCGGCTCTCTATATGGGTTGTTAGACAATATAATATGCACTGAATTAGACCCCCATGACCAGCTTGAAGATACCACTCACCCTAGTGAGAATAACTACCTCCTTCTGGGGTTAGAAAGGTAACTCACCTCTAATAACTGTTAATATGAACTTGGTATTGGAATAATGAATCCATACCAAGAATCAAACTGAAACCTATCATTTCCAGCACAAACGGTTCCCACATAAAATGTTAATCGCTAATATCTAGAGAACACACATTTCAACATTTGATATTCTCTTACCACACTCCTGATGGTGTGAAAATATTCCAAGAACCATCCAATAATTCCATAACCAAGCCCCCAAAACATTGAGAAATAAACGATAAAAAAGGAATATGATGCTTCTACATCAAACAAAACACAAAAAAATGGTATATGATATAATAATGGTACCTCTGATGGTATAAGTTCATGCATCCATAATTCTGGTTATAGTGTGCATAGAATACAACTCACTAACCCATCTACCATGGGCTTCATCTTGACTCCCCTGAGCTATTCCATCTATCTTGTATTGTCATTCCTTCATTGGGGTACCACATCCCATGCTTTGACTTGAACGTCCTGTGTAAATCTAGCTAACTATCTATTTAAGAGTAGTTGATTCCTTCTTAAACTCTATTACCTATCCTGATTCAGCACTATTTATCTTTTGTGAGAATTTATGATGAGATTTGTCAAGATAGACCATACTAACGCAAGCATGGAACTCCAAATAAGGGTATAAACACTAAGGTCACTTATGGTCCAACATGACACAATGATAGAACTACAATGGAACACAATCCTGAAATGTCTAACCACTACCCTGACTAATTTTTCCATTATTTCCTTGGTGAAAACTATCAAGCTTCTTTCATCCAAAATAAGATATTCCATTTCACCCTATTGAAATAGAATGTCCATTGATCAAGGACTCTCTTAGATTCTCTTCCATTATGAGCTCCTGATTCATCATGTCTGAAAATATACTCAGACAAAAAATGTTCACCTATGATATAATCTCATAAAAAATTCTTCATAAAAACACCTCACCTGGAAGATCTCAACAACAGCTAAGAATAAAAGAAAGTTATGAAGGTCGATGAAAAATTCATTGTAGTCCATCACTAACTCGACGGTTTGTGTCATATTCATGAACTCACAATCCTTATTATCCCTTAATGTATTTGAATAGAAGTTCCTCAATAATGTTTCCTCAAATTCCTTCCATGATAACCCCTCCTAATTCCCGACATAGTCTAGAATGTCCAACAAATTCTTGAAAGGTCTACAGAGCATATAAGTAGAAAGTTTCACCCTCTTATCTATGAGATTCTCAAGATGTTTGAATGTCATTTGGACTAACTCAATCTAAAACTCGGTTACCAAGGTGCCTCTCTCCCTGGTGAATGTGGGTGGATAATATAGTTAAATCTCTCTCTTTGTCTTATATATAAATGGAACGGAGTGAACAGTCTCCATTTCAATGGATTACATGACCTTCAAGAATTTATTATGAAGCTGAACATCCTTCTAATCCTCAAGAGTTATAGGTAGCTCTGGATCAGTAATATAAGGAGCATGCTTATTTATACTCTCCAAATTCTCAACTTAAATACAATGAGGATTCATTTTCTCTACAATACATAAAAATCCTTAGAAAATTGGTAATAATAATTTGGTCAACCTCAAAATATGAAAAAAACCAAGAACCACTACTTCTAATCTCTCTAAACATGGATTACAAGTTTTTCTACATAACATAATAGTTCATTTTCTTTCCATTTATCATATATAACAGGAATATTGCTTCATAGATCATATAGGAATGTGTATAACACATGAAATAAATATGTACCTATCATGAAAAATGCATGTTAATATATACCCATATGTACCAATCATGATTCATGTGTATTCATCTTCTGTCATACTGAACTACGAGTATAAATATAAAGAAATAATATCATCATGAAACAATAACATCACACAACATATGAAACACCCAATGTGAAATAACCTCCAATGTAAGAAGCGAATAGCATAAAAAACAATCCCATCCCTGACCACTCATATTCCCCCATATATGGGTTAGTACTCCCAATCACAAACTCATTACCATGTCCTGACACATCCTAGTCTCCTTTATACTTTTCCAAAATAGTAAATTAGTAAAAAAGAAAAACCTACCTCTGATTCCACATTGTAACATCCTCTATTCAGGACACTTTAACGTGGATAAAATGGGTTGGTTATGATACCAAAAGTGTGAATCCCCTTATGGTAGAGGCTTCCAAACAATAGTGGGGATATGATGAATATAGTTTGGAGACTATACCCCCTATTATAGTGTTAAAACACAATGGAAAATCGAAAAATAATTATATAATAGTAATTAAGAACAACGGAAACGATATATCATATAATTAGAATGTAAAGGACAAACTGATAAACCAACAATGATGAATCATGTAATGATAAGATTATATGTTTATTAAATCTAAAACTAAAAACAATAAAAATATATGTATCAGCTGAAACAAAATATTATTGAAAGAACCCAATCCTAAAAGCCATTTCAGACCCATCTCTAAACTATATCCCATCAAACAAGCAAAAAAATTAACAACATGGACCCTTTCCCTTATTCAAACATGCAGCTGTGTAATCTACTCAGGTACTCAATAGAATACAAAATAGGGTGTGAGTAAAACTTAGTAGGTTGACACCACTATGTATAAACAAAACTAATTTGATAATAACCATATACCATGGCATGATCAAACAACTGGGTAGATCCCTTTGTATAATAATTTCATCCTACAGGAATAGCCCTATATATAAGCAGTTTATCATCAAGTAGGCCAAGTCCACTATATAATCATATCAGCATGTGTCACTAGGATTATCCTACTATATAATATTTCAAAAATGTATCACTAGGTATATTCCTCTATATAATCATTTCAAATTCTGGAACAAATCCTATATAAGAACTTTAGAATGAACTCAACAAGTCGTAACAGAAAGGATATCACAATATTACATCATATGCATCAATGATTATTTATTAATATTTCCATTTTTCATTCAATTTCACTTTCATTTATATATCAATTTATAAATAGTTATATAAATATCCCATAATATATTACCAAAGCGATTTTATATCATGAAATCACCTATAATATCATGTCATTCTAAACACACTTTAAACCCTTATCCAAGTTCTTACTATTCAAAGGTTCTCTCTCCCAACAGGTATCCATAAGCCTAGACACATCAACAATTGAATCCAAAGGGATCAAACCAATATTAAAATCCATGATTTTCCATTTATCCTTGAATAAATTATATTATATATCAGATTATGTTAGTTCAATTTTAATATTTCATAATCTTGGAAACTAAACAGACTTTAGTGTTAGGTTTAGACCCCCTACATTTTTTTCAGCGATTAACGCAATGCTTCCAATGAAAAAAGAAAACACAGATAAAGGAAAATAAATTTTCAAGAATAAAATATATCAACCAAGGTCAAGATAAATACCCAAAAAATTAGTAGTCAAGATACTCCAACACTATAATAAGGAATAGTGGAATAAAAGGGAAACCTAAAAAGAAACACTCGGTAGGGATCTGATGCATGATCAGGATGCCTAAAATGGATGTAAGCGTACTACAATTTCCTATAATTCATCTTGTGTTGAGATAATATATAGATACACTGAATGAATTAAATAATAATGTGTTATTACCACTTAAAACAACTTGGTATGAGGAATACATGGCATGTAATCCTTTCACATCATTTATTTCTTCATTTTTTAGTTACATCAAAAAATACATCACCTCAGGTTTCTATTTATCGTGATCAACATTTACCTGATGGTTTACTACTTCATGTAAAGAACTGTTTCATCACATGTGTCTAGTAGTAGTTACATGTCATGTAACATATACATGACAAGTAATTTTCTAGCGAACAGTTTTATGCCCCGCTTCTGTGAAAATTCCCAAACCCCCTTTGAATCCTTCAAAATCTTAGGAAACACTTGTTAGTCCATTTGAAATGATTATAACTAGACACCATTAATTAAAATAAAAATACATCCATGCAGTTTAGGTAATTTCCCCTAATTGAGGCTCTCTATCTCGGAACAAGACTCATCCACTGAGGTTTAAAGATATGAGAAACCCCAATGAAATAAATTTGACACAAAACATAAAGGTGGGATTATCTAGAAAAAATATGGGATCTTAAAATTATTATTCATGGATCGTATTTATTATGTCATGGTTTTTACTATTTTTCTATGGTTTATGTTTTCTATTCCAAGTTATTCTATCATAAATCATCCAAATTCTCATTGTTACTTGTTTTCTAAGAAAAAAAATCACCCCTTATCATTTTTTACTTATTACTGTGATCTAACTCTTGATTCCTTCATGATAAGTTTTCCATTATTGATAATTTTGGATCATCCATTTCATTTGTATCCATTCCCTATGTTATTAAGAGGATTTTAGCTTATGATAAGTCTATAAAGGATTCTAGTGTGGATCAAGTATGTAATAATGTTCGCAAGTGTTATATATTACATTTCTTATGAAACAAGTCCTTATAGAAACTAAACCTTTTATTCTTGGGATTTTTTTTATTTTTTTCTGAAATTTACTATTTATATTATGAAAATTATGTAAAATAAAGATGTTTTTATCAAGGGTTTTTTATAACAGTATAGATGTTGTTCCTTATGTTCAAAATCTAAAAGTAATTCTTTAGTATTTGAATACATCAATAAATAAAATTTAGATATCAAATACATAAAATATAAAGTTTATAAGATGGTTTCAAAATCATATTTTTATGGAGTTATCTTCAAATATATTATAATGAATTTGATGGATATTCAAATGACCAAGTTTATATGTATTATCTTACAATGGTTAGGTAATTAATAGCTATATATTATTTATAATCGAACATTTTATACATAGTATGATAAAAAATAGTAGAGTTACTCTTGTCATAGAATTGATTAATGTGTTTAGTACCAAGGTAGAAATCTAATTTACAATACTATTTCATTATTTAGCATCACCAAAAAATATGAGAGTTGGATTATAGAACATTATATGTGATAGTTTTTCAATGAAAATGGGTTAATGACTTTAGTGTAGTTTAAATTGATTAATTAAGAGACATGAATGTGAATTTTAGTTAGTAAGTGTAGAAATATAATTAGTTCATAAGTTAATCATTGTAATTATGAATATTTTATGCCTCGGGTTCTATAAACACAAATTTCTCAACTATTCTCTTATCAAATAAAAAACCATAGGGTAAACTAAAATTTTCATTAAGGTTTATCTTTTAATTAGGTTGTCACAATCATTTTATAATATTATTAAAGTAGGTAGTGTCTTGTAAATCTTAGGGGGCTACAAATTGTGGTTCTAGATACACGATAGTGGGGTAAGTCCCTTCAACCATTAGAGAGAAAATATTTAAAATTAATAGATAAAATTTTTATGAATAGTTTTTTTATATAGAATTTGGTTCCTCATAATATTATGTTCTCAAACTTTATTTACATAATATAAATTTTATTTTTAACTTTTTTTAAAGATAATTTATTTTGAGCCTACTGATTCTACCGATATTATGGAACAACATAGTGGATATGTTGAAAATTAGAAAAAAATTAATGGTTAACAACATTATGATTGTGATAAAAACCCAAAGGTGAGTAAATAGGAAAAATAAATATGGTTGGAGAAAGATTGGTGAAGTGTATCATGATAGTATGAGTAAAAATATTAAATTTAGAAGTAAATGTCAAAAACATAAGGTTGTATGGAAAGCATAAGTTCAACCTATTAACCCCAACAAGTTCATTTTCATTAAAATATTATCATATAAAATTCATGAAAGTAGTCACATAAAGGATTCATGGATAATTCTATACACTTATTATTAAATTAATTCTTAGGGATGTTGAGGGGAAATTGAAACACCACCCACCACATATATTTTCACACATCACAAACCGAGAAAAAAGCGATGCTTTTTTTTGGAATTCAATAAGATGATTCCTTTAAAGTATATCTTAATTGGTATAATTTTATCTAGAATTTCTTGTATTAATCACTTTGATTCATAATTAGTAATTTATGAAATAGAAAAGGTGTGTAGAAAATAAACAACATGCATCAAAACCATTATACCCCTTCTATAAATCAAGAATTGGGTGCGCTTTACATGTATAAAAAATGTTATTTATTTTAAATCTGAATTAAAATTTTTAATTTGATATTAAACAATAGCTATATAGTTCTCACTTTCCAAAATAATGATTAATGAATTGAAATATCAAGTCACTTTCATCCCACGTCATATGTTATGTAAAGGGGATCATGAAAATATAATGAGACATATAGTACATGTAAACACACATAATATGTGTAAATTAATTATATGTATGGAATAATAGAAATTTTTTATGATTTAAAATTGTATTATTTAACAATGAATACTTATTTTTATAAGATTTTTTTATTGATTTTATACATAAGAATCGCCATCTACTAAATCTTGTGAATGACTACATTCATAAGATTTGAAGCATTCATAAAATTTGGTTGTGTTATAGGTGATGTTTTTAGATTTTCACAATTAAAATACTTTAAAAATAGATAAACATATGGATATTAATGATAAAATGAAAATTATATAGGTACATATAAATTTTATGGTGAAAAATGTTATTTTTTAGGATATAGTGATAAATCAGTTTTTTAAGGTGTTAAATCGAAGAATCAACACATTAGAAATCACAACATGAAGAGTCACACGCCCTATTTTTTTGGCTATCCATTCCCCATAGTGGTTAACCTCACATAAAATAAATCAATTATTTTATAATAGGTTTTGAAAAATGTGAACAAAATAACTATTGATACCTTTCTACTACTAAAATTTTGTAAGTTGAAATTTCTTTTTATTTATAACTATCATAACCCACTCATTTATTTACAGTGATGTGTATAATGTAAAATTAATAAGGAAATGGTAAATGTAATAAAAAACTTCCAAAATATCACATATGAGTATGGATTCACATAGCTCATGATACAAGCATCGAACTACCCATTCCCCTTGATGATCTTCATTTTCCCATGATCATATATGCAATTTGAACTTATTTTCATAGAAATTTAATCTTATTAAGATACATGATGATAATGAGGAAGGAACTTTCAAATATATTTTCTATAAAAACTTTTTAAAATTAATTAAAGAAGTGCTATATTAATGTATGTTATTATATAATGAGAAATGGACGGGGAAAAGGAAGGTTTATTCAAGACAATACAAAGGATCAACTAATAGATTTAAAGGAACTATTGAGAGTAAATTTTCCCCAAAAAATTAATTGAAGTGTGCCTTAACATCACAAGTTCATACAGATACAAAATTTCAAAATAATAATACGACTTACATTTAATAGAAAGAACAAATTTATAGAGAGGCCATTACTGACATGTTTGGTCTTGCGAATGTAAATAAAATTCTCAACAATGAGTGGTTGGGATTCTCATTTGTGAATGTATACATGAGGGAAATTTTATTAGTATTTTCCACAATAATTTATATATTACTTTAACTTCCATTTAAAACTATTCATATTTCTTATAGGTGGTTATATCACACCAATTTTAAGATAAGATATTTTGAAGAAACTTTTGGATTTATTAGTCTGTATATAACTTCAGTAGAAAAAAATATCAACTCAAGAAGATGAAATTCTAATAAGATAACACCATGTAACCATAGTGTTGGAAAAGAAACAAATATATTATAGGAACTTCTAAATACCAACAATTATGGGGTAAATCTCTACACACTAATTTAATAAAATATAATTCAATTTTTTACATTATTTCTTTATTCCACTAAAGAATCAGTTCATGCTAATTGTGACCAATTTTTTTTACTTAGAGGATATATGGTTTCGAAAAAATGCAGGATATCCGATAAATTAACAACACATGATGTTCTTTTTTAATTTATAGTATACTACAATCAAAAGTTTACAAAAAAAACATGAAATTAAATGTTTTATATTACGTTTTAACAAGAATTATATTATGAATTGGAGGGTGTTTATTTATCAACAAAACCATGTTATAAGGATAGAAATTTTGAACAAGAAACCTACATATTTATTCAAATAGATATTTATTAGGTTATACATAATAATATTTCAACATAAAAACATATATGAAAAAAATAATTATTTTTCTCACTTTTTCTTCAGTGTCTGAAACAAAGTAATCACATATATTATTGTTATTAAATTTTAAATTTTATGAAATATATTAAATTCTATCCATGAACTGGAATCTGTAAAGAGGTATTTTTTAATATAATTACAATTTCATTTAAATTATTTATTAACTATTTTCTTATCTATATTTTTATAGTTCTACTAGGACTATCCAAAATTAACATATTTAGAAG
Source organism: Viscum album (assembly GCA_963277665.1). NCBI lineage: Eukaryota > Viridiplantae > Streptophyta > Magnoliopsida > Santalales > Viscaceae > Viscum > Viscum album. Next base: position 307,413,842 of record OY728127.1, read on the forward strand.
TGTAAATATATATATATATATCAAAATTAGGTGGAAATTATCTAGTGTCATAATATATAAATTCATCATAAATACGTTGTTTCAATCACATTTGATATTTTTTTATTTCATAGAAATCATGAAGAGGTGGTTTATCTACTTCTTATTTAGTTAATTTTCTAATAATTTTCATTATTAGGGACATATATTTTTGTTCAATGTGATAATAATATTATCATATGACCTATAATATTTAATGAAATTTAGAATTAAAAGAATAGTGTTGACTGAGAAAGGGTACACTAATTACATGTTTTCAATTTTAAAGTGACATTTTTCTCCAAAAACATGTGTCACATAGTCAAAAATGAGAATAAATACATAGACTTTAATTTTTCTTTATATAAATGATGGTTTATTCATTTTTTACATGTAAATATTAACCTTACTTAAATAAAACACACGTTGACCACCATTTTGACTAAAAGTGTGTGTTTTCATTTAAAAGTTACATTTTAGTTCAAAACCTATGTCTCATACTCAAATCCAAAAAAACACAATCATATTATCATTATAAATTTAAAAAATGATCAATGCTTCTTTTTTATGTGTAAGAATTAATTACACATCAATCTGACACTTCGTGTGTCTAGTATTACTCAATTTCATGTTTTCATTTTAAAATCTTCATTTTTATTCACAACAGGAACCACATATGAAAAATTGAGAAAATGTAATCATGTTTTATTTTTAATTTAGAAAAATGATAAATAATTCATTTTAGATTTATATAAATTATCCTCATATCAATCCAACACATAGCATGTCCTTTTTGATTGAGATTTCATGTTTTTAAGTAAAATGTGACATTTTATTTCAAAACATGTGTCACATACTCAATGTTGAGAAAACACAATAAAATTATCACGAAACCTTAAGAAAAATATTTTTGATTCATTTATGACCTGTATGATTCAACTACACATCAATCTAAGACACAGTGTGTCAAGTATGACTGAAAGTGTGTGTGTTTTAGGTTAAAAGAAACATTTTAGTTGGAACCACACATCATATGCTCAAAATGGAAAAAATGCAATTATATTTTCATTTTGATTTAGGTAAAAGATAAATAATTTACTTCTTATGTGCTATAATTAAACTCACATAATTCTGATACACGGTGTGTCTGGTTTGGATGAAAGTCAATATTTTCAGTTTAAAAGTGACATTTTCATTTAAGAATACTGATCACTTACTCAAAACTAATAAAATGTACTCTGATTCACATTATACTGTATAATATAGATTAATAATTCATTTTTAAGTTTAGGAACTGATCTCACATCATTCTAACACATTTTTCCATAGTGTGACCAAAAGTGATTGTTTTTTAGCATAAAAGTGATATTTTAGTTTATAAGGTGAATTTTTATTATTTTTAATATTTCTATTATATTTATGAAATATTGAATAATATTTATGTTTTTCTTCTTCCTTATTTATTATTACTAATTTAAGTGTAGTTTTTAGTTACATGTGCAGACTTTTTTAATGGGGTTGGGTTGATCAATGGAGAAACAAATATCCTACAATAGTGATATTTGACTACAAATGGTGTTTCTTGTTGGATAGAATTCCATTTTTACCCTTTATGTAAATTAGATTATATGGTGTTACACTATTCTAGAACCATGATGGGAATTTCACAATTGGTTATGTGTTGGCACATAATTTTGTGGTATGGGTTACCCCTTTTGAAAAGATTTATTCTTGGATTGGGAAATCGAAAAAACCATATTGTATGGTGTTCTTGGGTTAGTTCACCCAAACCAATAATATTGGTCATTTTAATTCAAAAATACAATAAAAAATTTTAAAATTAAGTGTATTGTTTATTTAATGAAAAAAGTTGAATTATTTCTATAAAAAAAATGTTTTTTGATGTAAATTGGTTGTTTTATTGTATTGTTCAAGTTTAATAATATTAATATTTGAATGGTGTTTATTAGTGATAATAAATGAAGGAAGAAGTCCATTTTTTAGTGGTAAAACTTACACTGATAAAAAACTATTTTATTAATACTAAATGTCACAATGTTAAATCAAGGGTTTAATTAGTGATAGATATGAATTTGATAAAAATGGAATTTTCCATTTCTTTTATAGTATTGATAAAACTCATAATCCCTTAATAGTTCTTGAATCATTACTACTTTATAAACACTCATAAAATCTATTGTTTATGTTGATATAGGCTTGTTTTTTTCGTAGTGTTTACATTTATTATCATTTTTACATCAAAACAATCTTTTTATTCAATCATTGGTTCTTCATAAAGAGTTTACAAAAAATTTCAATTTTATTCACATTTAGATTATAAATTATATTTGTAATCAAAATATTCAATTACCATAAATTATAGTCTTACATTATTTATAATTCATCAAACCAATCCAATATTTTAATAACATTAAAGGAACAAATCTGAATAAGATATGGGGGTGATATATGGGGGTTTTCCCGAGATATATATATCTTTACTAAATTTGAATACTCCTCTATACAATTTTCATCCTCCCCTTTCATGTTTTCCCTCATAAACTTCTCAACACTCAGTGCATTCGTTTTTCTTGATCCACCATTCCACTCATAAACCCCCAGCTCCCAATCTCTTGTTCCTCACCTCCCACCAACCCTGCATATTCCTCTACCTCATCTTTCCTATATATACTTACTATCCTCCTTCTTCCTACATTTTCCCCATACCTCAACACTTTTGGATCTACCACCACCTCATATTTCATTCCATCCCACCCACATATTTCCTTTCTCTTAGTGCATTAGAATATATATCGGATCATCTATCAACAAGTAAGCCTCAATTTTTCATATTGTAATCACTCATTATATGGTATCTTACTTTAAAATTTGATTTATGGAAATAATTTACAAAAATTTTGTCTTTTGGTTTACTTATCACTTCTTCCATGTAATCGGAACCCCTTATTTTATGAAGCACTGGGTTTATTTCCCTACCCCCTCACAATTTTTGTTAAATAAGAATTTTATTTTCGGTTAAAGTGATTCCCTTTATTCTTAAATCAAACCTTAGCCCCTGATTGTGAAACAAAAAGAAATTTCTTATTCCTCAAATTATTTATCCATACGACCACCCAATCATCCAATATTGCACTTATTTTTTGTGTTACACAACACCTAATCAACAACTATCTTCTTTAAATTCCAATAATATAGAACTCTATAAGTTGTTGGTGTGTTTTTAATTTATTCTCCCAATTTATTAGTACATGTGATTATTTATTCTATAAATTATTCTCTTGAATATTCAATTTCTAATATCTTTCTAATTGGTCATTTAATGTTTTCAGTAATAATTTTTACCACTATATATATTTATTTTAATATTTTATAGTGCTGAGAAGTTAGTATTTTCCTCTTAGATAATTCCTATTAGAGAACCTATGTTCACAGGAAACATATAGAACTCTTTATTGAATTCTATTCAGACTCTATGTATCCTTATTAATTGCTTTATTTTTTTTCTAATCATGCAATGTAAATAATTGACTATTGAAATTTCATTACTCATATGTTCTATTTAATTATTTTTTTATTTAGAAAATAATATATTTTTTTAATTGGTCTTGTTTCATATATTTATTTTCCACTTATCTATTTTCGTTAAAATTTAATAATTTATAATTCAATATACTTTTATAGAAACATGTATGGTGTAAAACCTAGAGGTTTCCATGTCACTCTATGTTCTTCTTATGCTATATTATTCTTCTTCAAAATTAATTTTTTGATTTACATTCATTTATACTAAGTTAAAAAAAATATTATTTCATTATAAACATTAAAAAAATTATAATGATTTGGTATTTCAATCATGTAGCCTCATTATACATTAACAAGTTTTAATTTATATATTAAAAATTCTGTAATTTTTTTTTTTTGAAATGTGAATCATCTTTTCTATGTTTCCTAAAATAAATTTTTTACACATAAAAAAATATATGATGATTTTTATACGAAATTATTTTTTATTCTTTGATAATTATTGAAAGGTAGAGGTTCTATCATTCATACTCATTTATTAATAACTGTTATATTTTTTATCATCCCAAGATAACTAAGTAAATATTTTTCTCAACATTTTTTTTAAATTAAATTAATTTTCAAGATATTTACTTTAGTATATATTGTTCAATAAAAAATGAATATCATTTACTCTATCATATCCATATTAATTAAATGCATTAATTTATATTATAAAATTATTGTCATGTAGTTTTATTCTTACTGCTATGTTATTGGAAAATAAAATTAGAAATAATTCATTATATTATTTTTATTGTGTGATTTTTTGTTCAAATTTAAATTTTTTATTTCAATTATATTATTAAATTAGTATTGGATGTTTTGGTGAAAAAAAATTTGTAACTAACGTATGTGAGTTTCAAATGCTGTAATGAATTTTATTTAATTATTATAAAATCCGTATTAAATTTTTTTGATAAATTTTTATTTTTTTCAAATAAAACACTTAATTTTTAATTTTGTAATCATATTAATCTTCTAACATTAATGGAAAATTATTCTACCACTACTAAAAAAATGGCCACAATATAGTGTTTCAAAAAAACTTGTGTTTTTGCAGAATTTGTTTTCATATTAAGACAAAACTTACATTTCTCCTAATTTTGAATTCATTATTATATCATATTCATGTAAAATTTAATTTTTTAGTTATTTTTGTTTTTTTCAAAACATGTCGGACATTTATTGTGAATAAAATGAAAATTTAATTGGTCATGTTTTAGGGTTGGGTATCCTATCTAAACCATCAATGAGTCCTACTTTATAAACATTTTTTCTACATTGGACCATCAAACTCCATTGTGTTGGCCATTTGAGGACTATTTTATAAAATATGGTATGAAAATACTAGGTTTTAATATTTGGATTGTCAATATTTTATAAGATAAATATATATTATCAGTTTAGGTTTATAGAATGAAATATAAAGTTATGGGGTGCAACAAAAGCTGTTGGGGTGGTTCCAAATAATGGGTTTTCATTGGTTTCAATGGTTTAATATTTGAGCAACATAATGAAGCAAACCTCAAAATCTTATAATAGGGTACCATTCACATTTAATTTTTAATTACTTCAAAATAATAATTATCATATATCTAGAAATTATTTTTGATCAATTCAGTTTCAACTCTTGTTATATAATCATTTTTTTTTAAGAATCCAAACTAGAATTCCTCAAGTGGTATCCACACATCCTCCAAAAATATATGAACAACTCTATTGACATTTTAGGTGATATAGATGAGGAACTAAGAACCTAGTTTCTTTCATTATTAATCACAAAAATAAATCCCTCTAATCTTTTCTTATTTATTAAAGGGAGGGAGGGGAATTTCTCCAATGGGTTTGTGAGAAAACTAGTGTCTTGTCATTGTATATAACAACTCTAACATCGCCAAAAATATTAAAATGGAATATATAACTAGGGTTAAATATATGATAATTTCATTGTGGGATTTGATCAAATATTCTCTATAAGATATTATCCATGTGTGGTAATAATATTATTATTATTATATCTCATGAAAAGTGCATATTTAATTATAATATTTTAAATAAATAATTAAATATTTATTTAGAAGATTTTAAATAAAATATATTTTTCTCATATGGCCCTTTAAATTATCCCATCAATCCACCTTGGTATTTATCATGCCTTAAATAATAAATATTTAATTGGATAATTTATTTGAAAAAAAAATAAATAATATATTTAATAAACTTTCAAATAAAAATTTATTGAGAAAATATTATATTCACTAAAATCATGAATAGATAGTTATTTTAAAATTCAAATCACATATTCTAATGTCGAATAACTGGTTATTGAGTAAATGAGATCAACTATACTTGAATAATTATTCTTCCACAAGACATTAAAAATGTTTATTATTAGTATTAGATTTTATGGGGAATTTATTGAGATTATTTCACTGTAGACTTTGATTAAATATTTTCAGTAATATATTAGCCATGTCTGACAATAATATTATTATTATTATATTAGATGACAAATTCATATTTAATTACAATATTTTAAATAATTAATTAAATATTTATTTAAATGATTTTAAATAAAATATATTTTTCTCATACGCCCCTTTAACTCATCCCATCAATCCACCTTGGTATTTATCACACCTTGAATAATAAATATTTAATTGGATAATTTATTTGATAAAAAATAAATATTATATTTAATAAACTTTAAAATAAATATTTATTCAGAAAATATTATATTCACTAAAATCATGAATATATAGTTATTTTAAATTTCAGATCACATATTCTGATGTCGAATAGCTTTTTATTGAGTAAATGAGATCAACTATACTTGAATAATTATTCTTACATAAGACAATAATAATGTTTATTATTAGTATTAAATTTTATGTGGAATTTATTGAGATTATGAATAAACTTACTATGTGAACCTCTTGGGCTCTTTTATAGTGTCTTTAGGTTAACTTACCTAAATGGAAAGATTAGAATCTAGAAACACATCAAGGAACCCATAGACAATGAAGTTGATTAATTAAGGACAATAACTTCCTATTAATTCTAACTATTAAATATAATCTCTTTGTATCGATGTCTCATTAAGTAGGGTTCATACTTTTTTCATCAACCAATATGATATATTTATCTTTCTTTGACTCTATGAAATGAACTCATCGATGAAATACAGTGGAAATGAATAAAAGTAGAGTATTTTATTTCAATAAATGAGACGAATATATCTAATTTTTTTAACTCCTAAGTAAAACCTAATTTCTCAACTAATTTAATTAATTCCATATCACTAATAAAGTACCTTACATATGCTACCTCACAACGAGCATATGTCTTCTCAATTTTCTTCCATAAATAAAAGTATGTGATTCACTATATATATTAATAATAATCTCAAATAAAAGGAATAATACATATTTCTATAGATAGTAATATCCAAAAACACATATAAAATATGGAATTCATATTGGAGGTTCTATCCTCATAACCTCCCTTCATGGAGATTTCCAAGTGTGAACATCATGAGAATAAGTCAAAATGTATTATAAGCCTCCAACACCTAATCATCAAGCATCATATTTTTTCCATCAGATATATGTTATCTATAATATATCACATATTTTTATGAAAATTATCATAATATTTCGAGGTTATCATTATATAATGAAACATCTATAAACATTCAATAAGGTAAATACTCTAAAGAAATTATCACATTAATTTTAAATAAAAGAACAATCATCATGTGATAAGATATTTTTTAATTACATGGTTATTGGATGTAAAATATTAGTTGATACTTAAGATCTAACTCCAATAGACTCACACTTGAACAAGATCCAACTACTAACAACTTTTATTCCACTATCTCTCAAATTATATTTATGATTCATTTACGTTGGGGATTTAGAAAATGGTTCTTCCATGATTTCTTTTGTGGCTAATCTACTTACTAAAACCTTTCCCTTCTAAGAAAAATCCCCTTTAAGGTGATACATAAAAAGTAAATTCTTTATCCATTGAGGTGACTCGAGATTCACGGATTCAACCAGTACTGTATTATTATCAATGTACAGTGTAGAAATGAAAAACAGGTCGTGATGCACAGGCTTTACTGATATGGGGAAGCTATGGGGTTGGGAGAGCCAAATAAAATTAATTTTTTAGGCTGCGGGACTATGTGAGCTAAGACCTCATGGGTGTGGGCTTATAAGGGTAAGCCTACGTGGGTGCGGGCTGGCCCACGAGCCTGTTTTTTAAGTAAAATATTTTAAAAGATAATACTTTTTTACAAAATAATTAAATAAAATAAAATTTATTAGTCACTTTGAAATAACACCACATCCCACAGATTCAATTTGTATTTTTTAAGAGCCCCTAATAATATGGGACCATAGTCATTTATGTAATGTCCCGGCCCGGATTACCATCAAACCGGGGGCTGGAGTATTAGGTCACATGGCCTCAAGCGCGTCTCCCCATACGCCATAGGCTATCGACCAGCAGCGAGGGTCTCAGGAGGTGATAGTGGGGAAACTATACCCTCATATCAGAGTAACACATCGGTATTATCAGAGTAAATAGTATTCAATAGCGGATGCAGTAAACAAATGAAAGGAAGAAGCAAAAGACAGGTAATAACCATTTTATAAAAGGCGGAAAACGCTGGTTTACAATTCATGAATGTACAGATGACGATACAGTTATGAAAGCAGTAAACAATACAGCATTCATTACAAACAATAAAAAAAGAAAAGATAGCAAATCCCGACGACAATCCCCTGAGCATCCCAAGCTCCCACTTGGTCCTTTGCTCCTAACTCCTCAGGAACAAACAGAAAAGAACACAACCTAGGTCCTACAAGCAAGAAGGTCTACTCGGGTACCCTAGTGCAATGGCATCCCGAGTAGGGTTTGAGATATAAATATCAGTAGGTCAGCACCACCGGTGTCAAACCCAATCCATACAGTGTATAATAATTAAACAGTGAGCAGGTATAGAGAAATAAGTAAGCAGAATTACATAAGTAAATAACACTCGTCCAGGTTCCCAAGGGATACCTGACGGTTATACCTGCTTCAGATCATTGATGGTAAAGTAACATGATCATGTCACCATATATATATATATAATCATTTAGATCATAGATGGTGTGGGGTAAGAATGCCTCCCACCCATTAATAAGAAAAGCGGCACGAGGTAGAAATGTCTCTCGTCTCTATAGGTCATTTGGAAAGGGGTAAGAATGCCTCTCTTCCATCACATTCATAATACTGGAATGGGGTATAACTACCTCCCATCCAGACATGTAATCATCAACAGAAGTCAACCGGAAAGGGGTAAGAATGCCTCCCTTCCAGACATGTAATCATCATCAGAAGTCAACTAGAAAGGGGTAAGAATGCCTCCCTTCCAAACATGTAATCATCATCAGAAGTCAACAGGCATGGGGTAATAAAGCCTCCCTTCTAGACATGTACTATCACACTAGCATGGGGTATAACTGCCTCCCATCCAACCACATATCTGTCACTAGGCAGCCTCAGCATACACTCACATTCATTATCATTCATTAAGTGGCATCAGCATGTGGGCACCCACAATACAATCATATATATAGTATATTTCTTATGGAATTACCTCATAAGCATTCAAAGAATCATACCACATACACATAAGATAACACATTCAAGTTCATACTTAAGGCAACCCATCTTAAGTATCTAAATCAAGATATTCACACATTCATTTTACTAACATAATTCGTGCTCATTACGTTATCCCATTGCGTGGTCGTACCACCCTAGTATGTTCCTTAATAGTCTCACCATTCCATCTTAAAGGATACATTTGTCATTCTTTAACCCTTTGATACCTTCTAGAGGTAACAAGTCATTTAGTCCTACTATGGTTATCATCTTACAAAATTTTCCTAAACATGGAAAATTGACCCAAACATAAGAATCCCAGACATTTCATTCCCTTTGTCTCAACAAATCAACTTCACATACAGAGCATCAAAGAGGCACCACAACAATCCAGTGGGAAAGCATAAAAAGTTTATCACTACTTTTTATCTTGAAAACAGCGCACCTCTAATCAAGGGGTATTATTATTAAATCGTTAGTTTAGTGATCAAGCAACCCTTTTATATTATCCTGCATTTCACACTCTTTTCTAAGTTATGTTTAATCAAAACTATATTGCAGAATTAAAATACTAAGGCATTGCAATATTGAACTAATTAATACTTTAAATAAATTTAAAGGGCAATGAGAGGGACCCTACCTCTAGGTTGATCCATCTGTCCACTCCGACTCTCAGCGCTTTCTAACTAAGAGCCTCCTAAGCTCCGGAAAAACGAAAGCAACCTGAACCCACAAACTCACTAATAAAAACATACCCGGACCCTTTAGAACAACTAAGGCATTAGATTAGAAGCTGCGAAAACAAGCCACGGGTAAAACCCTTACCTCGGAATCAACCCGTCGGACCAAAACCACCGCAAACCGCCTCGTCTTCAGTGGCGGATTCCCAAACTCGAACCCAAGGGTCCCAAGACAACCTTGGCACAACCCTAGGATGAAGGAAAAATAGGAATCAAGAAACCCCCAATATCTAGGGTTCGGCTGAATTCTGTTGGTCGACGGATAGGCCAAAATATGGCTGGAAGAAAGGAGGAGAAGAGAGAGAGAAGCTTACCATGATGATTCGAACCAAAAAGAGGTAGAAATATGGTTAAAATTAGTAAACTAGAGGAAGTCAAATGGAGGGTGTCACGCAGCTCACAGGGGAGAAGAGGGGAGGTGCGTCGCATGGGTTATGGCCGAGAGGAGTGAGGGAGAGATTAGTTTTTAAGTTTTTCTTTTATTTCATTTTATAATTTAAAACTAATTAAATTACTTAAAACCAAGAACCGCACGATTTGGGCTGCATGGTTAGCCAAACCATGCACCGACCGTGTGGTCCCCTCTACCCAAAGAGAATCCCTCGCACGGGCTAGGGGCACGGTTTGGGAAATCGTGCGCAGCCTGTGCGCAAGCCACTGCCTCCAAGATACCTGTTGCACGGGCAAGTCACACGGTTTGGGAAACCATGCGTAGCCCATGCGAAAGCCACTGCCCACCTGATTTAGGCCACACAGTTTGGGCTGCATGGTTTGGTCAACCTGTGAACCAACCGTGCACCCTCTGCAGCTCTTTAAGAACATTGTTCTAGTGCTTCTGAAACCTCTCGGGCTCGAGAAACTTAACGGGCCTTCGCCCAAGCCCAAAACTGAAACAACAAAGAGTTCCAACTCTCAGAATTTCATTCCAAAGCTCATTCTTAAAAAAAACCATTCAGTAATCGAAAAGGTTCAAATTCCTTCGGTTTTTTGTCCAGTTCAAAACGCGGGTCATTACAACCTTCCCGCCTTAGAACTTCTCGTCCCCGAGAAGACTTTGGGAACAACGTACACATCACCCAACCTAAAAGGGTCGTGAAGCTTCATTCAAATGATCATGTTGCGTTCAAAAACTTCCAACACACCCTTAAGAATCCATTAAACCCTACGGTGCATAAGCCACCAAAACTCGAGCCAGCGCTCGTTTCCCAAACGAAACACCAAGACGGCTCTTCCTGAGCCCATCTACCCAGAGACACGAACCTGTTTTCATCTCGCCAAGCAACCTGCCATAGGTAATTCCCACCTTAGATTTTTAATGTTAAGAAACCAACTCCAAACTATGGTTCAGACCACTTTTTGAATTAACTTTCAAATCACGCCCCAAGAATTTCCACAACGCACCTAGCATGATTTGAAACAGATCAAACTGTCGACTCCGCATCAACCTCAAGGCCCAAGTCAAGCCGGTTGTTCATACTAGGCATCGGCCGACACAAACCGTACTCACCTCTACCTTACGACATGCCAGAGATTGGTATGTCACTGAACGCAAACATTAAACAAGAACCCTGAGCCAAGCCATCTCTGGCTGACTATTTACAAGAACGCTCGGCCTAAACGGCCAACGTAATTCAAACAGAACCACAATACCTTTCTCCAAGGCACCTAACATTTAGCACAAACACGTTCACCGAAGCCTACACCCATCTTCTGATGACGTTTCCAAGATCAAAGCATACAAGAATCCATGCATCCCGCGTGCAATGCTGAAAGAGAACCATCTGATCAAGCCCAATGGCTTTAAAGCATTAGCGCAGATAAGGCTGACGCTCTCTTAGTGCATCTAAGACGAGGGAAAGATAGGGGACATGCTCGTTGCTAAATAGAATACACCAAGTGTATTGAAACGGATTCTAGCTAATCATACCAGACTACTAGATGGATGAACATTCGAACCTCAACTGGTCGACTTCAAGGAAGGAACTAGGCTTCACCTGCCGATGCATACACACGATTTAAAACTCGCATGCCTCAAGGAATTCAAACACGACAAAACATTTCTAGGAGTAATTCCAGGTACTGTCTCTTCTACTTGGAAGGACACATTTACCAGATTCGATGCAACGCGCTCCCAAACTTAAGAGTGTCCTAGTCGTCAAAGAGAAGGAAGATAAACTAGCCGATCACAAACGCACTAGTACACAAACACCGCAAACAAACATGTGACGCTTCTCCACCACAATCACATCACCAAACAAACGAAGAAGATCCAAAACAAGGAAACAAGCATGTCAAAACACACGATTCATTCGAACGCCATCTCGAACATTGGGATGAAACAATCCTTTAACGTCGGGCCACTCTACTGAGGAGATGACCCAAAGCCGCAAAGAAAGTCAAAACCCAACGACCACCCATCCAAACAGGGGTGTCATTAAAAATACAAGAGTCCAACAAGGGACAATAGCACCTGAACAACACCTCACGTCAGAAAACCCACGGTACAAGCAAGCCATTAAAACACTAAGGGTGATACCAACCATGGTCTAGCCCCTTACGAAGATCAAATGTCGACCCTAACGACGGTTCATGACAAATAAGTCTCTAGGCTCAAAAGTGAATCATCAAAATACTGCTAAGGAAACAACACCCATGGGAAACACCTACGGTCCCATTCCAATTCCACTCAAGGAGAAACTCAAAACTACCCCTTACATTAGGGTTTCAATACACCACCATGGTTTCCATTACCATGCCCATAACATTTTACCCCATTTAAACACTAACCACTTAAAAACTTCAACCACGCATCAAGTAAACAGGAAAGTTTCACAAAAACTTCCTTTTAAGAACATAAAACAATCACATACATCCCGTCTTTATCAATCAATTAAGAAAAACAAAACCATTTAAACAAAAGGGCGACCTATGAGGGTCCCATTTTATCCATCCTGGGTTCTTAAAAAAGGAACTCCAAAGCAGTTAGTCAATTCCTTTTTAAAATTCAAACACCCCAACTGGGTTATCTCATACAACACTTTTCAACTGTCCTACTAGGGCCCAGTTTCAAATTTAACAGTTAGCCAAAACTTTTCAATTTCAAAACCACACAACATTTTCAATTTAATCATTTCACAATGAAACAAGCCTTTACATTTAATACAAGTTTCCATTTCCCAATTCATGAAGTGCCCATACACTTCATGGATTGAAAATTGACTCCCTTTTTTATCAAAACCAGATTCCAAACCAGAAATTAACATGCTCACACACAACGGTCCAAAGATATGGGTGGCCACTTACAAACCTATAAATCACCCATACACTTTATAAATTGGCATTTGGCATCCCTTTTTAATTAAAATCAATTTAATTAAGCATTTTAAAATTAGCATCCTTTTACAGTAGTTCTAATACACCGGTTACCTTTTCCCAGTTATAAGGCGCCCATACACCTTAAAACTAAAAACTAGCTCCCGTCATATTCGCAACCAACAGATTCAACTCATGCCATCAATTACATATATAAAACAGAGCATGTCACTACAAGAAGCTAACACCGAGGCTTGTTATAATACATAGGCATGGCATATAATCACTTAAGCATATTATACAGGCAATCTAAGATGCACTACATGGCATGGAACATGCATGAAATGTTAATTCTTATGTGCCTAATATGATGCATGGAATGCAGCTTTCTTGCCATATCAAGACAAGGGAAAAAATTCAAGGAATTTCATAAACCATAAGTAGCAGAAAATACAATGGTCACTCAAGGTGAAATCAAATCAACTTTAATAGCAAACAACATGAACAACAATTCCTAGCCTTAGCCACTTGGTCATTCCCAGTACATGGGTTGATCAGTCCCAAGAAAGGCTATTAACCAAGAACCAACACTTTCCTAATCTCCTGTCTTCCAACCCAAAACAGTAAGGAAAAAGAAAAGAACCACATATGATACCACATTTTAACGTCCCGGCCCGGTTTACCATCGAACCGGTGACTGGACCGGTAGGTCACATGGCCTCAAGCGCGTCTCCCCGTACGCTAGAGGTTGCCAACTAGCAGCGAGGGTCTTGGGAGGTGATATTGGGGAGACTATATCCCCATATCAGAGTAACACAGTTGTATTATCAGAGTAAATAGTATTCAATAGCGGAAGCAGTAAATAAATGAAAGGAAAAAAGAAAAAGATAGGTAATAACCATTTTATAAAAGGCAGAAAACGCCAGTTTACAATGCATGCATGTACAGATGACGATACAGTTATGAAAGCAGTAAACAATACAGCATGCTTTACAAACAATACAAAAAGAAAAGACAACAAAGCCTGATGGAAATCCCCTGAGCATCCCAAGCTCCCACTTGGTCCTTTGCTCCTAACTCCTCAGGTACAAACAGCACAGCACACAACCTAGGTCCTACAAGCAAGAAGGTCTACTCGGGTACCCTAGTGCAATGGCGGCCTGAGTAGGGTGTGAGATATAAATCTCAGTAGGTTAGCACCATCAGTGTCAAACCCAATCCAGACAGTGTATAATAATTAAACAGTGAGCAGGTATGGAGAAATAAGTAAGCATAATTAATAATTAAATAACACTCGTCCAGCTTCCCAAGGGACACCTGATGGTTATACCTGCTTCGGCTCATTGCCAACAAAGTAACCTGATCATGTCACCATATATATATACATAAAATCATTCAGATCATAGATGGTATGGGGTAAGAATGCCTCCCACCCATTAATAAGAAAAGTGGCACGAAGTAGACATGTCGCTCGTCCCTATAGGTCAATTGGAAAGGGGTATGAATGCATCCCTTCCATCACATTCATAATAGTGGCATGGGGTATAACTGCCTCCCATCCAGACATGTAATCATCAACAGAAGTCAACTGGAAGGGGGTAAGGATGCCTCCCTTCCAGACATGTAATCATCATCTGAAGTCAACTGGAAAGGGGTAATAATTCCTCCCTTACAGACATATAATCATCATCAAAAGTCAACTGGAAAGGGGTAAGAATGCCACCCTTCCAG
The DNA here is from genome assembly GCA_963277665.1 of Viscum album. Taxonomy (NCBI): domain Eukaryota; kingdom Viridiplantae; phylum Streptophyta; class Magnoliopsida; order Santalales; family Viscaceae; genus Viscum; species Viscum album. The sequence goes on from OY728127.1 coordinate 307,428,889, forward strand.
ACTTGTACTGTCACAATGGCATCGGCTATAACTACCTCACATGCAACCACATATCTATCACTAGGCGGCCTCAGCATACACTCAACTTCATTATCATTCGTTAAGTGGCATCAGCATGTGCGCACCCACAATACAATCATGTCTCACTATTGGAAAATAGACCTATACCCACGGTTTAAGAAAACTGTGGGTATATGTATAGTGTGAGAACCTATACCCACGGTTCAGGAAAACCATGGGTATAGGGGACCTATACCCACGGTTTTCCACAAAACTATGGGGATAGAGTTTTTTCGAAGGCCTATACACGCGGTTTTGTAAAACCGTAGGTATATGTGTTTATTTCAAAGCCTATCCCCACGGTTTTGGAAGAACCGTGGGGATAAATTTTTTTTAAGGCATATACCCACGTTTTTCTAAAACCATGGGGATAGCTTCGCCACATTATGGTGGAAAACAAAAATTCACGGGAAACAAAAAAAATGGTGGGAAAACCTATACACACGGTTTGAAGTAATATATTTGGGTTGATAGAAATTTATAAACATAATAATTTATTGGATTGGTTGGTTAAGAGTTCCTTGTACGTTGAGTTGGTTGAGGTATCAAATCCTACAGGATTATTTTTTTGGAATACAGAGACGCAAATTAGTATATTATCAAAAATGCAGACTAATATTAACATAGTTGACGCAACCTAGTTGGTTAAGCGCCCAGTAATCGCTGCGTCAGGCGTGGGTTTGAAACCCGTTGTCTTCATTTTTTGTAACACAATCAAAGATTAATATATATTTATAAATATAGATATATATTAATATAACTGGTGTAGCTAAAGTTGTGAAGACTGCTGAAATGCCGGATCAGGTCGCAGGACGTTGCGGGTTCAATACCTGCTGGCAGCATTTTTTCACAATTTTCACCCATGGTTTTTAAACCGTGGATATAAGACATTGACACGTGGATGAGGCTTTGAAACGTTGGAAAAAAAATATACCCATGGTTTGGAAAACCGTGGGTATAGGTGAAGACCCCTATATCGACGCCTCTCAGCCCCACGGTTCCCAAAACCGTGGGTATAGCCTATACCCACGGTTTTGGGGGCTATACCCACGGTTTTGAACCATGGGTATAGGTAGTTTTTCCAGTAGTTTCTATAGTATACTGCTTATGGAATTAACTCATAAGCATTCAAATAATCATACCACATACACATAAGAGAACACATTCACGTTCATACTTTAGGAAACCCATCTTAAGTATCTAAATCAAGATATTCACACATTCATTTTATTAACATAAGTTGTTCTCATTACGTTACCCCAAGGCGTGGTCATACCACCCTAGTATGTTCCTTCCTAGTCTCACCATTCCATCTTAAAGGATACATTTTTCATTCTTTAACCCTTTGATACCTTCTAGAGGTAACAAGTCATTTAGTCTTAAGTCATCCCACTATAGTTATCATCTTACTCAATTTTCCTAAACATGGAAAATTGACCCAAACATAAGAATCCCGGACATTTCATTCCCTTTGTCTTAACAAAGCAAGTTCACATACAAAGCATCAAAGAGGCACCACAACAATCCAGCAGGAAAGCATAAAAAGTCTATCACTACTTTTTATCTTGAAGACAGCGCACCTCTAATCAAGGGGTTTTATTATTAAATCATTATTTTAGTGATCAAGCAACCCTTTTATCTTGTCATACATTTCACACTCTTTTCCAGGCAACTTTTAATCAAAACCAGATTGAAAAATTAAAATACTAAGGCATTGCAGTATTAAACTGATTAATACTTTACTTCAATTTAAAGGGCAAGGAGAGGGACCCTACCTCCAGGTGGATCCATCCATCCACTTCGGCTCTTGGAGCTTTCTAACTAAAAGCCGCCTAAGCTCCGGAAAAACAAAACCAACCTGAACCCGCCAACACACTAAGAAAATCATACCATGAACCTTTATAACAACTAAGTCATTATATTAGAAGCTATGAAAACAACCCACGGGTAAAACCCTTACCTCGGAATCAACCCAGAGGACCGAAACTATCGCAAACTGCCTTGCCTTCGGCGGAGGATGCCCAAAATCAAACCCAAGGGTCCCGATACAACCTTGGCACAACCCTAGGATGAAGGAAAAATAGGAATCAAGAAACTCCCAATACCTATAGTTCGTCCTAATTCTGCGGGTCGACGGATAGGCCGAAATATGGCTGGAAGAAAGGAGGAGAAGCGAGAGAGAAGCTTACCATGATGATTTGAACCAAAAACCAGTATAAATCCAGTGAAAATTAGCAAACGAGAGGAGGTTGGATGGAGGGTGTCGTGCGACTCATAGGGGAGAAGAGTTGAGGTGCATCGTGTGGGTTATGGCTGAGAGGAGTGAGGGAGAGATTAGTTTTTAAGTTTTTTTTGTATTTCATTTTCTAATTTAAAACTAATTAAATTATTTAAAACAAAGCACCGCATGGCTTAGACCACACGGTTAGCCAGACCGTGAACCAACCATGTGGTCCCCTCTACCCAAATGGAATCCCTCACATGGGCTAGGGGCATGGTTTGGGAAACCGTACGCAGCCCGTGCGCAAGCCACTGCCCACCTGATTTAAGTTGTATGGTTTGGGCCGCATGGTTTGGTCAACCCATGTGCCAACCGTGCACCCTCTGCATCTCTTTAAGAACATGGGTCGGGTGCTTCCAAAACCTCTTGGGCCACCTGAGAAACATAACGGGCCTTCTCCCAAGCCCAAAACCAAAAAAACAAAGAGTTCCAACTCTCAAAATTTCGTTCTAAAGCTCGGTCTTTAAGACAACCCATTTAGTAATCGAAAAAGTTCAACTTCCTTCAGGTTTTAGTCAGGTTCAAAATGCAGTTCATTACAATTTATCTAGAGTGCCTCTCCCAAATTTGGAGGTTTCATGTGTTTCAAATTTTTTTTAAAAAAATTGGACATTTTATTCTTATATATTAATTGCATTGGAAGCTGATGTATGTTGTCTTGGGAATACGAATGATTCATCCCATCATCGCCTATCATGAAACCTACTCTCGTCATCATGAATTTTTATTTAATTATTGTACTATTATTTCACCATGTATGGTTTTTCTTTACCCCCTTGTGAATTCCACTTGAAAATGCTCTGCACATCACTGCATTATTGTTTGCACTAACAACCCCTGACACACCAACCCCCAATGTGTTGACCGCTGCTTTCCACCTCATGCATGTTGCATGTCCCCTTTTCCAAAGTCACCCCACATCAAACCCCGTTAATATATGGGTCTCCTCATCAAGCCACCAAATTAATTTTTTATATAAATAATTTATAACTCATCTTCCAGTCGGGGTAATGACCTCCAAAGAGTAAAGAAATGGAATGCAACCAATTAGTGGGTTTACATGCATCTGTTTTCCAGAATGAGAAAATATATAATATTTAAATTACTATAATTAATAATTTTAATATTTTTTTAAAAATTACAGGTCAGCCCATGGTCTGCCTGTGGGCAGCCCACAGGCTTGTCTTTTTTGTTCGCGTTATATTTAGGCTTTGTGGAAAAACCTATGCATACTCAAACCTATGCAAGCTTCGCCCATGCCACACTGCCCCTCCCATCTTGCATTACTAGTACAGTGTGATATCATATTTATTTCTATGTACAACTTCAAAATCCTGTATAAAGTGTTATATCCAAATTACTTCTTTAAATATATCATAAACCTATATATATTCCAAAAATTATGTATAATTAGTTACCACTACCTTCTTTGAACTCTTATATCTCACATGTCCTCTATTAAAGTAGAACACAGATCCCAATTATTATTTTAGATTTTTCAGGTCTATCTAGAATCTAGCATTAATGTATCCCCAAATAACTAGTTCCTCATATCCCTTATAAACCAATAACATATCCTCTATATTCCTTGGATACTTACAGGTAGTCTTTAAAGCTTCTAAATGTGGCTATCTAAGTATTTCCTGATATCTTCCTACAACACTCAAGCCATAGAAAACATCATGCATGTTATATAGCATGGAATAAATGATAGGTCCAATTGAAGAATCATAATTTATTCTACTCATTATCTTTATCTCACTCTCTACCTTCCCTATGGAATATTAGAAACAATCCCCTATTGAATTTCTCAATATTCAGACTCTTAAATACCTGGTCAATGTGTATTCCTTGAAATAGTCCATGTAGCCTCTTAGATCTATCGTTATGGATCCTGGTCCCTAGAATGTATGTTTTTTCACCTAATTATTTCATGGAGAATAATTTTTTTAACCATGTTTTAACTAAAAATATGTATGTTATCTCATTTCTCACCTATAATATATCATAAATATGTACTAATAGGAAATAAAATGTACTCCAATTAAACTACATTCCAGACATAGAGCTCATAATCATTATTTATGAATCTAAATTCACCTATGAGTACATAAAATTAAATGCTTCATGATCTTGATGAATGATTTAATCTATAAATGGATATATATAATTTCTTAACCTTATTGGTAACCTTTGATGTTATAAATCCTTTATATTGTGTCATATAGACCTATTTCACAAGTATTTCATTAAGGATACATGCTTACACACATTGTTTAAATATCATAAACAGGGAAAAATTCTATGGAAATTATAATTCAAATAGATTATAGTATAGAAAATAGTGAAAAGGTTTAATCAAATTTTATGCCTTGATGTTATATAAACCCTTTACCAACCATTCATTATTTATAATTGTTGGTCAGAGTAGATAACTCAAGAGGGGGGTGAATTGAGTATCAATAAAAATTTCTGTTAAAGAGGTTCTTTACAAAATAATATCCCCCTATAAAATTAAACACAAAGTCAGTTTGTAGTGAATTTAAAAAATTCTTGAAGGTTCAATTTGATTCTCAGAAGATTGATTAGTTCTCAGTTTTACTAACCTATCGATTAACAAAACTTTTGAAGCAAACCTACTTATTCAAAATAGATGTAAACACTTGTTAAAATAACTATCAAAGTTCAGGTTATCTTAATGCAGGAAATACATATCACATAAGAAATATAAGATAATCAACATAGTGGATAAAACAAGAGGTTCAGTATCAATCCAATACTTAGTCCTCTTCGCTTGGTGATCACCTTCCACCAAGTTGTTTATATTAATAATATTTTGATCCACACCCTAGATCGGGGTTCATAACAGCAAACCCAGCTGTCCAGGTCACACTTGACCTCTACCAAAGTTATTCATGGGAAATAAAGATAAAAAGATCATACTGGATCTCTTCCACAGTTCAATGTGGGATACAAGAGTAAAAAGTGATTGAGTATGAGGATAGTTTGATATCCTCCAGTTATGCTTAGGAGACAGTGTGTGTGATATAAACAAATATACACATTGCTCAATTATTGAAGATAAAACACAACAGAGTTAATAAAGGGAATAGAGTTAAGAATTCTCTGTGTGTTGTGAAGTAATTCTCTAGACTCAATGAATGTTGAGAATATAGTATTTGAGTCTTCTTCTAGAAGTAGTCTTCGGAACAGAGTATCGTAGTTTCTGTAATCTAGCTTCGAGGAGTGAAAAGGTTCATCTCTTCAATGTCTCAATGTACACTGATCTTTTTGGAGAAAGTTTCTTGTTACAATCTTCTTGTTATCTCAAGAGCTTAGTTCCTCTATTTTCATATTTGCACAGTCTATGTCTCTGTGTGTCTCAGCATGTAATACTTCGTGTACTGAACTTCTTTTAAGGTGAAAGATGAGGTCCTTTTATACTCCATGATCCTCTTGGAATGAAGATCTTCACACGTGCATGTACCTCGTACTGTCTACAGATTGTCCTACAGACAACATTAAAAAAATGTCAGAAACATTCATTTGTCTAAATATAACTGTTAGAAATAAATTTTAATTAATAAACTCAAAACATTTATTTATAAAATTCGGTGAGTCATCTTCAGTCTATTGTCTTCGGTTTGATAACATCAGTCTGTCATCTTCAGTGTGTCATCTTTGGTCTGTCGACTTCGTTCTGTCGAACTTCGGTGTGTCAACTTCGGTCTGTCAAACTTCAGTTTGTCGATCTTCAGTGAGTCAAAATTTGGTCTTTCAAACTTCGGTGTGTCGACTTTAGTGTCTAAAACTTTGGTCTGTCGAACTTCGGTGTGTCATACTTCAGTTTCAATGTGTCGACATCAGTTTCGGTGTGTCAACTTCTGTTTCGGTGTGTCGACTTAGGTGTCAGGGAATCAAAAAAAGGTTATGAAGAGTCTGTCTTGCATAAAACATTACAAGTCAAAGTTTTAATCAAAAGTACATGTAAAAATACACTTGTAAACATATTTATTCATGAATATAGGTTGTTGACTTATTTAAGTATATGTTGTTTTATGACATAATTGATTTAGTGAGAGATATTAAACTGGAATGGAATAGTATAATATGTATATTGACATTATTTGTGATTATGAAAACTAAAATATCATCGAGGGTCCAACAATAATTACTAAAATTATCATCCATTTTTTACTTCTTCTTATATACCCATTTTCACACCAATAAGATTTAAAATATCTAGAATACGCACCAAAACCCAAAATTGATTTTAGTATATAAAATCCATTTCATAATTCATGGATTCTGACCACTTTTTATCTTTTGATCTATATACTACTTCCTTAAATACGATAAGTTCATTATCTTCAACTAATAATGTTTCACCTTACCTGGTGACTAGAAAACCATTTCTATATTACTCTATTACCTCTCTGTTTCTCCTATGCAATACATGTGTCTCTAGAATAACTTCTTCCATTAATACTTATGGAATTTTTTCTTATAACAACCCATAATATTTTTAAGCGAAATTCCTTTTTGAATGAATATATACCTAATTACGTAATGTGGATATATAAAAAACAAGCAGTATATTCCATTCTTTATTTGGGACCATTATGAAATATACCCATAAAATGACTATTGGGATTAAATACTGTTAAGCTTCATGATCATTGGTAATATATATATTATATAGTAATCGCTATGACTAGTATATATTGAGGGTTATGATAAAATCTAATTGATATAGAAGGAATAATTTATGACATAAACCAGAAATATCATACCATATGAGGCTCATTTATCAGAGATTGTGAGGGAGATGGCATCATTTGGCTTACCCCTTGACCAAGCCCAAGCCAATATTAAATAAAAAAACTTCAATGGGATGATTTATGGGAGAAGTTAAAGCATATATAGATCATTTCCCGAACTATGTTCACTAAACCACCCCATTAATGTACTATAATCACACACCTTTCCCTTGGGTGTATGTCTGTGAAATAGGTGATTATGTATCTAGACCTTAATAGTATGTTAAATTCCACATTAAATGAAATAGTGTTTCCCCAATCTCATTTCCTTCTAATCAAACTTATATATATAATAAAATAATCGTTAATAGGGGATGGAAATGATAGAATGAATTTTTGATACATTGAAACAAAAATTGTATTTTTTGGAAAAATATATATGTCTATTTTTTATGGAAATGTATTTTTATGAAAAAATCATGAATTTGAAATAAAAATTTATTTTTATATAAATTCTATAAAAATTATTATTTACTCATATATAAATAAAAAAATATTTTTTTGTAATCATAATTGGTTTTTCTAAAGATTATAAATTTTATCATGTAATAAAAATTATTGCTTTTTAAAAAACAATAATTTTATTATAAAAATTAAAATCCTTATACTTATAATATTAATTTGATAAAAAATGACTTTTTTCAATTCAAAATGTTGATATTATCCAATATTTTATTTTTAATAATTTTCTGAGACGGTAAAATTTTTAGGTAAAAATAAATTACAGTATAAATATATGGAAAGTATTATGACATAATAATGATGTAAAAGTGATGTAATAAAAACTATAATGGAATCCTTTAAAAAAATAGGTTTTACATTTAAAATAATTTATTTGGATTTTATTTTACTAATTTTACAAATCTATAATTAATCTTTCAAAACCTATAATATATTTTAAGGTTTTAAAAACAATTCTTTTTTAGCATAACTTATCTCAGCATAACGAATGGTATTATTTTTATTATTCAAGTTATTACCTTGTTAAAATATTTTAAACCACTCCTATTTGGTATAAACCATGATCAAAAACCATGTGAAGGTTTTCATATTTGATTATTTTATTACCTAAAGTCCAAAACCTATGTTTAGAAATTAACAAATAAATACCCTATATTTTTTAATAAATACCATTCCAACCACCCTTCAATATTCTCCCCAATTCCTTTATGAACTAATATACTCTCCATCTTCCTCTCTAAATCCCTCCCAATGTGTTCTAATTCTCTTAATAAGATCCTCCTAATCATATAGAAGAAACCTTCCAAGTAAGGGATTCTCTTCCAAATCCTCTTAATTCAAGTAATTCTTTTATATTTATCCTTTTTAATCTCAATTGACTATATTTTTCTCTGTTTATAAATATTAAATTACTTTCCAATTTATGTTCTAAGAATGATAGATTATTTATACCCTCTCATTATAACCATTACTGAAGTTGTTACTATACCGAAGTATGGGATCTCTCTCCCTTTTTTCATTCAAATACTTTATTTTTAAACATCATTTCCATTTTTAATTGTTCACATGTGATATTACACACCCATTTATAGACTATATGATGACCAGTTAACGACAGATCAGGTTTCTCTATCATTAATTCCAACCATAAACCATTATGTACACCCATCATGCTATCAAAATTATCTCCTCATTATCCTTGCCAAACATTGATATTATGAATACACAATCATACTTCCATTCAAGGTTATCCACCAAGATGTAACTATCATTCATTTATTGGGTAATTACATGTATTCAGCCTATAATCCTTAATATGGGGATTAAAATTGATGATTGAAATTCTAATGTTGTATGATCTCTACGACATAAAAATTCATATATATGGTATGAATATTATAGGTGGTCCAGGAATTATATAGCCCTTAAATTCATTATGAAATATTTTTATCTCATGAGATACCATGTATGGTGAATGGGTGGTTTGCCTATGTAGACTATGTTATGTTTTCTCAGTGGTTATACTTGACTTATTCTAATGGTTTCATGTTTATGGTAATTCCTCATTCCCTATGTTTCCTTGATTTAATCATCTTATTTCCTGATTAGATGTTCATTCTCACCTCTCTATATCACTATGCTATATTTATTGACTCACATATAATGATTTACTTTATGCTAAAATTTTTTCATTCCCTTATTGGGCTATATATCTTACCCATTATGTGCGTTACTAGGTTATCCCATACAATATTATAAAATTAATGGAATTTAAGGGAATTTTATGAAGTTTTACTAATTTTATTGTGTCCATGTTTCATGTTATCATGTGTTGTATTCAATTTTTAAGAGACATTAGGCCTCTTAATTTTCTAGGATAGCATTATTTTTTTCTTTAAATGATAAATAATGAATTAATGTGATGAAAATATATGGGTTGTTGTAGTTGGTATTAGAGAAAGGACAATTAATTTTTTGATATTGGGAAAATAATACAATAATAAAAACCCAATGGATATGTCTAAGTATTGGAAAATATCATAAATTTTTTGTTAGAATTATAGAAATTGATTTCTAACATATAAAAAAATTTGCGATACTATAAGTGGATGTGGATCTGGCCCAGATGTACATAGGGGTAATGAAATTAAAATGGATCATTGGGTATTAACATGAATTGTACCTAGTACATGAAAAATAGGCATTCAAACACATCTCGTTTGACACTCCCGAGGGATATGCTTTGGTAAATTGACAAGCTCTTCATAAACCATTATAAAGGAGTTGAATTTATTGTCAAGTTAAAAAACCTAATTAGAAAATTTCCATGGATAACCTATGTTAAATCCTATAAATTGCTGAGATAGGTTGAATATTTTATTTATAAGTTATCCATTTTATGTTCATAGTTTCACTTTTATAAGCCTAATTTTTGAAATTTCTCACCCCAAATTTTCCTTCATTTTAGTTAATGTCTAGAAATATGAGGAATCATATCAAAACCGGTTGTGATAAAAAATGTTATGATTTTCCAAATTATATGCCTAAACTAATGTGATATTAAGTTGAGAACTTCATGGATTTTATTTATAAACTAATTGATTTTTTGAATGACAACTTGAATCTGTTGGAACGCCCACATCCCTTTAAAAAATAAAATGTAACAGTCAATATCTTTATTTGAAAAAGGCCTCTGAATTTTAGTATATCTTCTATAGAATAATGGATTAAATCCATTGAGAATATATTTTCTATCCTCCATAGTTTAAAATAATATAATTTTATATTGAAAAATAATTTCTTAGAGGGAGAAGTTGATTAGTAGTGGGATTTGATCAACAATACAAATCTTATGGAAGAAATTGAAGAGATTTAGTGGGAATAATTTAGGAAAATGTTTTTCAATAAACATTCCCCTTGCACTCTTTGGTATAAAATTTAGTGGGAGTTACTTGGACCAATGAAAAATAAGGAATAATTCCTCAAGGCATATGAGGAAAACTTCAAAAGACATACCCGATATGCCATCGACTTTTTCATTAACCCCAAAAGTAAATTTTTCCACTTCTTTAGTGTTATAAAGTTGAATCTATTGGGTGGTGATATTTTGATGTTCATGAGGAAATTTTCTTATGTGGCCTCAAATTCAAAATGGATATTAGTGAATCTAAAGGATCTAACGAGACTACATATTGAAAGTGGATAATGGAGTTTAATTCTAGTGGGATAAATTAATAAATATCATGATGGTAAGAAAGTATTACTACCCAATTTTCAATAGTGTGGTAAGAAGAATACAAAAAAATTCATAAAGGGGACAAGTAAATTATTTAGGTGAGGTAAGGATGGAAATCAAGCTAGTGAATGTTGATAGGAGATGAAGAAACCCACTAATGTGATAGAAGAAAGAAAATTTGTTATTAACCCTTAGTCTATTGTCCAATGTTTTAACTTTAAGGAATAAGGACACTGTGAAAACCAATAAACTATGCCAAGAGTTATCAAACATAATTAAAGAAAAAAACCTTCAAGGCCTAGAGATAAAGTTCAAGATTATTCCATCACTACTATTGATGTGGATCCTGAAAATGAAGTAGTGATAATTATGCTAGTTATTCGGTCAAAAATACAAAACATACTATTTGATTATGATTCTACACATTCATTCATATCACACAAGTTTAGTAGAACTCTTCAAACACCACATAAAAATATGTAAGTTGAGTTATTAGTGAAAATATCAAATGGGCCAAATATTACATCCCAATAATATAAATTATCTCTTGTTAATGGTTTTTCAGTTTAATTTCCTAGTGAAACTTGTGATGCACCCTTTTGAATAATTTGGTTCTATACTATGTATAGATTAGATTTCCCAGTATAGAGCCAACATAAATTGTTGGAAGGAGAAAATCAACCTTTGTAGCACAAATATCCCTATGATTCTAATTAAGTTTAAGGATAAGGTTGGTTCTCCTTTAGAATAATCATCTCATAAATGGATAATACTTTCTTTGGAGAAAGTATATATATCCCAAACTATTGTGACTAAGTAAAATATCATCCTTGATGACATTCCCATTGTAAGAGAATATGTTGATGTGTTACCTAACAAATTTCTTAGTCTTCCTCCAAAATGATAGGTTGAGTTCTCAATCAAACCTATACCTAGATCTTTTTTAGTATACAAGAATCCATAAAATATGGCCACAATTGAACTTGAGGAGTTTAATAAGTAACAACAAGAGTGTTATCTTAGTACATCAATTATTTATTTTAATAATCACATTTCATGTATAAGTGTTTTTAATATTTTTTATGTTTTATGGAAGTATAATATTTCTTTTGGAAAATTTTGAAAATTTCCCAAAGTTGTGGAACAATCATAAATCCAAAGAATCCATAATACTGATCATGATTTTGGAAAAGCTAAATTCCAAAAAGTAAAGAATTGATTGTATGAAGAGTGCATTAATGATATAAAGAAATATGTACAAGCTAGGTTTGACAAAGTAGTTGAGAGACTACATGAAAATTGGATTGACTGTACACCTATCATATCAACCCTAGAGGATCTCAATAACTCTTTGATCGACCACACAAATAACTAAGAGACCATAAGGAAAAGTTGATGTGATTGTATAGCTTATTCTTCTGTTAAAAATCTCACCAATTATTAAATAAACTGGATAATGAAGTCAATATACCCTATGATAGTTTTCAGGTTTTTGATAAAGTGTTATAGCTATCATAAGTTTAAGTGAAGTTGCGTCTTGATTATTCAACATATCTATTTTCTCACATAGTTGATTCCTCGTATAGTTGATTACTCATATAGGCATTTTCCCACATAGTTGATTGCTAACATAGTTGATTGCTCATATAATTATTTTCTACTATAGACATTTTCTGAAGGAGATGATTTCTCATGTATTCATTTTCTCATGTTTCCATCTTATCATATAGATGATTGGTAAATATATCTAATTTTAGTCACAGATCCAAATATGAAATTTAGGTGTTTCAGTGTAGATCAGATAGATAAAATTTCATCTAAGTAGGGATCGACCATAAGTATAAACAATCAATTGTACAACATCTCAAGAAATCCGGCCAAGTTTTTCACTAAGTGTTAGATCAACCGGGGATAATATAATGTGACACAATTAAAGAAGTTATGTATAAAGGTGGGAATTATATTTAAATATAATTTTTCCCAACCACTTTCTACATAGAATTAAATGGGGATTTAGAATCATTTTTTGATCCTAAATTTTATACTGAGTATGCGGAATCATAATTATGCATTTCCAATGGATATTTCTAGAGGAAATTTCCTTTTTATATAAGATTAATGATAGATAAAAAAAGGAATATGTTGAAACATACGCATGACAATGAAACTTTTTATTATCATGATGAACTCAAACTACACGATACATTATTTTGATCAGATCCTCATTGAAGGATATAAGAAAAACCTCACATTTTCATATCTCTATTCTTAACCAAACGACGAACATCGAGAAGTGGAGAAAAATCTACAAAACAATAGAAATCAATATTCTTATGCATCATATTCTTTCAACTTTCCTTTATCTATATTCTAAATTACTTTGGAGTTGTTCTTGTATTTCTCTATATATTTATTATCACTTTATCTTATACTATATTTTAAATTATGAGATACTCTCTTATATTATTTCTTTACATATTTACTCCCATAGAAACTATAGAAGAGGTTGTTTGTAGCCTAGACATCCTTGCGCACTATTGTTTGTAAAACCCATTATGGGTTTTCTATCTATTTATTAATTAATAAAAGTGTTTTGTTGTATGTGAGTTTTAAGTGGTGGTATTAGGACTTCTATTGAGACCAAACCTATTGTTTTTAATTTTATGTGTTTAAAGTTTTATCTCCCATGTTTTTAAAATATTCTTAAAGTATATTTTTTTTAAACTATACTTTTATAGTTAGTTTTTACAAAGTGATATTTCTACTATTTAGTGTGAGTAGATTAATCTCAATAGATTAGAATAGTCATAAGATTACCCTAGATGATTTTTGATTAATATTTTTAGATATTAGTTAAAATTATTAAATTAGATATACCAATAGTATTAATTAATAGGGTTTTATTTCAAACATGGGGATTTATTTTTAAATGGAAATTTTAATTGGAAACTCAATTCATCCCCTCTTGAGTTGTCTACTCCAACCAACAAAGATAATATGGATAAGGGGTTAATATACAAAATTATTTCACTATAGGGTGATCCATTAATTTTTTCAAGAAGAAGTATAGTTCAATGTGCCTCTATATTTATTATCATGAGCTCAACAAGATCAATATAAAGAAAAAATATCCTCTTCCATGAATTGATGACATGTTTCATCAGATTTGTGGATCCCAATGACTATCTAGGGTGGATAATCAGTTAGTATATTATCAATTAAAGGTAAATAAGGAGGATAACCTTGATACTAATTTTCATATAGCATATGTGAACAATAATTTTAGAGTAATTTCATTCGAAATTACTAATTCTCTAAATATCATTATGGAATTTATGAATAGATTCTTCAATGATTACCTCAAAAAAATTATGGTAACCTTTATAAATGATATTCTTATATACTCCAAAATAAAATACAAAAATGGTGAGAATTTGAATATTTTATTGAGGTACTTTTGAAAGGAAAAGTTATATGTGAAGTGCAGTAAATATGAGTTTTGGATGGAGTGAGTAAAATTCCTGGGGCATGTTATCAATTATAAAGGGATATTTTTTGATCCTTTGAAGATGGAGGAAATTAAATAATGGATTAGGAAAATATACATAATGTATACCCATATTTTCCTTAAATTATATGGGTAATATAATGGATTTTTGAGAAACTTCTCACAATTATAAAACTGACTAAACAAGATAACTTAAAAGGGAGTGAAGTTTTTCAGGATTTATGAATACAAGGAAATAAATAAATAGTTATATAAGTGGATAATTATATCTATTTTTCCTACACTACCCCCTAATGGGGAAGGATTTTTTATCTATATAATTGTTTCTAAAAAAGGATTGGGTTGTGTGATCATGAAAAATGGTAAATTGATAACCTGTGCTACCTTCCAATTAAAGATCTAGGAGTAGAACTACCTAAGACGTGATCTGGAATTGGATATAGTGATATTTACATTAAATATTTGGAAACATTATCTTTATGGGGATAATTGTGACATATATACATATCATAAGAGCCTCATGTATATATTCACAAAAAAAGTGATCAATGTGAGCCAGTAAAGGTGGTTAGAGATGATCATGGATTATGATTATTCAATCCATTACCATCCTTGGAATGTGAATAAAGTGTCATATTCTCTAAATAGAAATGATCTCTAAAACTTATCCATGATGAGGATTGAAATAGATCCAACATTATTCGACATGAAAATTATAGATATGGGAATAATAAATTGAACGTTATCAAAATTTTCTCAATTAACTAATTAACCATCAATTCATGAGAGGATCAAGGAAGCCCAAAAAGATTATGGGGAGATATGGAGAAGGATATTGAATATTCTAGATTTCAAATTTGATAAAGATTGTGTTAAAAAGTTTTTTATCTTGATATGTGTCTGAAATCGCAGAGGATTGTCGCCTATCAACTAGTCAAGGTTCCGGTGCTCTGCTAATGTGTATAGTAGCTCTTGGGTCGAATCCTCGGTGATGATACTTTTTAATAGTTGATTGTTTTTAGTTGATTGTATTCAGATTTGGGGTTTTCTTTGCAGAGATTATGAAATTATTGATTGATTAATATTGATTTAACAAATTTATAAAGATTGGGGTGATATCATTATTAGGTAGTTAAGCTTGTAATATCCTTGAGCTTTTCTTTATTTTGCATTTAAATTAACACCCACTTCACAAGATAACGTTCATTGGAATTTCTAAGTGTTAAGGCTTTAATACAAGACTTAACTTATCTTAGGGTTCTAATATCAATCAGATATTGTTGATGGTAGTATATTTATGGTTCCAATATTCCAAGAAACCATGTGTTAAATATAATATGTCATTAATCCATGACGTGTTAAGTCCAACATACACAATGTTAAATTAAAGAATACACATTGAGCAAATACTCTCAAAAAACATAACATCCCAAAATTTGGACTCACCCCAATGGTATATTTACTCATCCATTAAGATGATCAGAAATGTTTTTTTATAATGATTATGATGATAAATTATGAAGATATGAAAAATAAAGGGATAAGAAAAGAGTGGTGCATCGAACACAGACACAAACAATGATGATAATTAAAAATAGAATTTCGATTGAATGAGGAAGCAAAATAACAGAGGGGAATTCAAATTTATTTAAACTATTTTAAGAACATTAATATTAAACTATATAAGGTGGATTAGAATAAGAGATATTGAAGATGAAACTTGCATTAAAATAGAATTACAAAAGAAAGACTTACAAGATTACAACAAAGAAGAATGCAAAAGTAAATGAAAACAACGAGAGGAGGAAAGGTCTATCAAGTGAAAACTTGAGTATAGAAGGTCCTCCCAAACATTTTTAAAGGATTTGGTCATGCCAATATGTTCTCATATCTTCTGAAATGCCAACTCTTTGGAAAGGAGAGGAGGGGATGTATTTATAGCCCAATGTTGTGGGTTGTTTTCATTCCAAAAATTCACCTACACTTTCATGTCAATTTTGATAAATTAGACAGCCAAATATCGAGATATGATCTTCTTAAAAGTTGTAGATAAATATCTCCTATTTTTACTCTGAAAATTTGGCGGCCATTGGACTTACGAATCCAAAGTTATGGCGGTTTGATTAAACAATTTTAATTTGTCCATTTAAATACAAATATTTTGAAGGCCAAATGTGAATGGGTTTTTTAATAGGAATATTCCTTAAAATACAAATTATTTCTTCAAAAAAGTCAGCCACCTATATCCCCTATTTCACTCGGCAAAATAGAAGCTTTATTTGAGGATTACATCATTAGATATGTCATGAATACTTTACTCATTGTATTTCCCAGCCAGAATGGTGGGCTGAGTTTAAATGAATCATTTGGTCCACTTGTATATGGATTTGGGCCTTGAAATTTTATCCAAGAATCATTAAATTGTCCCCCAAACCTTTTAGGAGAATTAAGGAATTTTCACATCTAGATTGATCCCAGTAATTCAGTCTTCATTGATAGTCTAGTTTCTTCACAAATTCTGTAGGCCCTCTTGGGTGGTCCATATGGGCCTTCAAATGGTAGAATTGGCTCATGATCCCCGGTAATGAAATGTTACCTATTGAATTAGGAATCCTAAAAAACAAAAATCTCACAATTTGGATCAGTAGGGGAGATTTATAAATAAAATAGTAAAATGACTCAATTGGACTACTTCTAAAAATGCTCAAAAATTATACTTAGTATTAAAATATTAATATTTCACACAAATTATGTACATTTCATATAAAATAAGTAAATGGGGTATATAATAATTCATGAAAATATTAATAACATCAACTCCCCCACACTTATTCTTGTGCATGTCCTCATGTGCACAAATATAAAAACATGACAAAATCATTTTCACTCACCAACAGATATTATTGTTTTGTTTTCCCCAATCAGGGTGGTTTAGACAATATCGCTCATCCATATTGAATTCCACCACAAGTTGTTATAGAAACAATGTTACAAAAACAATTCATTTTTTCAAGCTCAAATTTAGAAATGGAAAATGGTGGCACACAAAACTTACTCCTCTCAAGATGATAAAATTAATTTATGGAGCTTCACTCATTCACCAACCAAAAGTGAAAATCTTAGAGTTTGAAAGAGTTCTCAGCTTCCACTCCCTATCCAAAGTGCACAAGAATCAAGAGTTCTTTTGAAGGTATTTTTCTGTGGCTATGGGATGGTAGGAATATAATGTCCAAGAGAGAGAAGAAAAGGGGTAAAACACCAACATGGAAAAAGCAATGCACATTTTTTTGAAATGAAACATGGAAGGAAATAGAAACACATGTTTATGAGGGAATGAAAATGTGAAATAAGACCCAAAAGTGGAAGGAAATATGAAGGTAATGAGAAGATGGAATATTTAAAAAACACAAAACTTCTCCCAATGACATAATAATATAATACAAGTGTTCTTTTTTTCTTTTTTTCTTTTTTTTCAAAAGTTGGACTTGAAACAGATCTCACTCATATCTCAACCCATGATAGATCTCCTCATGACACTACTTGTAATAGTTATAACAAGATCAATGGCTAAGAAATAGTAATTTTTGACCTACCCAAGACACAACCCAATTTCGTTTTTTGATTTTTTTTGATTTTTTTTAATTATTTTTTTTTTTGATTTTTTTAGAACAATTGTCAATAAAAATTACAAATTTACATAAATGAAAGTACATTACATTCCCCAAAACACGCTAAATGACAACCTATCCCCCACACTGAAATGGATGCTTTCCCTTAAACATATGATAACATAGTGAAATAAATAAAGGGTACCCAAAATGAAATCCATTCCCCCAACACTTAAATTTCAAAAAATTATGCAACGAAAATCCATGTTGATATTGGGTGGGAAAAGGTATTGGGCTTGTAATGTGTCTATCAAAGAAAATGTTATAATGGGATCTAAGGGGATTTGAAAAGGAGGATTAATGTAAGGTAAATGGGAGGCTATTTGGATATCGTGATTCTCGTATGGTTCAGAAAATGCATGTAACACCCCAAGATATTACGAAAAATATTCTTTTTAATTTCATTAATGTCTTGTGTTGTATGCTACACCAAAAGGAGCTTGCACAACACGCATCCCTGACTTGGCTTGCATTACATGCAAGCGCGACCTTCCACGATAGCGTGTGTTGTACGCAATACCAAGTTTCGCTAAACAACGATATGCTATTAAAATATTATTAAAACTAGCCATTATGAATAGTAATAAGCACTTTTTGAAATTTTGTAAATTTTTTTTTTCAAAATGGACTTCATTTTTTGGATTCAGAATATCGAAATTATCTTAGGGTGAAATTTTGGTACTTTTCGGATAACTTTCATATTCTGATCAATAGTGAAAATTACTAAATTTTAATTAAAAACAAATTTTTTAATCAAAATAATTAATAGTGATAAATTATTAATTTTAGTGGTTTTAAAGTATATTTAGAATATATTTTTACAATTTAATACAATGTTGGTCATTGGATGTAATTTCACATTTAAACCAGACATAAACAAGTGTCAATCTTTTGATAGTTATTATCTCTTAAGAACACGCTATTTGTGTTGACGACGGGAATTAATTTTTAAATTAATTAATGAAACTGATATGTTTTGAATTTGGTAAAATAGAAATCATTTTTGAGTTCATAATATCAAATATATCTTAGGCCCAATCTTTGGTATTTTTCTAGAAACTTTCATCTTTTGATGAATAGTGAAACCACTAAGTGGTAGTTAAAAAAAATGAATTTTTCATAAAACTTAATTTTACCGCTTCTGTGAGTGAAATTTCAAAAATCTGAGAGACACGGTTTATGTCAGTAAGTAAAATGTGGTTCAATGAGATGAAAATAATTTTTGGTGAATAGTAACTTTTTACTTTTTTTTACCACGGTTAAAAGTAAATAGAGTAATTAAGGGTAAAAATGATATTATTATTATCCTAACACATGTAATAATTCTATTGGATAATATTAATTCGACCAAAAACAACCTTAGGAATAAAATATGACCATTTAGGCCCACTTGGATTAGATTAGGACATTTATTATTATTTAATTCAAAGAATAGTTAAAAGAGTTAAAATAAAAATTTATTTACTAAAACATTTTTAATATAGGGTTATACATAAGATAAATTAGATTGTAAATATTCATTAGAAAGCTAATACGGTTTCCTACATAATTATATTTTATTTATAATTTTTATACATTAAATAAATTAATTTATTTATGACACAATGATGATGCAGTAATTACTATAATAGTGAAAAATTAGAATAATTGATATTATAAATACCCAAATAAATATAATTTCAGACTTTTTATGAATTAAACTAATTTTATAGGTTAATATGGCATGTTAGGATTGATGTAATTAACTTTGGTCGAAGTAATAATTCTGTTATGAGTTTCACAAAAATCAACTATTGAATAGTGTCAAAATTGACATAAAATAATTTTTAAAACAAATATTATATTATTGATTGTTATTTTATTCCTAAAAATCTAAGGTTTGGCCAAGATACTTATATCATGATATTTGTATCATTAATGGACCACTTGGGGGTCTCTTGGATTTATATGGTAAGTTTATTAACTATATAATATAAAAATACAAAGTGTCATGGTAAATGTCAATCTAATTAACTAAGAGTTAAAACTAAAAGATAAGGTTAGTATAATGACCTAAACTTGTCTAAATTATATTGGATGAGATTATTTAGACCCATACCCACCTTATCTTAGAAATAAATCAATTTGGAGCTATTTAAAACCTAATTTGGCTTTATAATAAAATAATATTTTTAGTTATTCCAAAGGTTCCCCTCTCCTCCCTTATAAAAGGGAACCTCCTCCCTCTCATCCTCACACCAATTTGAGCCTTCAAGCTCGGCCAAACCCTGCCCATTTCACTTCCCCACTTCCCTAGAATCATCCTAGAGGTTCTGGTCTTCTTCAGATACCAACCCTAGTTCCCTAAGAGGAGGTTAAGAAGAGGCGCTTCAATGAAGAGGTAATGTCCGTTACCGATTCTTTCATCTTTATTTCTTCTTCCACTTCTTCTTCTTTAGTTGTTTCATTATGAAGTAATAACATCAGTATCACTCATATAATGATATGTTATTATAAGTATGAAACAACCCTATTTCACCATCTATCCATCCTACGGAAAAAGAAATCACCGCGCGTGCGTACGTACGGAATACCGTCTCCACGCCGTGGTGTAATCTATTTTCCACCACCACCTTACATGAATGGGTATAATGGTGTAAATAATGACTATATATGACTATTATAAATTGATATTGATTCTGAAATAGTATACATACACTCCAATACAATTACACGATCATAGGAACGATATCATCACTCGTGTGTACGTACGGAATACCGTCTCCATGATGTGATGCAACTCGTTCAACATGATCTTAATTTCGTAATGATTATATAAATGAATTGAATTAATGACTATGATATATATTACACTAATAACATTCTATAAATGCGGTATCTATAACCTAAAGAGAATAATAAGAATTTATTTGACAAAACATGCATAAGAACAAAAAGTAATAAACACCCGAATAACAAGTAGTAATGAAATATTACTAATAAGAAGCTAAGAATATGACCATATATGATATCATAACAATAATAATGATTCTGGAATGATTCAATAACATTATTTAAATCATTATACAGGAGGTTCGGACACTTACGAAGCAAATCGGACCTAAGGTAAGGGAAATATCACAATCTCATTTTTATCTGAGATTGTTTATACTTTGGTATTTACTGGGGTGTATTTTATCATCCACATCCATGTTCCCTAAATATGTAATATTGTTTCCATCCACTTACAATAGTTTAAATCCAATTTTACCCTTCGGTGAGTTTTTATTAAAATATATGAAAGGGATATTTTGTCGTTTTTCGTACGAGGTACTTTTTGACTTTTCTGAAAAAAGTACGAGAAGAATGTTTTTTTTAACTTATACGGCATGAATGGATTTTTAAAACACTATTTACAAGAAGATTCCTTTACAAGTTTTCAAGCTTATTTTTAATCAACATCTTTTAGTTTAAAATTGTATGACATGTTAAGAAAGGAAAAATGTTTTTGAAGTATAAAGGATATTTTCCTCAAGAATGGAGTTCAAGTGTTTTATCAAATTATTTTCCATCTAAGATAATATAAGGTTATGTTTCTATCCCTATTTTTACATTGATTTGATTATGTTATGATTATGTTATGATGGCATGATGTTTAAGATTCCCATTTTTATTACATGGGTTATGCTATGATGTATGGTTTATGATTTTGTGGCACACATAAGAATGGTATCATTATGAGATGGGTGGGACCTATATCTCCCTCCAATGCATTGGGTAAATATTTCATATCTCATGAGATAGACATGTCTAGAACGGTAGGTTATACCGGTTCAGTGAAACATGACTGAAACGAGGAGTGAACTCGGTTCAGAAATGGAATTTGTCCACTAAGATAGTCTTGGCAATGAGTCTTGACTAATAAGAAATGATTATCTATGATTATGTGTGTATTCCAAAAAGTTTCATGTTTTATGTTATGATTATTGGGATTACATTTCACTACTATGATTTATCCCATGTTATGATATTATGATCTCTTTTGCAGGTTAAGATTTCCAAAATGTTGTGTTCTTATGAATATGATGTGATTTATTTTTCTTTTGTTTACCCTTACTGAGCATTTGAGCTCACCCTATTATGTTTTCTTTTCCCTAAGATATAAAGAAAGGTTTTAGGTAAGAAAAAAAAAGGAAAGATTTTTATGGGAGATGTTGAAGATCTTTCACCATGATTAGAAGATTACATTCTGAGTTTCCAAAGACACTAAACTATTACGGTCCTTGTGTGTGTGTTTTTGTTATGTAATAAGTATTCCACAAAAGTAATGTAATGTCCTTTTACGTTAAGCTTCGGGTCTCTACAATCCCTCTATCATATTAATTCACACTAAAGTAGGAAATTCACTCGAAGGTCCTCAAACTCAAGACTCAAAAAAGGGGGTGAAAAACACACATTTGGAAAATATTTCCATAGGTGGCCTTAGAATGAAATAAAATGGTGTTTTTCACGGGTGGGGAAAATTAGTTTCCAAATCAAAAATTGAGCATTCAAAGTTGGTTGGTTTTGACACAATATTCTTTATCCAAATTTATGAAGAAACCACAAAAATTTTGAGATGAAACTATGTCTTTTGACTCCCAAAAATGGTTGGAAAAAATTTGAAAATTGGAAGGTGAGTAAGTATGACTCTTTATTTTTCATGTAGTTATTATTAATTTGTTTTTTTATTTTTTTAGGTTTTTTTAGTTTTTTATAAATACTCACCCACACAAAAGAGGAAGAGTAAACAAAAAAAAATGTGAGAAGGAAAGTGGTAAAAAAATAAAATGAGGAGTGAGTAGGAAGAGAGAGGGGGGAGTTAAAGGGAAAGAGGTGGCCCCTAGTTTGGATTTAGTGGATTTCTATCTCCATCCAGTGGTGGGTCAACTTTAGAAGTTTGGGATCCAATATAAGTCAATGTGGTTCCAGGATTGTGGGATGTTACCTGAAAACGAAAAAACATTATTCATCTTATGAAAAACTAAAAATAAATTAAACTTTCATAAAAGTGAAAGAAAACATGGGTTTCCTCTGAAGAAGTGCTGCATTTTTTTGTCTACAGCTGGACAGTTGCAGTGGACTACCCATAGTCTGATGGTGTCCATCGTATTTTCTCAAATCCATTGTGCTTCCAGAAAAACATTTCCTTTGAGAGGACTGATGATTCATTGGATAATTTCATCTCTTCTTTATTGTTTCACATGAAATTCAATAGGGTTGTAAAGAGAATATGACTATCCTCCCTTTGGTCTTCAACATGAGGAATGATTTTATCCACAAAGTTATGGTTTTCTATGCTTGGAAATTCAGGATGATGTCTCAATTCTACTGGTTCATTTATCTATGGTTCAGATAACACAAAAAAAGAGTATGAGATCCCAATTGTTTTTGACTCATTTATTTTATCACTTACCAACGTAGAGTAATGAGGATCATTAGAGTCATAATACTGAATAAATTTTTCAATATCCTTTATGTCAATGTTGTTTTCCAAATAATGGTCAATTTTAATATCACCAGTGATCACTTTATTAATTAGGGAAAAAATCGCACAACCTTCACTCTCATCAGGACAATATAAACACTTGGTTTAGGGTTAACCTCACATATAAAAAAGATTCAGAATCATGGATAGGAAATTATGAATATTGGATAATCATATTTGAATCAAAAAATGAACATGCTTTTTCGTTTTCCCCATTACCATCCAAGCTGTAGAAGTGGAGGTCAGAGGCAAGATGAGATTCTAAAGATTTTTCAAGATCCTTTAGATCAATGGAGTTTTCATTTGTAATGTCAACATAAAATTCTCTATTTATGACTTGGTTAATGAGAATGCAATATTCACAAACTCTTATATCAAAATAATAAGAAGGACAGATGGATTGGGATTCAACACACTCTCAGAGAGAGTTTCAGAAGAATGGATAGAGAATGCAGATTCATTCTTTGATGGGTATCACATGGATTGAAAAATATTAAACTTGACCAGTTGGTCACAAAATTCAATGGATAATATGCTAGCATGGACATCAATTTTGGTTTTTGATGTCATAAGGAAAGGTCTTCCTAAAACTAGAGGAGATTGGGAAGAAGTTGTCTCACCATCCATGTCAAGGACATAGAAGTCATATGGGAAGATAAGATCATTGACTTGGACAAGGACATCCTCAATTATACCCTCAGGACTAGTAGTGCTTCGATTGGACAATTGAATGACAACACTCGTTGGATGTAAGGGACCTGGACCAAGGTTGGAGGAGATGGATTTGGACATGAAATTAATTGAGGCTCCTAGGTCTATGAGTGCATCATAAAATTTGGAACCTTCAATTTGGCATGGAACTGTAAAGGTCCCTAGATCTTTTCACTTTATGGGAATAGACTACTGGGTAGAAACATTTTTGAAGGTCCTAAGTTGCCTCTTGTGGGTGCAAAATTCTTTAAGAAACTTGGAATACTTAGGGATTTGTTTAATGGAATCTAAGAGGGGAATGTTCACTTCAACACGTCTAAACATGTCGAGCGTTTTAGGATCGGGTTCAAAGGACTTCTTTGAATTAGAAATGGCTTGAGGAAAATAAATTGGGTTCCTAAGTGGAATTGAAGGAGGTGATAGAATGGATTCAGATTCCTTTTCATATTTATTTTTATTTTCATTTTCTAGGTCAACATTTAAAGGTGGTTTGGAGGACTTATCTTGAGGCATAGTAATTTTCTTTTCCAATCTAAGTGAAATTGCACTTACATTACCCTTGGGGTTGGGTAATGGTTGAGCTGGAAGTTGGGAAGAATTTTATTGTTGTTGTTGGCTTAGGTGGGACGCAGGTTGACCAATTTGGGCTTCAATGTTTTTAAGGCTGGAACAGGTGATTGAGGAAAGATCTTCTACTGCACTTTCCCATGGTTGCTTGTAAGAATATGCCTATCTAAAATTGGGATTTCCTTGATTTTGGTTCTTGGGAAAGTGATTGTATTGGTTTTGGAATTAGGAAGGCTCGCTAGGATAGTGGAATTCAAGAGGAGCAGGAGAAGTATTTCTCCTTTGTTGTTGAGGAACAAATGGATAAGGTTGTTGAAAGTTACCGACACCTTGACTATATTGAAACTGGTTTGAGATTTGAGGAAAGAATTGAGGGGGACGAGATATGGGATTACCATACCTTGGGCCTTGGTTATAGGAAGAAGAGAAGGGCTCAGAGTGATGTTGGTTGAAGTTTCTAACAAACTGGCCTGATAGTTGAAGGTTGGTGTTCTACTGAGCATAGGCTGCATTGAGCTCCATTTGTCCAGATGAATCAAATGGATCATCTTGAATTTGTGTGAAGGTGTCTATTGTATGAGCTAGTGAGTTGCAGATTCGATAGTTTTTGATAGGTCTAGGAAACATTGATTGTGGAGAAGATGAGGTTGGGGCTTTGGATGCCACGACTAGTTGTCTCACAAGACCTGTAAGTTCACTCATCCACTATGTCATCTTGCTTGGCTCTATAAATTGACAATCATGGGCTTGTTTGCCTTGAGAAAGTGCTCGAGTATGGAATTGGTGTGTGCTCACAGCCATGTTGCTTATAAGATCTCTTGCATCTGTAGGAGTTTCATCAACAAGAGCACTGCCACTTGCGGTATCAATGAGAGTTCTCTCCATAGCCAATAACCCCTCATAGAAGTATTGGATCAAGAGTTGGTCAGAGATTTTGTGGTGTGGGAAGTTTGTAACAAGTTTTTTGAACCACTCCTAGTATTCATGGAGCGATTACCTTGGGAATTGACGGATACCACTTATTTCCCTTCAGATGGAAGCAGTACGAGAAGAAGGAAAGAATTTCTCTAAGAAGAGTCACTTCATGTCATTACATGTGGTTATGGAACCAGGAGGAAGGTAATAGATCCATGACTTAGCAGTGTTACCTAAGGAGAAAGAGAATTCTTGGAGTTTGATTTGTTCCTCAGAAACCCCTTGCAGCTTCATGGTAGAGCACACCACTTGGAACTCTTTAAGATGAAGATGTGGATCCTCACCGGCTATCCCATGGAAATGAGGAAGAAGATGAATCAAACCTGATTTGATTTCGAAGTCAGTCTCTATGTTTGTATATTTAATACTAAGAGGTTGCAAATTCATATCAGGGGTAGCGAGTTCTTTAAGTGTTTGTTCCCTAGGATTGTCTATATCTAATTCAATTGGTTGGATAAAGAGTAGTTCTTGAATTATTTTATTATCCCTAATTTTCCTCCTAAGTTGGCAAAGTGTTCGCTCAATTTCAGGGTCAAACAAATCTGAGGGGTTATTTGGGAGGCTATGGGGCATTTAGAGAGATTTTAGAAGAAATAGGAAGATAGTTTTTTCTTTGTGTTTTTTTTATTTATGATGTTTATGAGAAGGTGGTTTTTTCTTTGTGTTTTTTTCAATTTTTTTTAAAAAAAATTGGTTTTTTTACAATAACCAGAAACTAAAGACTATTTAATTACACAATCCTCAGCAACATCACCATTTGAAAGCATGTTTGATTATCTCCTATCTACCAGTCAAGGTTTCGGTGCTCTGCTAATGTGTATAGAGGCACTCGGGTCGAATCCTCAACGATGATACTTTTTAATAGCTAATTGTTTTTAGTTGATTGTACTCTTATTGGGGGGTTTCTTTGCAGATATTATGTAATGACTCAATTAGACTACTTCTAAAAATTCTCAAAAATTATACTTAGTATAAAAACATTAATATTCCACACAAATTATGCACATTTCATATAAAATCAGTAAAGGGCGTATATAATAAGTCATAAAAATATTAATAACATCAGTGTCACATAAAAACTAGAAATGAAGAGACATATTATGGATGAAGCACATTTATAATTATTCTCTATTCATATAGGAATCAATAATATGTATAAAAATATGAATAAAAATATCTTGTGGGATAACATGAAGATGGATATTGTAGAATTTATATCCCGATGCTTGGTTTTACAACAATTCAAGGATAAAAAATATATTTCTAAGGGTATTATGTAACCATTACCCATACTAGAATAAAAATGGTAAAACATAACCATGGATTTTTTCATAGGACTCCCCTCAAAATATAAAGACAACAATACCATTTGGGTGGTAATCGATCACTTTAAAAAGTCATTTTATTTCATTTATATGATCTAAGATTTATATCTTAACCAACTCAATAAGATGTTAAAAAGGGAAGTGGTAAGACTACATGGAGTACGAATCTCCATTATATTGGATTGAGATATTAAGTTTACCTTGAAGTTCTTGAGAAGCATTCAATAATTGTTGGAAATAGATCTGAGTTTCAACACTTCTTACCACCCTTATACAGATGGTCAATCTAAGAGAACCATTCAAAATCTAGAAGATATGATGATATTAAGTTCAATTTATTTATAATTATATTGGATCGACACATTCCACTCATATATTTCTCATAAAATAATATTTCACATTCTAGAATTCAAATATAACTGTATAAGGTTATGTATGGGAAGAGGTGTTAAACTCCAACATGTCAGAATGAAGATAGAGAGAGGAATTTTATGGAACCTGATTTTATAAAATTGTTGACAAAAAGTTTTCAAACCATTTATTTTTATATTAAATCTATGAAAATTCAAAATAAAATCTACACAAAAAATTAATCAATGATACCTCGAGTTTGATGTCAAATAAAAAGTGTTTTTCATAGATCACTGTCGGAGAAAGTTATGATTTTTGGGAAAAAGGGAAATCATATTCATATATTCATCATCCCCTATTAGATACTTGATCTCATTGGAGTTGTGGCCTATCGACTATCACTCCCACCAAACTTATCTTAACTACATGATTTGTTCCATGTATCCCTCTTAAAGAAGCACTTACTTGACCCCTCAAATGTACTAAATGCAGAGGAGGTATCATTGAAGAATGATATTTTATTTTAGGAGATTCTAGTGAAAATAACATATCATGGAGAAAAATTTATAAGAAATAAAAAAAATCATCATTCAAAGTATTATGGTAGAACAACATATTTGAGGAGGCTACATGGTAACCATAAGAGGCGGTAAAACTAAAGTGCCCTAATCTTTTTTAGAGCACATAATGAAATTTCAAGGGTGAAATTTCTGAAGGGATGAAATTTAATGACCCAAGAATTTTTAAATTAAATTCCCTTTTAAATAAATATATTAATTATTAAGTAATGTAGTTATATAAAACCAATGTACTATATTTTTATTGTTATTTTGGTTAATTAATAATATAGCCATAATATGACTTTTAGGCATAAACAACATTTTTTTTAATTATCTTTGGTAATATAGTTGTTATATTGTTATTGATGTGATTATTATATATTAAGAGTTATGATAAAATCTTATATATACATAAGGAAGAAACGGTGGCCCCAATTATTAGGATTATACCTTATGAGACTCATTTTACATAGCTTTCAAGGGAAATAGAATCATTGGGATTTTCCCTTTACCAAACCCAATCCATGATTCAAAAAATAAAAATTGATCAAAACAACTTATAGTACATGTTCAAGGTTATAGATAACATATCTCAAACTATGTTCATCAAACCACCCCAAGAAAGTACTATCATCGTACACCTTACCCTTATGGAATATGACGGTGTAATAAGGGGTTCTGTATCTAGACCTTAATAGTATGTAAAATCCCCATTTAAATAAAATAGTGGTTTCCCAAATCTCATATAATTATTATCAACCTTATATATATATCATAAAATACACATTAATAGAGGGTGTAAATGATAGATTTTTTTTTTACATAGAAACCAAAATTGTATTTTTGGGAAAATATATATGTTTAATAATTATTAAATAGTTTTTCCATGATAATTTTAGGAATATGAAATTAATTTTTATTTGTAAAGATATGATATAAAACTTATTATTTAATCATTTTTAAATAATAAAATGATTTTATGTAATCAATATTGGTTTTTCTAGGAATTATAAATTCATTCATGTAATTAAATTATAACTTTTTTATAAATAAATATTTATTTCTAAAATTATAATTCCAGTATTTAGAAAATTATTTTGATAAAAGTAATATATTTTTTGGATTCATTAGTCAAAAATAGCCGATATTGAATTTTTTTTTAATTTTATAAGATCGCCAAATTTTGGAATAAAATTTAAATACAGTATATATATATGATATGTGTTATGAAATCTTTATAAAATAAAGTGATGTAATAAAAACTATAAATAAATCCTTGACCAAAAATAGTTTTTCCCCTTAATATAATTTATTTTATATTTATTTAATCAATTATAAAAACCTATAATGAATCCTCCAAAACCTATACTATATTTTATGGATTTAAAAAAAATCTTTATGAACATAAATCACTTCTTCATCATGTGTGATAGTATTTTAATAATTTAGGTTATTAACCTAAAAAAATATTATAATCTAATTCTATATAGTATAAACCATTGTCAAAAACCATGGGAAGGTTTTTATTTTTTTATTATTTTATTACTTATAGTCCAAAACCTATTTTTAGTAATTAATAAATAATTATCCTCTCATATACTATAAATACCCACACAAACTCCCTTACATCATTACTTTAAATCCTTTAAGAATGAATTTTTTCTACCTATCCCTATCTAAATCCTTACTAATGTGTTCTTAAGATCTTGATACACTCCCCCCTGTCTTTTAGATGAAACCTCTCAATTAATGGATTCACTTCCTTTTCCTCAGCATTTAAGTACTTCCATTGTATTTAGACTTTTGAATCTCAAATTATTATGTTCTAATGTGTTTCTAAATAACCTTTACAATAAAATTTTTGTTTTATGAATACTACATTATTTATATACTATCATTATATCCTTTACCTAAGTTATTACAATGCCAAAGTAAGGAATCACTCTCCTTTCTTCTCCATTCAATAAATTTATTTGTATTTAGCCTTCTGACTTTCAATTTTTTAGGTTTTTATGTGATTTTAAAAATAAATTTACTATATATAGGATTTCCAAGTAATGAGAGACTACCTTTATCTCTCATTTATCCCTCTTAGTAACCTTTATGTACACCTATTATGCAGACAAAATTAACCTGTGATTTTCCATTCTAAACATAGATTTTGTTATGACCCAATACTAATTAAATTATAGGGTATCAAAATATATGTAACTATAATTAATTTATTTAAGAATTAAATATATGCAACCCACACTCCTTAATCATTTTATTATATGTGATGAAATACATACTTATGTTGTATGATCTATGTGGAATACAAATTCATCAACATGATATGAATATGACAGGTGGGCGTGGATTTATATAACTATTCAATGCATTGGGTGATGTTTTTATCTCATGAGATTCCATATATATAATTAACATGTAGTTTTACTAAGAATAATATATTATGATGTATTGGTGGTTATCCTTGACTTATTCTTATTATAACACCCTGAAATACTAATGTACAACATTGTATTTGATAGATTACATGACATGCATCACCAAGCGTGTAAGGGAATATAATATCTCGAGAATACACTATATATTTACTATTTTAAATATATAAAAGACATGATATATCTTATAACAAATGAAACCCTAAGTTAGCTTTTTTTTTATGCTAAAGAGACCTTCCTCTAAAGCATGTGTTACACGTAAGACTGATAAAATAACAACGTATTATTAAAATATTATTATTTAATATAATGTGATATAAATTATATGTTATGTTAGAATTTATTAATAGTTTTAACTAAATTATGAAAACCTATTTTTTATTTAAATATAAAATAGATTCATGGGTCACCAATTAATGAGAAACGAAAATATGAACCAATTGGATATTAAAAGAAATATTATTATTATTGTGCTTGCAAAGGAGTTTTATCTTAGTAAGCATAATTAATTAAAATTAATTAATAATTTTAATTAAATATATATGTGATATATTCATTCAAATATTTTTTATATTCTTCCATTAGGTTTGATATGCATACAACAAGAACATACCCTTTTTTACAGATTAAAAACCTATATTTATATAAAGGCAGTTTTACCACCTTTTAATAGTAAACCCATTTTAAATATTTATTTTTAAAATTTAATTGATTTAATATTTTAAAATAAATATAATATTTTAAAGATAAACATAATAATTAGTTTAAGGTGAATTTTTTATATTTTTCTGAAACATTTCATATTTTAATGAATAATTATAAATACCGAATTTTTGTTCAAAACTGCTTTTTCATATAATTTATTTATATGTTTAAGTTATAATTTTTATTTTTTTTAAAGTTTAATTAGATTATTTTTTTATAAATTAATTAAATTTAGGTAATTATAATAAATTTCACTTTTGACATTGACTATAAAAACAAATAAAACTTTTGAACATTTTTACTTTAAAAACATGCATCGTCATCCTGCTTACGGGATGAATTTTAGATTAATTTAATCCAATTATATAATTTTAATTTATAAAAATGTATTAAATATATTAAATAATCAAAATTTATAATTTATAATATGGTAAAATTTGTTTTTTACCAAAAATATTAGTGAAATTAATTAAAATTATTTACAATTATTCAGGGAAAATTAAGCTTATTAAAGGACTAAACCTTTAACTTAGGGGATAAAATGACCTATACACTTGTCAAAAACCTATTTTATGGACATATATCAGGCATAAAATTTCCATTATTGAATTTTTTTTTTATATTACTTTTTTTAGGAAAAAACATGTGTAAACCTAACTTGTTTCCAAAAAAATCAGTGAGTCATTTTCATTCCCTAGAAAAGGTCACCACCTATAACACTTATTCACACCTCTAAAACCTCTTTGGATCATAAATAATATACCAAAATATCTTCCAAAAATCCCTCCCATATACCTTTAAGCCTCCCTTTTTTAAGGTATCATTCCTTCGAAGCCTTTTGGTACAAACCAGAAGAAGTTACCTGATTAAGAGGTAATGTCTTCTCTCAAGCTTCCTAGTTTCATTTCTATTATCCATCCCTTAAAATCTATTTATTCCCCTATTATATAAAAAAATTATACTAAATAAACTTGGATTTTTTATATAAATTTTTAAACCTAAACATACACACACCTCCATCTAATGGGTAACGAACATAGTGTTTCTGTGTATGGTGAAATACTACCTCCTGAAACGATGATTGTTAAATTTTACATTACCACTTATCATGGTGGCCATTATGATGGAAAATATATTTATATATGATATATATGATATTTATAGTGTCTTTAGGCTTCTTTAATGTTTATTTAGAACATTTCTTTATGTTTTCCATCTTGTGTAAATACAATAATTTCATTTGAGGTAGTAAGGACCCCTGATATGACTCATTCATACCATACATGAAATGTATAATGAATTATTTTAACAAACCTATATAATATATATATATATATAATATATATGATTCTTGATTCATAATATACATATGTATCATCCATTTTTTATTCTTTTAATAAAAAAATAAAATGAAAGTAACATTCATGTGTATATACAGCCTACCATCTCCATGAACAGTGCACTTCATTTATAATCTCCAAATATAATGGAATACTATAAATACATATATAATTATTATATATGATAATTAATCCATGTATTAAAATATTTATAAGATGAATCTATGATCTAATTAATTATAACAACAAATAAAAAGTTAAAACATACTGAAGAAAAAGAGGTAAGTAACACCTGAAATAGTGAAATTAATGAAAGAGTGTTCAAAAAGTGGTAATAAAATATTATAAGGAATTAATATATGATATTATAATCATGATTATTATTATGGTATAATTTATTAACATATTTTAAAGCACTATACATTACGATAAAGACCACATAACAAAAGGAAGGTTAAGGTAAGGTAATTTCTCTTCAATTTACATTCCATTGAGACTTATTTGTTATTATGCACCAATTAACATTTATTTACTGTATATACTAACTTTTTCATGTAATATCCAAAATCCCATTATTATCATGATATTCTATGTTTCTTTTAATTTCATTCCTTTTTGGATATTGGGATACAAATGTTTCAAAGTGGTATAGGACACTTCAGAATGTTTGGATATTATTCTCCTAGAGAATGTTCTTAATGATTATCTATGCAATCTCATTTAATTTTGTGATTGCTAACTTTATCATGGAAAAATCACTTTATTGTAATCATTTTTCATTGTAAATTACCTTTAATATCCATATTCACACATAATAGATATTATTATTTCCTAAACCTTATATCATTTTACATATGGTGTTCAAATTGACAGTTATTTGGTTAACTATGAATTATTGATAAATATATGTCTTCTATTCAATATAGATACATTTTGATAAAGAACATTGGTTATTTAATATATGAGGAAATATTTGGACATTAAATACACTGGTTTGGGGTTTTTTAAGGCAAGATCTATGGCTTGAGGACTGGTTAATGAAATCCCCTCGATGCATCAGTAGTCTCAAGAGGCGAATTAGTTGGAAAAATGGTTTAAATTGTATCTTGATGGTAAAGGTATCATGTACCTAGGAAACAAGATGTATGATAATTAATCATTTCATTTTTTGAGAATTTATTTATTATTTAACTATGATTTTTTGTGTCGACATATCCATTTATTCATTTCTTTTGGAGTTCATTGATTTAATAGAATGTTTTTTAGGTCATACCTTGCAATGTTAATCTATTGATTATTTATTTCTTCAACTTTACCTACCCTTACTAAGAATTTGAGCTCACCCTTATTATGTTTCCTTTTCCTAGGTTATGAAGAATAAATCTTTGAATTAGCCTTCAAGCATTGAGTTTATTTCATTTTATTATGTATCATGTTTGTATATTTTATTTCCTACTGTATTATGGGTATCATCTATGTAATATAAATTTTCAAGACTGATAAACTGATCAAAAAATTGTTATTTGATTCCTTTTAATCATTAAAATGTAATAAAATAATGCACCAACTTGGGAATTCAGGGGTCGGGGTGCTATAGTTGGTATTAGATGAATTTTAACAGCGACCTTGGAAACTAGATATAGAAAAAATAGATTATTTAGAATGGCCCTAAGATAGACATTGATGATAAGTATACAAGAACATCCTATAATTTTGGTATTATAGTGATTATGTGGGTATTTCTAGAAATCAAACCTTTCTGGATAGGACAATTGGATGTGGTTTTGGCACAGATATACCTACAAGTAATAACTGTGACAATGTGTTTTGAGCCTGACTCGCGTTAACCTAGTACACAACAACAGGCCTTACTACCAACCTGGTATAACACTTTTGGGGGATACACATAAGATGGTTCAAATTTTATTTACCTACCATTAAAAAGGATTCGAAATTAATGATTACCTCAAAGTAACCAAATATTATGATTCTAGGATTAATGGTTCATAAATTTATGTTATGTGTTATATCATATTTTGAGTTATACAAAGTTCAAAATTTTATGAGATAATCTAATGTCTTCAATTGTTTAGAAATGGAACCTAGAAGGAAGAAAGGTAGCAGTACTCATGGAAAATTTATAGATTTCATTTCTAAGAAAACAAATGTAGTTGGTATTAGATCTAAGAAAGTTATGAATATATTAGGTCATCTTAGTTAGGTATTGAAAAAAAAACCTTTCAAAAATGGATAAACCTATTCCACAGAGAGAATATCCTATACTGTATTGCTTTAGGCAGCATAATTCTCCATATTTTAGTGGGACTAATAAATCAATTGTATCTAAGCAATGGATTAAGTCTCTAGAGAAGATATTTATGGCCTTAGAATGAAGTGAAAAAGAAAAGGTTTAAATTTTGATCTATTGTCTCTATAATGATGTTGACCAGTGGTGGTCTCTGATTCAGAATACAAGGTAGGATGAATAAATTGAACTCATGGAATGGAGAAATTTTAAGGATACATTCGTAGATAAATAATTTCACCATGATTAATAAATTGAGATGAAGATGAAGTTCCTTGGATTAAAGAAAAAGTAATAAGATATTGTTACAGATTATGAAGCTACCATTACATGGTTATCTAGGTATGTTAAAGATTATATATGAAACACAGATTACAAGATCTACCACTTCTTTTAAGAAAATAATCCAAGTATCTAAATGGATTTAGTGTCTCAAAATTTTTCTTCATATGATGAAATAGTTTTATGTGCTATCAAGAAAGAGAAATAATTCCCCATGTCCTATGGCTTCTAGGAAAACCAAGAGAATAAGAGGTCTTATAAACACCAAGAAAAGGGGAATTAGTCAAAGAAGATAAAGGGAAAGAAGTATTTTCTAACTTGTGATAAATGTGGAAAGAATCGCCATTGTAAATTCTTGAAAGGATTGGGAGTTTTTTTATAAGTACAGACAAAAGGGTCACTGGGAAAAATAATGGAAAAGAAAGATAGAAAATAATTCCATTAAATTTTAAAACATAAAAAATATGGGGCACTATGAAAAATAATGCCCCAAGTGTCAAGACAATATACCTCAGAAGAAGATAAGGGCTCAAGTTAAATCATATGTTATTGAAACAACTGAAGTGAAATTATTAATGTACTTATGTATTTTGATCTATGAAATATATTTTAAAAGAATTTTGTTTACAATTTTATCATCATATGTTTTATGAAATATGTAAGTATTGTAATGAAATACTTTTCATTATGGATTTGAGATCATATTTTGAATGGCACCAAGAAACTTTATTTAGATGAAAGTTAAAATTTTCAAAAAACACATGATTAGGGGAATGGAAACCCTTAATATGTTCTTGATGTTGAGATAATAGAGAATAAATGATTGATTTGGACAAGTTCTAACTGCCTTGTAATTGATTAATGACTTGTAGAAAAGTGGTTTATTCCATCATTGATAGAGTTTAAAACATGTTTGGATTAAAGAATTATATCCAATAACATGTATCTTACTTAAGTAATAAGTACGAATGCATGTTTAAAATAAGTTTATATGGTGATTCGATTTATTACCGTATTTTAAGAGGATACATGTAGTAATGAAAAAAATGTGGGTTGGGGCAGTATGGACGATGCCCGCATGGGTTTGTTCATAGAAGCCCGCATATAATACATACAAAAAATGTCAAGCCTGCACTGCCACACATAATACCACAAGAATCCCAGAGGCTTACCTGTATTTTTTTAAAAAAATTGTAAAATTATTAATTATAGTCATTTAAATATTATATATTTTCTCATTCATGACAACATATTCAGGTAAACCCACTAATAGGTTGCATTTCGTTTTTTTACTCTTTGGAGTTCATTACCCCGACTAATGGATAAGCTATAAATTCATCATATAAAAAATTGATTTGGTGTTTTGATGAGGAGGCCCACATATTAATGGGGTTTAATGTGGGGTGACTTTGGAAAAGAGGAAACGTTGAACTCATGATGTGGATAGTAGGGGTTGGAAAATTGAGGGTTGGTGTGTCAAGGGTGGTCAGTGTGACCAATAGTGCAGTGATGTGAAGAGCATTTTTTGGGGGAATTAACAAGGCGTAAATAAAATCCATACACTGTGAAATATTATTAAAATAATTAAATAAAAATTCATGATAACATTAGTGGGTTTCATGAGAGGCGATGAGGGGATGCATCATGTGTATTCCCAAGTCAACATTCATCAGCTTCCAATGAAATTAATATATAGGAATAAATTGTAAAATTTGTTTGACAAAATTGAAACACATGAAACCAGCTGATTTGGGAGAGGCACACTAGATAAATTACTATGGTCCCATTTTGTTAGGGGATTTTAAAAAAATACTCATTGAATTAGTGGGACTTGGTGTTATTTCAAAGAAACCAATAAATTTTATTTAAGTTAATTAATTTTTAAAGAATGTTATTTTGAAAAATATTTTACTTAAAAAATAGTCTCGCAGGCTAGCCTACACCCACGCGGTCTTAGATTTCATAGGCTCGTAGTCTAAACAGTTAAAAATTTTTGGCCCACTATGCCCCGTATCCGCCCCATATCCTCAAATCCTATGGTCTGTGGGACCATTTTCCACTTCTAGATACATGATGAAGTTATTCACATGTTTGGAATATGAAAATTTAGAGCTACTACATGTTGATTAAATGGTAATGGTAAGTTCATTTTATAAATAAAGTGGATCTCCTATAGAATTGATTGGATCATAATCTCATTAAAAATTTAACCATTTATAAAATGGTTTAATATGATCATTGGATGATATTTTATAGGTCAATGTATTACTTCACCTTATGATGCATCATGTGATAAGATATGAAGTAAAAATAGTTCAAGGTGTTGTAAAAGGAAAATATTATGTATATAGAAATTTATATTTACTTATATTATTTTATATTTAAATAATTCCTTAACTATAAAAATAAAATAGTTTTGAATCAAAAGTATTTTCCTAGAAACTTCGTTTTCAATGAATCAAATGGCCCCTTAGATCATTATGGATTTATTTCCTTCTGATTGTTCACTCTCTCCTAACCATGTTCTATAGTACTCTCCATTAGAACTTGTTTTTTGG
Organism: Viscum album; assembly: GCA_963277665.1. Lineage (NCBI taxonomy): Eukaryota > Viridiplantae > Streptophyta > Magnoliopsida > Santalales > Viscaceae > Viscum > Viscum album. The sequence goes on from OY728127.1 coordinate 307,466,552, forward strand.
GATTTTTCTTCTATATCCATTTTCCATTTCCCACCAGTGTTATACTGTTAGGGAATCTTGTTACATGATTGTTGTACTTTACTTTCTCTCTTATTAAAAATATGTGATATTAACTATTTTTATGATGTGGGTCTTTAAAAATAGTTTATTTTAAATCCCTATATTACTGAGGTTAGGCTTAAATTTTGAGGACACAATTTAGTTAAGGTAGGGATAATGTAACACCCAAAAATTCTAATGTATAACATTGAATTTGATCGTGTGCATGACATACATCACCAAGCATGTAAGGAAATATAATATCACAAGAATATAATATATATTTAATATTTTAAATATATTCAATACATGATATATCTTAGAATGAACACAACACCGTGTTAGCTTTCTTTTCATTCAAGAGTAACCTTCTTCAAAATCTTGTGTTACACACAAGACCAAGTTTCACCAAATTACAATGTATTATTAAAACATTATTATTTAATATAATATGATATAAACTAGCCATTATGTTAGAGGTTATGAATATTATTAACTAACTTTTGAAAATATATGGTTTATATAAATATAAAATGGATTAATTGGTTACCAATTAATGAGAAATGAAAATATGAACCAATTGGATATAAACAGAAATATTTTTATTTTTATGCTTCTAAAGGAGTTTTATCTTAATAAAAATAATTAATTAAAATTATTTATTTCTTTTAAATAAATTTATATTTTATATATTAAATCAAATATTTTTTATATTCATTCATTAGGTTTGATATCCATAACATAAGAACATGCCCTATTTTACACATTAAAAACCTATATTTTTATAAAGAAAATTTTACCTCCTTTTAATAGAGATCCCTTTTTAAATATTAATTTTGATAATTTAATTGATTTAATATTTAAAAATAAAATTTACCTTTTAAATATAAACATAATAATTTGGTTATGGTAAATTTTTGATATTTTTCTAAAACATTTCATTTTTTAATAAATAGTTAAAAATGCTAAATTTTAGTTCAAAACTATTTTTTCATATAATTTATTCAAAAGGTTAAATTATAATTTTAATTGGTTTTAATGTTTAATTATATTATATTTTTATTATTTAATCAAATTTATTTTATTATAATCAATTTTACTTTGATTTTTACTATAAAAACATAGAAAACTTTTGGACATTGTGACTTTAAAACCCCGCATTGTCATCCTGTTTATGGGACGAATTTTAAATTTGTTTGTGCCAATTATGTTATTTTAATTTGGAAAAATAGATTCCATATTTGTAATAATAATAATTTATAATATCTAATAACTTTAAATTATTTTTTTACCCAAAATATTAGTGAATGTAATTAAAATTAATTAGAATTATTAAGGAAATATTAAGTATAATGAAGGATTAAACCTTTAAATTAAGGGCTCAAATGACCTATCCACTTGTCCTAAATTTATTTAATATACATATATAGTCCATAAACCTTCAATTATTGAGTTTTTATAATTTTTATGACTTTTTTAAGGTAAGAACATGTGTACACCTAACTTGTTTCCAAAAATTCTAAGTGAGTCCTTTTCCTTCTCTATAAAAGGCCACGATCTCTCCCACTTCTTCACAACTCTAAAACCTATTAAGTTAAACCAATATATAAACAAATAGATTTAAAAAATCCCTCCACTTTAACATTAATCCTAACCTTGATCAAGAATCCTTCCATGGAATCCTTTTGGTACAAACCAAAAGAAGTTACATGATTAAGAGGTAACGTCTTCTCTCAAGCTCTCTAGTTCATTTACATTATCCACCCCTTAAAATATTTTTATTACATTATTATAGAACAAAAAAAGTAGCATAAATATAATATGATGTTTTTATTTTAATGTTTCAACCTACACTTACACACACCACCATCTAATGGGTAATGAACATACTTTTTCTCTGTACGGAAAACTACTGCCTCATGAAAAGATGATTATTCAATTTTCCTTTAATACCTATACTGATGGGAATTATGATCAAAAATATATTTATATGTGATATATATTATATTTATGATGTCTTTATTATTATTTAGTTTTTATTTATAACATTACTTTATGCTTTCCATCATGTTTAAATGTGATAATTTCATTTGAGGAAGTGTGGACTACTGCCCCCTCAAAGCGATATGACTCATTCATACCATACATGGAACATATAAAGGATGGTTTTAATAAAACTATATAAAATATATAACATATATATTATTATATAATTATAATATAAATATTTATCATTTATTCTTTATTCTTTTATACAGAAATAAAATGAATGTAGTGTTCATGCGTACGTACGGTCTACTGTCTCTATGAACGGTGCACTTCATTTCTAATATCCAAATATAATATACTACTATAAATACATATATAATGATTATATAAGACAATTAATTAATGGTTTAAATTATTGATATGATGAAACCATGATCTAATTAATGATAAAAACAAATAACAAGTTAAAACTTACTCGAGAAAAATATGCAATTAACACCTGAAATAGTGAAATTAAAGAAAGTGTGTTCAAAAATGGGTTATAAAATATTATAAGGAATTAATATATGATATTATAAACATGAGTATGGTTATTTTATAAGTTAGTAACATATTTTAAACCACTATACAGTAGTATAAATACAACACAACAAAATGAAGGTTAAAGTAATGAAATTTCTACTCAATTTACATTCCATTGAGACTTATTTATTATTATGCACCAATTCAATTTTATTTGGTTTATATAATAACTTTTTCATGTTATATCATGAATCCCTTTATTATCTTGATATTATAAGTTTCATTTAATTTCATACCTTTCTGTATATTAGAATTTAAATGTTTCAAAGTGGTATGGGACACTTTGGAATGTTTAAAGATTATTCTCCTCAAGACTGTTCTTAATGATTATATATGAAATATCACTTAATTTTGTGATTGTTACATTTATCTTAAAAAATAACTTGATTTTAATAATTTTTTATTTGAAATTACCTTTAATATCCATATTCTCTAATAGTGCATATTTTTATTTCCAAAACTATGTATCCTTTTCCATACGGTGTTCAATTTGACAGTTATTTGATTAATTAGGAATAATTAATAAATATGTATCTTCTATTAAATAAGAATAAATTTATATTGAGAAAATTTTCTTTTTAATATATGATTAATTCTTTGGACATGTAATACAAGGTTTGGGGACCATTTAAGGCAAGCTTTATGGGTTAGGGACTGGTTAAGGAAATCCCTTTGATGCATCAGTGGTCTCATGAGGTGAATTAGTTGGCCAAATAGTTTAAACTATCTCTTCACAGTAAAGGTATTATATACTTGGGAAACATGATTTCAGATAATTATGAACTGATTTTATTGATAATTCAGTTATTATTTATCCATGATATTTTGTATTGATATATCTATGGATGCATTTCATTTGAAGTTCAATGATTTATTGGCATCTATTTTCATTTATTACCTTACCATGTTAATTTATTCCTATTGATTAATTATTTCATCTTATTTACTTACCATTATTGAGTATTTGAGATCACCCTTATTATATTTCCTTTCCCTATGTTATGAAGAAGACAACTTTGAATAAGCATTCAAGAATGCAGTTTGTTTCATTTTTTTATGTATCATGTTTGTATTTATTATTTCCCAATGTATTATGGGTATCATTTATATAATATGGATTTCCAAGACTACTAAACTAATCATCCCTTTTAGATTTGATTCATTTCAACCATTCCAATGTAATAAAATAATGCATCGGCTTCAGACTTCTGGGGTCAGGGTGCTACACATATGATGTCATATTTTATGTTGTTTCCATAGTCTATATGATGCCCTGATGTTATGATCTTATATATTGATTTGATATTGATTATCACGTCTCTATATCACAATGTTATGCTAGATGACCCACAAGTACTATTTTACATTATTTTATGATTTTATTATTCCCTTAATGGGATTTATAGCTCACCCCTTTCTTATGTATATCCCCAGGTTATCCCCTGAATTATTAGAAGATCAATGTAATTTAAGGACATGTTATGATGTTTTAATAATTTTATTATATCCCTATTTCAAGTTATCATGCTATGTATCTAATTTCTTAAATACACTAGGTATCTTGAGTTTTTGGGATTTTATTATGGGCATATTTATGTGATAAATCAGGAAATAAATTGTATAAAATGTATGGTTCATCGTATTTCTTGTCCTAACTCTTGTGTATCTTGAGAGTATATGTCATTAAATTATATTATTCTCCCACTATATCTTTTAAAGATGTTTCTTATTTCTAGAAATATTTATGTTCTTGCTACATAGACATTTCTTTTTCAGGGATTGAATGGGTAATATTCTCTTGTCTCCTTAGGATATCCTATAAAGATACATTTTTTAGATGTTTGTTTATTTCCAAAAATATATTTAAAAAATTCTTTACATCCCAATGAAAAACTATGTGATGAAAAATATTTCTTCCAATAAAATAAATTTTATGGAATTATACTTTCCTCTTAATTCATTCTCATTTTAGTGTGTATAATGAAGTATATAATTTTTATCCCCAAAGAAATGAAATAATTACATGAATCATCATCAATATCTCCACTTCCAACAAGTTTTGGTTCCTCATTTAACTATTACACTTCCACTCTGGAGTATAAGGAAGAGTATGTTGAGAGAGTATCCAAAACATTGTTTGGTTATCGATAAAATCTTGGTTAAGATAGTCCATTTCATTGTTTGAGTAGAGTTTCATTACCTTTTTTCTAATCTAATTATCTACTTATTTTTTATTCCTCAAATTTATCAAAGGATATATACTTATTCATCATTAATTAAACATATCCATATCCAATAAATTCATTAGTAAAATATATAATGTAAGAGAATCCACCTCTATATTTTACTAGAAAAGGTTCAAAGACATTTGTACGAACTAATTCTAGAGGTTCTCCAACTCCTTCACCTTTTTTGTGAATATGTCATTTGTTGTATTTCCTTATAAAAATCATGAAATATATCCAAGGGATTTAACTTAAAAGAATCTAAAAACCCTTATTGATATAATTTTGATAAAAACTGCTTCATTTTTAAATGACCAAACTAGAGATTCCTTAACTAGGTGTGATATGAGTCATGTGAACTTGATTTGTTCTCTATTTACAAGAATTATTTTTTATATCCTATTATAAAATTTTCATTATTTAAATTTTACATCTCATAAAATATTCTATCTTTATAAAATTATCAAATCTTATTTTCAAAAATGAAATAAATCCATCTATGACTAAACTAGACATAGATATCATGTTTTTAGTTATGATGGGTACATAATAAAAATTCCATAAAAATATAGTCATCCCATTAAATGATAAGAGATGGTGGTATCTTATAGCTATCACTACCATTCTTTCTCCATTATCATATCTAATATCAACCTCATCTATAGTAATCTTATGGAAAATACATGGTTCTTTTATTTGGATACAAAAGTTAGAACCACGAGTTATATGTAATATCAAATTTGTTAAAATGGAAATATTGAACTTGATAATGAACATACCTAAATATTCTCATTTATTATTCACCAAGTCATAGTTATTTTTACAAAATCAATTATTTGTAGAAGAAAAATCACTCAAAATCATATTCATTAGCCTCTCCTTTGATTTTTCTCCTATTGGAAGGGATGTTTCAAGGTTATTAAGACTTGGAACTAGTATTTGACCTTTACGCTTTTCCTTCTTATTATCTCAAGCAAGAGAACTTGGAGAAATCTGGATGATATTGCATAGATGGAGTGTTTTGAAGACAGTCAAATTATATCATAAGGCATGATAAAAAAATTGAGGAAGTGAGGAGATTATGAGATTTGTGCACAATTTAGTGGGCAGATTGAAACCCTTATTTTTTAATTTATTAAATTATCTAATCATTTTAAATATATGAGTTCCATTTAGTGCACCTTCTCCTATATTTCATGTAAAGAGTTCCATGGATATCTCCTACCTATATTTTCTTTCTTTATCAAGATAAATATCATGGACGCAGTATAACATGGAGTATGTATCCATATCTTTAGAAATATTCTAGGGCTCACGAGTTAAAGATGAGAACATGGGGATTTAGGTATTCAATGCATCATATACATGTTTCAAAAATACATTTTTTCCTTCTAAATTCTCTCCTTAAAGGGATCACTATGAATTGGGGACTCCATCACATAAAACTTTTTCTCTTAGCATAATATGATGTGCAAGCTCCTGTTAAAATCCAAGAAGCAACAGAGGATGAGAAATTTTATTTATCCATGATAGATCATAAGGATGTTGTTATAGCCAAATGAATTTCCATTTCTATAAATCCATTAAAAGATGATTTTAGTGCATTGTCTTTATTACTATTTGTGATATAATAAATTATTTTTATCTATCTCTTGTTATTGTATCAAATCTCAAAAAACCTCACCATTGGATTTAGAATATCATATCTATTTGATATTTTTAGTGTAAATGATCTATATTTTCAATAAAATAATCTAGATGAGGGTCTATAAAACTATTCAAAGGTATTTATATATTCTTTACATGCTATCAAAAATAACTCCCAATTCCTTGATATATTGAGTATACTCTCTAATCATGAAATTAAATAATAATATTTCCATAAGTATTGACTCCAAGTTACACTAATTCTATCTAAAGAAATAAACCCTTTGTGGTAACTAAATTAATTAAACCAAAAAAATTCATTGCATACCTATGATAATTGAATGTACCCTGATGAGGTCCAGTCAAGTACGCTGAACTATGGTTGCATTCTAACTCATGTGATGGAAGGTGTTTACTGGCTTCGTATTTTCATCAAGGGATTTAGTTTATCTTATTCTTAAATACCCTTTATTTTAATCTTCACATGTTTGTTAATATTATGTTGATTTTAGGTAATTAATTAACCTTGTTTGGTAAAATAATTTAATCATAATATATTTATCTTATTTTATATTAGTGTTCTTGTAATTTAATTTACTTTAAGTGATTGTATTTAATCATCCAATAAACAGTCCATCACATAAATAAATAAATAATAATGAATTAATAAATAGAATTAATATGTGATATAACCATGATATTTTAACTACTAGTTTGTTTATTGATAAGAAGATAAACTAACCTTGAACCTAGGGGAAATATATCCTTGAGTGGATTCCTTTCTCCAGTTGCAGCATTCAACCATAAACTTGTGTAACTCCTTGGTTAGTTTCACCTCAATTCATGTCATGAATTATATCATCTTGTAGGTAGCTCCATCCTTAACATATTTTTAAACATTCATAGGTTAGGTATAATATATGTTAAGGGTTAAATAAATAACATTGTACATATAGGCGTGTACATCATAAAGGTGGAAGGTATGATACGTAGACCATCATATTTAATTTAATAATAAATTTATCAAAAAAACTCATCTCACAAATTATAAAATTAAATAAAAACCATCTCATACACATGTCAAGAAATATTATTATCAATCAAAACACTACTATGGTAATGGCTTTTAAAATCACTAGATAAAACTTTTATCAATGATAAAAAAGAATTGTAGATCTAATCACTAAATGTTGTCCAATTTTATTAGTGTTAAAAAAAGTGTTCATAAAGGGGGTCCTTTATCATTGCTAAAAAAGAACTGATAAATTTCAAACTTAATGAGCAATAGTTTAACACTAATAAAGGTTGACCTGGTGTAGTGTTCTGTTAAAATTAAATCACGCGGTAGCAGCAAATACACCTATATGGAAAATTCCAAATTTAATTTAAATAAAAATTACATAAAAATACAAGAAAAATTAGTATATTATAAACATGTTAAATATTGTTTCGTAAAAATATATTAGTAATTATTACCACAAACATTCAAAAACATAAATGGTTTCATTATCTCAAGAACCCTACCCCCTCTCAATAAAGCTCAATCATTGTATCCGTTTTCAAAAAAACACCCCAACTTGATAAAAAGAATCCACATATCTAAGAAAAACATTCTTATGTTAGTAAAACTTTATAGAAATAAATTGAATATAAATATGAATCAATGCATTAATAAATTATAATTTTTAAAAAAAAGTGAACACTTGAAGTCATACTGGTCACAATGTGAATTGAATTGATGTGAGGGTGATTCTTACATGTAAAAAATGACTTAAGGATCATTTTCCTAAAGTATCAAAACAATTTAGATGTGTTTTATTTATTTTAAGTATGTCAGTTGTCTTTTTTACTAAAAATGTCAATTTAAACTAAAATAAAAAAATATTAGTTATGCCAGTAACATCATGTGTTGGTTTATCATATGTTTTATTCCTACAAGTCATAAATGACTTATGAATCATTTCATAAAATATAAAGACAATCTGAAATTTTTTTCCTAGTTTTTAGTGAGTGACACATGTTTTAAACTAAATTGTCAATTCTAAACTAATAACAGACACTTTGTGACATATAATTCACATTGTGTATTGGATAGAGGTTCATCTAATTCCTACATTTCAATAATGACTTAGGGATCATTTTATAAAGTATAAAAATAATTGTAATATTTTTTGATCAGTTTTGAGTATCTAACGTGTGTTTTGAACTAAAATTTCAATATTATATAAAAAGTCACACATAGAATCATATAGGTCACATAGTGTGTCATATTGGTATGAAAATGATTCCTACATGTCAGGAATGACTTATGAATCATTTTCTTAAAGTATCAAGACAATTTGAATGTGTTTTATAATTTTTAGTATGTTGTGTGTATTTTTTATGAAAATGTAAATTTAAACTAAAAACACAAACTTTGAGTCATATCAGGCACATCATGTGTCAGTTTGATGTGAGACTGATTCCTATATATCAAAAATTACATTTGAATATTTTTTTTAAAGTATCAAGATAATCCGAGAAATTTTTCTTAGTTTTAAGTGAGTAACACACATTTCTAACTAAATTATCAATTTTAAACTAATAATATGTATTCTGGTAGTATCATCCACAAAATATATTAGATTGTGGTTTGGATGATTCCTATATATTAAAAATGAATTATTTATTTTTGTCCTAAAGTATCAAAATAATAAGAATTATTTTTCTCATTTTTGAGAATGTGGCATATGTTTTGAACTAAAATGTAAATTTTAAATAAAAATAAACACTTAGTGTCATACCTATCACACTGTGAGTTGTATTGGTGTGTAGATAATTTTTACACATCAAAAATGACTTATGGATAAGTTTAATAAAGTATCAAGACAATCTGAATGTGTTTTCTATGTTTTGAGTGTGTCATGTGTCTTTTTTTTTAAAAAAATATCAATTTAAACTAAAAACATGTACATTGAGAGATATCGATCACATCGTGTGTCACTTTGATGTGATACTAATTCTTACACATCAAAAATGAATTCTAAATCATTTTTCTAAAGTATTAAGATAATTTGATTTTGTTTTCTTAGTTTTTAGTCAATGACACACATTTTAAACTAAATTGTTAATTTTAAACTAATAAAAGACACTTTGAGTCACACCATGAACACCGTGTATTGGATTTAGGTGAGTTTGATTCCTAAATGTAAAAAATGACTTATGGGTAATCTTCCTAATGTATCAAAACAATTTATATGTGTTTTATTAGTTTTGAGTATATGACATGTGTTTTGAACTGAAATGTCAATTTTAAATAAAAATAAACACTTAAAGTAAAACCTGTCACACCATGTGCCAGATTGGAATTAGGTTGATTCAAAAATTTCACAAATTAATTATGGATCATTTTACTAAAGTATCAAGACAATACAAATTATTTCAATGGTTTTGAGTATGCCATGTGCCTTTTTTACTAAAATGTTAATTTAAACTGAAAACATGTACTTTGAGTTATATCAGTCACATCTTGTGTTGGTTTGTTCTGATACTAATTCCTATACATCACAAATGACTTATGAATATTTTTCATAAATTATAAAGACAATCCAATCTTGTTTAATCATTTTTCAATGAGTGGCACATGTTTTGAACAAAATTGTCAATTTTAAACTAATAATGGACACTTGGAGCCACACAATGAATATTTTTTATCAGATTGATGTGCATTAGATTAATAAAACTTAAAAATTAATTATGTATTGGTTTCATAAGGTATCAAAATAATACAATTGTTTTCTTGGTTTTGAGTATGTGACATGTGTTTTTAACTAAAATGTCAATTTTATATAAAATGACGCACTTATAGTCATACCTATCATACAGTGCATCGGATTGGTGTTTGGATAGTTCCTACACATCATAAATTACATAAATATCATTTTATTCAAGTATAAAGAAATTATAAATGATTTTTCTCAATTTTTAGTATGTCTCAGTTTTTTCTTACTAAAATATAAATTTTAACTAAAAACACAAAATTTCAATTATACTGGTCAAATCATGTATCAAGTTGATGTGAGACTGATTACTACACATAAAAAATAATTATGAATCATTTTAATAATGTATCATGATAATATAAGTTTTTATACTTAGCTTTCAGTGAGTGTTAACATTTTGACCTAAATTATCAATTGTAAAGTGATAATGGGAACTTTGAGTCATATTGGGCACACTAGGTATCAGATTGAGGTGAAGTTGATTCCTACGCATCAAAAATTAATTATGTATTGTTTTCATAAATTATAAATTTAATATAAATGTTTTTTCTTTGTTTTGATTATGTGACATTTTTTTGAACTAAAATGTCAATTTTGAATAATAATATGCACTTGGAATCGTACCAATCACACAGTGTGTCATATTGGCATGTGCCTAATTTCTATATGTTAAAAATGAATTATGGATCATTTTTTTAAAGTATTAATAAAATGTGAATTATTTTTCTTTGTTTTGAGTATATCATGTGACTTTTTTACTAAAATTTCAATTTAAACTTGAAACATCCAATTTGGGTCATAACGGTAACATTGTGTGTTAGTTTGTTTCGGGACTGATTCCTACACATGAAAAATAAATTATGAATCACTTTTCTAAAGTTTCCTAACAATCCAAGTGTTTTTTCCCAGTTTTCAGTGAGTGAGACACACTTTGAACTAAATTATAAATTTTAAACTCATAACGGACACTTTAAGTCATACCAGGAATATCGTGTATTGGATTGATGTGGGGATGATTCCTAAATATAGAAATTGACTTATAGATAATTTTAATAAAGTATAAAAACAATTAAAATGTGGTTTCTTCGTTTTTAGTATTTGAATTTTGTTTTGAACTAAAATGTTAATTTTAAATAAAAATACACACATGAAGTCATACCTGTTACACCATGAATTGGATTGATGTTCGAATGATTATTACAAATAATAAATGGATCATGGATCATGTTCATAAATTATTAAGAAAATATGAATGTGTTTTCTAAATTTTTATTATGTCACATAAAGTTTTTACCAAAATGTCAATTTAAACTAAAAACACTCACTTCTAGTAATATTGGTCACATCATGTGATAGTATGATGTGATACTAAATGAAACATGTCAAAAATGACTTAGGATTAATTTTCCTAAATTATAAGGACAATATGAGAATGTTTTCTTAGTTTTCAGGGAGTGATGCATGTTTTTAATTGAATTTTAAATTTTAAACTGATAACAGACTCTTTGAGTCATACTGAGAACACCAAGTATTGGATTGAGTTGCGGATGATTCCTACATGTAAAAAAAGAATTATAGATCGTTTTATTAATTCATCTAACCAATATGAATGTGTTTTCTCAGTTTTAAGTATTTGAGGTGTGTTTTGAACTACAATTGAAATTTTAAACTGAAAATATGCACTTTGAGTCATACCAGACAGATCGTGTATTGAATTGAGGTGAGGTTGATTCCTCGATATCACAAATGGCATATGGATCATTTTCCTAATGTATCAAAACAATATGACTATTTTTTATCAGTTTTGAGTGTATGATGTGTGTTTTGAACTAAAATTTATATTATAAACTAAAAACATCCACTTCAAGTCATACCAAACACACTTTTCATCAGATTTAGTTGTGATTGATTGATGTGTGGTTTATTACTACACGAGCATGAGAAACTTCAAACATGTTACTAGATTTTTTATATCAATATCACCATGTATTTTATTGATGTTAAGATGAATCTTATATGTAATAAATTAATTATGAATCATTTTCATAATGTATCAAAATAATTTTAATTTTTTTCTCAATTTTGAGTATGGAACATGTGTTTTGATCTAAAATGTCAATTTTAAACTAAAAACATAACCTTAGAGTTATGTTGGGCATACCATGTATTGTATTGATTTGATGTTGATTCCTAAACATCGGATGATTCCTTTTTATTCATCAATTCATTCAACATTTAGGTTTACATAATTATATTATTTTTTGATAACCCGTGATGTTGAAAGAATTGTATAATAAAAAAGAAAAGTGAATCATCATGAGTACATCATTCTTATTGAGTGCATAATCATAGTACATGGTTTCATCATGAGTGTATTATCCATCTTCTTGACTTATATAAAAATTAACAAAATAATTATCAGATAAAAAATGATACGGAAAGTAATTTAAAAAGTAGATAAAATGATGTGAAAGAATCACTAAATAAGTAGTTGGAAGTCACCTCTCCATCATGTCGATATACAATCTGACACCATGTATTCTTTCTATTTCCTCTTTTGAATATGAGAACTATCAATAGTCGTAGTAGTACTGCAAAAATATAAATAAATAAAGGATTTATAAATATTTTAAATGAAATTTTAATTATCATTGGAAATACCTCTTCAGGGGGGTTACTTCGTTAATATAATATGATATATTTCATAAATTTGAAAACATAATAACAACAATCATTCCCATTAGTTTGTTTCGATCACTATAGAGGAATTAAAAAAATAAGTAATTTTTTTATATATGTTTTGATAGTGGAATTTTATTATATATACCCTAATATTTATCCACTTATAGAAGTATATTGGATTCTGTTCCAATGGGATGTCTTCATGCCATGGTTTTGAAGATATTTAAACATCAACCTATAATAATATAATTTTTATTAAAACATAATTTAAAATGTTTAACTTTAGATTTATTTCTAAAATGTTTCATGTATTGTATTAAAAAGTGATAAATGTCATGACGTGTGGTCATTTTGTTGGGTATCCATGAATTTAATCCAAAAAATAAATATTTAGAGTATCCAAATTAATTGCAATGTGTAACCAATGCTACCTAAAAAACAAAAAGGAATAAGTGATGAAATAAATGAAAATATATTTGATATGATTAAATTATAGATTTTTACCCCTACGTCATGGGTATTAAGAAGAGTATATCATTTCTAAATTTTTTTCTAACATTGTGGCCAATTTTTCCACTATTGCATCGTATTTATTGGGTTCCAATGAGAATTCATGTGTGGAAGTTATTTGAGGACTGATGAGTCCAAATTTTTGTTCATAGGGTTTCCCATTTAAATAGTATTGATATATATGCCTGTCAAAATATCAATTGAATTTATTAATAATTAATATAGTAGATCAACTATTGGATAAACAAATCATGAGAACACACCTTGTGTATACATTTATAATTGAGACTCATAATTATTCATTATCTACGATTACCTTTTCATTCTCAAGACCAATATTGTCTATAATGTTCTCTTCATACATTTTTTATTCAAAATCAATTTTGGTCGTATCACCACTTACTAATGTTGTATCTTCATGAACATTTAATTTTAGTAAAAGAAAAATTTGAACAAGTGGGGTAAAGGTACTTTTTGAAGATCTTTTTGATTGTTTGGTTGATCCATTGCATTTTTTTCATTCAAACTTCTATTTCACCCACTAACCTTTGTACATCTATAATAAAATTCATCAGTTCAGGCCTCTTTTCATTAATTGTTAATGTTTTTTCATGAAAAATAAATTTGATATGAATGCTTCCTTGTTGAAATGTATTAGATCTATCTTCCATGAAATGAAATATTCAATAGTTTTCTTGAATGTATGAGTAATTATATCAGCAAGTGGAATATATAACTTGGTACTCATATCATAAGATACATGAATCCCCACTCTCACATGACCTATTGTAAGTTTTTAATTATTTATAATATTCCCTTGTATATTCTACATGGTACCCCTTCCAACCATGCAATGGGCGGTTATAGGTAGATATAAATCAGAATCATTTTCACCTTGTATAATATCAATCTAGGAAAGGCATCAGTATCTAATTTATTCACATTTTATAGAAACAATTACGACGATATTGACTACCTCTTCTAAGAAATATCTTTGAGTGGAATGGATCACCTCAAAGCTGGGGGTGGGGGAATATTCACATAGTGATTATTCTTGTGTTGTTTCTTCACTTTGATTCCTTACAATGAAATTTTATAACAAATCTGACATCCAATTAGGTTTTTCTTCAAGATAATCTAATCATGCTAGAAACACTTCCATTTTCTTATCTTTATCCCCTTTTTCATTTATTTTCTCATAATATGTTTAGGGTGACACCCCAAAAACCCACACCTCTGATGTTTCCATAATGTTCTATAAAATACAAGGCCACTGATAGTAGTTGTACATTGGGTACAACTGATAATGATTCTAATATCTATGTTGGATAAAAAATATATGAATATAAGTTATCATTATTATGTAATATCAATTTAAATCAAAATAAATTTTTATTATTTCATACTTACATATGCTTCCCATAATTTTTATGTGTTTTCATTTATTTATATCCCTTATTTATGTACACATTCCTCCTTCCAGATAACATGACGTGGGATGGAAGTGGCATTGGATTTTGATTCATCAATATACATTTATGAAGAGGAACATGATTATGTTTTTGTTTCATATCACATAAAATTATTATGGATGATTTAAAATACATAACAATTTTTATAGTGAAGTGTACCCCATCCTTATTCTATATTAGGGATACATTGATTTTACTACTCATTGATTATTTTCATCACTCATTTTTTGTTTCATAAATGAAAAATTCTTAATAAAATTGATTAATACATTTATTTTCAAGAAATGTAATACCAGTAACAATGTACCTAAAAATATGTATCCTCATGATGACCAGTAAACACATCCCATTATTGTGGTTTTATTAGGTGTGTATACATCTGTGGTGGGTGTTGGTTTATTTTACCTTTAGAATCTTTGAGATGATACTTCGTGAGAATATTTTTGAAATCCTCTATGATACCTTAGAGTGAGCATTAATAAAAAATTTATTTATGTTTCATCAACTATAAATTCACTTTGTATGAAATAATATGAGTAAATCAATGTTTCATTACTTTTTTTGTAAAATAAAGAAATTACATCATAATGTTACCATAATCCCTTCCCAAATTAGTGACTTAAACACAAGCACAACATTGCTACATGAATCTACATTAATCATCATGTGCATGTGAGTGGTGATCCCAATGTAACATCTGAACATGACCTTTTGGGGTTAATAGGTTGGACACTTGAATTCCATCCAACCTTGAATTTGATGTCTTTGTTTCTCACCTTAATAATTTTTATAACACCGACACACTATGGTGATCCTATTTTTTCTGAGACATATGTTTTTAATAATATACTATTTCATCGTATTCAATATTAATAATATGTTATTCCTCTATATTGGTAGCACCAACATGTGCAGAAGGTTTTTATTCCTCTACATTGGGAGAACTAGCACGTCGAGAAACCTATTGTTCCTTAGGATTGGGAGCATTTTCATGTGCAGAATTCATTATCTATAAAATTGGTTGAATATTTAATTTATATTATGTAAATTATATAGTTAATAGATAATAATATGATGTAACTCAATGTATATTTCATAAAAAAAATACCTTATTATTAAACTCTTTTTTTTAAGATTGAATGGATTTGACCCCTCTATCTATTATTAAAATACACTCCTATGAAATACAATTCCCTTTTTACATTGGGACCACTATTAAATGATTACACCATCCTAATGAAAGGGTTACCCTTAGTTGAATTGTAATCTCTCACTTCAGTGGTTTTCGTTGATAACAGAACAAATGACCACATTCGGTTTATGGGATCTGGAACATAAAATACTTATACGTCCTATGATTCCATTATAAATGGTTCTTATTTGAACCCTTCATTACTAAAATCCACTTTCACGAGTCATTATTTATCTATTTTAACTACACTCCTTTTATCAAATCACTTTTATTGAAAAATCAGCACTTAGAATGCTGTATAATCTACCTCCCATATTTGTTTGATGATTCCAAAGTATGAAATATTCTGAAAAATTGGATTTTTTTTCCTTTTTACTAGATAAATTCATTGCATCAATCATATGTATAAAACCACTATTTTTCATTGTACTATATTCATCATGTTTATTTTTAAAGAATGTATACACATTTATTACATAACCATTATAAGATAATACATGCACACTTAGTCCTCTGGATATCAATCAAATTCATCCTATAATTGAATTTTTATTTTCTATTATCTCTTTAAAAATATGATCTTTAAACCATCCTATAAATAATTGATTATGTGTATATGATATCTAGCTTTCATCCCTCGATGGATTCAAATTCTTAAGAATTGCATTTTTGGATTTCAAGATATGGGTAAACCTCTAAAATGTTCTGAAAAATATAAAGGTTGTACTTCTCTTGATCTATAATAATAATTATGACAACAACTCTTACATAAATTCTTCCACTCACAAGTCACCCAATGTGACAAGATTTCAGTAGACCAATTCTTTACATATCGGAAAAATAGTCAATACAGAATTCAATGTCTTCCTCAAAAACAAATTTCTCCATAATACAACATTATTTCTGAATTTAATTTTTTACATACTCTTTCCAAATATTCATATAGTATTCTATGGGGTAAATTAATCAATAATGTATAGGACCACAGAGCCAAATCTCTCTTACCAAGTAAACCATAAAATGAATCATCATATCAAAGAATAATTTTAGGAAGAACATCTTCAACTCACATAACATGACATCAATTTCTTTTTCCATATTTGGTAATTTTTTTGGGTCAATAACTTTTCTATATATATATTTAAAAAATGAAAAATATCTTTTTTAATTTATGATGTAAATTCATGGGAAAAAATAAATATAAAGCTATAGGTATTAGATCCTGCAACAAAACGAGACATTCATGTGATTTTAGAGCCTTTAACATTAAATTAGTCATTGACATGATATTATTCATATTGATGAAAACCCCTGTAGAATCTTTACATTATTCAAGAAGTTCTAAAACTAATATATCTATTATCTGGAAATAGTATAAGTTGATGGAGGAATAAAAATTCATTTTTCACTCTTCATTGGCACTAACTCTTCATGTATTCCCATGTCAATAATGTATAACCTAGTATTAATTTTTCATTTTGTTTTTTCAGGTTAATTTAGTAATGTTTCAATGAAACAATCACGTAAATGTTTTTCAGCATGCATAACATCAAGAAAATTTATGTTTTACAAAAAATTCCAATGTGTTTATTCAAAAAAACTGATCTATTTTTTCAATGATTTTTTGTAAGGTTTTTTTAAAACACTTCACCAAAAGTAGTGTCCATATTATTGCATTCTCGACCAGTTGATCACTTTTTACTGGATATGGTGTTGTACATTTTTCTAAAATCTCATCTAATGATGTCTTCTAAGATCAGTACTTATGTCACTAGGGTAAAAATCTAGGATGTACTATAGAAAAATTCTTTGATGGTCGTTTCAACATAATTGACTATGAAACTTGTTCACAAATGGGACACACTTGATTTCCTTTATTCTTATATCATGAAAATTTTCTACAAGATGTAAATTCATTTATCATCCCATATAATATGGATCTCAATATGAAATATTTATTTCTGTAAGAATCATACAATATAAGACCTAAATCCAAAAAAAAATATTTGATCAATGCATCCAAATAAACACCAATTTTTTTACCCAGTTGTTTTGATCCTAATATAAGCATAGATAACATTATTTATTTTTATTTCATGCATAACCATGGTGGAATGTTACAATTTACCCACATAAATAACCATGTACTATGAGTGCTTCTTTGAAACCTAAACGGATTTACTCCACCTATAAATAGCACAAGATGAAGGTTTCTCAATTCATTTGCAAATTCAAGATACGCATGATCAATTATCTTATAAGTAAGAGATTATACTAGGTGATGAAGTTTCCCATCATTATTTATTTGCATTCCATGTCAATTTTCTTATAGTCTACTCACTTCCATATAGGTTCCTAGACCTTGGAATGATTGGAAAGTATAGTATAACTTTCATAGGTCCTGATTCTCATTTATTATATTGAAAATCACTACACTTTGTAAATTTTTTAGGTTATTTTCAGTCCTTGTGAAATATTAGACATTCATTTCGATATCCATGTTTTCTTTTAGAGATCATACACATTGAATGTAGCATTCATTTAGTATCATATGTTTGGTAAGGAATCTCAATATCTTTTGGGAGAATATCATTCAACAAATCATGTAGTTTATTAAAACTAGATTCACTCCATCTTTTGACACATTTAAATTATGCAGCTTCTGTGTGGATGACATTGTTGTATATTTAGTACAAACAACATATAATGGAATCTTTTCACAACTCATCAACTTCTCAAAGAATATTGGACAGTCATAAAGTTCATCTTTAACTATAATTTCCATTTCTTCAATATGATCTTTATCATTTTTTACACATATAATCACATACTCAATACAATTTTCATCCTTGTACACACTTATAATCATATCATATTATCCATAAAACACGGTATTAACCCAATCACTAGCTACATTTAGTTCTTCCGCATGTTTAGTACAACATTTATAACTTAGATCTATTCCCTGAAAGATCATGTGTTCTTTCAAATCCTTTAGACTAATTAGTCTTGAATAATGACATCATAAACACATAAAAAGGATTTATGAAGGGTTATATGCATGATATCTTGCAAACATGATTAACTTGTCCACCCTATCCTGATATTATTTTGTTATTCTACTAAAATCTATCCATTCTATTTCTATTTTAAAAATATAATACCCATGTGTGGCCTTTTTGAACCCTCCACACAGTGAAATTCCCCTCCTCCACGAAGAGGTTGTTACCCTGAGGTAGTGCCCCATCTAGGCAAGGAGTCGTTGCCAGTTGAGACGGAAGAGCATCCCGGAAGGTAACGGCCCAACAGCGATGGTCCGTCACAGTGATCCGTCAGCAATTGGTATTGGAATCTATCCATTTTTATTCATATTCTTCCTATTTGATTTAGTAATATTAATATTTAACAAAATAAATAAATTCCCAGAAATTATGATCTTTGAACCCATAAAAGGTCATTCTTAAATAATCATTTAACCTACATGAAGTTATTTTTCTCTGATAATAAGAGTCAAATGATGGGTATGAAAAAAAATTTATAATGGTGGAAGTTATTGAAGGAAATGAATATTTAAAATCTATAAATTTACATAGAATAAAATTAAATTTTTATCTATTTTGAAAAATGGATATCTTGTGTAGGATTAATTCTATGATATCTCATATTATTAAATAGATACACAAGATCAAAAAAATCATTGAGAATTTGAAATCAACAAGAGGTAAGAGTTTGGGTTTATTTATTTCTTAACTTGGTACATGGAGGCCCAGGTGGTGTCTCTTTGGCTTGTTTCTTATGAACTGAAGTTGATATTTTTTCAGATGATTAAAGCATTGATAGGGTCTAATCACATGGTCTAGAAAGACCAATGTTTTAAGAAACTCTTGAATTTAAATCAAATGAACCAAAAGTATCAAGATGTGGTTCCCATGTTCCATTCTCATTTAAAACATTTCACATTTTATCAATGGGGCCTTTCAACAATACATGCCAATAAATTCAATTCATTAAACACCACATGCCAATTTAAAACACTATATTTATTAAATCAAAGTAAAAAAATTAACAATCCAAGAGGCATAAAAAACCATCACTATCATCATAAAAATGATTTAAATAGTTAGATAGCCTTTTATACAACATGGAATGAAAGTAAAATAAGTCAACTAGGACGTTTTAATTTGAAAATATTGTCAACATTTGAAAATACCATTTGGAGAATCCCATTTGTAATAAAAAAAAATCCAAGTTCAATATATATAATTTGAGTTCTTAAACCACCCTTTGACCATACACATGTATGACTTTATAAATATAGATACCACTCATCATGTTTCACATATTCACGGTCATTATGATAAAATATTAAATAATGTATTTGTATTTATATCTATATAGTCTTCAATTAATTCCTTCACTAACAAGAAATGGAAAAAACTATTTATCTTGGTAAAGCACTATATAAATCAAATATAATTTTCAATAACTAAAAAAACCTTTTATCATGTATCAAGAACCTTTAAATGACTTTAAATACCATTGATTTTTATATAATGAAGAATAAGATAAATAAGATAAACTATTTTTAAATACTCAGTATATAGTGCAGTGGATTGGAGTTCAAAAATAATGGAGGAGTCGTGAATAACAATTCTAATTGTATTGGATAGATTTTGTTAGTTATATTGGTGTTTAATCAATGGCATATCTTGTTTCATCTTGTTCATACTTTATTGGTGGTAATGTAAGATGTTTTGTTTTGTGATGTAATATAAACTTCTGAAGGCATGTAAGCAGTTGATGCCACCCATGTTCTGGTTATATCATAACATCAATTTCTTTCAAATGTGATAGTTCATCCATTATTCATCCATAAAACATGTGTATAACCCATGTGTTCATTCCATGTCACATGTATAAAATATATAAAAATTTTGTATCCATAAAATAAATATATATATATATATATATAATAATTTTAAAAAAAATTAAATAATATTAAAAAATATAAAAACTTACTAATGTTATAATAAGATAAAATTATTAAGAACATTCATAAAACAAAAAAAATAAAGAAAATAAATAGAGTATGCAAATTTATCCAAAGTACCATGAAATAATTTTTATCAAGTGCTATAAATATAAAAAATTGGAAAAAATCATACAAAATAAATTAAAATCATTCCATAATTCATATAAAATTTTCAAATAAATTATGAGTTATTAAAATGATTGAGGTACTTTTAGCTAGTAATGGAAGGAAATTTGGTAGATTTGTGTTATTTTAATCCATTAAATTAGGCGGGATACATGGAAATTAGAGTTGATTACCATTTGTGCACCACAAAAACTCTACCTACTTGTTATTTGCAATCACCACCTTACATGATAAGTGGATAGGTTTTTTGTGGTACATGCCTAGGAGATCCATGCAATAAGAGAGAGAAATAATGATGAATGATTGAAATGAATTTGAAGGTGAGGGAGATAGTGATCCAACAATTGCTCAAGGAAAGGGAGAATGGGTGGAGAATCATCAAGTTTGATCAAGCACACTAAGATCATTGCTCCCATCATTCTAGAATAAAGATCAAGATAAGTGTATGGAAAAAAATGACCTAAAACCCAAATTAGGTACCCCAGTGAGAATATTCTAGTATTTACATCAAATAAAAAATTTCATAAAAGAAATAGGATTTAAATTTTAAAAAACCCTTAATAAAATTAAAAATCCTAAAACCAATTGATCATAGGAGTAGCTCATGCATGTAAATAAGTGGAAATTTGTGTCGTTAAGTATGGGATAATGGTTGTTTGAGTGATTCATGTACTAATCAAATTTACATGTGAAATTGTACCGGTGGGCTCGAATGGAAATATAGAAGTTGTTTAGTCTCACGTAAATGGTACAAGGTGGCTCGGTGGAGAATTAGTTTACAAGTGATGCAAAACTGAGCTACATAGAAGATATGAACATACCATGCATGGGACGTGGCATGGATATGGGTAGGAACTACTATAGTGTTAAATACATTTCAGAAGAAGGCTATATTGGGCATGGTGATCAATTTTTGTGGGCAAACTGTGATCATTTTCATGGTGGAAAGCATGAGAGTTTGTAGGTGCGGAAGGCATTTAGAAAAATTTAAAACAAAAAAAGATGTTTGAGGGGGAGGGAAGAATAACAATGCCTTGGATTTGGAATGTGTCTATTCATCTAAAATGATCGAGGAGGGAAACAGCAAAAAATTAGTTCAATGAGATCTTGAACGGTCTGAGTGATGATAACTTGGTTAGGGTTCTATTTAAAATACCATGAATGGTCTTAATAGCGCTTTCAAAAAATAATTGATAAAGAGTAGTTTTAACAATGCTAAAATAATAAGTGCTAATAAAACTGATTTTTATCAATTCTTTCTTAGCGTTGACAAAGATACATCTTTATTAGCGATTTTTTAATGTGGATAAAATAATTCTTTATCGGCATTAACAAAGTGATGATAAAGACGTAATTTTAATTATATAATTAATATAATTAAAAAATTTAAATGTGTATAATTATAAATAAATATTTAAATAATTGTTAATATGAATTTATAAATATAATTATAAATAAAAATAATTATATATAATTAGAAAAATAATTATTTATATAATTATATATATTTATATAATTATATATTTATATATTTATTAATATATATATATAATTATAAATGTAATATTTATATGTATTTTTTTAGTTGGGGGATTGCCTAAGTGATAATGGCTTTATGTAATCATACATAAAACCTGAGTTCAAATACAAATTGGATAGAATTTTCGCTGGTAGGCGGTGATGCGGGCATGACACAGTAAGTGGTGACACAAGCATGGTGTAGTAGGCGGTGACGCCGGCATGACGCAAGCCTGATTACACAAGCATTATCATGTAGGCATGATGTTGCAATGGGCCTTCAGGCTAGTTTGTGGGCCTTTGGTCCATGTAATGGTCTTCATGCCAACTGGGTCATCAAACCATTTACTGAATAAAAAAGGATGGATGGGTGAGCTATCCCCTAGGGGGTTATGACCTGCTTTTTCATCCTCTGTGTGTGGTATGTGTGTGTTTAATGTAATTGTACCCCCAAACACCTAATATATATATATATATTATATACTTTTATATTTATTTAAATAATTATTTATTTATTTGTAATTATAATTATAATTATAAATTAATATTTTTATAATTATTTTTATATGATTATAAATGTATTTATATAATTTTATATATATAAATATATATATATAATTATATATATATATATATATAAATATATAAACATATATAATGTGTGTTGCATTGTAATTATTCCCCCAAGTACCTAATATATATAAATATATATAGTTATAAATATAATTAATATATTTCTTATTTAAATATATTTATTATTTAAATATATTTATTATAATTTTATAATTATTTAGATATATATTTATATTTATAATTATAATTATAAATAAATATATTTATAAATATATTTGTATAATTATTTATATATATAATGTTGTTGAGGTGGTTCCTGGGTGCTAAACCTTGAAATACTGCATCCAAAAGACTGGAGTTCAAATCCTAGAAATACCCTTTGGGTATTTATTATGCGGGCACCGACACAAGCACTAACATATGTGGCAGTGACGCAAGCATTACACAGGCATGCAGTGATGCAGGCATTATTCATGTAAGGGGGAAAACCCATAGACATGCTAATGCAAGTAGGGCCTTTGAGTCATCAAAATGAAGGGGCCTTCAGGCCTTCCAATATTGGGTATATATACCTTTAATATATGAAGAAATTGGTATGGATGGGTGGGCTTCCCTTTAGGGGGGATATAACCAGCATTTACAACCTGTGTATGTGTGTTGTGTGGATGTTTGAATGTAACTGTACCTCTGAGAACCTAATATATATATGTATATATATATATATAATTATATATATATATATATACATTTTATTTATATATAAATATATATATATAAACATAAATATATTAAATATGTAAGAAATGAAATCTTTTTTCAGGTATGGATCTTGATTTCTAGTGTTTTTAAGAAGAAGATGAGTTTTTGGAAATTTAAGGAGTACACGTAGTGTACTAAGTAGTACACTCCGTGTACCCGGTTTTTGCAGGTAGCCATGTACTGGCTGCGTAACGGCCAAGTACATGGCTGTGTGGGGTGACCTGGAGACCGCCTAAAGGGGGGCTCGGTAAAGGCTTATACATGCATTGTACTTTTTGTAACACCCCATGGTTTTAAAAAAATAAATGAAATGCATGAAACATTATTTTAAGTTGATATTTATAACTATCCTTTAAAAAATAATTTTTCCACTTCTATGTTTTGAATTTTGAAAAACAGACATCTAAAATTGTGTTCACTATGATATTTTGAGTCTAATGGAACCAACTTGTTTTTTTGTGAATAGTAACATACCCTTTTGAATAGTAATATGAATAGTAATATGACCCTAGTGAATAGTAAATTGTGTTATTATTTTATTTTCTTAATGCTTTAAGATAATGACATCTTGGTTAATTTTTCAATGTGATATAAAAGCAGTTATAGTTTTCAAATTATTAATTTTTGAATTAAATATGATTTTATTTAAAAATTAAATTAATAATATTTTGAAAATTATTTTCAATAAATAGACTTCATTTTTAAATTCTACATATTGAAGAATGGAAAGGATGAATTTTTGGGAATTTTCTGAAATTCTAGAATTTTTTATGAATAGTAAAATACGATAAATGCTAAATACTTTATTTACTATATCATAAGTGATTTAAGGATGATGTAAGCCCACTTAGTTTGAACTCACATTCCATTATTACTATTTGGGCCACATTAATTAAGATTATTCATAGTCTTGGGAAAAAATATTATAATAATGATTAAAATAATGAAAAATACCCCCTCTTCTCCACTATAAATACCACCCTCATTCCCCTCTTCCTCCCACACCTCTCAAGCCCTGATCTTTACCTAAGTTCTACCCAATACTCCTCTCAGGGATTTTCCCCACGTCCTAGAGCTTCTGGTCTCACAAAAAGGCCAAAACCAAAGGCCTTAAGAGGGATCTCAAGGAGAAGAGATCAAGAGGTACACATCCTCTTTCATTTTCTTTCTTTCTTTTTATTTTATGTTATTCTTTTTAATTTCCTTTTAGCTTATGTTAGGATATTTCATTCCATATCCCCATTAATTTCCATATTATGTAATAATTATGATAGACCCATTTTCTCTCATCAAATTATTTTATGAAATTTTAAGCGACGTCGTTTGGCTGCCGAATTTTTGTGAGAGATTCTCAATTTTTCTTTTATTTTGAGTTTATTTCTTCTTCTTTCCTCACCTCCATTTATATAAGAGGAATTAAATCTCCTGAATATTTTATATTCTTGATTTTCTCATGTTCATGGAAAATTCATCATCAATATTCTTCTCCTCCCACACTTATTCATGGAATTAAAAACATTGTCCGTGATGTGTCGAATTACCGACATCATGGACGATGTGATTTCAATTTGCTTTAATTTCTTCAAGTCTTGTAAGGAAACCATTTTTATGGTTGAACCAGGTTATAATATATGTATTATGTCTCATATATGGTTTTTTAATTCTTTTTCTCACATGTTTTTAATTTATTAAACAAAGAGAGGTCGTTATTATCCAAGAACCACTAAAATGATCTAAACAAACATCATTAATGTTATAACATATAAATCATCCTCATTTAAAAATTAAAAATTATAAATGGTATAATTTATGGTACTATTAATATTTAAATACTAATCCATTCCAATTCTAGAGTTTCACTTTCAATCGACAAGATCAATCCATCATGAACCGATCATGAAAATCATGTAAAGAACTCACCCAAAACAGTGCAAGGAACAAAATACTAACAATTAAAGGAAAAAATGATGTAATGAAATAATCATATAAGGTTTTATAAAGATTTATATGATTCTTTAATATATTAATAACAATATTTTAAATATTATACAAGAGTTTTAAATGAGTTGGAATTAATAAAAACCCAAGGTAAGGGAAGTCTTAACCTGATTTCCATTCTTTGGGTTAACCTTCTACTTTGTTATTTATGTGGTATTATAATTTTTTATGTGATAGGTTCTGTTTATATTATTTTTTATTATGTGTATTTATATTGTATATACATGTTCCATCCACTCTATTAAGTCTCTCTTCAATTTTATGATATTTATAAGGGGATTTTCTTTTAAAATCCTCTTTTAAAATTCTGTTTTGCGAAATTCCAAAGAATTTTTTTTATGGAATTATTCTTGTTGAATGATTATGTTTTGGTTCTTAGGAATTGTTTACGATGAGTTTTGGGACCTATATTTCTCTCCAATTCATTGGGTGTGTGTAATTTGTAGGCCGGTCGTATGGTTACTCTATGTGCAACAACGATGGTTACACAAATTGTAAGGTAGCCGTGAGGGTTACAAATTATAAGGTAGAAATCAGGGTTAAAATATTATGTAAGTTATGCCCTAAGATACCTTTATGATTATATTTATGTTCTCATTTTTTGTGTTTATCTTGTGTAAATCTCGTGTTTCACAAAGTAAGTATATATGGGTGAAAAGCATGTCTTTTGAAAATGATTTCATACATTACAAGTGTTCATAGAATAATGTGTTCTTTCCTTATTTTTATATCCATTACTAAGATTTTTGTGCTCATACCAAGTTTTTAAATGATTTTCACAGGTTATAAAAATTTGTAGGACAATGAAGGAATCCATTTTAAATGTTTGAATAATTGTCGAAAAAGTCATGTGTTAAGATTTAATGTTTTATATTTTGAAAAAATTGGAAACTGTTTTTATGGTATCCACTTTGTAATAATGTGTAATTTATGAATGTGTTATGTCTAAATCCTCTAAATCTCTAAACATGAAAATATAATCAATGTTAAAGGAAGTGAATTCTTGACTAAATTCAATATTATGTAATGTAATAAGGTTGGGTCTTTATTTTTTGTATTAGAAGATGGTTTAGATAACTTTAAGGGTTAGGATGATGTTAAAAGAATACCATAAATTATTTTTTACTCTATGATTAATTTGAAATGTTATAGAATTTAAAGATTACCATGTTGCTTTGTCTAAGATATTTTTGTTCAGAATGGTTTTCTGCAGAAGAAACAGGGAATATGAACAATAGAGGCACTGACAGAACGACATCCTTATGAATCTACAACCCTGAATGGTAGGGATTAGAACTGAGCAGTTTTTGATAGTAATGGATCAGCTAACATAGGTAATAAATGGTGTCGGAATCCATGCAAGAGGACAACCAGAGGTACCAAAATAGAACATTACAATAGTGGAACATTTTATGAGACAACACCCTCCTACTTTCAATGGATCTTCTGACCCAGTAGTGGTTGAAGGATGGATTAAAGACCTTGAAAATATATTCGATGTTATGGGATGTTTAGAAAATCAAAAGGTAAGTCTTTCCATTTATTTTTTTGAAGGTGAAGTTGATCAGTTGTGGTCAATGGTAAATAATATCATGGATAGAGTGGATATTGATTCCTTAGAGTGGGATGAATTTAAAATTCTTTTCCTTGAAAAATATTTTCCTAAGGTGGTGCGACTTAAGATAGAGAAGAAATTACTTGAATTGAAACAGAAGGAGGAAGATTCAGTGGCTGCGTATGAAGCGAACTTCACCTGACTGGTGAGGTATGCTCCAAATATTATTCTGGATCTTGATAGTAAAATCAACTACTTTTACTCAGGATTGAAGCCAATGTATCGAAGGGCGTTGGCCTCCTATGAATTCAAATGTTATGAGAAACTTTTCTGATGTGTTGAAAGGGTAGAGATGGAGTTTGCTAATGATCACATGAATTTTGGAAATAAGGAGAATAAGAGGTCCAGATGGAAAGTAATGGGTATTAATCAACAAAATAAATCTGATGGTAAGAAAATCCAATTTCCAGTTTCTGAAAAGTGTGGCAAGAAGTACCCTGGGGAATTTCTTACAAAAACTGGGAAATGATTTAAATGTGGTAAGTTTGGACATATGGCCCAATATTTTAATGAAAATGATCCTAATACTAATCCTAATAAGAAAACTTTTAAGTGTTTTAAATTTGATAAGATTGGTCATTATGAAAATTCCTATCCAAAGACAGATCTAAATGTTGCAATTAAGCTAGACTATAAGAAGAAAGGTGTAGTGAGATCCTTTGCGACTACGTCAGCAAATGCCAGTCCATCCAAAGAAGTGGTATTATGTACTCTATTTTTTTACTTAGGTTTTTATAAAGTTTTGTTCAGTATGGTTTCTACACATTCCTTCATTTCTGAGAAATTTTCTGGTTAATTGGAAATATCACCCCAACAAATGAGATCAAAACTTGTTGTTAAAACACTAGGGGTAAATATTATAGCAAAAAGGAATTATAAGAATCTTTCTATTGTGGTATGTGGAAATAAATTACCTAAAAACCTTGTTTTTTTACCCTTAGTTGATTTTGATTTTATTCTGGGAATGAATTGGCTTTCTATTTATCCTAAAAAGATTTATTGTAGAGATAAAGAAGTTGTTTTTCAAAAATAGTTTCAGTTTGTATACAAGAAATAACTCATACAATTTATAACATATCAGGAAGCTAATAAACTGATGAAAGATGGAAATGAAAGTTATCTTTTTAATATTATTGAAAATAAGGGAACTATTCAGATTAATGATGTGCCAGTGGTAAATGAATACCTTGATGTTTTTTCTAATGAGTTACTCGGTGACATACCTGATCAGGAATTTGAATTCACAATTGACTTATTTCTTAATTCTAAGAAATTTTCAAAGCTCCCTTATCGTATGGCTCAAATATAACTTCTTTAATTGAAAAATCAGTTGCATGATTTGCTTGATAAAGTCTTCATTTGTCCTATCACTTCACCATGGAGAGCTCTTATTTTGTTCGTTAAAAATAAAGATGGTTCTATGAGACTTTGCATTGATTATAGAGCTTTGAATAAAATCACTATTAAAAACAAGTATCCTTTTCCTCATATCGATGACTTGTTTGATCATCTCTAGGGAGCTCAGTACTTTTCCAAGATTGAACTGAGATATAGATACCATCAGCTGAAGGTGAAGGAGGATGACACCTAGAAAATAGCCTTTTGTGCTAGATATGGGCATTATGAATTTGTTGTTATGTCATTTGGGTTAATTAATGAACTTGATGTATTCATGAATCTTATTAATAGTGTATTTCATGAGTTCTTGGATAAGTTTTTGGTTGTGTTTATTGATGACATTCTAGTATTTTCTAAAAATAAAGAGGATCATGAAAAACATCTAAGGGTTGTTTTACAAACTTTAAAAGAAAATAAACAGTATGGAAAATTCAGCAAGTGTGATTTTTGGTTACAACAAATTTCTTTTCTTATGAACATTGTAAATAAGGATGGAATAACAGTTGATCCTGACAAAACAAAATTGGTTGATGAATGTCCAAGACCCACAAATGTTACAGAGATTCATAGTTTTCTTGGGTTAGCGGGTTATTATCGATGGTTTGTTAATAATTTTGCACATTTATCTAGACCAATAACTAAGTTAACACGAGAAGGGGTTAAAATTATTTGGATAGAAGAATGTGATGTTTTCTTTTTCAGGAACTAAAGAAGAGATTGGTGAATGCTTCAGTTTTGGCCTTAGCTTATCAAAATAGTGAGTTTGTCATCTACAGTGATTCTTCTTTGAAGGGACTTGGTTGTGTTTTGATATAGAAATATTAGTTAATTGCTTATGATTCAAGACAACTTAAACATCATGAGTTAAATTATCCCACACATGATTTGGAATTGGCAGCTGTGGTTTTTTCTTTGAAAATTTGGAGGCATCATTTATATAGAGCCAAATGTCAAATATATACTAACCATAAAAGTCTAAAGTATGTATGCACATAGAAGGAATTAAACACAAGGCAAAGAAGATGTCTTGAACTGATGAAGGGTTATGATTGCAAGATCAATTACCATCCTAGAAAAGAAAACGACGTGGAGTATTCCTTGAGTCAAAAACATCAAGAATCATTAGCCATGTTATGTTTGGAACATGATCTCTTGATTAATAATTCTATGAATTTTGGCCTAGAAGTTATTGGTGCAAGGAATACATCTGTTTTGTTTCGGGTTTTAGTGCAGTCATCATTATCAGACAGAATTAAGCAAGCGTAGAAAGAAGACCATGAGCTACAAAAAAATGTAGAATTGGTTAAAATGGGTAAGTTTCCAGAATTTAATCTTGATTGATATTGTGTTTTAAGATTTGGAAAAAGATTGTGTGTGCCTTTTGATTCCCAGTTGAAGAAATACTTGTTGTGTGAAGCTCATAGTTCTCTATTTTCAGTTCATCCCAACAGTACTAAGATGTACAAAGACCTTTGGAAGTATTATTTGTGGGATGGAATGAAAAAATATATTACTTATTTTACCATGAAATGATTGACATGTCTACAGGTTAAAATAAATCAGAAGTTACCGAATGGGATGCTTCAACCTTTTCCAGTGCCAAAGTGGAAGTGGTAGAATGTATATATGGACTTTGTGGTGGGACTACCTAAGACATCTCGAGGTAACAATGCAATTTGGGTAATTATTGATCGGCTGACAAAATCTGTACATTTTATTTCTATTCGAGATACAATGCCTTTGGATTATATTTCTAGACTATACCTCAAAGAGATTGTCAGGTTACATGGAGTTCCTCTTTCCATTGTATCTGACCGGGATCCCGTGTTCACTTCTATCTTTTAGAAGGTACTTTAGAAGTCGTTGGGAATAGAATTAAATTTCAGTACAGATTTTCATCCTCAATCAGATGGGTAGTTATAATAAACAATTCAGACTTTGGAGGATATTCTTTAGGCTTGTTCAATGGACTATCAGGGAAGCTGGGATTAGCATCTTTCTTTAGTTTATTTTTCTTATAATAATAGTTTTCATTCTAGTATACAGATGGCACCTTTCAAGGATTTTTATGGAAATCAGTGTCATACTCCAGCGTTTTGGGATGAAGTCAGTGAAAGAAATTTGATGGGGGCATAATTAGTAGAGGAAGTGGCTAAGAGAGTGAAGATGATCCAACATTACATGAGGAAATCTTAGAGTAGGCAGAAAAGTTATGTAGATAACAGAAGGAAAGACTTCTCTTTCGAGGTAGGTGACCATGATTTCCTTAAAATCTCTCCTTGGAAAAGTGTGATGTGTTTTAGTAAGAAAAGGAAGTTAAGTCTGTGGTTCATCGGTCCTTTTGAAATTTTGGAGAAATTCGGAATAGTTTTATACCAAGTAGCTTTGCCTCCAAGTTTGTATCAGGTACATAATGTTTTTCATGTTTTGATGTTGAGGAAGTATGTGTCAGATTCATCGCATGTCTTGATCCCAGAATCAGTTCATCTGGAAGAGAACCTTTCTTATGAAGAGAAACCAGTTCAGATCCTTGATCAAAGGGAACAGGTATTGCGAAATAAGGTAATCCATCAGGTAAAGGTTTTTTGGAGAAACCACATGGTAGAAGAAGCAACATGGGAGTTAAAAAGTGTAATGAGAGAAAGGTACCCTCACTTGTATAATGAGTGAATAAAATTGTGAGGAAGAAATTTATAGAAGGTGGGGATAATGTAACACCCCAAGGTTTAAAAAAATAAATGAAATTCATGAAACATTATTTTAAGTTGATATTTATAATTAACCTTTAAAAAATAATTTTTCTGCTTCTATGTTTCGAATTTTGAAAAACAGTCATCTACAATTATGTTCAGTATAATATTTGGAGAATAATGGAACCAACTTGTTTTTTTTGTTGAATAGTAACATAGCCTTATGAATATTAATATTACCCTAATTAATAGTAAATTGTGTTAAGGCTTTAAGATAATGACATCTTGGTTAATTTCTCAATGTGATATAAAAGCAGTTATAGTTTTTAAATTATTAATTTTTGAATTAAGTATGATTTTATTTAAAAATTAAATTAATAATATTTAGAAAATTATTTTCAAAAAATGTACTTCATTTTTTAATTATACACATCGATAAATGGAAAGGGTGAATTTATGGTAATTTTCTGAAATTCTAGAATTTTTTATGAAAAATAAAATACGATAAAATATGATAAATGCTAAATACTTGATTTACTACATCATAGGTGATGTAAGGATGATGTAATCCCACATTTTTTGAACTCACATTCCATTATTACTATTTGGGGTCAAATGAATTAATATTATTCATATTCTTGAGCAAAAATATTATAATAATGATTAAAATAATTAAAAATACCCACTCTCCTCCACTATAAATACCACCCTCATTTCCCTCTTCCTCCCACACCTCCCAGTCCTTGATCCTTACCTAAGTTCTACCCAATACTACTCCTAAGTTTCTTCCCCGCATCCTAGAGCCTCTTTTCTCACCAAAAGGCCAAAACCAATGGCCTTAAGAGGGATCTCAAGGAGAATAGATCAAGTGGTAAACATCCTCTTTCGTTTTCTTTCTTTCCTTTCATTTTATGTTATTCTTTTTTATTCCATTTGGAATATGTTGGGATATTTCATTCCATATAACCCTTAATCCCCATATTATGTAATAATTATTAGATACCCATTTTCTCTAATCAAATTATTTTATGAAATTTTAAGCGACGTCGTTAGGCTGCTGAATTTTCGTGAGAGATTTCTTAATTTTTATTTTATTTTAAGTTTCTTTCATCTTATTTCTTCACATACTCTTATCCAAGACGCATGAAAGCTCCAGAATACTTTATATTCTGGATTTTCTCATGTTCATGGAAAATTCATCATCAATCTTCTTCTCCTCCCCCACTTATTCAAGGAATTATAAACATTGTCTGTGATGTATCGAATTACCGACATCGTGGACGATGTGATTTCAATTTGATTTAATTTATTAAAAGGTGTTCATGAAACCATTTTTATTGTTGAAACAAGTTATAATATATTTATTATGTATCATCCATGGTTCTGTAATTCTTTTTTACACATGGTTTTAATTTGTTAAACAAAAAGATGTCGTTATTATCCAAGAACCATTAAAATGATATAAACGAACATCATTAATGTTTTAACTTATGAATCATCCTCATATAATAATTCAAAATGATAAATAGTATAATTTATGGTACATTTAATATGTAAATACTATTCTATTTTAATTTTGGAGTTTCAATTTCAATCTGCAAGAATAGTCCATCATGAACCGATCGTGAAAATCATGTAAAGAACTCACCCAAAACAGCGCAAGAAACAAAATACTAACAATTAAAGGGTGAAATGATGTAATGAAATGATCATATAAGGTATTATAAAGATGTATATGATTATTTAATATATTAATAACACTATTTTAACTATTATACAGGATGTTTAAATGATTTTTAAGTAATAAAACCCCGAGGAAAGAGAATTCTTAACCTGATTTCCATTCTTTAGGTTAACCTTCTACTTTGTTATTTATGTGGTATTAGAATTGTTTTTGTGATGGGTTTTGTTTATAATATGTTTTATTATGTTTATTTATAGTGTATATACATATTCCATCCACTCTATTAAGTATCTCTTCCATTGTATGATATTTATAAGGGGATTTTCTTTTAAAATCCTCTTTTAAAATTCTCTTTAATGAAATTCCAAAGCAATGTTTTTATGGAATTATTCATGTTTTTTTATTATGTTTTGGTTTTTGGGAATTGTTTATGATAAAGGGTGCGACCTATATTTCCCTCTAATTCATTGGGTATGTGTAAGTTGGAGGTTGGTTGTATGGTTACTCCATGTGTAACTATGATGGTTACACAAATTGTAAGGTAGACATGAGGGTTACAAATTATAAGGTAGTCATGAGGGTTACAATATTATGTATGTAATGGCCCAAGATACCTTTATAATTATATTTATGTTCTCATGTTATGTGTGGATCTTATGTAAATCTCATGTTTCACAAAGTAAGTATATATGGGTGAAAATCCTGTCTTTTGAAAATGATTTCATACGTTACAAGTGTCCATGGACCAATGTGTTCTTTCCTTCTTTTTATATCCCTTACTGAGATTTTTGTGCTCATCCCAAGTTTTTAAATGATTGTCACATTTTATAAGGATGTGTAGTAAAATGAATGAATCTATGTTAAATGTTTTAATAATTGTCGAAGAAATCATGTTTTAAGCTTTAATGTTTTATATTTTTTAAAAAATGGAAACTATTTTTATGGTATCCACTCTGTAATAATGTGTAATTTTATGAATGTGTTATGTCCCAATTCTCTAAAGATATAAACTTTAAAAGATCCCCAATGTGAAAGAAATTTAATTCTTGACTAAATTCAAGATTATGTAATGTAATAAGGATGGGTCCTTATACTTTTAAAGGGAATGTCGTGTATATTTATTTTTAATTGATTAAATGGACTGGGGTTGCGTCTAATCGACAGAAACATATTCTTCTCAATTCGCCTCATCCAGGAGCGACCGATATTACTGATTCTTCTCAGATCCCCCGATCAACCATCTGTTCTTCAAATCAACCTTCATTGACTGTGTTGGAATCGCTACGGTGAGTTCTTCCTTCTTCTAGAGCCTTATCTCATGATCTCCCATCTTTCATGAGATATTCTTGGTTGAATTTTTTATACATTTTGTATATCTACGATGTTCTATGTTGAATAAAAGGATGGGATTCATCTATATCAATCGTACAACATCAAGGTAGGTGGTTTGTACCATTCCATAGTTTTTATTTGAATTATATGTTCTAAATTTCCCAATACCCTAGTTCAGGGTATTGCGTGTTTAGTGAATTTAACCCCTTTAATTTTTGTTATGCCTTTATTGTTGGAGTTAGGGATCTTGATTAAGAATAGGGTCTAATTACCTTACTATAGATGTGTTTCCCCATGTTTCAACTGATATTGGTTATTGGGACGAGTTTTTCCTATTAGGTTGCTATGTTTTCCATGCCTAGTTTTTTTAGGATGGAGTGATATTATTTGACTTGCTTGTGCCATGATTTGTATCTATTTAGGCAAGTAGTATATTGGGATTTACTTTGGTTGCTGGATATCGTTTGTGCACGATTGACTTACACAGGATTTTGGGAACCTGTTGTAGTTAGACTATAGGGGAAATGGATGTTGAGGGCTTTCCCAGAGTGTCTGGTATGCTTTCATGTTGTGAGACCATAGGGGGGTGGATGTGAGTGCTCCCTCAGAGTTTCTATAGTTCCACATTGCAAGACCATAGGGGGAATTGGACATTGAGTGCTTCCCCAGAGTGTCTGTAGTTTACCAATAAAATACCACAGGGGGAATTGATGTTGAGTGCTTCCTCAGAGAGTCATTTTTTAAGTTGAACCAGAGGGGTTAGACTTTGAGTACTTCCCAGAGGGTTTCTTGTGTTTATTGGAATTTTTTTATAAATGTAAATGAATGTAGTTGAAATTTTAGGATTTTTACTTTTGAGTGCTTCCTTGTTTATTACTTCATTTTGCATATTGCTTTCCATATATATTCACTAATGGTTATGCATGGATCTTTGGGTGGTTGCCTACTAGGATTCATCTCACACCCAGTTTGGTCATGATTTTGGGCCCAAATAGATTATATTCTTTCAGTTATAGGTAAGGGAAAGTTCCCTTCTACCTCAGGTACTTGATTGCTATGGAGCTGGTGAGAATGAGACCAAGCTGAGACTTGTGATGATGCAAGAGTTATTTACTCTTTTATTTTTTACTTTGGTTTTGTTCTGTATTACAGCATTGTGACTTGTTTGGATGATTTCCTAGAGATATGTGACATGCATCATTTATATATGTTCTCCAGTTTTTTATCTACTTTCAGTCTTCCATTGTTTACTATTTCCTGATATTATTACTGCTTCTGCTATTATCATCTGTTTATTTTCACTGTGTTGTTCTTCAAATGAGAGAATATTTTCCCCACCATCACACCCCAGGGCCCTCACTGCTATTTGAAAGCCTCTTTTTTCATAAAAAGCGCTTGAGGCCATGTGACCAACCAGGTACGGGGCACCTCTGGGTGGCACCCAGAACTGGGATGTTACAAAGTGGTATCAAAGGATTATTTTCTTATTGACTTACTGTTTGGACCCTATAGCCAAGGATATGAAGGAATAGGTTGTTGGTAATAAGTTGTTCCTGGGAGTAGCTAACCCGTGTATAGGGAAATGCTAATTTACCACAAATATTGCATTTTTCTGGATTTTCAATTATTACAGTTGATTTGATTTCACTATTGGGTGATTTTCATGTTTTGTGCTATTATTCTTTATATTATTGAGGTTCTATTTTTGTTGTAACCCAATGAGATGAGGGTATTCCATCTCATGCATCATATAGGCACTCTCTAGAGATCACATGTAATGAATTATTTTTATGCCATTTAAATTCCAAATTATGATTTGTGGGGGCTCATACTCCCCGCTAATCAAAGTTTGGAATCTTATACCTTGTGATATTACATGAATAAGATTCCAAGCTTTGATTCACGGGGAGTATGGGCCCCCAAGGATTTTAATTTTTCACTTAAATGTTTGTCTCATTGTTTTTGTGGGATTCCGGAGTAATTTATGAGGCTTACTGTCAGGAAAAACCCAGAATACACAGTGTGTAAGGATGAATACACACCATGTATCCTTATGTTTGGGAAGGAACTGTTTTTCTTAAGTACATGTTGTGTACTGTATGTACACACCATGTAGTATTTAACTATGTGACTAGCTGTGTGAGTAGAAACATGGAGTCAGAAAACCTTTGGTGGAACATGCCATGTTCCTGACATACACGATATGTTGTGAAGAACATGTGTCCGACCATGTGACTAACAACATGGGTGGATGAAAACTAGCTAGTACACACCGTGTCTGGTAAAAATACACTGTGTAGAGTCAACCATGTCTCCGACCGTGTGACTAACAACACGAGAAGTTGAAACTCAGGTAGTACATGTCGTGTTCATCCTGAACACGCTGTGTGGAGTTGACAGTGTAACCGGTCGTGTGACTAACGACACGGGTCGGTGGATTCCTTCTATTACACGTCGTGTCTAGCACAAACATGTCGTGTAGTCTTCTCCTAAGATAACCATGTGGTTTAGCTATGTAGAGTAACTTGGGTAGGGGGAAAGGATCCAATTACACACTATGTCTAAGGATAAACATGTAGTGTGTATGGGGTAATACGCGACCAGTGTTGGTAGGGGAACACACCAATGTAAAAGCATAAGGGAACACGTCGTGTAGGGGTCATACACACTGTGTATCCATGTTTTGAAGAACATGAATTATTTCTTTCTCTTAATCATTTCTTGTGATTATAAGTTTCAATCCTTGATAATATTTATCTAAGGTGTGCGCTTGACCTTGAAGATTCATGCCACCGAGATGTCCTCTGGTTGTTCACCAAATGTAGGTTAGTGATCAGACACCAGATATGGCTAGTCAGAGACTACCAGCAGATCCTCCCATCGTGCCTATCTTGGAACCAGTTGTCATTCCAGATATAGGTTCGGATGCATAGTTTCATGAAGGCTTTATGAGGTTTATACAGAAATTCCAGGGAGTGCCATATCCTACCCCGTCTATGGAAAAACTAATGTGGGTCTTTCAACAGTAGCATCCTCCTACTTTCTTAGGGGATGGAGGACCTCAGGCTGTTGAGTCATGGTTAGAATCCATGTTATCTATCTTCGAGCATCTGGAGACACCTCTAGAGAGGATGTTGAAGCTCACTACTTACATGATACAGGATTCTATCAAGAGATGGTGGGATGTGATCTCATAGTCAGGACGCTATCAGGTTATGGCTTGGGATAAGTTCCAAGGTTCCTTCTATGATTACATTTACCCAGAGACTTTGAGGGCCGATCTAGCTGGAGATTTCATGATTTTGGAGAAGGGTACTCTCTTAGTTATGGAGTATTCTTCTTGCTTCATAGAGTTTTAGTGCTTCACACCCATTCTGGGAGATGATGAGTTATTTATAGTGAGGAAGTTTGAGGACGGTCTCCGGAACGACATTTGATCTAAGGTGAATATCTTCAGGTTGACTTTCATCTCTTCCATATTCAACCAGGAACTAATCACAGAGCACAACTTGAGGGATTATGGATTTGTGTGCTAGGGAAGCTAGAAATATAGAGTTAGTACCCTTCCAAATGACAGTAGGAAGCACCATAGGGAGTCTACCCACAGAGATCCGAGGGGGTGGGATACTTCTTCTGGTATCCAAGTGGTGTGTTACCAGTGCGGGAAGAGTAGGAATATAAGGCCACATTTCCCAAGAGACCCAGTGGAGTGTCAATCCTGAGGTAAGATGGGTAATCTTCATCTCTTCTTTCAGTTTTTATCATCAGCAGCTGGTGATAGGGGTTCTGTTTTGACTCCTCATACAATAGCAGGACCACCAGTTTCCCATCAGTCTGGAAAC
Source organism: Viscum album (assembly GCA_963277665.1). Classification (NCBI taxonomy): domain Eukaryota; kingdom Viridiplantae; phylum Streptophyta; class Magnoliopsida; order Santalales; family Viscaceae; genus Viscum; species Viscum album. The sequence continues at coordinate 307,505,218 of OY728127.1, forward strand.
TAGAGTTCGTCCGGTCGTTCAGGCTAAGGTGTAGGTCGTGGTTGTGGTAGTCAGTCACCAGGATTTCAACGACAATTGGGAGGATCTTCTCAGGGTGTTTAGGCAGGATTGCAGGGCCATGGTACAGGTCAAACTTTTACAGTAGATTAGACCCAATAGGAGAAGGATCCCAAACCCTCTGTAGTTTGAGTTATGATTATAGTTTCCTCAGTTATAGCTTCTGCACATTTCAATATAGGGTCTTCCCATAGTTTCATATCTTTTTCTATTATGGAGAGCCTTGGACTTTGTAATTTTACATATGTTGATGTCTTGACGTTGTAAACTCTGTTGGGGATAAGAAGAGCTAGTGTATGTCAGTGCAAGGAGTTACCTCTTGAGGTTGGTGGGTGTCACTTCTTATGGGACCTCTATGTCCTAGTTATGATAGGCTATGATTTCATTCTTAGAATGGACTAGTTGGTTCCCTTACATGTTGTGGTTGATTTCTACCATTGAAGGGTGAGTTTCACATCACCAGAGGGCAGATCTTTTCTTCATAAGGGTGAATGGGATGTCCAGGCGAGCAGAGTGGGACCTGAGCATTATGGGTTGGGAGAAGTTATAGCCTAGATTTATATTCTATGTCTAGATGACCAGGGGACTTCATAGATGGACTTTCCTCTAATGGTGGATCAATTCAGGGATGTCTTTCTAGATGACTTTTTAGGTTTTCCTCCAGAGTGAGAGGTGGAATTTTTTATTAAGCTTGTGGTAGGAGTGGTACCAGTGTCCATTCCTCCTTATAGGATAGCTACACCATAGTTACAGGAGCTCAAGAAGCAGTTAGAGGAGTTACAGGAAAATGGTTTCATCCGACCTAGTACTTCTCCTTGGGGTTTGCGTGCCCTGTTTGCGAGGAAGGTGGATGGTATCCTCAAACTTTGTGTGGATTATCATAAGTTAAACCAGTTGATGGTCAAGAATTGATATCTCTTGTCGAGGATTGATGATCTCTTTGATCATATTTGAGGATACTAGGTGTTCTTGAAGATTGACTTGAGATAAGGTAATCATCAGTTGCACGTTATACCATTTGATATGCCTTTTATAGCCTTTCGGAGCAGGTATGGTCTATACAAGTATGTGGTTATGTCATTAGGTCTCATTAACACACTTGTAGTTTTCATGGAACTGATGAACAAAGGGTTTCATCCATACTTGGATTCTTTTGAGGTGGTTTTTGTGGACGATATCTTGGTGTACTCTCTCAGTCGACATGACCATGCTACCCATCTTGAGATCATTTTGAGTACAATGAGAGAGCATCAGTTATATGCTAAGCTAAAAAAAATGCCACTTTTGGATGGACCAGATTCACTTTTTGGGTCATGTTATCTCAGAGATAGGAGTATCAGTAGACCCAAACATAGTGGGAGAAGTAGTTTTTTGGGAGCATCTGAATAACTTCTTTGAGGTGCAGAGTTTTCTAGGGTTGGCTATTTACTATAGAAATTTCATACAGAACTTTTCACGCTTAACAGAGCCACTAATGGGTCTGACTAAGAAGGGTGTGAAGTACCTGTGGATAGATTCTTGTGATTCATCCTTTTAGTAATTGAAAGGAAGGTTGAATTCAACACTGATACTAGTTTTACCAGAGTCTGGCAAGATCTATACTGTTTACTGTGATGCTTCATGTATCGGGCTAGGAGCAGTACTTATGCATGGGGAAGGAGTCATTGTGTATGGGTCTCAGTAGTTGAGGCCACATGAGAGTAATTACCCAACGTACGATCTCAAGTTGGCTGTAGTGGTTCATACTCTACGTTGTTGGAGACATTTTCTGTTGGAAGAGAATTTTGTGGTTTTCACTGACCACAAAAGTCTCAAGTACATCTTCACTCTGCGTTGTCTGAATTTAAGATAACAAAGGTGGGTTGAGTACCTTCAGTACTTTGACTTTGAGCTTTCCTATACACCTGGTAAAGGCAATGAAGTGGATGATTCGTTGAGCAAGAAGACTCAGATACTGGTAGTTCAGGAGGCCAGCAGTGAGTGGCAGCTTTTGGCTCTATTCTTTGAGATGCATTTGGAGGTGTGCGGTAGATAGGGATAGACTTTTCTTTCTTCTGTATCTATTACCTCTACTCTTCTTGAGCGAGTGAGAATGAGGTAGCTATCAGATGCTAAAGGCCTAGTCCTGTGGGAGAGTGTGTCAGGAGAGGACCCTATTCTTGGATAGACCATAGGCGAGGATGAGATCTTGCATTTCCATGGATGCATATGGGTGTCAATAGACCTACGCGAGAAGCTGATGCAAGATTTTCATTCTTCAGTTTGGGAAGTTCATCCTGATGTCACAAATATTTATATAGATCTACACCGTCATTATTTGTGGTCAGGCATGAAGAGAGATGTTGCTAGTTTTTTTATGAGGTGTTCCACCTGTCGTTAGGTGAAGGTGGAGCATCAGTGACCAGTAGGACTTTTTCAATTGTTACCCATTCCCGAGTGGAAGTGGAATGATTTCACGATGGACTTTGTGATGGGATTAATGATATCGTATTGAGGGAACGATGGAGTTTGGGTTGTCATTGATAGACTCATGAAGGTTTCACACTTCTTTCCGATCAAGGAGTCCTTCAGTGTTGATGAGTTGGGAAGGTTGTTCATCCGAGAGATTGTATTTTTACATGGGGTTCTGCACTCCATCGTTTCAGACAAGGATGCATGTTTTACTTCTAAGGTCTATAAGGGACTATAGAGGGATTTTGTTACATAGGTACATCTAAGTACAGCTTATCATCCCAAGACAGATGGCAAGTCTAATCATACAATTCAGGTGATGAAGGACATGTTTTGAGTATGCGTCCTAGATTTCGGAGGATCTTGAGAGAGGAACATACCTCTGGTGGAGTTTTCCTACAATAATAGTTTTCAAGAAACTATTCATATGGAACCTTATGTGGATTTATATGGTAGGCCATGCCGATCACCCCTATGTTGGCTGGAGGCAGGAGAGGTAGCTATGTTGGGATCTCATATTGTCCAAGAGACCATGAAGCAGATAGAGTTGATTTAGAAGAGGATGGTTATTTCACAGTCACATCAAAAGTTTTATGCTGATCGTTGGAGATGACCTATGGAGTTCGAGGTCAAATATCAGGTTTTCCTATGTGTCACATTGAGGTTGGGACATAGGAGGATTGGAAGACAGGGAAATCTTTCACCGAGATACGTCTGGTCGTTTGAGGTTTTAGAGAGAGTCAGGTTGGTTGCCTATCAGTTGTAGTTACCTCATAAGTATTGGGATATGCATGACGTCTTCCACATTTCTCAGTTATGATGTTACTTCTCAGACCTGTCTCATGTTTTTCAACCTGAGTAGGTTGATTTGGAGTTGGATTCCTCATTCGAAAAGAATCTTATCCAGATCATTGATCGTAGCATGAAGGTTCTCCGTGGCTGGTTTGTTCCTCTAGTATTGGTGTTATGGAAGCACAGGCGAGTATAGGAGGACACTTGGGAGAGGGAGACTAATTTGTGATTGCAGTGGTCGGAGTTGTTTGAGGATTCTTCTTCACCACCTTCTTAGGAAAATTCAGGGATGAATTTCTTTAAGGGGGTGTTTATAAAAAATTGGATCTTCTTTTTAGGTATGGATCTTGATTTTTGGTGTGTTTAAGAAGAAGATGATTTTTTGGAAATTCAAGGAGTACACGCCATGTACTTAAAAGTACACGTCGTGTACCCGGTTTCCAGGGGTAGTCGTGTACTGGCCGTGTAATGGCTGAGTACATGGCTATGTGGGGTGACCTGGAGACCACCTAAAGCAGGGCCTGGTAAAGGAATACACATGTCGTGTTCTTTTAAAATAAAAATCGTGTATATTTCTTTTTAATTGATTAAATGGATCGGGGTCATGTCTAATCGACTGAAACATATTCTTCTCGGCTCGTCTCATCCAAAAGTGATGGATATCACTGATTCTTCATGAAGCCTCTGATCGACCATCTGTTCTCTGAATCAACCATCATCGATTGCATGGGAATTGCTACGGTGAGTTATTCCTTCTTCTAGAGCCTCATCTCTTGATCTCCCCTCTTTCATGTGATATTATTGGTTGAACATTTTAGACCTTTTTGTAGATCTACAGCATTCTAGGTCGAATAAAAGGCTAGGATTCATCTATATCGATCGTACAATGTTGAGATAGGTGTTTTGTGCCTTTCTGTAGTTTTTCTTTGAATTATATGTGAAAAATTTCCCAATAACCTAGTTCAAGTTATTTCGTGTTTAGGTAATTTAACCCCTTTAATGCCTGGTATGCCTTGATTTCTAGAGTTAGGGCTCTTGTTTGAGAATAGGGTCTAGTTACCTTGATATGGATGTGTTTTCCCATGTTTGAATTGATATGGGTTGTTGGGCCTAGTTACTCCTGTTAGGATGCCCTGTTTTCCATGCCTAGTGTTGTTAGGATGGAGTGATATAATTTAACTTTCTTATGCCATGCTTTGTAGCTGTTTAGCCAAGTATTATATTATTATTTACTTTGGTTTTTGGATATCTTTTGTGCATGATTGACATACACAGGGCTGTAGGAACCTAGTGTAGTTAGACCATAGGGGAAATGGATGTTGAGGGCTTTCCCAAAGTGTCTATTATGCTTTCACGTTGTGAGACCATAGGGGTATGAATGTTAGTGCTCCCTTATAGTGTCTATAGTTCCATGTTTCAATACCACAGGGGAGAATTAGATGTTGAGTACTTCCCCAGAGTGTTTGTAGTTTACCGATAAAAGACCACAGGGGGAATTGGCGGTGATTGCTTCCTCATAGAGTCTTTATTTTAGGTGAACCAGAGAGGTTAGACTGTGAGTACTTCCCAAAGGGTTGCTTGTGTTGATTGGTGTTGAACTCTCTCTAAGATGGTTATTTTAATAATCCCAAATCATTTTTTTATTTATTTCAATTTAGTCTTTTGTTAAAATTGTTCTAAATATGTTTATATTTGTTTAATTCATGTTTATATATACTTATCTATGTTAAATTATGTTTTACTATTGACCTGGAAGTATTCTGGAATCAAGCAGACACTGTGAAAATTCCATGTTTTGTCTCACTGTTAGTTATATTCTGGTCACACCGATGAAGAGCAAGTCACCGATGAGGAACAGTCGCACCGATGAAGAGCAAGTCATTGATGAGGAACGGTCTCACCGATGAAGAACAAGTCACCGATGAGGAACGGTCGCACCGATAGCAACGGTCTCACCGATAGCAACGGTCGCACCAATAGAAATGGTCGCACCAATGGAAATGGTCACACCGATGGCTACCGATGATCATGAGTCATCGATACCAATGATCATGAGTCACCGATACCGATGATCAATGAGTTACCTATGTTGATGCTACCAATACCGATGCAGATTCAAAATGACTCACTGATCTCATGACTTGCCGATAGTCATGAAAACTGTTTGAATTTCTATAAACTTTTATTTAATTCCAACGGTCATATTTGATGTTTTTAATGCAATTAATGATATTTAATGTTAGTTTTTGGCATGTCAAGGGGTTGTACCTCATACCTATGAAAAGTTAATCATTCCCATTGCCGGATCTCATGGAATAAAAAGGAAAATCGAGCTATAGTAAAAGGGTGCACGAAAAGGCATAGAGATAGAATTATTCCATGCACATACATACATACATGAAAAGAAGAAAAAATGAGGAACTCGAAGAGGAAATTGCAAGATCTTAAAAGAACTCTCATGAATGCAATCCAGCACTACTTAAGAACACACGAAGAACACTGGAAATCAGAGAACACACTTACTTGTGAAGGACATCAAGTTGAACAACGATACTCTATTTTTCAACAGAAAAACCATAGAAGGACTCAGAAGCATTTCTACTAAATCCAATGAGTCTAGAGATGCACTGCCAATCACTAGAGTTTTCTAAACATTTGTATACTCTCTCTAAGTGAATTTTTATTTACTGTTGAGCAGTGTGTGTACTCTGTATATCTTCTACACTCACATTGTCTCCTGTGCTGAACTAGAGGATACTAAATCATCATTACAAACTCCATAAATCATACTGTATCCAGCTGAGGATAGTGGTAGAGGTCAAGTGTGACCTGGAGAGTTTGTGTGCTAGTGTCTTTGTTTTTTCCACAAAGAACTGTGGTAGAGGTCTTAGGACCTGGACATTATTGTACTATTGTTAACCCCGATCTAGGGTATGGATCAAATTTTTATATAAATTAGGACTAAGTCTCTGTTTGAGACTGAATCTCTTGATTATATCTGCTATGCTTTTTAGTATAAGTCTAAAGTATACTACATATATATTTTATATTCCACTATTATTACTTTGAAATTCAAATCTATTTTAAAGTTACTTTGATATTTAAATTAGAAAGTGTTTATAATTGTTGTGAACTAGTAGGTTATCTTCAAAAGATAATTTAATCTTGTGATTAAATTGACTGAGATCTAATCAATCTTTAAGAAGACAATTGAACATTTGCAATTTGTATAAATTCACTACAGTTTAACTTTGTTTTTAAATTGGGGGATTTTAAGAGAAATCATTTTAACAGAAATTTTAATTGGAACTCAATTCACCCCCCCCCCCTCTTGAGTATACACTCCGACCAACATTTGGTATCAGAGGATTTGTTTTGTTTATCAAAGTTTTCAAATACTCTATTTTGCAACTGTGATTTTAGTTATATTTTAAAGATCTTAAATTTCTGTTAGTTCTAAATTTTATCTCTTCAAATTTATTTTCTAAACTCTAGTTATGGATAATAGACTAGAAGGTACTGCTACCAATAGGCCACCTTTCTTTAATGGTACAAATTATGCCCAGTGGAAACTGAAAATTAAAATTCATTTAGAAAGTATGGGATTTGATATCTGGACTACTATAGAAACTGAATATAAGATTCCAGCAACTGTTAGAACTACTTGGGATGAAACTACTAAGACAGCTTATAATAATAATTGTAAAGCTATGAATGCTCTATATTGTGATTTAGGAGATGAAGATTTCAATAGAATATCTGCTTGTAAAACTGCCTATGAAATATGGGATACTTTGAGTGTTTCTCATGAAGGAACAACTAATGTTAAAGAAATGAGATTGAATACATATACAATTAAATATGATAATTTTAAAATTAAGACTGATGAACCTATCTCTGACATGTATCTCAGGTTCAATGAGATTGTCAATACAATGATCTCTCTTGGAAGAGATGTCACTGCTAAGGAACAAATCATGAGAATATTGAGATGTCTACCAGATCGATGGAGAGGCACTTCTGTTTCAATTAGAGAATCATGTGACATAAGCAAGATACCAGTCAAGGAGCTCATTGGTAAGCTTTTGATGTATGAGGAAGAACTCAAGGTGAATAAGGAGGAAGATGATGAACCTAAAAGGAAGTTTGTAGCTTTTAAATCTAGTGCTTCGAAGAGAAAGGACAAAGACAAACTTCAAATACAAACTGAAAGTTCAACAAGTGAAGATTCAGACTCTAATAGTGATGCAGAGACGGCACAAATAGCCAGTTGATTCAAGAAGTTTTATTAGAAGAAGAGATTCTTTAGAAAATCAAATTACAAAGGAAATTATGACAACAAAGGACATTGGAAAAAGGATTGGAAAAAGCGTGACAAGAATGATGAAGTTGTCTGCTATGAATTCAAAAGGAAAGGTCACATTAAAGCAGACTGTCCAAAATTGAAGTTCAAAAAGAAATATGACTACAAGGACAATAAGTACAAGAAATCCATGAAAGCTACTTGGAGTGCTTCAGAAGACAGCACAAGTGAATATGAAGGTTTTGATTCTGAAAAGAATTGTGTCAATATGTGCTTCATGACTAATACCTCTGAGGTACTTGTTTCCCCTATGCTGAATGATTATTATTCTGGAACTGATTCTGAATCTGAAAACATGTCTAGTGAGGAACTATTTGAATATTTTAACATGATAGAAGAAACTTGTAATGAACTTAAGGACAAGTACAAAGCCTTAAAGAAACATCATGTTCTCACTGCTACTATTAAATCTACCCTTGATGTAGAAAAGGAAAATAATTCTCAACTGATAAAGGAAAATACTGAAATGAAGTATTCTAATGAGAAATTAAGGAAAGACTTATAAAAATTTACAAATGGAAAAGATACACTTACAAAAATGCTAGGAAAACAAGTGGCACCAAAATATACCACTGGAATAGGTTATAAACATGGACAGAGACAGCTTACTAAAACTAGATTTATTCCTAAATCTGGACAAAATTGTGCTAGTTCTAGTTCTTATAATTCTTATGCCTCAACTATTTATTCACACAGTTATAGATCAAATAGAGTTTATCTTTCAAAATATGTTGAATCTCTTAATTATATGGGACCAATAAGACAAATTTGGATACCTAAAGCTTTGATTACTAACCTATCTAGACCCAAGAAGATTTGGGTACCAAAATCATTTTCCATCTAAATCTGTTTTGTAGGAAACATGCTTGAAGAGTTCTCACAAGAATATATGGTACTTGGACAGTGGATGTTCAAGAAATATGTCTGGATATTACTCATGCTTCAAGAGTTTAATCAAAGTTGATGGAGGCCATGTCACCTTTGGTGATAATTCTAAAGGAAAAATCATCGGCCTAGGCTAGATTGGTAACACTGATTCAGTTTTGATTTCTAAAGTTTTATTTGTTGATGGACTTAAGTATAATCTGTTAAGTATTTCTCAATTGTGTGATTATGGCTTTAATGTGAAATTTGAAAATGATTCCTGTAATGTGTTTAACTCTAAAAATGTTTTAGTATTTTCTACCTTTAGAAATGAAAATGTTTATGTTTTTTATTTAAATTCTTTATCCAAACAAAATGTTACTTGCCTAAATGCATTTCATAAAGAATCTTGGCTTTGGCATAGAAGATTAGGACACTGCAATATATATTCACTTAGAAAACTAACTAGGAAGAACTTAGTTAGAGACCTACCCAAACATGAATTCCCAAATGAAAAAATTTGTAATCCCTGTCAAAAGGGAAAGCAACATAAAGTTTTATTTAAATCAAAGAAAGAAGTCTCAACTTCTCAACATCTCGATTTGGTTCACATGGAATTGTTTGGACCTTCTAGAGTTTACAGTTTAAATGGGAAGCACTATGTTTATGTCCTAGTAGATGACTTTTCTAGATATACTTGGGTATACTTCTTGGCTCACAAAAGTGAAGCTTGTTCTTACTTTATTAAATACTCCAAGTCTGTAGAAAACCTTAGTGGGCTTAAGATTAAAACCCTGAGAAGTGATCATGGCCATGAGTTTGAAAATCATGAATTTGAATCTTTTTTCTCACACAATGGTTATAGTCACAACTTTTCTACTCCTAGGACACCTCAGTAGAATGGTGTAGTAGAAAGAAGGAATATAAACCTTCAATAAATAGCAATAACCATGCTTAATGAGTATGAACTACCTATTTATTTTTGGGATGAAGTTGTGAATACAGCTTGTTATATTATCAATATAGTCTTAATTAGATCTGTTCTTAAAAAGACCCCTTATGAGTTATGGAAGAGTCTTTGGATACAAGTTTTTATTCTTAATACAATGGATAATCTCGATAAATTTTCTTCTAAAATTGATGGGGGAATCTTTATAGGTTATTCCATATCCAGTAAATCTTATAGAGTCTTTAATTAAAGGACCAAATGTGTAGAAGAATCTGTTCACATCAAGTTTTATGAAACCAATCCACATGAACCTAAACCATCTCTTGAGAATATTGAAGATGATTTGAGTATTTTGGACCTTTATGATAAAACTAAAGAACTTGTGGTAAAAACATCCAGTTCTGGGCATATGCCAGAATCTGCTTCTGTTGAACCCAAACCTATAGATGAACCTGAAATTTCTAGTCCTACCTTTACTATATCAACTAGGATTCTAAAGAATCACCCTTTGGATGTTATTGTTGGTAATCTTGATAGAGGGACACAGACTAGAGCTTCTCTAAGAAACCAGGTTGAACATCAAGACTTTCTTTCACAGCTAGAACCAAAAAATTTAAATGATGCAATCAATGATGAATTTTGGGTAATGGATATGCAAGAAGAGTTAAATAAATTTGAAAGAAAAAAAGTCTTGGAATTAGTTGATAGACCCAAGGACAATTTAACAATAGGCACTTAATGGGTTTTTAGAAACAAAGTTGATGAGTCTGGAAACATAGCTAGAAACAAAGATAGATTAGTTGCATAAGGATATATTCAATAGGAAGGTATAGACTATGAGGAAACCTTTGCACCTATAGCTAGATTAGAAGCTATTAGGATTCTACTTGCCTATGATGCTCATCTGATTTTCAAGTTATATCAAATGGATGTTAAAAGTTCTTTTCTAAATGGTTTTATTGTTGAAGATGTTTTTGTTGAACAACCACCTGGATTTACTAATCCTCATTTTCCAAATTCAGTTTTTAATCTTTATAAATCTTTATATGGTTTAAAACAATCTCCAAGAGCTTGGTATGATAGACTTAGTAGTTTTCTTATTTCAAAAATTTTTACAAAATGGATTGCTGATCCAACTCTTTTTATTAAAAGAATTTCTAAAGATGTTTTAATAGTACATATCTATGTTGATGACATTATTTTTGGATCTTCTAAACATTCTTTATGTACTGATTTTTCAAAGAGTATGCAAAATGAATTTGAAATGAGTTCAATGGGAGAACTCAAATATTTTCTTGGATTTCATGTTTTCTAAAATGAAAATGGTATTACTTTGAATCAAAGTAAATATACAAAGGATCTTTTAAAACGTTTTGGTTTGGATAGTATTAAGGAAAGTGATACTCCTATGAGTACAGTCTCTAAATTGAATGCAAATGAAACTGGGAAACCAGTGGATCAAACAAATTACAAAAGTATGATTGGAATCTTACTTTACCTTACTGGTATTTGATCAGATATTATGTTTAGTGTGTTTATGTGTGCAAGATTTCAATCTAATCCAAAAGAATATCATTTACTTTCTGTTAAAAGAATTTTCAAATATCTTAAACATACTGCAAATTTAGGTTTGTTTTATCCAAAAAAACAATCTTTTGATTTTATCAGTTATTCAGATGCTAACTTTACTGGTTGCAAGCTAGATAGGAAGAGTACATCTGGAACATGTCATCTTTTGGGAAAGTCCCTGGTATCTTGGTGTAGTAAGAAACAGAACTCTATTCCATTATCTACTGCTGAAGCAGAATACATTACTGCTGGTAGTTGTTGTGCACAGATTCTGTGGATGAAACACACTCTTTTGGACTATGGATATGATTTTAATCATGTTTCAATCAACTGTGATAACACTAGTGCAATTAACATATCAAAGAAACTTGTGTCTCACTCTAGAACCAAACACATTGATGTAAGGCACCACTTTTTGAGAGAACACTACCAAAAATGTGATATTACTCTTGAGTTTATAGGTACTGAACATCAATTAGCTGACATTTTCACCAAGCCCTTAAGTTCTGAAAGGTTGGACTTGATTAAACAAGAGTTGGGTATGATAGATCTGTGAAATCAATCTGTGAAACTGATCTGTCAAACCAATCTATGAAACCAATCTGTCAAACTGATCTTTGAAACCGATCATTGAAACTGATCTATCAAACCAATCTGTGAAACTGATCTGTCAAACCAATCAGTGAAACCGATTAGTGAAACTGATCTATCAAATCAATTAGTGCTACCGATTGGGTTGTACTATTTTTAAAATCCTTTTTGTCTGTTTAAAACGACGATGTTTTACTTAATCGATGTTTTATTATTTTGCATCCCTAAATGATACAAATAATGACCCGTGGCTATTTATTTTTCTAAGAGAGTATTGACCTTCCATTTCCCGCCGAACTCTCTCTCCTTTTTTCTGTAACCCGAGCCTTTTGAATCTTTCCAAGACTCTCGATTGTCTCAAACCTCAGAATGACCAAGAAAAAGAGACAGAGCCATGAATCTAAAGGATCTTCACCTGTCAAGCGTGCTCGAGGTGAGTCGAGCAGTATGACACAGAAGTCTGTAAACCCAGAGCTCAAAAAACAGGAAGTTATAGCTGAAAAGGAAATATGTTCAGAATGGGTTTTATCTAGCAAGTTTGTTCTCTTGAAAGTGTTGGAAATGCAAGGTTGGAAGAATTGGTTCTGCGATAATAATAGGGTCTTTTACTTGAAGCGGGTGTATGAGTTCTATTTAAACTTGAATATAGTATTGGACGGAGTAGAGGTTGTGATATTGTCTTCTATATTAAAAGGGAAAAAGATTACTTTTTCATTGAAACAGTGGGATGAATGTTTGGGAGTACCTCACAATGGAAGATATGAGGATTACATTGGTAATATTCCTCCTACTACTGATTACTTTTCTTATGAGCTAGCCCTGGAGTTATTGACTAGGAAGTCTGAATCGAGGAGGATAACTATTGCTGAGTTAGATGGTGAGAATAGAATCCTGTTTAAATTTATTCAACATCAAATATTTCCTAGAAAAGGTGACTTTCCTTCAGTAAAGTATCAGGATTTTTTTCTGTTATTCATTTTGTTGAATGGTGACAAAATCAATCTGTGTAGATATTTTTCTAACCATATTTTTGAGATGATAAAACCTTCAAATAAATCTACTATTGTGTTTCATTCTGAGAAAATTTCTACCATGCTAAAATTCTTGGGTTGTGTGGATGATGGAGATGAGTGCATATCATCAATTAGCTTCTGTTTCAACAAAGTTATTTGTAAGAGGATGAAAATAAATTGGAACCCATGGAAGAAAGCTTGGGTTGTTGATGAAGAAAAGTTATATGAGTCCTTCAATCCTACTGATCATACAAGGAGACCAGAGGGGATAAGATATCCTAGCTTAAAACCTGTTGAGGAAGTGATTTATTCAGATGAAGAACAGGAAGCAGTAGTTCCTAAGGAAACTGGTGAATCCAAAAAGAAGGGAACAGAAGAAGAAGAAGCTGGTGATAATATGAATGCTTAAGAGGAGACTGAATCATCTCCTGATGAGAGGAGTGATCCTGATAATGTCATCCCGAAGAAAAGAAGGATGGAATTTGGTTCGGTAAGCCCTCCTCTCAAGTTACCAGAGATTGAACCTATTTTAGATGATGAAGAAGAAGGTGAGACTGATGAATCAACCTTTGAGGAGTATGAATCCGGAAGTACAGATGGTTCAAGTGAGAGATTAGTTAATGATGATAATGATAATGATGGTGATGAGGATGATGCTGATGGTGATGGTGATAGTAGTAGCAGTGATAGTGATAGTGGTGATGCTGATGATGTTGATGCTTGGCCTATAGAAGGTCAGAATGTGATCCAAGATAATCCTCAACCCCAACTAATTGAACAAGAAAATGTTCCTGAGGCTGAGAGGAAAGAACAGTTGGAGAGTGATGAGGATGAGGAAGTCCTTCCTAAAAATTCTGGACGAGCTCAGTTTGTGAAACCTATGTATCCTTCATGCAAAGCTGCATGGGAAGAACATCCAGGTATTGCTGTTCTGGGATTAGATTACCCGGAGGAAGAGGAAGGTGTAGAAGTGGATCTTATAGGCGTAAGTGATTCAGTTAAGGCTCAATTAGTTGCAGAGTTTTTGCAAAGAGAAGATGTCAGACCTGATTCTTCAGTGTCTCAAGCTAGACCTGATCCTGCAATTGCTAAATATGACATTGACAGATTTAAGGTTAAATTGATTCAAGCTGTTAAAGAGACTATGAAAGATGAGTTATCTCATGTTCTTTCTCCTGCTCCTATGTCTTTATCTGAAGCTGTTTTGGATGATTTGGCTCAAAGAGTGGTAAGCCTTATCAAACCAGACCTGTGCAATTATAGTGAGTCAATTGGCAAGCACATTACCTCTCTGAATCAAACACTCACAGATTTAGGTAGAATCTAGTTTCTCTATCAGGAGATTTCAGAACAACCATATATGGTATGATGGAAGTTTTAAGAAATCTGATAGAACATTTGAAGAAGGTAGATTTGAGGAAGTTGAAAGCTGAGATCACGCAAGTTGTTGCTTAGGCTAGTTCTTCAAAAGTAACCAAGATTACTGGTTATGAGCTTAATAAGTTAAAGGATGTTGTTAGAGAAGAGTTGGCAGCTCTTGGAAATATTTTGGATTTAGATTCTTTGAAAAAGATGAAAGATCATAGCGATAATATTCATAAAATTGTGCAGCTGTATTCAACCAATGATACCAAGGCTCAAAAAGAGATTAAGGAGAAAGTGGATCATTATTTCTCTAAGATCTACACCAAGCATGAGATGAATCATCATTTTATAGTGTTGGATGACAATTTCAGACTCCCTCTAGTTACTCAATATTTTAAGGCTCAAGTTCAGCAGTTAAAGGATTTTACTCCTACTTTAGAAAATTTCATACAGAATAAGGATGATTTTGAAAAGGCTATGAAGTACAGTGGAGAAGTAATTCAAGAATTCATCAATTTTCTCAAACCCTACCTTCATGTGCAAGCTAAGGCCATTTTTTTCCTACTGCGGATCCTCTTCAATCATCATATATTGCTCCCGATCAGATGTATGTTTCTCAAGATCTCTCCAATATTCGGCCAATCTTTCAAAAGAATCCTTCAGAAAGATCTTCTACTCTGCAGTAGGTGACCTTAGAACCCACAATTCGTCCAACTCGAGTCTTCCTGCCTCCTTTCTCTATCCAACCAGTTCAACCTTCCACCCAGCCACCTTCTGGACCATCCATTCCTCCCACTGCCAAATGAAAATATCCCTTTCACCCCGAGAAATAGCTGTATCTGTCAATTTTTGATAGGGTGTCTATTTCTTTTTGTACTCATTTTCAAACCTAATTTTCCGGAGGAATCTTCTTTCTTATCTTCCTTCTCTCTTCTTTTTGATAATCCCAAAGGGGGAGAACTTAGGGAGATCATGCATATGAATGGGTGAACTGAATGTTTATATGAACCCATGTTGGTTATTTACTACATGAATGCATACACAGGGGGAGCAATATTGCCTCTATATCTCCGTGGGAATAATGATGAAAGGGGAGAATAATTTGTATTATCTGAATTATATTATATGGGGTGAATGACTTAGTTATATAAGTTATGTTTGCTATTCTAACCTTGTTTTATCTTTTGGCATATATTCTTTTTATATAGTGGGAGCATACTGAATGACACACTATCTTCTCTCTTCCTTTATACCATTGATTTTTGATTATCAAGAAGGAGGAGATTATTGAACTCTCTCTGAGATGGTTATTTTAATAATCCCAAATCATTGTTTTATTTATTTCAATTTAGTCTTTTGTTCAAATTGTTCTAAATATGTTTATATTTGTTTAATTCATGTTTACATATGTTTATCTATGTTAAATTATGTTTTACTATTGACTTGGAAGTATTCTGGAATCAAGAAGACACTGAAAATTCCATGTTTTGTCTCACCATTAGTTATATTCTGGTCGCACTGATAAAGAGAAAGTCACCGATGAGGAACGGTCGCATCGATAGCAATGGTCGCACCAATAGCAATGGTCGCACCAATGGAAATGGTCACACCGATGGCTACCGATGATCATGAGTCACCAATACCAATGATCATGATTCACCGATACCGATGATCAATGAGTTATCGATGTTGATGCTACCAATACCGATGCAGATTCAAAATGACTCACCAATCTCATGACTCACCGATAGTCATGAAAATTGTTTGAATTTCTATAAAATCTTATTTAATTCCAACGGTCATATTTGATGTTTTTAATGCAATTAATGATATTTAATGTTAGTTGTTGGCATATCAGGGGACCGCACCTCGTACCTATGAAAAGGTAATCATTCCCATTGCCGGAGCTCGTGGAATAAAAAGGAAAATCAAGCTGCAGTAAAAGGGTGAATGAAAAGGCATAGAGATAGAATTCTTCCATGCACATACATACATACATGAAAAGAAGAACACACGAGGAACTCGAAGAGGACATTACAATATCTTCAAAGAACTCTCATGCATGCAATCCAGCACTACTGAAGAACACACGAAGAACACTGCAAATAAGAGAACACACTCACTTGTTAAGGACATCAAGCTGAACCACGATACTCTATTTTTCAACAGAAAAAGAACAAAAGGACTCAGAAGCATTTATGCTAAATCCAACGAGTCCAGAGCTACACTGCCAATCACTAGAGTTTTCTAAACTTTCATATACTCTCTCTAAGTGAATTGTTATTTACTGTTGATAAGTGTGTGTACTTTTTATATCTTTTACACTAACATTGTCTCCTGTGCTGGACTAGAGGATACTAAATCATCTTTCCAAACTCCATACATCATACTGTATCCTACTGAAGATAGTGGTAGAGGTCAAGTGTGACATGGACAGCTTGTGTGCTGGTGTCTTTGTTTTTCCCACGAAGAACTGTGGTAGAGGTTTTAGGACCTGGACAGTATTGTACTGTTGTTAACCCCAATCCAGGGTGTGGATCAAATTTTTATATAAATTTGAGAGGACTAAGTCTCTACTTGATACTGAACCTCTTGGTTATATCTTCTATGCTTTTTAGTATAAGTCTAAAGTATAATACATATATCTTTTATATTCCGCTGCTATTACTTTGAAATTCAAATCTATTTTAAAGTTACTTTGATAGTTAAATTAGCAAGTGTTTATACTTGTTGTGAACCAGTAGGTTAGCTTCAAAAGATAATTTAATCCTGTGATTAAATTGACTGAGATCTAATCAATCTTTAATAAGACAATTGAACATTTGCAATCTGTATAAATTCACTACAGTTTAACTTTGTTTTTAAATTGGGGGATTTTGAGAGAAATCATTTTAACAGAAATTTTAATTGGAACTCAATTCACCCCCCTCTTGAGTATCCACTCCAACCAACAATTGGATTTTTTTAATAAATGTAAATGAAAGTAGTTGAAACTGTAGGATTATAAATTTTGAGTGCTTCCTTGTTTATTACTTCATTTTTAATATTGCCTGCCATATATATTCACTGATAGTTAGGCACAGATCTTTGGGTGGTTGCCTACTGGGATTCATCTCACACCCTTTTTGGGTCATGCTTTTAGTCCCAAACAGATTATATTGTCGCAGGTATAGATAAGGTCAAGTTCCCTTCCTCTTCAGGTACTTGATTGCTACGGAGCTGGTGAGCTTGGGACCAGGTTGAGGCTTGCAATACTGCTGGAGTTATTTGATTTTTTCCTTTGTACTTTGGTTTTGTACTGTATTCCAGCATTGTGACTTGTTTGGATGCTTTCCTAGACATATGTGACATGCATCATTTATATATGTGCTTCAGTTGTTTATCTATTTGCAGTCTTCCGTTGTTTACTGTTGCAAGATATTATTATTGCTTCTACTGCTATTATCTATTTAGTTCCATTGTGTTACTCTTCCATTGAGGGCATAGTTTCCCTATTATCACACCCCAGGGCCCTCACTGCTAGTCAGTAGCCTCTGGCATTCAGGAAAATGCGCTCGAGGTCGTGTGACCAACCGGGTACGGGAAACCTCTAGGCGGCACCGAGAACCGGGACGTTACAAAATATATATAATATTTAATTATATTTTTTATAGTTTTATAATTATTTAAATATATATTTATTTATTTTTAATTTTAATAATAAATAATATATTTATAAATATTTGTATATAATTATAAATATATTGATATAATTATATATATATAACTATATATAGAATTATATTTTTTTTTATTAATATATAAATATATATAATAATAAATATATTTATTATAATTTCAAATATATATATATATATATAATGTTATTGGAGGTACAATTGTATTTAAACACACACACACGCCAAAAAGGCAAGCCATAGCCCCCCCCCCCTAAGGGATAACCCACCCATCAAGCCTTATTTATTCAATACATGGCTCATAGGCCTAGTGAGCATGAAGCTCATTACATGGCTCATAGACCCAGTGGACATGAAGGCCCATTACATGGCCCTGAGGGCCCATATTTTGACCCAAAGGCCCTTCGGTGAATAGTGTTGTTGTGGTACCCAAGATGCTACAGTGATACCACCACTACAGTTCTTGCCACCGCTACAATGTCACTGGTCAATTATTCCATTGCTGCTATGGTATCCTGTGCCCAATGAGTTTTGAACCCCCATTTTTCATGTTGTATTACGAGGTGCTTACCACTAAGTCAAGCCCCTACTACTAAATATATATAGATACTTATTTAAAATTAGAATTATAAATAGATATATTTATAATTATTTATATACAATTATAAATATATTTATATAATTATATATAATTATATATTATATATATTTATATAATTTATATATATATAATTATATATGTTTATATAATTATATATTTTTATATAATTATAGATGTTTATATAATTATATATGTTTATATAATTATATATGTTTTTATAATTATATGTATATTTTTTTAATATATATATATTATAAATATATTTATTATTTAAATATATTTATTATAATTTTATAATTATTTAAATAAATATATATTTATTTATAATTATAATTTTAAATAAACATATATATAAATATTTCCATATAGTTATAAATATATTAATATATTAATATATATTTATATAAATATATATATATATATATTAATATATAAATATATATAATTATAAATATAATAAATATATTTATTATTTAAATATATTTATTATAATTTTATACTTATTTAAATATATATTTTTTTTATTTATCGTTATACTTATCGAAAAATATTATCATATAATTATATATATGTTTATATAAATATATATTAATTAATATATAAATATAATAAATTTATTTATTATTTAAATATATTTACTACAATTTTATAATTTTTTAAACATATACTTATTTTTATATTATTATAATTATAAATAAATATATTTAAAAATATTTGTAGATATGTCACGACCCGACCCATCGGGGGTCACCTAGTTGGTGGAAGATCGAGCTGCAACTACCCCAAACCCGCCTTCATAGGTCAAGGGTTGGTGAAAAGTGCTGAAAGGTATAACTAAAATGGGAGTTCTTTTCATAAAGTACCTGTATGCATGCTACCAATCATCTCCATGCAAGAAGTGTAGAGAAATAATAGAAAAGGACAGTGGAGTCTAAAGTAAAAAACCTTGCATGTAATAACCACTAGAGAATACAAAAGATTCTGACAATGCAATATAAAAATTAAAGGGTAAAATACAGACCCCAAAAAAAATATGTCCCAAGATGACAATAACTAGAAAAAGATACGCTGAGAGAGTTTGACTTCAGATCTCCAAGCCTGACCATCATACGCGGTCTATGCACCCGAGTATCCCTAAGCTCTACTAAAAACACTAATGATTTTCCTATCATCTGCATAAGACATGTCATGTGTGTCCAAAGCACATGCAAATTTGTGTATATACATATCCAATAGGACACTCAGAAAACTAAAGAAGGGGAAATATAAGACATAATAGAGGAAGTCAACTCAACCCAATGCAAGAGGGAAATGAAACCCAACAACAAAGATACAAACTCATAAAAGAAAGCTAGATGAGAGAGAAAGGGGATCTCCATCTCACATCCTAGCACATGAAAGTGTCTTCAAATAGTTTCAATGGTTCATAATCGATGCCCAACATCTCATGTGTCTTCCCAAAGAAGTAACCGTGTGGAGAAACCACACCTTGCCACTATGTTTCACAGTTGAGGGGACACAATCTTCAAGTAGAGGAAACATTTCCTAGTGCATCAGGGGGGTACCACTCAGTAGGTTGAGGACCCACACCCATGTCCATCAGGGGGTATCACTTAGTATATAGAGGAACCAATCCATAATTTGTAAGGGGGGTACCACTCATTAGTTAGAGGACACACGCCCTGGTCCATCATGGTGGTACCAATCAGAAGGTAAAGGACCCACGCCCTAGTCCCAAATGGGGGTTCCACTTAGTAGATAGAGGAACCATGACCTATTCCATTAGGGGGTACCACTAAAAAGGTAGAGTACCCACACACTATTCTATAAGGGGGTACCACTCAGTAGATAGAGAACCCACACCCCATCCCATCAAGAGGGTACCACTCAAAATGTAGAGGTGTATCAGGGATTTCTAACCCCACCCTCTCTCTTATGTGCTTACCTGGTCACTACCATCATCAAGAAAGGCTTAAAGAATCTTCATTCTTGGAATATATTACATCATATCTTAAAATCCACTATAAAGGACATAATCATGTTCTACATCAAAAAAACATAGGATTGGTTACCCATATGCCAAAATCCGAGTCAAAACAAAGAAAATATGAGTGTCAAAATATTCTCTAAGGGTTACACGACATGTATGAGGGGCTACATGGAATGTGGGATCACTTTTCTACCAATTTGTGTCCCTACCAACCCATGGAGTGGATATCCATATAGTAGTACATGATTTTTAGTATTGTCACATGGAATATCTTGGCTACCTAGGGCCTAATCGTGTTCTTCTAGCCATGTTTCTGTACCTTGGGTCATCTCCGTGTACCTAGTCATGTACCTGGTCGTTACCGAGTTTTAATTCATGCCTGATTACCTCAATTCGTGTCCATGTACCCCCAAAGTACACAATGTGTAAGGCCACATGGGCTCCTCGTTGTGTAATATAGCGACCAAATCTTAACATACATGGATATTTCATCACTTTAGATGAATATTTAGTACATTTCAAAAATACATGCCCAAGGACCATAATTTTTCAATGTCTTTGGAAACATGGAAACAAAATCTTCTACCCTAGTGAAAGATATTCAACTTCTCCCATAAATATCTCCACCTTTAGAACTTCTACCAAAAACCTTTTTTCATAACCTGGAGAAAGGAAACTTAATAAAGGGGTGATCTCGGATGCTCATTAAGGGTAAATAAAGGAAATTCATAAGACTAACATGAACAAAGGGTATAGAACTTGAGCATAAAATTTTAAGATCATGCCCAGTATATTAGAGATCATAATAACGATTGGAAGTTCATAAGACATGGATCATAATAGAATTAAAATCATAAGTAATGAAATCATAAAATATGAATAAGAAATGGAATTTGTAGCATTCACATTGGTTTATAACATTTTGAACATGGATAAGTAGAAACATGTTCACTCAATAAGTTAAGGACATGAAATTTGGCCTCCTGCATCAACTTATGGACATGAAACAAGGTACATGCATAAAATTTTGAACTTATAATCAGGTTCATACATAACCTTATAGACATGAAACTAGGTCTATGCATAACATTTTGAACATGTAATCAGGTTCACACACAACATCGTGAACATGTAATCAGGTTCATGCATAAAATTATGGACATGCAATCAGTTCCATTCATAACATTGTGAACACGTAACAAGGTTCACTCATAACATTGCAAGCATGTAATCAGGTTCATGCATAAACTTATGGACATGAAAAAGGTCTATGCATAGCATTGTGAACATGTAATCAAGTTTATGCATAATATTGTGAACAATAAATTAGGTTCATGAATAACTTATATACTCATGCGTCATCCATCATTATTCAATACATTGGATGGAGATATAGATCCAACCCAAGACATAAAAAATCATACATATGAGTGCCACAAGATTATAAAAAATATTCATATTGTAACCCATGAAATGAGATAGGAATCATGAACATTAAATCATATCATCACCTAAGGATAAAAGGTAGGTCTCATAATCACCACCTGTGAAATGAAGTGGGTTTCAAAATAATATAACCTGTGAAAGAGAAACGGATTTCATAAACATCATGCCATCAAAACATTAACCGTTAATAGAAATAACATGAATCAAATAATTGAATCATTTCCCTAGAAAGGCATTAGTAATATCAATTTATGTATATTTATATTTGAAATAATTTTTAAAGATATTTTAAAGACACTTCTTGAGTAAAATATGTTTTCTTCTTTGAAAAAAATCTTTTTAAAACATAAGACCTTTTAAAAATCATTTCCTTGAAAATAAACATGAAAACTTATAAATAAGGCCTTGAAATAATTTTTTAAACCTTTTTTTGATAACTTATAAATAATTCTTGAAAAAATTTAAAACATTTCTTAAACATAAAACTTTCTTGATAACCTTTTTTTTGCAAATAGCTTTAAAATATTTTAAAGGAAGCTTTGAAAAAACCATAAAATATTTTTGAAAAACTTTTTCTTTGAAAAAAAACTTAAAAACAATAAATTTATAGAATATTAAGAAAAATAATTTCCATTAAATTATACTTGTAAACATACAATGGAATATTAAAGGAAATGGTGGTCGTAATTATGGTAAGTTTTTACGTGCCAAACATTCTTTTTTTTACCTTAAATGTTCCAAAAAGTTCCTTGATAAGAAAATGAAAAGAATATTCCTTATAAGACAATATATGTTAAAACATGGGTAAAATTTTCCTTTAACATCATATGATAAAAGTAAAACTTTTTTTAAATCATTCTTATAAATTAGGGTTTTGAAAAACATTGATTTTTGACAAAAAGGATCAATAAATTCGGATTTTCATTAAAATAATTCCTAGTTATCCTAAGTACCAAAGAGTGGAAAATGGTAGAAATAAATTAATATATAATTGAAACCTAGAGGATAAGATAATTCATGTGTGTTCTTGGGATATGGATCATATGATTTCATCAATGGAATCATAAATAATCTCAAAAAGTGATGAGATTGTTTTAATAAACTCTTACACCTTGGTAATGTTAAACCATATTCCTCATTTAAGAAAATAAAATTACATGATACTTAAAATATAATGAATGGAATAATATTAATTATAAACCATTTCAAAGGAATTATATACTCCTCATATAAAAATGTAGGTTCATAACATGGCATGTGTCTCAAAGAAGGTAAATTGAGACAAAATTATCTTATCGATTTGGTAACTTTTGAAACATAAACCCCATGAAATAAAGATCATAGAAAATATTAATAATTACCTATAAATTTAAGAATAATAATAATATAATACATTCATGTTCATTATATACACCATGTAAAAGGAAATAGTGGTGAACCTGGCATGTATCTCACAGAAATTAAAGGTGAGATGAAATCCCCTTACCTTAACCATCCTTTTATTGTGTGGTCTTTATCCCAATGTATAGTCATTTAAAATATGTTAATAAATTATATTATAATCATACTCAGGTTTATAATTTTATATATCATCTTCTTATAATGTCATGTTACTTTTTTATTAACAATCATTCATTATTTTCACTATTTTGGGTTTTAATTGCCTAGTTTTCTGAAGTATGTTTTGACCGGTTATTTGATTCTCCTATTACATTGATCATGATATACTCATATATATAATTTAAACCATGAATTTTTTTATCATATATATTCATTACATATTTATTTATAATAATCTATAAAGTTTGGAGATAAGATATGAAATGCACCGTTCATGGAGACAGTTGGTCGTACGTATGCATGAACGCTACTTTTATTTATTTGCTATATTAAATAAATTAAAATTGAATGATATAAGTATATTATTATTCCATTAAAATATCAATTATATATTTGTTACATAGTTTTATTAATATTATCCTATTTACATTCTATGTATGGCATGAGTGAGTCACATCGCTTTGAGGGGGCGGTAGTCCACAATTCCTCAAACAAAATTATCGTATTTACACAAGATTGAAAGAATAGAGGTATATTCTAAATAAAAATTAAATAATCATAAATACATTATAAATATCATATATATCATATATAAATATATTTTCAATCATAATGGCCGCAATGAGAGTTGTTAAAAGAAAAATGAACAATCATCATTTTGTGAGGTAGTAGTTCACCGTACACAAAAACAATATGTTCATTACACATTAGATGGAGGCCGGTGTAAGTGTAGGTAGAATCATAACATAACAACATCCTAGTATATTTAGGATAATGTTTTGTTATTTAATCATTTAATAATAATATTATATTTATTGTATAATCAAATGAAAGAAAATAGATTGTTAGAAAACATTACCTTAAAAATAAAGTAGATGAAAAAAAAGTTTTGAACTAAAATTCTATGTTTTTTATTGTTTATTAAAAAATTAATCTTTATAGAAAAATTACAAATATTCACCCTAATATATTTTTTTCTTACAAATATTAAGTTTATTTTTACATATTAAATTTATAAAAGGTTCAAAATTTGGATTTAAAATGGGTCCTCCGTTAAAAGGTGATAAATTTTCCTTTATAAAAATATTTGTTTTTATGTTTGAAATTGGGTTTATTATTATCTTATTCCTATCAAATGTAATGGATTAATATCAAAAATATTTTATTGAATTTTCAAAATATATATTTAATTAAAATCACTCACTAATTGTGATTAATTTAGTTTATCAGGAAAAACCCTTTTTGAAGCATGAAAGTAATAATATTATTTATTTTTATGTTAATTTTCTTCTTAGTTTCATTTAAAATTATTTGGTAACCAATGAATTCATTTTATATTTTTATAAAACATACATTTTCATAAGTTAGTTAATACTATTAATAAATACTGATTTAATGGCTATGTTATATCTTATTATATTAAATAATAATGTTTTAATAATATATTATTTTCTTTTAATATTTAGTATTTTATATAGTGTATGCTATCAAAGAAAGTCATTCTTTCATGTAGCATAATATAACTGGTTGTGGTTTGAATTAAAATCCATATAATATATTACATTTATTTAAAATAGTAAATATATTGTAATGTATTGGGTTATTATATTCCCTTTTATACTTAGTGTTGCATGTAATTGACACCAAGTCAGTGTTGGATGTAACACAAGACAAGTTGGTGTCATTTAGTGCATGCAAAGTTGGTGTCATGTGAATGGAATGTTTGACCTAGTGAAATACAATACCATAATGAAACTTAATTTATTCGAAAAAAATTAGTTCACAAAAACTCAGGGTGTTTCCTGTACCCTTTGTATTTGCCGAGTCAGACTATTAGGTGTCCCACGGCATATGGTCCCTCCAAATAGTGTATGATATTTAACCCAAATCCAAAACTCTAGATGCAGTAAAATTCTAGGTTACATAGTGTTTTTTCATCAGAATACATGTCGTGTGGTCGCATTTTTCATAGAAACACCAGTTTCTTCATGTGTTCTCCAGATCTTCTCTCCCGCCACTAAATCTGCTATATTACCACCTAAAATGGTGGTAATCAATTTTTTCAATTCATTCCATCCCTCTATTGTCCAGAAATCAAAATACATCCATTTATGGAAATCTCATAGCCTGTCCTTAATTCCCATCATGCCATTTCAATCTCTACCTTGGATCTCAGATCCAAGAATCTAGAACCTCTACCTACAATCAATCTTGATCTATCCACCAAAATCTGATCCCATCATTATGAGCACATCCACCATGAATTTGGAGGTCTGGTCATGCTCAGACTCACCCTGAAATGTCAAACAAAGACCCCATATTCCAATAATGAAAAATGCAAAGAATGGTGGGGGAAAACCACAAGAATGAAGGAACATAAATCATTGGTAAAATGTTATTGGACAATAATTTCATAATCATGGATAATTGGGGTGAAATAATGTCATTAAAATATAACAATAAAATAAACAATTTATTCATCAATGTGGATCATGTGATGGGTGCGAAAACACATAATCAAAATCAAATTACAATATAAGATTCAAATATTTAATCAAAATTGGTATAAAATCACAATTTATGAGCCTTACCTCAAGATTGGATCAGTTATTGGTGAAGGAAACATTCTTCAGTGATGGGGAATATTTGTAGTGTTCGCTGTCTATTGATTCACCTTGATCTGATCATCGAGTGTTGTCTGATCTCAATCTGCCAATGAAGTTCAACAAAGCTCCTCTAAAAACCTCCAAGGATTATGTGACTAACCCTGGAGAAATTTCATAATGAAATATTTCTAGAGAATTAAATTTATGTCTTCTAAATTAAAATAAATAAATTAATAATTTATTTTAATTAAAACAATCCCACCAATGGTTTCCTCATCCGAATTTCCCGTGCCGACCAACTTGAGGTTTCACTTATGGTAAAACCTGCAATCTAGATTCAACTGTGGTCTCAAATTTTCAATCTGAGACTCTTTTCAAAATATATTACATTATCTTTGAAAAATTACATGCATGTGATATAAAATATATTTAATATATTTATAAAATTAATTTTTGGCTCACCGGGCCTCAGAATCATGCGTCATCTTAGTTCTTAGATCTGAAAATATTTTTTAAAATATTTCAATGTATTTAAAGGATAAAATAGAGTCTCTAAATTATTCCCACCATCAAATATTTTCATCCCTGAAAAGAACAAAATAAGTGAAAATGTGGGGTTACTAACCCTGAATTTGTCTCTACAACTCCAGAAATGTCTTCTGCATTCTCTCATGCTTCCACAACACACAAACCAAGGGAATGGTCCATCCATACAGGATTCCCACATGCTAGTCCTCAATCATCACTGGGTACTCAATGATGGTGGCTCTATCCTCGATGTTCAGATTTTCCCAGTCAATAACGTGTGTGAGATCATGCACGTATCTCTCTAATTAAAATACAAAGAATGTTTTATGGACCCACTCAAACCATGGAGGTCATGTGAGGTGTTCAAACCTTTACAACCCTATGTAGGATCTCAAACGACCTGGTGAACCTTAGGGATAGCTTTCCTCTCCGGATGAATCTCCTCAATCCCCATCATGGGTAGACTCTCATGAAAACGTGGTCTATCATATTTCATTTCCTACACATCATCATCATAATCATTGAATGTGTCTGGATTCTATTTAAACTGTCATAGGTGAATACTACTGATCAATCTGGATAAGTCCAAGAAGTTTTTCCAACTTAACTTTTTGATTGAGATTCTAATGCAATGGGAGAACTCACCCCAGGTTTTCCTTCAAAAACTCTCATTGCTATTACATCATCCCTGGTCACTCTTTATAAAGGTGTTTATTTTTAATTTATCAAAATATTTTATAGACTAATCTGATTATTTTTTGAAGTTTTCAAATAACCTTTCTCAGATTTTATATTTGTACCTATAGTTGTTCCAATGTATTGGCTTCTTTATTAACATATTCTCTCATTTCCTCTATTTTTGGAGAAACTTCATCTATCTTAGTAGACATGTCACTTACATATATGTACTACTTCTTCAATGTGGATTTCATGTAATGACCCAAAGTTTCATTAATGGCAATCGCACTTGATCTAATTAAATATCTCTTTATGTAAAATGTTTATATAAAATGTCAACTTCTTTGGTTTTATGTTAAGAATTGTGACCATTACTTTTATAGCCATTGAATAGTGATCACATGATTAGTATAAATATAGGGCTTTAACAAATCCAATTTACTCAGACAAAAGAAGTGATGGCCTCATCAAGTAGAATTGCTTCGTACGAAGCCCATTTTTCAGAGCTCATAAAAGAGGTGGCATCCTTGGGCTTCACTCTTGACCAAGCCCAAGCTGAGCTTCATCATGTCAAGTTCGAACGGGACCGTCTACGGGAAAAGTGGAAGTTGATAGAGATTACCACTCGAGCGATGTTATCTGAGCCACCCCAAGAGTCTATCACCATCGCACACCTTACCCTTAGGTCTTATGCGGCTGTTTTAAGGGGTTATGTAACAAATCACTAGTAATATGTTCATGTATATTTTTTTTGTATATAATAATGAATATACCTTCTTGTCATTATTGATACATTGTAAATAGTTTTTAAAGTACGAATAGTGTTTTTAGTTATTATTTAATTAAGAAATCTATTTGATTAAATTAAGGGATTTTTGAATTAATTAATATTTTAATAAAATATTATTATTATTATTAAATTAATTTTATTATATATAAATGATCATATAATTTTTTAAATGCAGTTATAATTTTTATTATGGTTTGAAAGCCATTTTTGTCAAACCCCGTGAATTTTCGATAAATATCGGTTTTTATTTTAAAAGTAAAAATTAACATATTTAGAAAATGATTTAGATAAAATAAATGATATTTCTGGAATTAGGACATCTAAATTATCCAATGGTGAATTTTTCATAATTTTCCGAGACAATCAAATTTTTGGGTAAAAATTAAATACCGTTTAAATATATAATGTGTTTTATGACATCATAATCACCCAATAGTGATGTAATAAAATACTATAAGCTTTATGTTTGGACAATATATGTTTTAACATTAAAATAATGTGATTTTTGGTTTGTTTTACTTACTTTTCAAAGCATTAATAGACCCCTCAAGACTTATTAAACATCTTGTCTTTTTAAATTATTTTCCATGGGAGTGTGACTCACCTCCACATAAGCAACCCCATTATTTTAATAAGTTCGGAATTTGGCCTTATAAAATATTATTTTCCTCTTCCCTTTTCCAAAAACCATGGGAAAAAAACATGATCTTATTTGTGGTTTGGATTAGTTTACTGTAAGGGGTCCCAAACATAAATAATAAAGAATTCACACACCTTTCCTATATAAACCCACCCAAGCTCCCACTTCCTCCTCACTCAATGTAGAGACCCGAAGCTTGACGTACATTGACATTACATTTGCGGAATACTTAGTACATAACAAAAACACACACACAAGGATCGTAATAGTTTAGTGTCTCTAGAAACTCGGAATATAATCTTCTAATCCTGGTGAAAGATCTTCAACATCTCCAATAAAGATCTTCTTCTTTTTTATACCTAAAACCTTTCTTTATATCCTGGGGAAAAGAAAACAAACAAAAGGGTGAGCTCAAATGCTCAGTAAGGGTAAACAAAAGAAATATCAATCACATCATATACACAAGCACATAACTTTTGGAAATCTTAACCTGCAAAAGAGATCATAATTTCATAACATGGGATAAATCATGGCAGTGAAATGTAATCACAATAATCATAACTTAAAACATGAAACTTTGTGGCATACACACATAATCATAGAGAATCATTTCTTGTTAGTCAAGACTCATTGCCAAGACTATCTTAGTGGACAAAGTCCCTTTATGAACCGAGTCACCCTCGTTTCAGTCCTGTTTCACTGAATCGGTATAACCTACCATTCCAGCCTTGTCTATCTCATGAGATATAAAATCTTTACCCAATGCATTGTAGGGAGATATAGGTCCCACCCATCTCATAATGATACCATTCTTATGTGTGCCACAAAATCATAAACCATACATCATTGCATAACCCATGTAATACAAATGGGAATCTTAAACATCATGACATCATAAAACAATTCATATAAGATAAAGGAATTCATAAAAATAATTCCATCACAACATAATCAAATCAATTTAATAATAGGGATAAAAACATAACCCTTTATTATCTTAGATGGAAAATAATTTTGATAAAACACTTGAACTCCATTCTTGAGGAAAATATCCTTTCTTCTTCAAAAACATTTTTCCTTTCTTAACATGTCATACAACTTTAAACTAAAAGAAGTTGATTAAAAATAAACTTGAAAACTTGTAAAGTAAGATTCTTGGAAATAATGTTTTAAAAATCCATTCATGTCGTATAAGTTAAAAAAAACATTCTTCTCGTACTTTTGTCGGAAAAAGTCAAAAAAGTACCTCGTACGAAAAATGACAAAAGATTCCTTTCATATCTTTTACTAAAAACTCACCAAAGGGTAAAATTGGATATAAACTATTGTAGAAGGATATAAATATTACATATTGAAGAAACATGGATGTGGATGATAAAATACACCCCAGTAAATTCCAAAGTATAAACAATCTCGGATAAAAATGAGATTGTGATATTTCCCTTACCTTAGGTCCGATTTGCTTCGTAAGTGTCTGAACCTCCTGTATAATGATTTAAATAATGTCATTTACTTATTACAGAATCATATTCATTGTTATGATATCATATATGGTTCACTTATGACTTTATATTACCCGTTCTTTTGTAAATTCCATGTTAAAGAGCGTTTTTGGTAAAATTGTTTCATTTGTCGTCCGTGTTTTGACTTGTAATTATTCATATGGTTACTTAGATCATGATTACTTAATTCCAGAATATAAAACATGATTTATATATATATATTCATAATATAAATATATATAATAAATCAGTAAATGGAAAGAAATACACCGTTCATGGAGACAGTAGGTCGTACGTACGCATGAACGATGTTTTCGTTTCCCTATTGAGTTGAGCGGAATTAAGTAGATGACATTCATATATATACACATAAATCCAGTATCATTATTATGTCATATATTTCATGATTACGTAATATATATACTTTATAATCATTCATGAATGGTTAAAGTGGAGAATGAATCTCATCGCGTCGTGGAGACGGTAGTCCGTACATACGCACGAGCGATGATATCGTTCTCATGATCGTGAACTTGTGTTGAAGTGTATGTATACTATTTTAGTATAAATATCAATTTATAATAATCATATATAGTTACTCATTACACCATTATACCCATCCAAGTAAGGTGGTGGTGGAAAATAGATTTCACCACGGCGTGGAGACGGTATTCCGTACGTACGCACGCGCGGTGATTTCGTTTTCCGTAGGATGGATAGATGGTGAAATAGGGTTGTTTCATAATTATAATAACATATCAGTATATTAGTGATACTTATGTTATTACTTCATAATGAAACAACCTAAGAAGAATAAGTGGAAGAAGAAATAAAGGTGAAAGAATCGGTAACGGAAATTACCTCTTCTTTGAAGCGCCTCTTTGAGACCTCCTCTTTGGGCACTAAAATTGGTCTTTGAGGAAGACCAGAACCTCTAGGATGTTGATAGGGAAGTGGAGAAGAGAATTTTGCAGGGGTTGGCCGAGCTTGAAGGCTCAATGTTGTGTGAGGAAGAGAGGGAGGAGGTGCCCTTTTATAAGGGAGGAGAGGGGCACCTTTGGAATAACTAAAAATATTATTTTATTATAAAGTCAAGTTCGGTTTTAAATAGCTCCAAATTGATTTATTTCGTGGATAAGGTGGGGATGGGTCGAAATCCTCTCATCCAATAGAATTTAGACAAGTTTAGGTTCCTATTTTAACCTTATCATTTATATTTAACATTAAGTTAAATAATTTTACTTTTACCGTGTCTTCTTGTGTTCTTACACTATAAGGTTAATAAACTTACTATAAGAAGCCAAACTAACCCCAAATTGTTTATTATTAATATATATAAACTTATCTAAGTCATTTTTCTGAACCTTATATTTTTAGGAATAAAATAAAAATTAATAATATAATATTTGTTTTAAAAACTATTTTATGTCAATTTTGACACTATTTAGTAATTGATTTTTGTGAAAATCATAACAGAATGATAAGTTCGAAAAAAGTTAATTAAATAAATACTAACATGTCATATTAACCTAGAAAATTAGTGTAATTCATAAAAAGTCTCAAATTATATTTATTTGGGTATTTATAACATCAATTATGTCAGTATTTCATTAATAAGATAATTACTGCATCATCGTTGTGTCATAAATAAATTAAATTATTTAATATCTAAAAATTACAAATAAAATACCATTATGTAGGAAATCTTTTTAGCTTTATAATTAATATTTATAGTCTAATTTATCTTATGTATAACCCCATATTAAAAATTTTTTAGTAAATAAACTTTGATTTTAACTCTTTTAACCCTTCTTTAAATAAATTAATAATAAATGTCCTAATCTAATCCAAGTGGGCCTAAATGGTCATATTTTATTCCTAAGTTTGTTTTTGGTCTAATTAAACTTGTTAAATAGAATTAGGATATGTTTTAGGGTAATAATAATATCATTTCTACCCTTAATTACCCTATTTACTTTTAACCGTGGTAAAAAAAAGTAACAAGTTTCTATTCACCAAAAAATTATTTTCATCTCATTGAACCACATTTTACTTACTGACATCAACCGTGTCTCTCAGATTTTTGAAATTCCACTCACAGAAGCGGTAAAATTAAGTTTTATGAACAATTCAATTTTTTTAACTACCACTTAGTGGTTTCACTATTCATCGAAAATTGAAAGTTTTCAGAAAAATACCAAAAATTAGGCCTAAGCTATATTTGATATTATGAACTCAAAAATGATGTCTATTCTACCAAATTCAAAACATATCATTTGCATTAACTAATTTAAAAATTAATTCCCGTCGTCAAAACAAATAGCATGTTTTTAAGAGATAATAACTATCAAAAGATTGACACTTGTTTATAACTGGTTTAAATGTGAAATTACATCCAATGACCAACATTGTATTAAATTGTAAAAATATATTCTAAATATACTTTAAAACCACTCAAATTAATAATTTATCACTATTAATTATTTCTATTAAAAAAGTTGTTTTTAATTAAAATTTAGTAATTTTCACTATTCATCATAATATGAAAGTTATCCGAAAAGTACCAAAATTTCACCCTAAGCTAATTTCGATATTCCGAATCCAAAAATGGAGTCCATTTTGAAAAATAAAAATTACAAAATTTCAAAAAGTGGTTATTATTATTCATAATGGCTAGTTTTAATAATATTTTAATAGCATATCGTTGTTTAGTGAAACTCGGTATTGCGTATTACACACGCTATCGAGGAAGGTCGCGATTGTGTGTAATGAAAGGCAAGTCAAGGATGCGTGTTGTGCAATATCCTTTTGGTGTAGCGTACAACACAAGACATTAATGAAATTAAAAAGAATATTTTTCATAAAATCTCGGGGTGTTACATTCTACCCCCCTTAAAATGAATTTCGCCCTCGAAATTCATCGGGGTTATAAATGGTTTACTATTAAAAAATTTCTTTGATAGAAACCCACATCGTAAAAAGGAATACCAAAACTAATCTTTAAAAACAAAAGTATGAAACTTAACGGTTACCCAAATAAACTAATCACTGGGTTTCCACATAGGTAAAAATATGGATATGGAAGAGAAATCTAACCATCATGTTCTGATGGAGAGTGGTAGAGAACATGGCTATGAAAAAGCCAACAATCGCAAATCCCTAAATTTGTGATGATCTAGGGTACCATCTGATTCATCAGATATAAGATCACTAGGACAACATTTTTGGTTTTCAATATCATTTCCCTAAAGTTGAAAATTTTGAATTAAAAGAAATACTTACTTGATTTTGGTACAATCTCACTGTTGTTCATGCTTCGAACAATTTCCTCTTCATCTCTTGAAGAAATGAAGTTGAATTTGTTATCCGTGAAGTGTTAACAGATCATGTGATAGAATGATGGGTCATTCCATCTGTTTCAAACAAAATTTTCGCAATAGTTATCAAATATACATAAGTCCGTCTTTGGTGAGGTTAATCATATACGATTCCAAAAATGAACTTATACTTCATATATCATACCGCTTAATAAAATAAAACTAGTTTCTACTAACCAGGGACTTTCTGTAGGCCAGTGGTATGTGATAAAGGCCCGTCGCACTTTAGTTATGGGTTCGATTCCCACAGCCTTGGCCGACGCGATGGGTTGTCGCACATCCTGCAGGTTGTCCTTTTTCTAAAACTACATTATTATAACATCCCATCAACAATATCAAAAAAAAAGTTTTATCCTTAAACAATACTAACTTATTTCCAACATAATCCATTCCAATCTTTAGGCTTATCTAAAATACTTCGGTCCAAGCTCATAGTATAAAGAAAACGATTACTTGAAATGTCATCAACCAAGCATGTGAATACCATCATTTGTCCCCCATATATCTTGTTGGTCACATTCCAATCATGTGAATACCTTAATCATGTATTCTCTTGAAAAATAAATACTTATTAAACCTTAGTGAAAACATGAATTCTTTCAAAAGTTAACTCTTACCACATACCAAAATCCAAAAATTCTATATACTCAAACCATGATATAACCTTCTCCTTATATCAGTCATGAGCTCATGAATACTATCAAACATTTAATTTTCTCCTTATCCCTTTATTATGTGCATATCATCTTCATTCCAAAAATATCTGAATAACCTTTCATGGATACTGGTATCATTAATCACACACTTTCAAAACTCAAGGAAAGACAACAATGTAACAATCCTTAGATGTCTCTTTATTCCATA
This sequence comes from Viscum album, assembly GCA_963277665.1. Taxonomy (NCBI): domain Eukaryota; kingdom Viridiplantae; phylum Streptophyta; class Magnoliopsida; order Santalales; family Viscaceae; genus Viscum; species Viscum album. Next base: position 307,539,491 of record OY728127.1, read on the forward strand.
GTACCATGAGATTCTTTACACTTGATAAACATGGAATCATTCCACTACCTTCTTAAACCATTGACCGAGCTTCAACAATTCTTTCATCTCACATATCATTTGTAGTCTCTTCATCATCATCAACATAAATACTACCCATACGGCCGTACTGATTCTCTTCATGAGACTTTCCCTTAGGTCATTGGTTTGCATAATGCCCGTACATTCCACATTTAAAACATTTAACCATTGTTGATGTCATAGCAATACCATTATACTCATCCATGGTGTTAATTGAACCTTTTCCTTTGCACTTACTGGCTTTGTGTCCTTCTTTTCCACACCCAAAGCATCTTCTAGTTCCTTTGAAACATTCTCCTTGATGCCTCTTCCCACATGATTTACATAGGGGAAATTGAACTTTCTTTCCTCTATGATCATCATGAAACTCCATCTTTCTCTTATTAGACGAGTCAGGAAACTTACCAAATTTTACTTTATTTATCATATTATGAGATTTCTGATTCGGCATAATAATGATGATTGGACTTCCAAATCCCATTTCATTTGGTTTCTCATGAAGAATATCATTCCATTGTCCATCATATCCTCCATTATCGTGAATCATCTTGTTTCCATCCATTTTATAAAACCCAAAAAGAATAGTGTGAGAGACAAAAATCATAATAAAGGGGGAGTATCTTCAATATCTAACATCTTTGGTTTAATCTAATATCGTTACCATAGTTCTAGGACTATATCCTATATGTATACTTATCCTTAGGGACATCCCTAGACATACCTTAGAAATATCTCTAGGAATCTCACTAAAGTTCTTGCATCCTAGTTTCCAAAGGTTGAATAAACCTTTCCTCTGATACCAACTCTAGAGACCCAAAGCTTGACGTACATTGACATTACATTTGCGGAATACTTAGTACATAACAAAAACACACACACAAGGATCGTAATAGTTTAGTGTCTCTGGAAACTCGGAATATAATCTTCTAATCCTGGTGAAAGATCTTCAACATCTCCCATAAAGATATTCTTTTTTTTATACCTAAAACCTTTATTTATATCCTGGGGAAAAGAAAACATACAAAAGGGTGAGCTCAAATGCTCAGTAAGGGTAAACAAAAGAAATATCAATCACATCGTATACACAAGCACATAACTTTTGGAAATCTTAACCTGCAAAAGAGATCATAATTTCATAACATGGTATAAATCATGGCAGTGAAATGTAATCACAATAATCATAACTTAAAACATGAAACTTTGTGGCATACACACATAATCATAGAGAATCATTTCTTGTTAGTCAAGACTCATTGCCAAGACTATCTTAGTGGACAAAGTCCCTTTCTGAACCGAGTCACCCTCGTTTCAGTCCTGTTTCACTGAACTGGTATAACCTACCGTTCCAGCCTTGTCTATCTCATGAGATATAAAATCTTTACCCAATGAATTGTAGGGAGATATAGGTACCACCCATCTCATAATGATACCATTCTTATGTGTGCCACAAAATCATAAATCATACATCATTGCATAACCCATGTAATACAAATGGGAATCTTAAACATCATGACATCATAAAACAATTCATATAAGATAAAGGAATTCATAAAAATAATTCCATCACAACATAATCAAATCAATTTAATAATAGGGATAAAAACATAACCCTTTATTATCTTAGATGGAAAATAATTTTGATAAAACACTTGAACTCCATTCTTGAGGAAAATATCCTTTCTTCTTCAAAAACATTTTTCCTTTATTAACATGTCATACAAATTTAAACTAAAAGAAGTTGATTAAAAATAAACTTGAAAACTTGTAAAGTAAGCTTCTTGGAAATAATGTTTTAAAAATCCATTCATGTCGTATAAGTTAAAAAAACATTCTTCTCGTACTTTTGTCGGAAAAAGTCAAAAAAGTACCTCGTACGAAAAACGACAAAAGATTCATTTCATATCTTTTACTAAAAACTCACCAAAGGGTAAAATTGGATATAAACTATTGTATAAGGATATAAATATTACATATTGAAGAAACATGGATGTGGATGATAAAATACACCCCAGTAAATTCCAAAGTATAAACAATCTCGGATAAAAATGAGATTGTGATATTTCCCTTACCTTAGGTCTAATTTGCTTCGTAAGTGTCCGAACCTCCTGTATAATGATTTAAATAATGTCATTGACTTATTACAGAATCATATTCATTGTTATTATATCATATATGGTTCACTTATGACTTTATATTACCCTTTCTTTTGTAAATTTCATGTTAAAGAGCGTTTTTGGTAAAATTGTTTCATTTGTCATCCGTGTTTTGACTTTAAATTATTCATATGGTTACTTAGACCATGATTACTTAATTCCAGAATATAAAACATGATTTATATATATATATTCAGAATATACATATATATAATAAATCAGTAAATGGAAAGAAATACACCGTTCATGGAGACGGTAGGTCGTACGTACGCATGAACGCTGTTTTCGTTTCCTTATTGAGTTGAGTGGAATTAAGTAGATGACATTCATATATATAAACATAAATACAGTATCATTATTATGTCATATATTTCATGATTACTTATTATATATACTTTATAATCATTCATGAATGGTTAAAGTGGAGAATGAATCTCATTGCGTCGTGGAGACGGTAGTCCGTACGTACGCACGAGCGATGATATCGTTCTCATGATCGTGAACTTATGTTGAAGTGTATGTATACTATTTAAGTATCAATATCACTTTATAATAATCATATATAGTTACTCATTACACCATTATACCCATCCAAGTAAGGTGGTGGTGGAAAATAGATTTCACCACGGCGTGGAGACGGTATTCCATACGTACGCACGCGCGGTGATTTCGTTTTCCGTAGGATGGATAGATGGTGAAATAAGGTTGTTTCATAATTATAATAAAATATCAGTATATTAGTGATACTTATGTTATTACTTCATAATGAAACAACCTAATAAGAAGAAGTTGAAGAAGAAATAAAGGTGAAAGAATCGGTAACGGAAATTACCTCTTCTTTGAAGCGCCTCTTTGAGACCTCCTCTTAGGACACTAAAATTGGTCTTTGAGGAAGACCAGAACCTCTAGGATGTTGATAGGGAAGTGGAGAAGATAATTTTTCAGGGGTTGTCCGAGCTTGAAGGGTCAATGTTGTGTGAGGAAGAGAGGGAGGAGGTGCCCTTTTATAAGGGAGGAGAGGGGCACCTTTGGAATAACTAAAAATATTATTTTATTATAAAGTCAAGTTCGGTTTTAAATAGCTCCAAATTGATTTATTTCGTGGATAAGGTTGGTATGGGTCTAAATCCTCTCATACAATAGAATTTAGACAAGTTTAGGTTCCTATTTTAACCTTATCATTTATATTTAACATTAAGTTAAATAATTTTACTTTTACCGTGTCTTCTTGTGTTCTTACACTATAAGGTTAATAAACTTACTATAAGAAGCCAAAAGAATCCCAAATTGTTTATTATTAATATATATAACCTTATCTATGTCATTTGGCCGAACCTTATATTTTTAGGAATAAAATAACAATTAATAATATAATATTTGTTTTAAAAACTATTTTATGTCAATTTTGACACTATTTAGTAATTGATTTTTGTGAAAATCATAACAGAATTATAAGTTCGAAAAAAGTTAATTAAATCAATATTAAGATGTCATATTAACCTAGAAAATTAGTGTAATTCATAAAAAGTCTCAAATTATATTTATTTGGGTATTTATAACATCAATTATGTCAATATTTCATTAATAAGATAATTACTGCATCATTGTTGTGTCATAAATAAATTAAATTTTTTAATGTCTAAAAATTACAAATAAAATACTATTATGTATTAAATCTTTTTATCTTTCTAATGAATATTTATAGTCTAATTTATCTTATGTATAACCCCATATTAAAAATGTTTTAGTAAATAAACTTTGATTTTAACTCTTTTAACCCTTCTTTAAATAAATTAATAATAAATGTCCTAATCTAATCCAAGTGGGCCTAAATGGTCATATTTTATTCCTAAGTTTGTTTTTGGTCGAATTACACTTTTCCAATAGAATTAGGACATGTGTTAGGGTAATAATAATATCATTTCTACCCTTAATTACCCTATTTACTTTTAACCGTGGTGAAAAAAAGTAAAAAGTTATTATTCACCAAAAAATTATTTTCATCACATTGAACCACATTTTACTTACTGACATCAACCGTGTCTCTCAGATTTTTGAAATTCCACTCACAGAAGCGGTAAAATTAAGTTTTATGAACAATTCAGTTTTTTTAACTACCACTTAGTGGTTTCACTATTCATCAAAAATTGAATGTTTTCAGAAAAATACCAAAAATTAGGCCTAAGATATATTTGATATTATGAACTCAAAAATGATGTCTATTCTACCAAATTCAAAACATATCAGTTGCATTAACTAATTTAAAAATTAATTCCCGTCGTCAGAAAAATAGCATGTTTTTAAGAGATAATAACTATCAAAAGATTGACACTTGTTTATAACTGGTTTAAATGTGAAATTACATCCAATGACCAACATTGTATTAAATTGTAAAAATATATTCTAAATATACTTTAAAACCACTCAAATTAATAATTTATCACTATTAATTATTTCTATTAAAAAGTTGTTTTTAATTAAAATTTAGTAATTTTCACTATTCATCAGAATAAGAAAGTTATCCGAAAAGTACCAAAATTTCACCCTAAGCTAATTTCAATATTCCAAATCCAAAAATGAAGTCCATTTTGAAAAATAAAAATTTCAAAATTTCAAAAAGTGGTTATTACTATTCATAATGGCTAGTTTTAATAATATTTTAATAGCATATCGTTGTTTAGTGAAACTCGGTATTGCGTACTACACACGCTATCGAGGAAGGTCGCGATTGCATGTAATGCAAGGCAAGTCAAGGATGCGTGTTGTGCAAGCTCCTTTTGGTGTAGCGTACAACACAAGACATTAATGAAATTAAAAAGAATATTTTTCATAAAATCTCGGGGTGTTACACTCAAAGCCTTTGGAGTTCGTCCAACCTCTACCCTACTCTCTCTAGAATCCTCCCAAGGTGCCCCAAGATCCCATGAAGCCTCTCTCAAGCCTCTCTCAAGCCTTTGGAAGCACACTTCCAAGTAAGGGTTTTTTCTTCCTTTCTCTTTTTTGTCCAATTTTCTTTAAGTTGTTTTTCCCATTTAATTTCAATTATGAATGTTGGGGTATGGTTTCTCACCTCCCTCATACTTCCCTATTTATGTTTGAATGATGGTAGATCTCTTTCTCTCTCATTAAATGCCTCCCATGTACACCTGTTACTATGCCGAAATTCCGAAAGGAACTTCTCTCTCCTCATTTACATTCAAGCAATACTTTTGTATCATGAATCTAAATTCCATTATAATTGTTGAGACATGTATATATATGACCTCCTTACTGTCCATTACATGTAAATATGATGAGTATCCCCTTTATCTCTCATCAACCATTTTTATGAATTCTTATGTCACGCCGTTACGCTACTGAAATCGCACCAATTTTCTAAGCCAATGCCATTGTGTAGTGAATACCTTTCCCATTTCTCCATCAAGGGTATTCACCTTTATGAACATTTACTTATTTATTATAAAGTTTCATATATGAATTCCACATTCCTTTATCGTGGAATAAATGATTATGTTTTATGAATCCATGTTTTATGATCCATGTGGCACACTTATGCATGAAATGAAATGTTTAAGAAGGGTGCGCCCTTATAGCGCTCCAATGCATTGGGTAAAGTTCAGTATCATGATACATAATGTGCAATGAGTGTTGACTCATTCTCATTCAAGTGCAACGAGGGTTTACTCATGCTTCATGTTCAATGAGGATTTACTCATGCTTCATGTGCAATGGGCCTTGGCTCATGCTAATTCCATGTTAAGTGTTGTTGCCACATTTCCATGTTATGATTATCATGCTTTATCATGCCTTTATGTCCATGTTTATCTTGTGCTCTATTGATATGACTATTTTCTAACATGTATTTTACTCCTCATGTATTCCATGTTTATTCCCTTAATGGGCTTTATAGCTCACCCTTTTCTTATGCATGTCCTCAGGTTATACCATGAAATGCTAAGTATGAGGGAATGTAGTGGTCATGTAAAGGAAGTTTTCAATAAAGATGTTGTATTTAAAGTTTTAAGTTGTTATGTAATGATCCTAATCCCCAAAGACACTAGACCTATCGATCTTACATGTTGTATCAAGTGAATATTTTATTTAATAAATCATGTTTAAGTTTGTAATAAAATTAGGGTTGTCATAGTTCAGCACACTGAGGTTCCACTTTATGAATGCAGCTTTCCACCCACGTCTCATTGGTTGTATAATTTTGTTGACCTCATAAAACCAATACTAAATATTGAATTAGATCAGAATATCTACATGATTAAGTAGTCTAAAAATCTTATAACAAATAAAATATGTTCAAAACGTACCAACCACGATACAACTAATCCATATACATTCCCATGAATTTTTTGGAGGACTGTATAGATGACATGAGATAACGATGAATATCTCATGACCATTATAATTGTTTCATGCCATGCTCATTTTCTATGATGTGAATAAAACTCCATCAAAGATAGATACCACTATAAGGTAAATATAAGGTTGCACATTAATAAATTTGTAATAATGTTTCATTTTAATTATATTATATTAAATCCTTTCCTTATACCTCTTTTGTAATATTAAACCTAATTTCATTTTGATTTAGCATCTTTCCACATCTACTAAATCTTCTCAGCATGATCTATGTGTTTTTCGGTTTGTAAGTATATGATTCACATATTGGGATTTCTCCATCACTGATGACAAATATTTGATGAATATCCTAATTAATAAATTCTACCTCTTTTCCTACAATGTTGATATAGAGACCCTACTTTTTCCTACATTACTATTACATCATTTTAAAGATAAAAAATATAATAGTGTTACAAAACCTGGATACAAAGGTTTAGTTTCTTAGGAACATTATGACCAAAAATAAAATTTACATAATAAAACATAATCAATATTTAATTCCTTCTTATATAGCTTCTTAGTGGACCTCGTGTACTCTTTAGTATAAGTAGTCACCTAAGGATATATATCAAATAAAGTGGTCAGCTAAAAGCCTTGTAAGAGGATTGATAAGAACATGAATCAATATAACATGGGCGAGCATAATCATCTTCATCATGACATAAGTATGTTATCATCATAATAATCATGAGAGGAATCATTAGATAAAGTCATAGAGTATGGAAATGCATAAAAATGAAACATCATGTCTTAGTGGTCAAATACCACACATAGTTGTGAACAAATCTATCATCATGTTCATGCATAACATATGTGCATCATCATCAAATCATAATTGTGAAAAAAGATAGAATCATGTTCACATATATTTCACATTATCTCATGATATACATCATAGTACCCAATGCATTGAAGTGCTATATAATTCTGGGTTCACCCATCACATCATAACATTTACAAAATCATGCTTGCCACATAGAACGTATATCAATCACAGAAATAAAATAATCCATGGAATGTAATGGGCTTCGTTAGAATTTCATATAGAATAATTTCATGAATAAACTTTGGGGTTACCAAAATAAAAATTTAATAACATACATGGTATAAGAATCATGAATATTTAGTGAAGAAGAAACAATCTCAAAAGAATTAAAATGTGTGTTTTTTAGAAAGTAGAGTTCTTTTGTAAAAATATTTTCATTTTCATAAAATAAAATGGGAAACATGTATATCTTAGAAAATAAAATGGAAGGAAAAGAAATGATAATTATGGAACACTAAAGGAATATCCATACTGAAAATGGAGTGAGATAGGGAAAACCTGAAGGAATAGAGTTGGGTTCGAGAATCCTCTTGCCTTATGTATGAATGATTTATTGACTTTAATATCATGGATAATAAAATTAGTTTCAATAATTAATAAATATAGAACCTCATTTAAATTTATTTGATTCGTTGTAATTTTATTAACTTTTTTCATGTCCATTTTGATGAGTTATATGGTTCAATTTCATCATTCTAGAGTGTTCATTTTCATGACTTTCAAGATCAGTTCGCTTGTATACATGTATAGAAGATCATGTAAAATGTGGATAATTACCTAGAATTGATATTATATGTTATTAAATAACTTCAATAAGTTTAATTGTTCTTATATATTACATTTTTTCTAGATATGAGGACGATTCATTAAAAAAAATGTTTATGATAATTATTTAGATTAATTTGGCAGTTTTCGATCACATTGAACATGTTTTCTTTTATTATTTTTTATTATGTATATAAGTTAGTTCCAGAGCATAAAAAAAGTTTATAAAATATATTTTACAATCTATTCCAACCATTATAAATGTTTTAACATAATTCTTGAAGGTGGTAATGGAAAATGAAAACTTTTCATCCTTGAAGACAACAAAAAAACACCTCACAGATGACGTTTCCATTTTTAGAATAAAAGGGAGAGGAGAAGAGGTTTGGTGATAGATTATTCAATTAACACAATAACATTCCAATATATATTAAATACTGGGTTTATCATGCCACTTTGATGAGGGGATTTGATGATAGAATAAGAAAAAAAAGAAATTAAAATAAATTAAGAGAAAAGAAAGTGGATTTTACAACTTGAATTTTTCTCCTTGAGAACCTCCGTAAGGAAATTAGTTTAGGTATTTTTTGAGACCAAAGGATCCTGTATGATGGGGAAAGGATCAGTTATAAATTGGAAAAGATTCATGGCTTTGGAGTTCTAAGGAGAAGAGGTGGGGAGGGGTGGTATTTATAGTGGAGGATAGGATGTTTTTTTATTCATTAGTTTATTATTTTGGATCAATACTATGAATAGTTTGAACCTTATACCTAAATATATTTAAAAAATTGAGAGTTCATGATTATGTGTTTACATCATCCATACATCATCTATGACTCAATAATTCATGTATTTGTTAAATATCATAAATTATTGCATTTCACTATCCACCAAAAATTCAAATATTTTTAAAAAATATCAAAAATTAACCCTAACGATTTTTATATATGTAGAATTAAAAAATTAACATAATTTTATGAAAATAATTTATATAAATATAAAAATTATAATTTTTAATTAAAATCATCATTTACTTGGAAAATACCAATTTTAAAATTATAATTGATTTTATAACACATTGAAAAATTAATTTAGGTGTCATAAAATTATCTTATAATCATAAGACAACAAAATATTAATTTATAAATCTATTTTATGAATATAAATTTTCTATTAAATCGTAATATTAATTATAAAATTTTAAATAAGTATTTATGTTTTATAAAAATACCAACACTTAATTAATAATTTTTAAAACATTTATTTACTTATACTATAATATTATTATATCATATTATAATTTAAAGATGTCAAAATTTTATTTAAACTTTCATAGGAGAGTTTATTATTCTATTGGCTGATTTAGTATTCATAATGGTCACATTACTATTCCAAAGGTCATGTTATTATTCTATCCATATAGTTTCCTTAATTTCTATAAATACAACTTATTTCATTAATTATTCATTTATAATGTTTTTATTGTGTTCTCAAAGTGATTTTATATGGTTTATACTATATGAAATAATTATAGAAAGGTAATTTCTATTGATAAATTTTTGGGTCATTACATTTTTCCCCCTTCTAAAATTTCACCTTAGAATTTTCATTTTACATAAATAGGTGAGTGTACTTATCCTTCATTACTTACTTTAGTTCCCATGTTTCCTATTAGTACTTATGGTTCCTCCAGAGTACATTGATCAGGTGAGTAGTCTTGTAATGTATAACTTTATCTCTACATTCCATGTTCTTCACTAGATGCTCCTCGTAAGAGAGATCATTTTTCAACTGTACCACCTCTGGATGCAGTACATGTGAGCGATCTACTATGTACTTCCTTAAGAGGGATACATGGAATACATAATCTACTTGATACATGGTTGGTGGAAGTTCTCATTAGTAGTCCACAACTCCTACATGATCAAGAATCTCAAAGGGGCTGATGTACCTCAGACTCAGTTTTCTTTTCTTCCCAAATCTTATGATCCTCTTCTATAGAAATATGTGGAGGAATACCATGTCTCAAACTCAAACTCTAGGTCTTGTCGAGGATTATCTGCATAGCTCTTCTATTGACTTTGGGCTGCATTGATGTACTGCTGAATGGTTTTCTCCTTCACCATTATTTCTTTGGCCATTTCAGGTCCTTGTAGCTTAGGTTCACCAACTTCATCCCATCATTCCAGTGTTCTATATATTTTCCCATAAAGGGATTCATATGGATCCATTTGGATGATCAAGTAGAAACTATTATTATAGGAGAATTAAACCAAAGGTATATGTCAGTCTCATACTCCTTTGAAGTTTATATAACATTCCCTTAACATTTATTCTAGTGTATGAATATTATATTCATATTGGACATCATCTTGAGGATGATAATCTATAGTGAAGTTCAACACAGTGTTTAGATCATGTTGGAGACTTTTTTATAACTTCTAGGTGAATCTTGGATCTCAATCAAATATAATCGATAGTGGTACTCCATACAGGCTTACCACTTCTCTGATATATATTTGTGCAAGTTTATCCAGTGATAATTCCTCTCAAATTGTGATAAAGTGATCTCTCTTTTTAAGACATCCACAACAACCCATATAGAATTATTTCTTATGGATGTCTTTGGATGTCTGGTGAAAAATCTCATTACGATGTTTCCCATTTCCATGTTGGTATGGGTAATGGTTTCATAATCCCCTTATACTTTTTTTAGACTTTACTTACTGGAATACCAAGAACTTTTATGTATATTCATCTATCTCCTTTTTCATATTGTCCAACCAATAGTACTCTAAAAGACTCAATACATCTTTGTTCTCCCTGAGTAAATAGATAAGGTTGAGCTCTGTGCATAATTAAGAAGATATTTATTTATCTATGGATTTTATGGTATACATAGTTATGACCCAAATATTTCAACTCCTTCCTTGTCAATTTTGAACTCTAGGTATTTCCCCTTTCAGACAGCTTTCACCTTATTTTGAATTTCCACATCATTTCATTAAGCATGTTTATTTTCTCTATTAGGGATGGTTGAGTGATAATTTGTGAAAGGATTAATGATTTTCATTCCTTAATGATTCCCATTTCCTTCTGTTACAAATCTATGAATATTAGATCCTTCTCAATTCTCATCATTGATAATGTAGAAGGATCCTTTCAACTTAGAACATCTTCCACTTTATTCACTTTTCTAGGATGGTAGTTGATTGAGTATTCATAATCCTTGATGAGCTCTATACATTTTCTTTGGCTCATATTAATATCCTTCTATGTGAATATATATTTGAGCACTTATGATCAGTATATATTTCACACTTATCCCTATAATGATAATGTCGCCATATTTTTAGTATGAAGATCCCTACCGCCAACTCCAGATCATGTATGGGATAGTTTTTCTCATGAATTTTCCACTACCTTGAGTTGTAGGATATCAGTTTATAAATTTTCATCTTTATAAATCATAATCCAGTCTTTGAATCATCATTTTATACCACAAATAGTTCCCCACTTGTTAGAAGTGTGAATAATGGTGTGTTGATAATCCTCTTTTTTAGCTCTTTGAAGTAGTATTCACATTCAACGGTCTAGAAAATCATTTCTCTCTTCTGAGTCATCTTAGATAGTGGGTTTTAAAATCATGATAATTTCTTCACAAATCATCGATAATACCCACCTAGACCAAGAAAACTATGGATCTCGGTTAAAGATGTTGGTCTGGGTCACTCTTCGATTGCCTTTGTCTTGGAAGGGTCTATAGATATTGCTTTTTTGGTGATACCATGCCCCAAGAATGTACTTCCTCCATCCAAAACTCAAATTTACTGTACTTTTCATATATCTTCTCCCTTATCAGGGTCTTTAGAAAAGTATTCAAATTCTCCTCATGTTCCTCCTTACTATTGGAGTATATCAGAATATCATTGATAAATACTACCACAAATTTTTGAGGTAATATCTGAAGAATCTACTCATTAAGTACATGAATATTTATATATAATTAGTGAGTCTAAAAGTAATCACTATGAAATCATAGTTTCCTAACTTTTTTAGAATATTAGTCTTGTGAATATCTTCCTACCTCACCTTTAATTGGTGATATCCCGACCGAAGGTCTGCCTTAGAAAAATACTTGGCCCCACATAGCTGATCAAAAAATAAATCTATCTATGGAAGGGGATAATTTTTCTTTATCATGATTTTGTTGAGATCATGATAATTAATACACAATCACATTGATCCATACTTCTTCTTGAAAATAGGACCACTTCACTTCATGGTGAAGCACTCGGGCGTATAAAGCCCTTGTCCATATTCACTTGTAACTGCTTCTTTAGTTCCTTAAACTCAATGGTGTCTATTATATAAGGTTTATTTAAAATAGAAAGATATCTTGGAATAATTTCAATTGATAATTCAACCTATCAGTTAGGAGGATGACTAGACAATTCATCAGGGAACACATCAGTGTAGTCCCTCACAATAGGCATATCTTCAATCATGATTATCTCCTTTGTCTCGATAATTTGATCTAGACATGATTTCTCATAAGGAAATAATATCCAAAATTGAGACGATGATTCTGAAGGAGAATCATCCCCATCCTTACACTTATACAGAATTAGAGGATGACTCAGGAAGTGAATAGTGATCCCCCTTTCCTGATAGTTGATGTCGGATTTGTATAAAGATAGACAATCCATGACAAATATAGCATCTAAATACACCAAAAAAAGTAAGATAATATTTTATGGCAGGTGAAATCCAAAAACATTAACTAGGGATGATTTATATACTTTTGATGCAATAATTCCTCCATTTTTTTTCTCACAGATAACTCAACCTCCAAATTTTTATGTTGTGTTTGTATTGTTCTACTAAACTTGGAAGATATCAAAGAATTTATAGAACCATAATTGTAATAACCCAAGATTTCATGGTACATTTCCCTTTGAATAATGCAATAGCTTGCATTGTACGCAACTTCAAAATTCTAACACACCGCGACCAATAAAACTAGCTGCTATGAATAGTAATACTCACTTTTTGAAATTTTATAAATTTTATCTTTCAAAATGGACTTCATTTTTTGGTTCAAAATATCGAAATTAGCTTAGGGTGAATTTTTGGTATTTTTTTGAAAACATTAAATTTTCGATGAATAGTGAAAAAACACTACAGTATTGGTTAAAACCGACTTTTTATTTAAATAATTAGTTATTTTATTTTAATTTATTTTAGGCCAAAATAGATACATAATACATATATATGTTCAATTTAATTCATTGGAGTCATTTTATAATAAGTTTAGATATATAAAAGTTTATCGAACTATTTACTGTCTTTTACCCACCTCCTAAGAGCATTTGAAAATTTATATGAAAACTTAATTTTACCGCTTCTGTAAGTTGAATTTCGAAAATCTGAGAGAAGAGATTAATATTAGTAAGTAAAATGTGGTTCAGTAAGATGAAAATCATTTTTGGTGAATAGTAACTTTTTACTTTTATTTACCACGGTTAAAATTAAATAGGGTAATTAAGGGTAAAAATAATATCATAATTACCCTAACATGTGTCCTAATTCTATTGGATAAGTGTAATTCAACCAAAAACAACCTTAGGAATAAAATATGACCCCCTTTGGTCCACATGGATTAGATTAGGACATTTATTATTATTTTATTTAAAGAAGAGTTAAAATAGTTAAAATCAAAGTTTAATAACTAAACCTTTTTTAATATAGGGTTATACATAAGATGAATTCAACTATAAATATTCATTATAAATATAAAAAAATTTCCTATATAATGTTATTTTATTTACAATTTTTAGATATTAAATAATTAAATTTATTTATGACACAATGATGATGCAATAATTACCTTATTAATGAAAGATTAAAATAATTGATATTATAAATATCGAAATAAATATAATTTAAGACTTTTAATGAATTAAACTAATTTTCTAGGTTAATATTACATGTTAGGGTTGATTAAATTAATTTTTTTTCGAATTAATAACATTGTTATAAATTTAACAAAAACAAAATACCAAATAGTGTCAAAATTGACATAAAAGAGTTTTTAAAAAAATATTATATTATTAATTGATATTATATTTCTAAAAATATAAGATTATTCCAAATTTCTTAAATAATATTATATATTTCATTATTGAACCACTGGAGGTTCGCTTGGAAGTTTATAGTATGTTTATTAACCATATAATATAAAAATACAAAGAGACATGGTAAATGTCAAACTATTTAACTAAGAGTTAAATATAAAAGATAAGGTTAATATGATGACCTAAACCTATATAAACCCTATTGTATGAGAGGTTTTCGACTCATACCCACCTTATCCTTTAAATAATTCATTTTGTAGCCATTATAAACCTAAAATGATTTTATTATAAAATAATATTTCAAGCTTTTCCTAAAGTGACCCTCACCTCTCTTATAAAAGGGCACTTCCCCTTCTCTAAAATTCACACCTTCAAAGCCATTTGGATTGTCCAACCCCCACCCAAATATGCTCTCAACTGTCCTAAATTCATCCTAGAGGCCTTCCTTTAGTCAGAAAACCAACCTAAGGATCCCTTTTGATCAAATCAAAAGGAAGAACCCGAAGAAGAGGTAAATATTTCATCACCTCTTTCAAGTTCTTTTCTTCTTCCACTTCTTCTTTCTTTGTTGTTTCTATTATAAAATAATAACTCCAGTATCATCTATATACTTTGATTTTATTATAAAAATGGTACAACCATATTCATTATTCTATCCATCCTATAAATGACAAAGTCACTATATGTGCGTACGTACGGATTACCGTCTCCACGTCGTGGTGTAGTTTGTTATTCAAACACTTAATCATTTGGATGGGTATAATAATGAGTATAAATGATTTAAATAATAAATATAACATGATAATTATTCTGTATATATGATATACCATCCAATTATATATGATTTTAATATCAAAAGAATGATATTGTCGCTCGTTCGTACGTACGGATTACCATCTCCATGAACGCGATGAGATTCATTCCCCATCATAATCATTCAAGAATAATTTTCATTTTATGATTAAAAATAATGTTTATAAACATAATATAATTATTTATATGAATCAAATACATCCTATCCATAACAAACATGGCTTACATAACCAAGCATATAAAGGAAAACGAATCAGTTAACTCTCGAAATGATGATACTACTAAAATATCATTAACAAAGAAATATTATAAGATCATATATGATATCATATTAATGTATATAGTTCTTTTATAATTTAATAAAAATTATTTCACCATTATACAGGAGGTTAACCTCCCCTCGACAAAGGAAAAGTATAAGGTAAGGGTTAATTTCACAATCTCTTTATTATCCAAGGTTGTTTTTACGTAAGTATCTACGGGGACCTCTTTATCATCCACATCCATGTTTTCTTAAAAATGTAATTAAAAACATTTTTACTATTTACTATACTATGGGTTAAAGTAATTTATACCCTTATTTGACCATATATGTTTTTAAAGGAATCTTTCCTTCATTTTCCAAACATGGTACTTTATGACCTTTTCGACAAAATTAAGGTAAGAATGTCCTTTTTTAACTTATACAGCGGGTGTGGCTATTTTCTGCCATTATATCATCATCAAAGCTTACCATACAAGCTTATAAGAATATTTTCAAAATAAGTGTTTTCTTTTATAATTATATTACTTTTAAATAATTTCAAAATAGAAAGAGATATTTATCTAAAAAGGTTTTGATTTCATATATATCAACATCCTTTGATGGATTTTAAGCTTGTTTGAAGTTGATTTATTATGATACAAAACATACATATTTTATTGAAGGTTATGTGATATGTTTGACTATAGATGTGTTATTTTTACACCATCCATGGTTTATGGATAAATTATTGACATTTAATATGCTAGTTTTAATACGATTGTTTATGTTATGTTTAAATTTTTTCATATGAGGAATTCATTGGACTTAGTAAGTGATGGGTGGAGCCCGCTATAGCTCCTTGATGCATTGGTAGGTCTCATGAGGCAAACTAGTGTCTTGGAACAATTCCTTGACAAAATCTTATTTGTAGTCTTGGCACAAGGCCTTGACTATGTGGTTATGAAGTATGGCATTATGCATTCCATCATTATGAAAGTTGCTATTGATATTGCATTTTTTTATTCGACTAGTAAAATATCCATGTGAATAAGTAAATGGAATTATTTGATTTTATCTTTTCCATATTATGTTGGAGTTCAATTTTAAAAGGCTTTTGTTTTAGTCTTTTATTGACTTAAATGTTTATGCTTATTTATGAAAGTTTCTATTATATTTTTATCCTTACTGAGCATCTGAGATCACCCCTTTCTATGCTTTATTTTTTCCAGGATGCGAAGAAGTATATTATGACTGACCTTTAGGGATATTATAAGGGATATGAGTGTGGCCTAGGGAGACTATGTTGTTGTAGTTTTTCATTTTATAATGTAATGTAAAACTTATGAATTTATCTACTATTTCCAAGGCTACTAAACTGATCGGTCTTTTAGGATTTGATCCCTTGTGATCATGCCAATGTTATGTAATAATGCACCGACTCTGGGTAATTGGGGTCAGGGCATTACAATAATAAAATATTATGTTCTCTATTCTTTAATGATTAACCATTCACCACATCATTATCAAGATATACCTTTACATTAGTGATGGAATAAGCTTTCCCTTTCTCCTTTGGATTTGGTGGCTGATGATGCTTATTACCCTCAAGGACTCGAGGTTTAGTGCACTGTCTTGCATAGTGCCCTTGATCCCTATATTTGAAGCATTGGACCATGTGTGGTTCTCTTATTTCATCCACCACATTTTACACCTTACTCATGTCTCTTCGACATTCATGAGCTTGGTGTGCTTCTCTCCCACACTCAAAGAATTTTCCCATCCCATTGAGGCGATTCTTAGGATGATACATCCCACATTTTTGACATTGAGTGGTTGAGTTTTCTTTCCACCTTTTTCATTATATCCCCCAACTTGAAACTCCATATTTCTATTCTTATCACCATATCCATGGGACCATTTTCCAAACTCCATATCTACTTTTAGAGAACATTGAACAACTTCTTCATAACTCTCAAAGTCTCGAATTGCTAGAGGCTTTCTAAGGTGTGGTTTTAAACTAATAAAGAATCTATCAATTTTTCTATCATTGTTGATAACAAACCCTGAGTCATACCTTTAAATCCTTGTGAAATTTTCTTTATATGTCATGATAGATTCACTTTCCTTTTTCTTCAGCTCTAAGAATTCCCTACCCATGCTTGTATGAGTAGTTTAAGGGAAATAATTGTTAAGAAATACTTTCTTAAAGTCTTTACACTCCATCTCTACAATTTAATCCTTTGTATTGGTGTTCTTAATCAATACCCACCATTGATCGTCCATCCCATCTAAATGAGACATCTGGGTAAGCAGCACCATGAAATTTTGAACTCCGCCTCTCAAGGCATTGGGGATGTCATTCAGGAAATCATTGCATTATCACTCACATGGTTTTTTGGCATGGTTTCTCTTTTTCCCCACCATTTTCTAAAATAGAAAAGGTTTTAAAAAACATAATTCAACAATTCATTAATTAATATATTTTTCCTTTTTGCAACTACCATTAAAGGAATATCTTGTGGGATCCCTATGTTTATCAATTTTCTAAAACAAATATTCTTGGGTTATTTCATCTACTTAGTCTCGTACTAAGGGTTTTCACTAAGGTTATCTAATCCTAATTCCCAAATTAACTAAACTGTGCTCTGATACCAACTATAGTGACCCTAATTTTTCTTACATTACTATTACATAATTTTAAAGATAAAAATAAAATAGTGTTACAAAACTAGGATCCAAAGGTTTAGTGTATTGGGAAAATTAGAGCCAAACATAAAATTTACATAATAAAACATAAAAATTATTTAATTCCTTATTCTCTAGCTTATTATTGGCCCTCATGTACTCTTTAGTATAAGTATTTACCTGAGGATATACATCCAAGAATGGGGTGAGCTAGAAGCCCAGTTAGAGGATAGATAAGAACATTAATCAATATAAAATGGGTGAAAATAATCATAATCATCATAAAATAATAATGGTATCATCATCATAATCATGATAGGAAACATTAGATAAAGGCATGGAATGTGGAAATGCATAAAAATGAGACATCAGGTTTAGTGGTCAAATACCCCCACATAGTTATGAATAAAGCTAACATCATGTTCACACATAACATATGTGAATCATCATAACATCATCATTGTGAAAAAAGCTACCATCATGTTCAATCATATTTCATATTATCTCATGAGATAAATTACATTATCCAATTCATTTGAGCTCTATATAATTCTAGGTGTACCCATCACATCATAACATTTACATAATCTTGCTTTCCATATAGAATGTATATCAATTACGAACATAAATTAACCCATGGAAAGGAATGGTTTTCATGATAATTTCATAAAGCATACATTCATTAATAAACTTTGGGGTTCCCAAAATAAAAAATTGAATAACATACTTGTTATAAGAATCATTAATCTTGAGTGAAGAAGAAACAATCTCAAGAGAAGTAAAAGGTGTGATTTTTTTAAAGAAGAGTTCTTTTGGAAAAATATTTTAATTTTTCATAAAATTGGATTGGAAGCATGTATATCCTTTAAAATAAAAGGGAATCAAAATAAATTATATTTAAGTAACATTAAAGGAACATCCATGCTGAAAATAGAGTGAGGGGGAAACCCAAAGGAAGAGAGTCGGGTTCGAGAATCCCCTTACCTTATATCTAAATTCTTTATTCATTTTAATATCCTATATAATCAAATTAGATTCATTAATTAATAAATCCATAACAAAATTTTTCTTTTATTTTATTCAGTATAATTTTATTAATATTTTTATGGCCATTTTGAGGAGTTATAGAGTTCAATTTCATCGTTTGAGTGTTTGTTTTCTTGATTTTCATGATCGGTTCACTTGTATACATGTATGGAAGATCATGTAAAATGGAGATAATTATCCAGAATTGATATCATATGTTATTAATGAACTTCAAAAAGTTTAATTTTTTATATATTTTATTTTTTTCTATATATGATGACGATTCATTAAATATAATGATAATGATAATCATTTAGATTAATTTAGCGGTTTTCGATAAGATAAAACTCATTTTGTTTTATTATTTAATATTATGTATGTAAATTAGTTACAAAACATAAAAAGGGTTATAAAATACATTTCACAATCTGTTTCAAGTATTATAATGGTTTTAAGATTGGCCTTGAAGGTGGTACAGGAAAATTAAAACTTTTCATCCTTGAAGGTGATAAAACAATACCTCAAAGACAACATTTCCATTTTTTAGAATAAAAAGTATAGGAAACGAGTTTTTGATGATATTTTATTCCATTAAAATAATAAAATTTCATTATATATAATATAAATGAGTTATAATGCCACTTGGATGAGGGTAGGTGAGGATAGAATATGAAAATAAATGAAATTGAAAATAAATTAAAATTAATGAAAGAGGATTTTACCTCTTGACTTCTTCTCCTTGAGAACCTCCTCAAGGAAATTAGTTTTCGTCTTTGTTGATTCCAAATGCTCCTAGATGTGGGGGAGAGTCTTGGGAAGGGGATTGAGAATAAATTTGACAAGCTTCAAGGATTTGGAGTTGTGAGGAGAAGAGGTGTTGAGGGGTGGTATTTATAGGAGAGGAGAGGGGTGTTTTTTTATTATTTTATACATTAGATTATTATTTTGGCTCAATAATATGAATAGATTGAACCTTATCACTAAATATATTAAAATAATGAATGATAGTTTGATATTATGGGCTTATATCAATCATACATCATCTAAGACTCAAAAAGTCATGTATTTATTAAATACCTTAAATTACTATATTTCTCTATTCACAAAAAAGAAACTATTTTAGAAAAATACCAAAAAATCACCATAACTATTTTAAATGTTTAAAATTAAAAAATAAACTCCATTTTATGAAAATATCTTTCTAAATATCATAAATTTAATTTTTATTTAAAATCAGTATTTACTTGGAAAATGCCGATTTTGAAATTATAACTGATTTTATAACACTTTTAAAAATTAATTACGATCTCATAAAATTATATTATAATCATAATACAAAAAATATTAATTTATGAATCTATTTTATTAATATAATTTTCATGTTAAATTATTATATAAATTGTAAAATTGTAAATAAACATTCATGTTTAATAAAAATACCAAAACATAATTAATAATTTTTAAAATATTTATTTACTTTTACTATGATATTATTATATCATGTTATCATTTATAACATTTAAAAAATTTATTTTTACTTTCATAGTTGAGGTTCATATTTAATTGGCCGATTTACTATTCCTAATCGTCACATTATTGTTCCAAAGGCCAAGTTATTATTTCATTGGTATAAGTTCCTTAATTTATAGAATTTACACTTATTTCATTCATTATTAATTTATAAACTTTTTATTTTGTTCTCAACGTTACTTTATATGGTTTATAATATATGACATAATTACAAGAAGGAAATTTCTATTGATAAAATTTTGGGTCCTTAGAGCTGAACTTCCTTGTTTGGCCATTACACAATCATAAGATGTGAAGAAAACTCTCCAGACCTCTTGGTTTTTGAATAAGAGACCTTTTCCTTCAAAATAAGATTAAATAAATTCCAAAAAAGGTGTTTCTTTCAATGTTTTCCTATGGTTTTTTGTGAGGAGAGGGTGAATTTCCTTCAATAAGTGTTGAAGAGATTACATGTTTGAATGATAATATAGTATGCCTCACTTGGATATTGTTTTCACATGCACATCTGCTTCTAAGAAATACCAAAGTCATACATCATAGAAGAAATGTTCAATATACAAAAGTTCCAAATTCATAGATAAATATCATAAAATATCACTAGTTCTTCAAAGGGAAGCAGGTACAATTTTGTCCCCAAATGAAGATTTCTAGTTCAAATCGTGAAAATCCCATACAGGGGATATCCATCATCATAACATTTTGTTGGATTAAAAGGAAAAAACATTAATAAATAAATTTATACATCGTGTGGGGATTTTAACTATTTCAGATATTGAACATCAAAGGCAAGTATAGTGCAGTATCACTGGTTATTCAAAGGGAAGCAACTAGAGTAAAATCCCTGGGTGGAGATTTCCACTTCTGAAGCTATAAATCCCATATAGGGGAATTGAAGCGAGATTACAATTTCTTAGATTGTATGGATAAAAACCGTAACAAAAAAATTAGTACATCATACCGGTACTTATACTATACCAAATTTGAAGCTTTGTAGATAAGTTGGTGGCAGTATTACTGTTTCTTCAAAGGAAAGTTGTTACACTATAATCTTCAGGTGGAGATTTCCAGTTGTGATGCTAGAAATCTCTTATATGGGATTTGAAGCCTAATTCAATGTTGTTGGATTATAGGGATATCAACATCAAAAAATAATTTTTTACATCATTTTTGGCCTTTCACTATACCATAGTTGGAACTTCAAAGAAAAGAACTGTGCACTATCACTGGTTCTTAAAAGGGGAAGAGCTATAGCAGAATCCCCAGGTGGAGATATCAAGTTCTCATGCTGCAAATCTCCTATAGGTGATTTAAAAAATCATTACATTTTGTAGGATTATAAGTAAAAAAACCTTAAAAAAAATAAATTTCTACATCATTGTGGGGCCTTTTACAATAACACAGTTGGATCTTCAAATATAAATATTGTGCACTACCACCATATCTACAAAGGGCAGCAGCTAGAATAGAATCCTCAGGTGGATATTTCCACTTCTCAAGCTACATATCCCATGTATGTGATTATCACCTTCATTACATTTTTTTGGATTATAAGGATAACAACCTTAACAAATAAATTATAACATCATGTCGGCCCTTATAGTAAAAGGTAATTAGATCCAATAGAATCAGTTCCACTAGAAACATTGGGTGGAGATTTCCAAATTTGATGCTACAAATCCCATGTAGGGGATTTGTAGCCTAATTGCATATTTTTGGATTATAGGGACAACAACCTCGACAAACAAGTTTGAACATTGTGTGGCTCATTTCATTATACTAGAGTTGCAACTTCAAAAAAAGTAGCAGGCACTATCAGTGGTTCATTAAAGGGAAGTGATTACACTAAAAATCCCAGGTGGAGATATCCAGTTCTGATGTTGAAAAACCCATGCAAGGGATTTACAACATCATTATATTTTGTTGTATTATAAGTACAAAAACCTTAAAAAAGAAACTTCTACATCATTGTGGGACCTTTTACTATACTAGACTTTAAGATTCATAGAAAAGTACCTTGCACTATCACTGGTTCAACAAAGGGAATCAGCTACACTAGAATCTCCGTCTAGAAATTTTCAATTCTGATTCACCAAATCTCTTAAAGGGGATTTGCAGGATAAATTACCTTTCAGACTTCAAACTTTTCAACACATCCCTACCAAATTAGAAATAAAAAAAAGACTTGATATTTTCAAATTCAACAAATTCCATCAAAGAACAGGTTATTACATTACACATTCAGAACTGTAACAATTATAAGATCTTGATAAAAAACAACAGCCATAAGTATAAGTAGAAAAATGATAAGTAAAAAACCCACCAACACATTCATCTTCAGCCCATCAACTTGAAATTTTATCTCCATAACTTTATATTGCATGTTTTCAAGAACATTTCTCGGGTGTTCCATTTGTGATCGACATTGGACTACAATACATCATCTTTATTGCATGCCCAAGTTTCAAATTCATGCGGTGGTTCTAACCATTTGAAAAAAATACATTTCTTACTTTCATAGGAATGAAATAATTTATCTGAATTTCTCTCTATCTTTGATATATTTAAGGATATTGGCTTTCTATAACTTCTGTTCTCACGATGTGCTCTAATCGCACCACCTGCAGAACTCTCTACAACTACGTATTCTAAAGAAAACTTTCAGCATCAAGTTTTTTTTAATTTATACAAGAAATGAAGTACTTGAATTGATTACTTTGTAACAATAGACATTTCAAAAAAAGAATGTTCATCATCTCTAGTTGGGTAACAGGAATAAACACCAAGTATTTCAGGGAAAAGTATACACTGTAAACTATAATTATAGCATATGCCTACTGGAAATATCACAAAGCGACCAAAAGTAATCGTTTATAGGGTAAATACCAAAAGATGTCATATTTGGGTGCTGAATCCCCATATCCTTATATTTGTCCATTATGTGGCAATGATGAATGACGATTGTCGGAGAATGAGTTGAAACGTTGTGTCACTGTTGCTCTAGAAGTCAACTGAATCCCTAATGATGAAGTAACGATGGGTGGTGAAGGAGAGTGATCCCAAATCCAAATCCGGAGCTAGTGAGATGAAATCTAAAGATCGATTTTGTCCGGATTTCTCGGGATAATTGACTCCTGATTCTCGAGGGCGGTAAAACGAAAAGGAAAAATACAACAACATGGTCATTAAATCGAACGACTCCAGTGAAACTGGGACATGTGACACAATCACAGGGCGCAAATTAACGCACTTGTTCAGGTGGGAAATGGAGACAATGAAAAGTTGGCTAAGCCTTGGGGGAAATTGGCCCCAAGTTATAGATTGTTGATTGTGTCACATATTGCATGAATAAGAGGAAGAGGATGACAACGACCAAAGGCGTAGCCTAGCGGCTACGCATTTCATGGGTCTCGAGGCGTTTCATTATAATCCCCCTCCTTGAATTGTTGTAATAGAGAGAGGATGACATGTGCACGGGAATCGGTTTCAAATGACTCCCAATTTCCTGTCTATATATGTACATTTAGTAGCGTTTTTTGCATCAAACCCAAGTTTTTAATTCATTATTATTTCGCCATAAAGAGTTGCATAAATTTATAATTTTCATTATTTTTAAATTATAAATTATATTTAAATTCACTATTTCTAATTCATGAAACAATCCCATATTCCTATAACATGAAAGGAAGAAACCAGAACATGTGGTATGGGAGATCCAAGGGGCTGCTCTGGAAATATTTTTATATATTAGGCATGGAAATATCTCTAAAGGTGATGAATGGAGGATTCTAAACAAGATTCTAGATATTTTTATATGATTATTTAATATTTATACGATTGCTTTTTTACTGTTGATAGTCCCGTAAATTTCAAACCCACCGCTCTCCTCCTCCTTATATACAGGGGCGTGGAGCCATGACAGGCTACGCTGTGGGTGGAGCCGATCATGAGGGTCAAGTTTGCTGTATATGCACGCGCCCACTTAAAGCTCAAATTCCGGCGCCGCATGTTCCACGGCGGCGCGCCGGCCCCAGCTGGATGCGAGTGTGGACTTGATGCGCCTGAACTTGAGCTTATAGTGGGGGAGGCGCACTGCCGGCGGAAACAGTACTCCGATCCCCGGCGGAGTCTGGCGGTGCCATTGGCCGGGGATCATCTCCGTCAACACCCCCATGGATCCGCGTTTCAGATCTTGTCTAAAGAGGTATCTTTGTGATGGAAACAATAAGATTTCAACTGTATTTTGCGTAATGATCATCTGACGGTGCGGATATCTTGGAAACCTGAGTAGATCTTTTGTCAAGTTTCTGTTTTTTGTTCGAAGCTTTTCAAAATTCTGCAGGATAAATTTTATGAAAGATTTCATTTATTTGAGAGCATTATTTTCTGGAATATTACCGGCGAGGGATACGTTTTTTAATGCTTTTTCCAATACAAAACTCATGCATTTGAGTAGTCCTTTTGAATTTCGTAAATTTTGAGATCTATTTTTTGATCTGTTATTTCGCTTCATGATCATACTGAAAGTCGACCCTACAAGTTGACCCGGTGTCTACCGAGTTTATTGCCCTGTCCGCACATTAAACTGGCCAGTTTGACTACCTTGTTCACAGTGCATAGATTTCAATCAATATATGATTTTTTTCTGCTCATAATATTTGATCAAAATTTAAATATTGCCTTAAATGAAATATTATTATTTGGGTTGAATCATTGGTTGACATTAAAATGAAATGGTGATGGAGAGTAAATCAATGTGTTTAAAAATTCGGAGTTCTATATTGGGCTAAAGATATTCAAGTCTTTAATGCCTCATAAGAATCATGAGAAACATTTACAAAAAAGAAAAACATGTAGATTTACTTAGTTTTCCCTTAACAAGTCAAAAATCATCAAAAGGTCTTCATGAATCAAATAGCATTACTGGTTTACAAAATCATCATCAAAAGATCTACATTAAATTAAATAGTCAATACAGGGTGCCCCCTGTGATCGCCTGGGAGGGTCGGGGTTTGGGGCTTGTCACAGGATCCGAGTCCCGAGGCTCATTTGCCTTGTTGCACGTCTTGTGCCGCTTTTGCGGTTGTAACCCACCTTTTAAATAGTCAGTATAGGGTGACTCGTTGCAAGTAATTGGTTAATAAATATCATGTAACATAGGTGATGGCTTGTACTCCATGAAATGATGATAAGGGTGATGATCAATCCCAAAAGTATACCATTCATTTAGTGCTTTATTTTTCAATAGAAACTTTCCAACTAAAGAGAGTGATGTTATGGACAAAATAGATTTTCAAATATAAATGTACACAATAATTAAACCAATCAAAACAAAAATAATAATAATTTTAACCAAAAAATCAATATAACAAAACAATATTTGAAAATTCTATGATATACTAAAAAACTCTCAAATAGAAACAGCCTAACGAACGATTCAGTCTTTCTAGCCCATTAGTAGAAATTTAGGCAATGGAAGTGTTTAGGGGAAATTTCTTGATGAGTTGAGGGGTGAAGGCTGGAATTATAGATGAGATTCCTACTGAGAGAGGATTCTACTGCATGGTGAAGCGAATTGCGGTGTGGAGCCCTACGGAGGATGGAGGTCGAGTTTTGTGGTTCTGTTTATGAGGGGTCAGACTTTTGGTACCCCAATTATTTTAAAGCCCCTATTATTTTGATGGTAACTACGATGTGGTGTTGATGGGAACCTTTGACTCGAAGGGAGTATTGGTAAGGGATATATTTGTCTTTATATGGGGTTAGTTTGTTAGGGGGTCGGGGGAATTTGTTAGAATATCAAGGGGGGCAAGTGAAGGGAGGTAGGTTATTATAATAAGAGGTGGGGGAGTCATAGAGGCATGAAGGAATTATTCTATTGGGGTTTGTTTACACAATTCGACCGTCAGCCAAGTGGCTTGGGTGAGGAACAACAGTTGCCTCAAAGTGTCTTCTTCTTCTCCATCTTTTTCCTCGCGCCTGTAGTTTCTGCTCCTAATACTCTTAATAAAAAGTAGTCTGTCCTCTATTCTTATCAATTAGTCCGACCAATCATTTTGCACCATCTCCCTCCTAGGATCTGTGACCTTCTGTATATCTTCTGTTACTAGCTCACATCTTAGGGAGCCGCCCCCTGCCAATAACCTCTACATCTTCTGCATCATCTTACACACACTATCGACACCTTCCACTGAATCAAACGTGCGTTGCCATTCACATTCTGAGGAGAAGCAGTGCTCTCTCAAGCACCACCACACACTATTGGCTCCTTTCGTAGAATCAGACACACACTATTGTTCGCAATCTAGGGAGTCAATGTCCACTGTTGGTTTCCTCATTCACCAGTGAAGAACGTTTCCAACTCATGACTTGCGGACACACCCACTTGAAGGCCCACTCAGTCAGCTATGCTGAAGACGCGCGCTACCGCCAAAGTACTCTTTTAGAAACAAGAGAGAGAGAGAGAGAGAGAGAGAGAGAGAGAGATAGGAGTGCCAAATTTTCTGTTTGACAGAAAAAATCAATGACCTCATTGATGGATGAAGTGAAGGAGCGCTTACTGCAGATCAAACATCACGCACCACCTAGCTGCATCGTCTAATGGAGAAGTCGGTTCATGAGGAAGAGTTGTCTGTTTTTTACAACATTAATCCACGCGATTTAGCATCGCTACAACAACACGGTGTGATGGGAACTTTGTTCATGCACTACCACAAAAATGGGTTTTCGCAGCACTACCCTTTAACAGCGCTAAAAAAACCATTGATAGAGGTAGCTTTATTAGTGCTAAAAAAACGCGGATAAATGGGTACTTTTAACAGCACTAAGAAAAAACACTGTTAAAAACACCCCTTTATCAACGTTTTTTTTAGCGATGTGAAAGAGGAACCATTTATCAGCGCTTTTTTTACTAGCACTAATAAAAGGTATATTAAAAAAATCATTAAAAATAAAATGTAAATATATCAATATATTTATATTGATATAATTTTAATATATATTTTTTAAATATGTTTTAGATAAGTATAAATAGACATTCACACTTAATATATAAAATATGTAGTGAAAATGACTTATAAAATATTTAAAAAATATTATTAATTTATAATTTGTTAATTATCATTGACTAATAGTCATTTAATAACAATTTGAAGATACAAAAAATCAAAAAATTAATAAAAGATCTAAAATAAGTTAAAAACATAACTCAAATTTCAAACGGCCATAACTTTGGATCTGAGTGTCTGTTTGAGCTCTACATACTAGCGACATAAGGGAATTTTCTATCGCATTTTTTAGGGCAAAAAAGCCCAGAATGCCTCCAAAACTGAGTTTTTAGTCGGAATACTCAAGTTTTTTAACATTCGACGGAATTTCAACCTCGTTTTAGGGGGTCTTTCCCTTTTTCAGTAGGGAATGAATTTATTACGAGGGATTATATTCATATTGATATTATGGCTTTAAAATTTTATCGTTTTTCATAATGTACTGTTATTTATTATCAAATATATAACAATATATACACATTTTTTATATATTCACACATAAAAAATTAATTTTATAAATAAATAAAGAAACTTATTTATGTATAAAATATATTTCTCAATATATAAGCTTTATCTAAATAAAAAACTAATATCCATTTTATTTAAAATACAAATATATGAATATTTATATACCTATATAACGTGTGTGTGTGTATTTGTGTGTGTCCGTATTAACAAACTGATATATATTAATATACAAATAAATATACAGATATAAAAAATATAACTAAATATATATAAATAAATAGATATAAATATATATAAATATATAAATAAATATAAACATATAAATATATAAAATATAACTATACATGTATATATATATCTTAATATATATATATATATCAATATATGAATAAATATAAATAAATATATAAATAAATATATAAATATATAAATATAAATAAATATATATTTTAATATAAATAAATATATATTTTAATATAAATATATATATATGTTAATATAAATATATATATATATATATATATTAATATAAATATATATTAATATACGAATAAATATAACTATATATATATATATATCATTAAATGGACAACAAACAATATAGAGAAGTGGTAAAGGGTCCAGGCGCACAGTGGGAGGTTTCGAGTTCAAATACTGGAGGAGGTAGGGGTGCACGCGGTGGTGAAAGGTTGTGCTAGCACTGTTAAAGTGTTGGGGGTGGGGCTGGGGTGTGCAGGGGTGGTAAGGGTGGGTGGGCAGGCGGGGTGCTTCATAGCGCTGTTGTGGGGGGGTCAAGCGCAGTTAAACCCCCCCTCTGATTTGCAGTTTTTTTTTAATTTTTGAAACTTTTATTAGCGCTTTTAAAAAAGTGATGATAAAGGACCATTTTATCAATGTTTTTTTCAGTGTTGATAAAATGAGTCTTTATCAGTGTCTTTTCAGCACTGATAAAAGGGACCCTCTTTTATCAACGTCTCGATTAACAGTGCTTTTTTTAGCGCTTTAAATGACTTTTTTCTAGCGCTTTTAAAGGCCATATCTGTAGTACTGATGGGAACAAATGCTCTATTAGGGAGGGACAATGTGTTTGCCTTTGAAATTCATGGTGAAGTCATCCATGCATATGCCATTGTTGTCGCAGTCGGTGTCTACTCAGATGCGCGTGATGCCTATAGTGTACACTGCACCATTTGGCATTATGAAGGTATAGGAGGAGGAACTCTTATTGGAACGACTCCCTTGGGAAGATTTCTTTGTCTAGAACGAGTCATCCATTAGTTTTCAAGTGGGGGCATGCAGCTGGGTTCAACTAAAAGGCCCAACAACCCGATTCCAAGTAACCTACTTGACAAGACATATGGAAGGATGGGACCATATGATTTTTATACATAACAACTAGGGTGGTGAAAGTCACATTCCACCTTCATTTATTCAAAGCTGATCCATGGAGGAAAAAGTGCTTACGTACAAAGGATTATCTGGGAGATCGTCTGACATGCATGGGCAGAAAGGGTACATGTCAGTGGACCATGATAGCTCGATCATATGTCAACAATGTTGCTTGGTTCTACTCGAAGCGCAAAAGCAGGGAGGGGTAATTGGAAGATCACTTGGCTCGCATGCATAGTAATGCTAACTTTCTTCAATCATGAGAACAAGGCTATTTTAAGATGTGGCGAGTGATATAAACTTATGAGTTGGGTGCTTCATAGCGCTGTTGGAGGGGGGGGGTCAAGCGCAATTAAAACCCTCCTCCGATTTGCAGATTTTTTTTTAATTTTTGAAACTTTTATCAGCTTTTTTAAAAAAGGGTTGATAAAGGACCATTTTATCAGAGCTTTCTTTTAGCGCTGATAAAAGACCTGTTTTATCATCGCCTTTTTTTAGTGTTGATAAAATTGGTCTTTATCCATGCCTTTTCAGCGCTAATAAAAGGGACCCCCTTTATTTAGCTCCTCGATTAACATTGCTTTTTTTTAGCGCCGTAAATGACCTTTTCTAGTGCTTTTAAAGGCCACATCTGCAGTACTGATGGGAACGAATGCTCTATTAGAGAGGGACAATGTGTTTTCCTTTGAAATTCATGGTGAAGTCGTCCATGCATATGACATCACACCGCAGTCGGTTTCTGCTCAGATACTCGTGATGCCTATGGTGTACACTGCACCATTTGGCATTATGAATGTATAGGAGGAGGAACTCTTATTGGAATGACTCCCTCGGGCATATTTCTTTGTCTAGAATGCATCATCAATTAGTTTTAAAGTGGGGGTATGCAACCGGGTTCAACTTCAAGGCCCAAAAACCTGATTCCAAGTAACCTGCTTGACAAGACATATGGCAGGATAGGGGCCATATGATTTTTATACATAGCAACCAGGGTGGTGGAAGTCACATTCCACCTTCATTTATCTTAAGTTGATCCATGAAGGAGGAAAAAGTGCTTACATACAAAGGATTATCCGGGAGATCGTCTGACATGCATGGGCAGAAAGGGGACATGTCGGTAGACCATGATAGCTCAATCATATGGCAGCAGTGTTGCTTGGTTCTACTCAAAGTGAAAAAACGGGGAGGGGTATTTGGAAGATCGATTGGCTCGCATGCATAGTAATGCCAAAAAATTTCAATCATGGGGACAAGGCTATTTTAAGGGGTGGTGAGTGATATGAACTTATGTGCTGGAGTGAGTATTGTTAAGGGGTATATTTGTCATTGTATGAGGATAATTTGTTAGGGGGAATTGAGGGAATTTGTTAGAATATTGACGGGGCCACATAAAGTGAGGTGGGTTATTATAATAAGAGGCCGAGGGAGAGAGTGAGAGGTATGGAAGAATTATTCAGTTAGGGGTTGTTTACATATCTTGACTGTAGGCTTGGGATTCTGCTAAATGGCTTTGGCGAGAAGCAACAATGACCATAATGTGTCTTAATCTTCTCCATCTTCTTCCTCTCACCTGTAGTTTCTGCCCCTATTATTCTTAATATAAAGTAATTAGTCATTTGTTCTTATCAGGTGCTATATGGTTGTGTTGTAGCCTTGCCTCCAGGTAGATAAGATCTAGTCGTGATCTATAATGCGAAATTTGGAATCTAGCTGGTTAGGGTTAATTACAGAGTAGACCCATGTGTTTCATCGTGGTCACATTAAAAATCTTCTAGATATAGATGGAAAATCCCATTCAAAAGCTATCTTTCTCTCGTCCTTTCTCTTGGCCCTTGGGAGACTCCTAGGCGTCTTTAGTGGGATTTCACCCCCTTGTGGGATTTGATCCTTATCATCTGAAGATCAAACATCAATGATTCTAAATGAGTTTCCTTTGTTCATGATCATTTCATGAAGAATAAATTCAAGAATAAACTTTGGGGTTCCCAAAATAAATAGGGAATAACGTACTTAGTATAAGAATCATCAATATTCACTGAAGAAGAAACAATGTCAAGAGAAGTAAAAGGTGTAACACCCTAAAAATTTACAAATAAATATAATATTGAATGCACGAAACAAAAATTTGTTATAACCTAGCTAATGAACACAATTTTTTCACTTCTGTGATTTGAATTTAGAAAAACTGACATACACAGTTATGATCAATAAGATATTTAGAGTCTGATAGGATCAACTTACATTCTTAGTGAATAGTAACTTACCCTTACGAATAATAACTTACCCTTATGAATAGTAATGTACATTCACAAATAGTAATATAACCCTTATGAATAGTAACCTCACCCATGAATGTATAAATAAAATCTAAGCACCTTATAAATGAGAGTGAATGTTTTAAAAATTAATAATTAAGTGTTCATATTTTTATGAGTAATAAATATTTAATTACCTTTAATAAATTGATTTAAAATAAAAATCATTTTCATAAAATTTATTCCTAAGTAAATATTTTATTGTCCTATTATTCTTAGGATAGTTTTATGAGACCTCGGTTAATTTTTGAAAGTATTATAAAATCAGTTTTAAATTTAATATGTATTTTTCAAGTAAATAATGTATTTATTTAAAAATAAAACTTCACATATTTAGAAAACTGTTTTGATAAAATGAATTCCATTTTTGAATTTGACATGTCAAAAAATGGTTATGGTGATTTTTTGGAATTTTTCTAAAATGCTTGAATTTTTAGTGAATAGTAAAATACGACAATTAATGATAAATGCTAAATACATGATTTATTGAGTCGTAGGTGATGTATGGATGATTTAAGCACACTTGGTTCAAACTCACATGAACATATTACTATTTTTGGTCACAATAATCAACAATATTTCTTGTCTTGAGCAAAATAATAAAATAATGAATAAGATATTCAAAAACAACTCATCTCCTCCACTATAAAAACCACCCCTCACCCCCTTTTCCTCTCACACCACTCAAGCTTTGATCCTTACCTAAGTTCTACCAAATACTCATCCCAAGCCTCTTCCCCACGTCCAATACCTACTTGTCTCACCAAAAGGCCAAAACCAAAGTTCTTAAGGAGGTTCTCAAGGAGGAGTACTCGAGGTAAACCTCTCTACCTTTTTCTTTCAATTTCTTTTACAACTTCCATTCTTTTGTTTCTCTCTCCTCACCTCCCCTCATCCAAATGCTATGAAAATTTCAGTACCTTACATGTAATGGAATTTTGATTATTCTAATTTAATATTTCGTCATCATCTCTCTTTCCCCCTCTTATATTAAAAATGGAAACACTGTATGAGATTTGTTAATTTATCACATTCAAGGACGACATGTTTTAAATTTTATTACCATCTTAAATTATAGTAATGAAACCATTTTTATGGTTGAACGAGATCATAATATATGTAATATATCCTACTTAATATTATGTAATCATTTTTTACTCATGGTATTAAATTATAAAACAAAATGAGTTCGTCATGATCGAAAAACCTCCAAATTAATCTAAGCGTTTATCATTAAAATTTTATCTATTGATTCATCCTCTACCAAAATAACTAAAAGATTTATATGATCATTTAACCTTATGGATGATAATTAATAACTCATAATTTAAATTCTGGATTTTAATTCCAATTTCACACGAACTTCCATACTCTTATACAAGTGAACCGATCATGAAAGCTAAGAAAACGTGCACTCTAAAATGATGAAATTGAATATCTTAACCCATCTAAAAGTACATAAATGAACTTAATAAATATATAATAAATAAATTTCATGTATATAAGGTTCTAGAATTATTAATTAATGAATATAATTTGATTATTCATGACATTAAGATCAAGTGCAGAATACATTCGGACATAAGGTATGAGTTTCCTCATCTAACTTCCATTTTTGTGAGATATTACTTATTCACTACTATTAGTTGAGTATGGTGTATGTATACTTCCCATTGATGTATAATATTATCAATCTATTTATTTTCATGGTATTCAATGTTTTATGATTATTAATTTTGGGACATATGATTCGATTGATTACAAAGTGGTAAGGATTTTCTACCAGAACCTCCATTTTCATTCTAGTTACTCTTATTCTCTACTTACCTTAATGAAATTATTATTTATTCTTATGTACTCCTCATAAATTCTGTGTGAATGTTCTATATATGGGTACCAACCAAAATCTTTCTTTCTTTTATGGTGAGTTACATGTTTTGAAAGGATCTTCCAAAAATTCTTCCCGAAATACAAGCCCAATTCAAGGGGACTTCTCGAATTCTCACTTATGTTCAAGTACAATCTATAATCTGTTTTTAAACACCATTATTTTTCTAATATAAATCATTTTTTATGAAATTATATATTATTCCACTTCTTGTTTTATACAAATATTTTTTTTGAAAAGAGAACTTCTTTTCAAAGTAAAAAAGTATTTATTTCAAGAATTACTTGATGATTTTATAAGAGTATTTTCATTTGTTTCAACACTCTTGTTGATTATTATGATAATTGGGAATATTTTATGATATTTTCTACCATATTTTATCGAATGGTTTATGATTAGTTTGACTATGGATGTTTCCTCTTGAAACCATTCACCATATTACTCTGAATGGTTAGTGTTTATGTTTGGGGAAATTTATTTACATTTCATATGTTAGTTTCAATATGAATGTATATGTTGTTTATGTTTATCCCCATTCATATGAGAAATTCATAAGAATTAGTAAGTGATGGGTGAGAGCTGCTATAGTCTCTCGATGCATCAGTGGGTATTATGAGACAAAATAGATATGAACTTAGGCGAGGCCTTACACATTTTCAGATATGGTTTTGGCTGAAGCCTTACTCATTTTTAGATGTCTTGGCTGAGGCCTTGACGATATATTTCAGAATTTTATGAATTATTCATTTCCCTCATTATGAAAATTGATAGTCCATGAGATTATTCGACTAGTAGAATACCCATGTTTATGCTTTATTATGACATTATTTATTCATCCCTTATTCCTGCCATATTATGTTCAAGATTATTTTTAAAGGCATGTGTTTTTATTTATTCACCATGCCTAATGTTTATGTTTATTATATCTTCCGCTGCATTGATTATCCTTACAGAGCATTTATGTTCACCCCTTTCTTTTGTTTTATTTTCCCGGGATGTGAAGAAGTAAATTAGGAATGATCTACAGGGTTAAAGTTATGAATGTTTCAAAGGATTTTCCGTATTGTATTTCATTTCAAGCTGTAATGTTGAACCTATGTATGTATCTGGTTTTACAAAACTACTAAGTCAATTTATTCCTTTGGGATATGAATTTATTGTACTCATGCCAATTTAATGAAATAAGGCATTGACTCCGGGCAATGTGCACTATTTATTTCCTCTCATTCAATAGCGGAGAACATTTCCTACTTGTGACCTACGGAGCCACACCCACTTGAAGGCCCACTTGGTCAGCTATGACTTTGAAGAGGCGTGTTACCGATAAGGTACTCTTTAATAAATGAGAGAGAGAGGAAGAGAGAGAGAGAGAAAAAAATATTAGGAGCACCTACTGCATATCAACATCATGCTCTTCAAGATTCCGTAATAGTAGGCTCGGTTCCAAACATCACGTGCCACCTGGCTGCATCGTTTAATGGAGAAGTCGGTTCATGAGGAGGAGTTGTCTATTTTTTACAACAGTGATCCACATGATTTAGCACCGCTACAACAACACGATGCGACAAGAACTTTGTTCATGCACTACCACAAAAATGGGTTTTCACATCGCTACTCTTTTATAGCGCTAAAAAAAGCGCTGAGAAAGTGGCACTTTTAACAGTGCTAAAAAAGCTGTTAAAAGTACCCCTTTATCATTGCTTTTTTTAGTAGCGCTATTAAAGGGTGGTCTTTATCAGCACTTTTTTTATTAGCGATGATAAATGGTATATTAAAAATATATATATTTCATTAAAAATAAAATATAAATATATTACTATATAAATACATTTATATTGATAAAAATATAATATATATTTTTAAAATTTGTTTTAAATATGTATAAATAGACATTTACACCTAATATATAGGATATGTAGTGAAAATGGCTTATAAAATATTTTAAAAAATATTATTAATTAATAGTTTTCTAATTATCATTGAGTAATACTCATTTAATAACAATTTGAAAACATAAAAAACCAAAAAATTAATAAAAGATTTAAAATAAGTTAAAAACATAACTCAAACTTTAAACGACCATAAGTTTTGATCTGGGTGTCCGTTTGAGCTCTACATTATATCAAATTGAAGCCTGCGATGATCTCTATGTGTTGGTGGCACGGGGGAACCGTGTTCGCATTTTTGAGTACAAAAAAGGCCCAGAATACCTCTAAAATTGAGTTTTTAGTCGGGATGTCCAATTTTTTTAACATTTGATGGAATTTCAACCTTGTTTCAATGGGTCTTTTTGCCCTTTTTCAGTGGGGAATGAATTTATTCTAAGGGATTGCATTCATATTGATATTGTGGCTTTGAAATTTTATCATTTTTCACAATGTACTATTATTTATAATCAAATATATAACAATATATACATATTTTTTTATATATTCACACATAAAAATTTTAATTTCATAAATAAATAATTAAACTTATTTACATATAAAATATATTTCTCAATATATAAGTTTTATCTAAAAAAACTAATATCCATTTTATTTAAAATAAAAATATATGAATATTTAGATACCTATATAATGTGTGTGTGTATGTATATATATTTGTGTGTGCCTGTATTAACAAACTGATATATATTAATATACGAATAAATATATAGATATATAAATATATAAATATAACTATACATGTATATATATATATATTAATATACGGATATATATATTAATATAACTAAATATATATTTTAATATAAATATATATATGTTAATATAAATATATATTAATATACGAATAAATATAACTATATATATATATATATCATTAAATGGACAAAAAAGCAATATAGAGGAGTGGTAAAGGGTCCAGGCGCATACTAAGATGTCTCGAGTTTGAATCCTAGGGGAGGCAGGGGCACGTGCAGTGGTGAAGGGCTATGCT
This sequence comes from Viscum album, assembly GCA_963277665.1. Lineage (NCBI taxonomy): Eukaryota > Viridiplantae > Streptophyta > Magnoliopsida > Santalales > Viscaceae > Viscum > Viscum album. The sequence continues at coordinate 307,576,186 of OY728127.1, forward strand.
AGCCCTGTTAAAGGGGGTGCTAGAGCTGTTGAAGGGTTGGGGGTAGGGTTAGGGCGTGCAGAAGTGGTAGGCGTGGGCGGGCGGGTGGGAAGGGTTCTTCACAGTGCTGTTGAAGGTGGGGGGGGGGGGGGTCAAGCGATGTTAAAACCCCCCTCTGATTTGCAAATATTTTTTTAAAATTTTAAACTTTTATCACTGATTTTAAAAAAGTGCTGATAAAAGTGTTCTTTTAACAGCGCTAAAAAACACTGATAAAGGACCATTTTATCAGCGTTTTTTAGCACTGATAAAAAGTTTCTTTATTAGCACCTCGATTAAAAACATTTTTTAGCACCGTAAATTGCCTTTTCTAGCGCTTCTAAAGGCCATATCTACAATAGTGATGGGAACAAATGCTCTGTTAGGGAGGGACAGTGTGCAGCCTTTGAAAGTCATGGTGATTTCTTCCATGAATATGACATCATTGCCACAGTTAGAGTCTGCTCAAATGCTCGTGATGCCTACGGTGTACTCTGCACCATTTGGTGTTATAAAGGTACAGGAGGAACACTCAGTGGAACGACTCCCTCAAGAATATTTCTTTGTTTAGAACGAGTCACCCTTAGTTTTCAAGTGGGGCATGCAGCTGGGTTCAACTACATGGCCCAACAACCTGATTCCATGTAACCTTCTTGACAAGACAAATGGCGGGATAAGGACCATATGATTTTTACACGTAACAACCAAGGTGGTGGAAGTCACATTCAACCTTTATTTATCCAAAGTTGATCCATAAAGGAGGAAAAAGTGCTTACGTACAAAGGATTATCTCGGAGATCGTGTGACATGCCTGGGCAGAAAGGGGACATGTTAGTGGGCCACGACATCTCGGTTGTATGGTAGTAGTGCTACTTGGTTCTACCCGAGGCACAAAAGTGGGGAGGGGTATTTGGAAGATATCTTGTGTCACATGCATCATAAGTCCACCTTTCTTCAATAATGGGGACAAGGTTGTTTTAAGGGGTGACGAGTGATAGGAACTTATGAGCTGCAGTGAGTATTGTTAAGGGGTATATTTTTCTTTGTATGGGGCTAATTTGTTAGGGGGAATCAAGGGAATTTGTTAGAATATTGAGGGGCCCACATGAAGGGAGGTGGGTTATTATAATAAAAGGATGATGGAGAGAGTGAGTGGCACAAAAGAATTATTAATTTAGGTTTTTTTTACGCAGTTTGACTGTAGGCTTGGGATTCAGCTAAATGGCTTTGGCGAGAAGCAACAATGACCACGAAGTGTCTTAATCTTCTCCATCTTCTTCCTCCCACCTATAGTTTCTGCCCCTACTATTATTAATATAAAGCAACCAGCCCTCTGTTTTTATTAGGTGCTATATGGTTGTGTTGTAGCCTTGTCTCTAGGTAGATAAGATCTGGTTATGATCTATAATGTAGAATTTAGAATCCAGTTGGTTGGGGTTAATTATTGAGTAGACCCCTATGTTGCATCATGGTCACATTGAAAATCTACTAGATATAGATTACAAATCCACTTAAAAATCTATCTTCCTTCATTCCTTTCTCTTAGCCCTTGGGAGACTCATAGGCATTTTTCGAGGGATTTCACCCCTTGCGGGATTTTATTCTAGTCATTTAGAGATCAAACATCAATGATTCTAAATGAGTTTCTTTTGTTCTCTCCTTGTATCATTCCATGTTCTTTGTGATGCTTTAAAACATTTAAATTTTTCCAACATGGACATATCTATTTATAAAGGTACATTTTCTATTGTTAAAGTGGTTTACCAACAGATATTTCTCCGTCATTAAATTGTTAGTAAAAACTTGTTACTAAGTGTAATTGTGATAGATAAAACAATTCTATTTCAATTTAAATAATACCAACATATAATATATCTGTTGATGAAAATGTGTAGAAAAATATATATCTATTGATAAATATATTTCCATTATTTATATTTCTATCAATAATACTATTAACAAAATCAATTTATATGTCAGTTCACAAAATACCATCAATTTTATATGTTTTTAATACATTTTTTTAATATAAAAAATATGTGATTGTATTAGTGTATCTCTTGATACAAAATTATATCTTATATATTAATATTTACATCAAAACCTAGTTTTCCCATTTATCTTCTTTATCAGGATGATGTTGGCCAGCCATTTTGGATACTAAACTTCCTGGATGAAGTTGGTCTTGATAAGTTTGTCCACATAAGCCTCAATTTTGGATGTGTGAGTTGAGTGTTTCCTTATTTCAACCAATCTATATTCTTGATGATTTTTTGGAAAGCCTAAGTGGTGAACAGACACCTCGGGATTGAGACCTGACATTTCTGTGTAATTCCAGGTGAACACATCCCAATATTGCTTCAGAAAGGATGTGTATATTTCTTGTTCTTCGGAGGACATGACTGCACTAATCAAAGTGGGTCCTGGGTCCTTCTCTATACTCATATTTGTTTTCTGAGTTCATCATTGGTGGTATAGACACCTTCCTCAAATGATGATGGAGAATCCCTGAGTTCTTCCACCTCTTCATCCCGCTCCTCCTCCTTCAACCTTTCCTTATTCTTAGGAGAAGTAGGCGATGAATAAAATTTCCCAGAGTTATAGAAGGAGTCAATATTTTGACATTCAGAAGGTGAAGCAACTAATTTCGACCTGACTGGCGATGCATGAAATTTTTGAAGATCTGAAGAGGAGGCAAGGAACATATGATGATAATTTCCATTTTCACTTAGTGATGTGACAACCACTTATGAACCGACTGATGAGGTAGTGGTTTGTTGAGAATCAGGGGATGGAATGAGAGAATTTTCCACTTGGGAATCGTGGGCATCTTGGAAGACATTTCCCTTTTTATACTCAGTATGGAGGGACTAGCTAGGTTCAGACCCAGCCCTAGCAGCAGTTCCCAGCCCGACCCTTCCAGCAGCAACAGGCTCCAGTCCCTCCAAGGGGAGCTGGAGCAAGTGCTGGGCAACCACAGGGAGTTACTCAAGGACCCCAACCGAGACGTGGTCGAGGAGTTGGATGTCAACAGAGAGGCAGAGGAGTGGGACGCGGACAGTTGCACGCAACAGAAGCAGCAACCCTAGCAAGGCCAGAGATCGAGATATATGTTTTTGGTTTTACTTAAATGCTCTCGTTTATGTTTTGTTTAAATTCAGAATCATCACACTCCTTTTTTGAAACTCATTCTCGGCCATGCTTTGGGCCTGGACCTTGTTTTTCATGAGTCTATAATGCTAAGTTGTTTTCCCTCTTTCCTTTAAATGTGTGTGAAGATTTCTAACATGTGGGGAGAGGAGGACCTAATCCCTAATTTAGAAGCATTAATGTGGATGCGATTAAACTCGTGGATGCGAGTCAGTGCCACCTAAAGCGGATAATATCTCAACATGGGGGAAGGAATTCTCTGACTCATATAATTATGATAGTGGTTGGATTCCTGTTATGATGAGATCCCTGAGAGGTATCTTGCAGGGTGGTTGTTCAGACCTTTCCCCTTTTTATGGGTTGGTTTTTAATTCTCGAGGATGAGAATGTTTTGAGAGGTATCTGATGTAATGGTCTGGACCTCTCTGGTCCATTACTTTGTAAAAATTTGATGTGGTCAAACACAACGCATGTTATAATAATAATTTTTGATAATAATAATTGATAAGGGTGGCGTGAAAATATTTGGTGTTAATTATGTTAAATGGTTTTAATTTAACCATTGTGAAATAAAATAAATAAAACTGAATGTATTTAATTCAATGAGGGGAGGTGCATGGTTTCTTTTTGATTTATTTAAATTTTAATAAATAATAAATTATGTGTGTAATGGGCATATAATGGGAGGCGCATGGAATAAATTATAAAGGAATAAATTATAATAAATGAGGCGCATGTAATAAATTATAAAGGAATGAAATGCATGGGGCACATGGGAATGACCTTGTACAGGAGGCGTTGTGCAGTTCTCCACAATTAAGGATGGAATTGTCTAAATAACATTAAAATGGTATTATTATATAATAATTTGTTATAATAATAATAACATGAAGAGGCTCATGGAGGGGAGGGACCCCTTATGGGTGAATCCAACTTGTATTTTGGAATATTAAAATAATTATAATAATATTCATTTAATAGATTATAAAATAATAATAATAAAATGATAATGAAGAATGGAAGGAGTTCCCAACCTGTGCGTGAATATCATGTGATTGGAGAGAGGGGGTGTTATCCTCCCATTATAAGAATTTAATAACAATATATGTAATATAATGTTGATTTAATATATTATAATAGTAATAAAATGATAAAGAGGAAAGGGAAGGCGCATGGGGGGGGGGGTGCCAACCCCTCATGCGTGAAGTGTTTTGGATGATTAAAAGAATATAAATATAATAATAATAATATAATAATAATGTCATTATTTTGGGTTATCAAATCTTTAGTTGTCCATAACTTCTTCAGATGATATCGGATTGATGAACCGTCAGCGGCAGCGTAACCCTGAAATTATGATGGTCATTTTAAGACCAATGATGAATACCTTTTTATGACTCATGTATCGGGTCAATAAAACACCTATTAATAATTGAAGTTATTATTATCATTAAACGCATGGAAACCGCGTGACGTGTCATGTGTTGACCAGTCAAACAGCGTAACAGTTGTACGGTCACGTCGTGTATTCATTAATACACACTACGTACCGTTTTACCTTTTCATTGCCTATATAAGAGATGGCCATGTTTTATTTATGGACTCCTCTTCTCCTCCACACGGCGACGCTCCCAGATGACCCAGAAGCCTTCCTCCTATCTTCTTCATCTGGACTCCAATCGTCGATCTATCGGTGGCTACGAGATCATGTTGACGAGGCAAACATCATGCACCTCGTTTCTTTCCCTCTTCTTTGACTTCCTCTTCATAGTTTCCTACCGAGGAGATTGCTGATATTTTACGGGAACTCCGCTCTTCGACGAACGTCATCTTAATGGTATGTTCTACCTCGTTCTTATTTCTTCCTCAATCTCCTCTTTCTGTTCCTCCTTTCCATGCTATGAAAAGTGACACCTTAAACCTTATTGGAGTCTCTCTCAGTTGTTAGTGTGGTTGTGCCACAGCATCCACGGGAGGATGTAGTCGTCGGGAGGAGTGATTGAAATCCTCGTGGTGGTTGTTCTCACAGAAGGACATCAAAACCTGTTCAAGTAGGGATCTTACCTTCGTCTCTCTCTCTTTTGTGCATCATGCAAGGTGGGTATCCTCTTGTTTTCGTGAGATACGGTTGAACCAGTAAATAAAGATAATAACTGGTTAAAGAAGGGGTTTGGGGAAGTTTTATTGATATTGTTGTTTTATTTCCATAAATTCTTATCCTTTGATTATGTTGTGAATTGAATAGGATTATGCCTACTGAAAATCATGGTCATTGGGGGCCTTTGCTTGCGCAATTAAATGTTTCCTTGTTTTTCTGGATTGTTTTGTGGATGAAATTTCATAGAATGTGGAAATTGGTTAATCATGTAAAGTTGGATGATTAAATGAATACCTGGAACCCTTGTATGATCACCCCGGTTAAACTAAATGAAAGAATGAATTTGGTGGGAGCTGGTTGGGGTTTAATTATGTGAAGGGGTGTTTCATGGGTTGTTGTGGAACAGGTGAGAAGTGGGGTTGTGGTTGGCTTGGTTGTGGGTTGGGGTGTATGATATGGTTGTGATGGGCAGAAGAGCTACGGTAAATGGTATAAAAGGGATGGTGATGTGGTACGAGTGTTGTTTTTGATGTGTTTGTGGTTATGGTGGTTGGCAGCAGGGCAGCAGGGATGGGTTGTGCATATGAATAAAAGTGGAAGAGTTAACTAATGAATTGTAGGGCATGGTAGTTGATTAAATAATGATAATCAATGGAATTGATTGACTGATAAAATAAAATGGTATTGTGTTGCTTGTGTTTTCCCTAACTTTATTTGTGGTTGGCTGGGATATGTTTTACGAACGATTGATCTGGTTTGGTCGTTGTTAGTTGCTCGGTAGTTAAGGAACTGATAAACTAAAACTGTTGAAACATGAAAAGCTTAATGGGGTTTGGGGCTATTTATTGTGTGCATACTTTTGAGGTAGCAGTGCCGAGGCATGTGCTCAGATCTTTTGTATAGAAGCCTTAGGATGGGCTGAGTGGTTGATATAATTATATAAATCTGTACGTTTTATGTTTCTTTACGCACCCCACCCATGTTGAGCACTACGTGCCGAACACCTGCGGGATGGGGGGTGAGATTCTCAAACATCTAAAGGATGGATGGTTACTGTTATTCCCTATGCTCCCTATTCCTGGTTCTATAGCCCAAGATCCTTTGGGCAGGTTACGACAGATGTTTCCCAAGAGTCTTCGGGATGAGGATGTGATATGTTCCCATGTGTCTTCGAGATGAGATGTGATGTGGTTCCCCGGTGTCTTCGGGATGAGATGTGGTTATGGCCGAGGATTGAGTACCGGTGGGATACTATGAGCTTCATATGGCTAGGTTACAGCACTAGCTCAGGAAGAGGGGGAAGCATCAGAGCATTAGGCATGGGGGCTTGAGAAGTATTCAGTGGGAAGGTGGTGTGGGGGTACCCATTCTTTGATAATATTAATATACTACTCTATTGACTTGCGATATTTGGTGAGTGTGTCTTGTAAGGTTGGGTGGATAGATTCCATGCTAGGATTTGGTTCCTTCTGTTTTCTCATGGGGCATTAGGATGTCTCCCCACCTATGCACAAGATATTTAGGTTTTCCTACTGAGTATACTTGTATGCTCACCCTACGTTTACTTTCATGTTTTTAGGAGGACTTCAGGGACCATGTGGGACCATTCTAGTTGGGCTTTGGAGTTTTGCTGGTTGCAGTTTTTGCTTTTTTTTTGGTATCGTACTTTGGAGCTTTTCTTGTACTTTTACTTTTGTTTTAGTATTGTATAAAACATGCATATGGGTTTGGTTTTGGGTTTATTTTCATTTACTTGTTCCTTTTTCTTTTGGTGTTTGACTCATCCTATCTCCCGATCTTAAATAATAAAAAGGGTAATGCCCCCCATATTTGTGAAAACTTGTACCCTTGGTGCTAGTCGCCACTCCGGGACCTACTGGAGGCGGGACTCGGGGGTCATTATCTCCCTTTCACCATTGTCAGCTCAGGAGGGGCATCTTTTGTGGGAGGGGGTCGTGACAGTTATGACCCGTGCTGGTTCTGTATCTTCTTCAGAAGATCCAGCAGGTTCAGGCTCTTTATCATTGGACATATCAGATTCATAGAAGACAACATCACAACTAATGATGAATTTCTGGTAACCCGGTTTATCTACCCATAAACGATACCCTTTAACACCCTCTTGATATCCCACAAATATACACTTAACAGCCCTAGGAGCAAGCTTATCATTGCGTGAATGTGCATAAGCCGTGGATCCAAAAATCCTAAGGTGAGTAAGATTCGGTGGTGTGCCCTTCCAGAGTTCTTCAGGTGCCTTAAAGGAGTTGGAAAAAGATGGGAAACGATTAATGAGATGCACTGCTGTTGAAGTAGCCTCATCCCAAAAGGACCTAGGGAGTTTTTAGTGGGACAACATACACCTCACCCTCTCAAAGACATTCCTATTCATTCTTTCTGCTAACCCATTCTTTTTTAGGGTTTCCACAACAGTTCGATATCTTTTAATTCCTTCAGATTCACAATATTTAATAAATTCATTGGATAGATATTCTAAACCATTATCAGTCCCTAAGGCCTTAAGTTTCTTATTAATTTCACTCTCTACAGAATCTTTCCATTTCTTAAATGTCCAAAAGGTATCTGACTTATGCTTGAGTATATAAATTCATACTCTCTTAGAGAAATCATCAATAAAAGTCACAAAGTATAAGCCTCCACCATGGAAGGTGACCCTAGAAGGACCCCACATATCAGAATGTACACATTCAAGAGGTTATTTAGCCTTATACAAAGACCTACTTAAACTAACTCTCCTGAACTTCCCATATACATAGTCTTCACAAAAGGGAAGACTACTAAAAGTGATGTTACTTAAAAGGCCCTGTTTCTAGAGCTCACTAAGACCCTTATCACTAATATTCCCTAGTCTCCTCTGCCACAAAGTAGTGAAATTAGTTCCTGGACTAGAAGAGGCATTCAATTGATTCCTATACACCTTACCATCTAACACATACAGGCTATTACAAAGGGTTACTTTCATAATTGTGAGGGATCCACATGCCACTCTAAGGCTTCCATATCTGGACTTAAATCCATACCCTTTCTGGTCAAGGATTCCTAGGGATATTAGGTTTCTTTTCAACATGGGTACCCACCTAACTTCCTCGAGAAACTTGATAGACCGATCATGATGATCAAGTAAAATAGAGCCTATTCCCATAATGTGGTAGCTCCTGTTATTCCCTAGAAAAACCTCACCAGACTTGACTTCCCTTAACTCAATAAAGAACTCCTTCCTAGGGAACATATATAATGAGCATCATGAATCTAGAATCCACTCATTTGAGATGGCTGTGTCAGTGACATTTAACACATCAACAGTGTCAAAATCTTGTTCAACTAATAGGTAATGGTCATTATTATTATCTTTATAGTCACCCTTCCTATTAAGATAATTCCTCTTAATGTGTCCAGGTTGTTTACATTGGAAACATTTGATTACCTTGCCTTTAGACTTGCTTCTATGTTTCTTAGACTGACCCCTATCTTTTCTCTTACCCCTTGACTCACTTCAGCCTCTAGACTCACCTCTGTCCCTAACATTTAAAACCTCAACCTTGGTTTTCACACTACCCTTTCTTTGAAGGTATTTAGAGAGAAAAGCAGATTTGACCTCCTCAAGAGTTAATGTGTCTTTCCCATACATCATAGAGTCTTTAATAGAGTTGAATGAATCATCTAATGATGTTAACAATATAATATCTTGGTCTTAATCATTCAATTTAATATCAATGTTGGCTTGGTCTAATAAGATCTTATTAAATTCATCAACGTGTATCCTAACTATAGTTCCAAGGCGCATTTTAAATGTGTATAATCTCATTTTCGTATATACTCTACCAACAAGAGATTTTTTCATATAAAGGGATTACAATTTAGACCATATACCAGTGGAAAAAGACTCATATGAAACTTCTCTTAAGACTTTGTCTCCTAAAGATAAAAGGATTAAACTATGGTCTTTCCTTAGGGTCTCCTCTGGGACATATACAAAAGAGGTGGCAGCCTGCCCATTAGGGGCAGTGGTGGTGATTTTCTTCTTAGGGCCAACAAGGGAATCTATAAGGTCATTATGATCTAACAAGGCTATCATCTTAATTCTCTAGAGATTAAAATCATTCTCACCATCAAACTTATCAATATCAAACTTAGTTGAACCCATAGAAATGGAACAAAAGGCTCTGATACCACTTGTTGGGGTATATTACTCCAACCCAAGAAAAGCCAAGATCCACTGTTTTATATAATGGTGAACAAATAAGAAGGTGTTATTAATGGAAAAGTTTTAATCGTGCTAGATCCAGAATGAGAAACTTAGTCAAGATAAATATAAACAATCAATGCAGTAATATATAAAGAGGACAACAAATATAATGTGCTTTGGACCCAAGGGGACCTACATGCATGGAGAGAACACCACCAGGGAAACCGATTTATTAAGAAAGAAAGAAAGAACACAAGCACATTTTACAGACTCGAATGCAGAAATAAAGGACCACAGAAAATATATGAGGAGGTCAAGCTTGCTGAACTAGGTGGCAATGTCCAACTCTGTCATGTAGAGTCAGCTTTGTCCACTCCTGGATGGACTCATGCACGCACACAAGAAGGATACAACAACATACATGTCAAAGAAAAGATAAAACTCAACAGAGCCAAGATCTACAAACCAGATCTTGGTTACAATTGAAAGGAATGTAAATAATGTTACCACTTGAAGCATAGCCATCAAAGAACCCAAAAGCTGGGACAATCCCCACTGATTCTCCACCGGAAAAGTAATCTGATTGCAGGAGGTGGTACATGCAGCGACAAAGGGGAGTGCGGGTGCTGGAAGTCTCCCTGACAGTTCATCCATCTTCTTTGCGAAGTCAGAGCAGATCTGAGCTCATCGAGAGGTCTTTTAGAACCAGAGAGAATGAGATAGAGAGAAGCACATCTCTCCCTCATAGAAAATCGGGGCAATCAATACACAATAGACATGCATCAATTGGTTCAAAGGATCAGTGGGATGGAGGGCACATGGATGGCGGAGATCATCGAGACAGTTCTCATAACCGAGGCCAGTACAGCACATAAGACATGTGGTATGTTATTGTTGCGGAATCACCGAGAGACAGAACGACAGAAAAACGAGAAAACGAAAGAAAGAAAAGCAACAAAGAACACGACGATTTACGTGGTTCGGGAAAAATCCCTACGTCCACGGGAGAGGCAGATTTTCACTATGATTCGGGAGCACAGAAATTACAGAGGATTTCCAACAACAAAACCCTAGCCCGAAATGGGCTATAAAACAGATGGAGAAGACGATCAGTATTCGAAAAAGTGGTCCGCGTCGCTACAGTGAACGACGACTGGCTTTGTCAAAAGCACTACAGTAAAGTTGACCCCGAAGTCCGCACCGCTACAGTGCCTGTCGGTGTCGGTCGGTCAGCTCCGCTACAGTGGTCAGCATTGGGCCACAAGCATTCGGCCCAACCGGATCGGGCAACACCAATCCAACAGTTATGAATGGAGTGGCACAACTCAAAGCGGATTGAAGCCAGCCATAATAAACACAACAGGTGTAATCTGAGCCGTCGTATCGACGGTAATCAACAATCCACATTAGGTCTACGCTAATAGGTAAGGAAACATATAAACTGGGTTCCATAAACAACGAACCGGGAAAAAATAAGCTGAACTGAAAAATGAGATATCTCCCACGTAAAAGCGCCATGCAATAAACAGAATAAACCAATTATACAGATAATACAAATAGTATAGAATGTATATAATTGAAATAGGAATATTCATGCATGAGGTGAAAATTCAACATAGTTGTAGATGTAAGATATTATCCCCACCCCTATAGAACATCCCCTATTTATTTTCTCACCTTACAACCAAAAACCCCTAACCAAAATATCATACTTCCCTTGACTAGTTACAAAGACTCACTCTTCTATGGAAAACCCCTCCAGCCACATGATAGACAGCCCAATGCACCTGCACTCCAAACAGAAAGACACCTTCTTCACTGTGGTTGATCAGGTTCAAGATTCTCCTGATATATTGGAATCCACTCACATGATGTGGGTAAGGGAGAAGAATGGGAATACTAATTCAGAAGTGGGATAAACTTTGTAGAGAGCTCAAAACAGCATTTGGCACTGGAAAATGGAAGTTGGGTTGACCCATAGAAATAACATTGATAACACTACAACATACATGCATGGACAATTTGAACTCTCTATAGAAAATGAAATTACTCATGCTGAGGCACCATGAAGGGAAGATTTTAATGGGAATGATAATCAACATCTTCAATGGATGGATTTAGATGAAGAAGGGTGTGTTGATTTGGCCAATTTCATCTCTAGAACTACCAGGACCTTGTTAGATTTAAACCAAGAATCAGAATACAGGGGAAATAATTCCATTATTAACCCTGACACTGGATTTGAAAATAGTTGTTTGGATAACATGGGTGGTTTGAAAAATGGTCTAATTAAAAAAATATGATATTTATGTTATAGAGCTAGAAACTGAATAAATCGGAGGGACCACAGATGATGTAGACACTCAAAATAGAAATTTTGGTTCCAAAAGGACACATTCCTCTCCTAGTTTTATATCATTGGAGATCTTGATTCCTGGTGATGATAAAAAAAGAATACATTTATGTCAATGCTAGAGGCAAAAATTTCACGAAAAAGAAAAGGTTTTTAAGCCTACATTTTGAAATTTGAACCATTTTCAGGGTTACCGAAAACATACAAGAGAAGGAATACCAACTATGTTGGGTCCAATATTTTTTACAAGAAGATAAATATTAAAAACAAAACAAAGAACATATAGGAAAATGAAAACAAGAAATAAGCATAAGTACTTTATGTGGTTTTCAAAAGTGGTTGAAAGAAATGAGAATAGAAATTAGTGATTAAGATGTTTGAATATTTTATAAAGCAATCAAGTCATTGGTGTTCATCTTTATCTTCCCTTGCACAAAAATAAAATAATTGAAATAAGGAAAATAGAAAAAAAAGAAATAATAAAACCTTACTATGGAAGGTAAAAATTATGGAAATGTTAAACTGCAACATGTCTAGTACACTAACAAGATCTAGAGAACACACAAAAATTTAAGGCCACTACCATGAAATGAGCATTATAATTAAGCCTCATTTGATAACACTTCATTAAAACTATTTTTTAATCAATATAACGATATTGATACAACCAAAAAAATTCTAAAGTAAATTATAATGAAAAGGAAACAAAATCCAAAATAGATCTTTTGTCAAGATCCATTCTTCAGATATCATCTAAATAGGTATCTTTTGTGATAGAAGAAATAAGATTTCAACTGTAGTTTCCATAATGATCATTTGACTGTGCATATATCTTAGAAACCCGAGTAGATCTTTTGTGAAGTTTCTGTTTTTTGTTCAAATCTTTTCAAAATTCTGTAGGAGAAATTTTATGAAAGATTTCATTTCTTTGAGAGAAATATTTCCTGGAATATTATAGGCGAGGGATACTTTTTTAATGCTTTTCCCAATACAAAACTCATGTATTTGATTAGTACTTTTGAATTTAGTAAATTTTGAGATCTATTTTTTGATATGTTATTTTGCTTCATGATCAAAGTAGTCAAACTCGCCCCTATAAGTTGACCTGGTGACTCTACCAGTTTACCTACGAGTACTATGTGTCTACCGAGTTTATTGCCCAGTCTGCACGTTAAAATGGCTAGTTCGACTACCTTGTTCACAATGCAAAGATTTCGATCAATATATGATTTTTTTTTCTGATTATGCAGAATATTTGATCAAAATTTAAATATTTCCTTGAATGAAATATTATTATTTGAGTTGAATAATTGGTTGACATTATAATGAAATTCACATAGTGATGGAGAGTAAATCAACGTGTTTAAAAACTCTGAGTTCTATATTGGGATAAATATATTAAAGTGTTTAATGCATCATAAGTATCATGAAAAACATTTACAAAAATGAAAAACAAACAAGAAAAACTTATAGATTTACATAGTTTACCCTTAACAAGTCAAAAACCATCAAAAGGTCTTCATGAATCAAATAGTATTACTAGTTTGCACAAAATCATCATCAAAATATCTACATTAAATCAAATAGTCAGTATAGGGTTCCCCTAGTGGTCGGTTGGGGTGGTGCCAGAGGGTTGGGGTTTGGGGCATTGTCACAGGGTCGAATCCCCAGACCAACGGTTTATTGTCATTTTCCATGTTGCAAGTCTTGTTCTGCTTTTGCGGTTGTAACCAACCTTTTAAATAGTCAGTACAGGGTGACTCACTGCAACTAATTGGTTAATAAATATCTTGTAACATAGATGGCAGTGGCTTGTACTCCATGAAATGATAAGGGTGATGATCAATCCCAATATCATACCATTCATGTAGTGATTTATTTTTCAACTGAAACTCTCCAACTAAAGTGTGTGATGTTATGGAAAAAATAAAATTTCAAATATAAATCTACACAATAATTAAACCAATAAAAACAAAACAATAATAATTCTAACCCAAAATCAATATAACAAAACAATATTTGAAAATTATATGGTATCCTAAAAATCTCTCAAATAGAAACAACATAAATATTCAGTATTTCTGGTCCATTAGTATAAATTTAGGAAATGGAAGTGTCTAGGGGAAATTTCTTGGTGAGTTGAGGGGTGAAGGATAAAGTTATAGATGAGATTACTGCTGGGAGAGGATTCAACTATATGGTGAATTGAATTGCGGTGTGGAGCCCTACGGAGGAAGGAGGTCAAGTTTTGTGGTTCTGTTATTTTTGTCCTAGCGGCATGCAGGTACGTGGGGTCAGTTTTTGGTACCGCAATTGTTTTAAGTGTAGATGCGGAATAGCCAAGGAATTATGGTGTAATGCTTCTGGTATGGTCTTCTTGCAATTTCAAGAGGTTTTTGCATCTTGGAGGCTCAAGTGGTTAGTTTTTGAAGCCTCGATTATTTTTATGGTAGCTATAATGTGGTTTTGATAGGAACCTTTAAGCCGGAGGGAGTATTGTTAAGGGATATATAAGTCTTTATATGGGGTTAGTTTGTGGGGGGGGGGGGGGGGTCAGGGGAATTTGTTAGAATATTGAAGGGACCACATGAAGGGAGTAGGTTATTATAATAAGAGGAGGGGGGAGAGTGTGGGAGGCATGAAGGAATTATTCAGTTAGGGTTTGTTTACACAATCCGTCCATAATCTTGGGGTTCAGCCAAGTGGCTTGGGCGAGGGACAACAGTTGCCTCGAAGTGTCTTATTCTTCTCCATCTTTTTCCTCTCGCCTATAGTTTCTACTCCTAATACTCTTAAAACAAAGTAGTCAGTCCTCTGTTCTTATCAATTGGTTCCAACTGTCATTCTATATCATCTCCCTCCTCAGACCCATGACATGATATACATCTTTCGTTACTGGGGCACGTCTCATGGAGCCTCCTACTTTCAATAAACAATTTTTCATCTTTTGCATCATCTCCTGCACACTATCTGCACCTTCCACTGAATCATACGTACACTTCCATTCACATTCTGAGGAGAAGCAGTGCTCTCTCAAGAACTAACACCCACTGTTGGCTCCTTCCATAGAACCAGACACACACTACTGTTTACGACTTGAGGAGGGAATGCGCACTACTGATTTCCTCTCATTCAGTAGAAGAGAACATTTCTAGCTCACAACTTGAGGAGCCACACCGACTTAAAGGACCACTTATTCGTCTACGACTTTGAGGAGGAGGCGCGCTACCGCTTGGGTACTATTTCAAAAACAAGAGAGAGGGGGGGGGGGGGAGAGGGAAAATAGAATAAAAGTGTCGAATTTTCTTTTGAAAAAAAATCAATGACCTCATTGATGGATAAAGTGGAGGAGCACCTACTGCGGATCAACATAATTCTATTCAAGACACTGCAAGATTAGGCTTAGTACCAAACATCACGTCCACTCGTCTAATGGAGAAGTCAATTCATGAGGAGGATTTGTGTGTTTTTTACAACAGTAATCCATGTGATTTAGCACCGCTACAATAACACGGTGCGACGAGAACTTTGTTCATGGGAATGAATTTGTTGTGGTTCGCTGACCACTAGGAGAGATAATAGGAGAAGAATGTGAAAAAAAAACAATCTTTATTTCACAAGAACAAGGATTAAAAAAGACCCCTCCCACACATCCCTTCGTTAGTTCCTTCTTACCATTGGGTAGTTCCACCAAATCGTAGTCTAGTTTTTCGTCAAAGACTCCATATCATCCTCCATTGCATGCAGCCACTTGAGTTTTTCGGGATGAGACACTACTTCCTGGTATCCTTCTGGCTCCCCCTCATCAGTCAACAGTAGGTAATCTGACTCCGAATATCTTGTTGATGGAATCCTTCCTCATGAAGATCTTAGAACCTCTGAAATGTTAGGTTTGGGAGGCACAACGTCACCTAGCTCCTGTGATGGTTATACAACTTCTTGTGGAGAGAATTGAGTCTCCCCCTACTCAATATCCTCCTCCACTGCCTCTTGGTCTGCTGCTGATGAGTCTTCATGCACCTCCTCCTCTTCAATGATAGGTGGTGCTGGTATAGGTTTTGGATCATGAATTGAGTCCTCAACACTTTCCCTTCGAGTCATTCTAAGATATTGAATGTCCTCGATCGTCTGGTTCTCATGGAACATGACATCTCTGCTTCTGATCACCTTCTTCTCCTTTGATTCCCAAAGCTTGTATCATAACTCCTCATCTCCATAGCCTATGAAGATGCATGGAGTAGATCTCCCATCTAGATTCTTCCTGGGATCCTTGGATAAATGTACAAATGCCAAACATCCAAATACTCGTAAATGAGAGTAAGAGGGATGTTTACCAGACCATATCCACTGTGGAATCTCAAAATTCAGCGGGACTGATGGTGATCGATTGATGAGGTAGCAGGAAACTTGAACAGCTTTTCCCCAGAATGGCTTAGGGAGCTTTTCCAAACTCATCATGCTTCTGACCTTCTCCATGATGGTTCTATTCATCCGTTCCACAACTCCATTGTGTTTTGGGGTGAGTGGGACCATCATCTCATGTCGGATTCCCTGACTCCTACAATAGGCATCAAAGTCCCTAGATGTGTACTCCCCTCCGTTTTCTGAACGAAGACTTCAGCTTCCTTCCAGTTTCACGCTCCACCATGGCATGGAAGATCTTGAAGTAGTCTAGTACTTGGTACTTCGTCCGCAAGAAAAACACCCACACCCTTCGAGATGCGTCATAAATAAAGGATAATAAATATTTATTACCTCCCAGAGAATCCACCTCCATGGGTCCATATACATCAGAGTGCACCAGATCTAGAAACTCTGATCTCTGTGATGAAGCGATATTGAATGAGACTCTATGATGCTTCCCATACAAGCAGTATTTACAAGGATAAAGTGATATATCCTTATTAATACTAATGTACTTATTCTTCGTTAGGGTAGATAACACTTTTTCACTCATGTGGCCGAGCCTTCTATTCCACATATTATATGACGTCTCTCTTTCCACCGTGTTGAGGCTATCTGCACATATCTTCACATGAGTTTTGTACAACGTACTGCATATGTTTCCTCGAGCGATGATGATGGATCCTTTTGTCATCTTCCATGCTCCGTTGTTGAAGATGTTGTCATAGCCTTTTCGATCAAAGACTATACCTGATAACAGGTTGAGACGAAGTCTTGGAACATGTCGAACATCCTTCAGGGTGATTGTGTATCCAATATTCATCTTGACTTGGATATCACCCATGACAACAATCTCCGCCGAACTGGTATTCCCCATCTTGACTGCACCAAAGTCACCAGCTTGATAAGTCAAAAAATACTCATCATGTGGCGTGACGTGGTACGATGTTGCAGTATCGACCATCCATTCTGTGTCTTGGCTTGATGTATGAAAGCATGTATCTTCTTCATCTTTGGAGAAAAGAACGACTTCTCCAGTGATGCTCACATGCGCGTCTTCATTTCTTCTTTGCTGGTTCTTACTTTGACCCTTTTCTTGTAACAAATTTTGGAAATTCTTCTTCATATGTCCCTCCATGCCACAATGGTAGCATTTGTATGTTGGCCTCCTACCATCTGTGGACCTTCCTCTGTTCTTGCTTCGACCTCTAGTTCCTACCCCACGACCTCCTCCTTGATGTCTCCCTCGCTTCTCCAGAACAAGAGCTTGTGTCTGGTTGAAACTCACATCCTTCCTTCGGGCTTCCTCATTGAACAATGCATCCTTTATCATCGCCATGGTAAGTTTGCCTCCAGGCACCGAGTTGCTAAGTGAGACGACAATTGTATCCCAGCTATCAGGAAGTGTGCAGAGTAAGTGGTTCGCCTGATCTTCATCATTTAGAGTCTTACCGGCAGCCACCAACTGGTTCACCAGGCATTGGAACTCGCTGGTGTGTTCGGCAATAGAGTTTCTACTTTATAGTCAAAGATTCATCAACCTCTTCAATAAGAGAATCTTGTTTCAAGCGGTCTTTGACTGGTACACATTTTCCAACTTTTTCCAATGTTCATACACACCAGTCTCTTGAGCTACATGGTGGTAAACACTGTGATCGATCCATTGGCGGATTTGTACGATCGTCTTTTTGTTCAAATTCTTCCACTCCACTTCCTTTGTGGCATCGGCGTTGACTCCCTCATTCTCAATGAGGTCAAAAAGATCCTTATCATTGAGAAGATATTCTATTCGAGAATTCCAAATGGAGTAGTTTGAAGAAGTCAACATGATCATCCCTCCCGTAGATGAGCTCTCCATTGGATTTCAATTTAGTTAAAAAATGGTGCAGAATATGGAAAAATGGAGCTCACTGTTGCATTTGGAATGGTCGAAAATGGTGGAATTGACTCCTGAATCGTCGAAATCGGATACCGATTGATCAAGTTATGATAAAAAAGGTATAAACGGTCAAGATCCTATGATGATGTGGCGATGACGTGTCGCTGACGTGGCACGCCGGAGCAGCTGCCGGAAACTCGTCGGAAAAGTCACCGGTGTCGGAATAGTACCTTCTTCTCTGGCAAGGGGGTACTATTCACCCAAAGTTTGACCAAACTTTGACCGGGCCTAAGAATCTCATTTTAGCTCCGTTTTTTATGCCATTTGCGCCGTTGGAATCGGATCGTCACGAACTCTCTGAATCTTCCTTCAAAACAGAATTCTGAGCACCTTGAATTTTCTGGTCACCGAAAAATTTCCAATTCTCACCGCCGTTTGTACCAGAACCCCCTCTGATACCACTTGTTGTGGTTCGCTAACCACTATGAGAGATAATAGGAGAAGATTGGAAAGAAAAATAATCTTTATTTCACAAGAACAAGGATTACAAAAGAACCCTCCCACACCTCCCTTTGATTTCTATCACATGGAGCTCTCCTGACCCTCTCTCAAAGAGCTCTCCCTTGGATCGAATCTAATTATGGAGGAAGCGACCTTGGCCCTCCTTAAATAACTATGGTGGGAGGTGTCAAGTTTGACACAACTCCCACCAATCCTCCCACCAAACCTTGGACTTAAACATTGGTGGACACCTTCTCATTTGACAACTCCCATGGCTGCCAAAGGAGAAATTCCATCACATGTGAAAATGAAGCACCCAAAATGGAAATCCTCCATGGTGGCTATGGTTAGTACCCTAGCCACCAACCATGGTAGCTGGAAAAATATCCATCAGAATTCCCTATTAGGGAGGGACAATGTGCATCCTTTGAACATCATGGTGAAGCCATCCATGCATTTGACATCGTTGCCGCAATCAGATTCTGCTTAGATTATCATGATGCCTATGGTGTACTCTACACTATTTGGCATTATGAAGGTACAAGAGGAGGAAATTTCAGTGGAATGACTCCCTCATGCATATTTCTTTGTCGTGAACAAGTCATCCATTGGTTGGAAAGTGGGGGTATCTGACCCAACAACCCAATTCTAAGTAACCTACTTGACCAAAAAGATGGTAGGATAGGGACCGTATGATTTTTACATGTAACAACCAAGGTGGTGGAAGTCACATTCCACTTTTGTTTATCCAAAGTTGATCCATGATGGAGGAAAAAGTGCTCACATACAGAGGATTATCTGGCAGACCATCTAACATGCCTTGGAAGAAAGGGGACATGTCGGTGGACCACGATAGCTCAGTCTTATGGAAGCAGTGCTGCTTGGTTCTACCCAAAGTGAAAAAGCGGGGAGGGGTATTTGGAAGATCGCTTGGATCGCAAGCATAGCAAGACCACCTTTCTTCAGTCATGGGGACAAGGTGGTTTGAAGGGGTGGGGAGTGATAAGAACTTATAAGCTTAAGTGAGTATTGTTATGGGGTATATTTTTCTTTGTATAAGGCTAATTTTTTAGGGGGAATCGAGGGAATTTGTTAGAATATTGAGGAGGCCACATTAAGGGAGGTGGGTTATTATAATAAGAATATAAGGAAGAGAGTGAGAGGCATGCAAGAATTATTTAGTTAGGGGTTGTTTACATAGTTTGACTATAGGCTTGGGATTCAACTAAATGGCTTTGGTGAGAAGAAACAATGACCAAAAAGTGTCTTAATCTTCTCCATATTCTTCCTCTCACATGTAGTTTCTTCCCCTATTATTATTAATACAAAGTAATCAGACCTCTGTTCTTATCAGGTGCTATATGGTTGTGTTGTAGCCTTGACTCTAGGTAGATAAGATCTGGTCGTGATCTATAATGTGGAATTTGGAAGCCAGTTGGTTGGGGTAAATTACGGAGTAGACCCCTGTGTTGCATCATGGTCACATTAAAAATCTACTAGATATTTATTACAAGTCCCCTTAAAAATATATCTTTCTCCAGTCCTATATCTTGACCCTTGGGATACTCCTAGGCATTTTTGAGTGGGATTTCACCCCTTGTGGGATTTGATCCTTTCCATTCGAAGATAAAACATCAATGATTCTAAATGAGTTTCCTTTGTTATGTCATTGTATCATTCCCTATTTTTTGTATCAAGGATTTAAATCATTTAACTTTTTCCAACATGGACATATCTATTGAAAAAGGTACATTTTAAATTGGTAAATTGGTTTACCAATAGACATGTATCTGTCATTAAATTGTTGGTAAAAACTTGTCACTAAGTGTTATTTGACAGATAAAATAGTTCTATTTCAATTTAAATAACACCAACATATAATATACATGTTTATGAAAATGTGTAGCAAAAAATATATCTTTTGATAATTATATTTCTATCATTTATATTTTTATCAATAATATTATTAACAAAATCAATTTATATGTCAATTCAAAAAATACGAACAATTGTATATGTTTTTAATATATTTTTTAAATAAAAAAATATGTGATTTTATTACCGTATCTCTTGATACAACTTTATATTTTATATATTAATATTTACATGAAAAACCTATTTTTCCCATTCTTCTTCTTTAGAAGGACGATGTTGTCCGGCCATTCCGGATACTAAACTTTCTCGATGAAGTTGGTCTTGATAAGTTTGTCCAATTAAGCCTCAATTTTGGAGGTGTGAGTCGAGTGTGTCCTTATTTCACCCAGTCTATATTCCCTGTGATATTCTAGAAAGCCTAAGTGGTGAGTGGACACCTCGGGTATAGAGACCCGAAGCTTGACATACATTGACATTACATTACTTTTGCGGAATACTTAGTACATAACAAAAACGCACACACAAGGATCGTAATAGTTTAGTGTCTTTGGAAACTCGGAATATAATCTTCTAATCCTGGTGAAAGATCTTCAACATCTCCCATAAAGATCTTCCTTTTTTTTGTACTTAAAACCATTCTTTATATCCTGGGGAAAAGAAAACATAAAAGGGTGATCTCAAATGCTCAGTAAGGGTAAACAAAAGAAATATCAATCACATCATTTTCATAAGAACATAACATTTTGGAAAACGTAACCTGCAAAAGAGAGCATAATTTCATAACATGAGATAAATCATATTAGTGAAATGAAATCCCAATAATCATAACTTAAAACATGAAACATTGTGGTATACACACATAATCATAGAGAATCATATCTTATTATTCAAGACTCATTTCCAAGACTATCTTAGTGGACAAAGTCCCTTTCTGAACCGAGTCACCCTCGTTTCAGTCCTGTTTCACTGAACCAGTATAACCTACCATTCCAGCCATGTCTATCTCATGAGATATAAAATCTTTACCCAATGCATTGGAGGGAGATATAGGTCCCACCCATCTCATAATGATACCATTCTTATGTGTGCCACAAAATCATAAATCATACATCATTTCATAACCCATGTAATAAAAATGGGAATCTTAAACATCGGGACATCATAAAACAATTCATATAAGATAAAGGAATTCATAAAAATAATTCCATCACAATATAATCAAATCAATGTAATAATAGGGATTGAAACAGAACCCTTTATTATCTTAGATGGAAAATAATTTTGATAAAACACTTGAAATGAATTCTTGAGTAAAATATCCTTTCTTCTTCAAAATCAATTTCTTTCCACAAAATGTCATGCAATTTTAAAAGAAAGAGATTTTATTGAAAATAGTCATGAAATCTTTTGGAGGAAGCTTCATGAAAATAAGGCTTTATAAAACCATAAAAATCCGTTCATTCCATTTAAGATAAAAAACATTCTTCTCGTACTTTTTTCGGAAAAGTCAAAAAGTACCTCGTACGAAAAACGACAAAAGATTCCTTTCATATCTTTTACTAAAAACTCACTGAAGGGTAAAATTGGATTTAAATAATTGTAGGTGGATGAAAATAATATTACATATTAAGGAAACATGGATTTGGATGATAAAATACACCCCAGTAAATTTCAAAGTATAAACAATCTCAGATAAAAATTGAGATTGCGAGATTTTCCCTTACCTTATGTCCGATATGCTTTGTACGTATCCGAACCTCCTCTTCTTTGAAGCGCCTCTTTGAGACCTCCTCTTAGGGAACTAAAATTGGTCTTTGAGGAAGACCAGAACCTCTAGGATGTTTCTAGGGAAGTGGAGAAGAGAATTTGGCAGGGGTTGGCCGAGCTTGAAGGCTCAAAGTTGTGTGAGGAAGAGAGGGAGGAAGTGCCCTTTTATAAGGGAGGAGAGGGGTACCTTTGGAATAACTAAAAATATTATTTTATTATAAAGTCAAGTTCGGTTTTAAATAGCTCCAAATTGATTTATTTCGAGGCTAAGGTGAGGATGGGTCGAAATCCTCTCATCCAATAGAATTTAGACAAGTTTAGGTTCCTATTTTAACCTTATCATTTAGATTTAACATTAAGTTAAATAATTTTACTTTTACCGTGTCTTCTTGTGTTCTTACACTATAAGGTTAATAAACTTACTATAAGAAGACAAACGAACCCCAAATTGTTTATTATTAATATATATAACCTTATCTAAGTCATTTGTCTGAACCTTAGATTTTTAGGAATAAAATAACAATTAATAATATAATATTTGTTTTAAAAACTATTTTATGTCAATTTTGACACTATTTAGTAATTGATTTTTGTGAAAATCATAAAAGAATGATAAGTTCGAACAAAGTTAATTAAATAAATACTAACATGTCATATTAACCTAGAAAATTAGTGGAATTCATAAAAAGTCTCAAATTATATTTATTTGGGCATTTATAACATCAATTATGTCAATATTTCATTAATAAGATAATTACTGCATCATCTTTGTGTCATAAATAAATTAACTTATTTGATGTCTAAAAATTACAAATAAAATACCATTATGTAGGAAATATTTTTAGATTTCTAATGAATATTTAAAATCGAATTTATCTTATGTATAAACTTATATTAAAAATGTTTTAGTAAATAAACTTTGATTTTAACTCTTTTAACCCTTCTTTAAATAAATTAATAATAAATGTCCTAATCTAATCCAAGTGGGCCTAAATGGTCATATTTTATTCCTAAGTTTGTTTTTGGTCGAATTAAACTTGTCCAATAGAATTAGGACATTTTTTAGGGTAATAATAATATCATTTCTACCCTTAATTACCCTATTTACTTTTAACCGTGGTAAAAAAAAGTAAAAAGTTACTATTCACCAAAAAATTATTTTCATCTCATTGAACAACATTTTACTTACTGACATCAACCGTGTCTCTCGGATTTTTGAAATTCCACTCACAGAAGCGGTAAAATTAAGTTTTATGAAAAATTCAGTTTTTTAACTACCACTTAGTGGTTTCACTATTCATCAAAAATTGAAAGTTTTCAGAAAAATGCCAAAAATTAGGCCTAAGATATATTTGATATTATGAACTCAAAAATGATTTCTATTTTACCAAATTCAAAACATATCAGTTGCATTAATTAATTTAAAAATTAATTCCCGTCGTCAAAACAAATAGCGTGTTCTTAAGAGATAATAACTATCAAAAGATTGACACTTGTTTATGTCTGGTTTAAATGTGAAATTACATCCAATGACCAAAATTGTATTAAATTGTAAAAATATATTCTAAATATATTTTAAAACCACTCAAATTAATAATTTATCACTATTAATTATTTCGATTGAAAAAGTTGTTTTTAATTAAAATTTAATAATTTTCACTATTCATCAAAATATGAAAGTTATCCGAAAATCATCAAAATTTCACCCTAAGATAATTTTGATATTACGAATCCAAAAATAAATTTCATTTTGAAAAATAAAATTTGCAAAATTTCAAAAAGTGGTTATTACTATTCATAACGGCTAGTTTTAATAATATTTTAATAGCATATTGTTGTTTAGTGAAACTCGTTATTGCGTACTACACACGCTATCGAGGAAGGTCGCGATTGCGTGTAATGCAAGGAAAGTCAAGGATGCGTGTTGTGCAAGCTCCTTTTGGCGTAGCATATAACACAAGACATTAATGAAATTAAAATAATATTTTTCATAAAATCTCGGGGTGTTACATTCTACCCCCCTTAAAATGAATTTCGCCCTCGAAATTCGTCGGGGTTATAAATGGTTTACTACTTGAAAGTTTCTTTAATAGAAACCCACATCGTAAAAAGGAATACCAAAACCAATCTTTAAAAACAAAAGTATGAAACATAACGGTTACCCAAATAAACTAATCACTGGGTTTCCACATAGGTGAAAATATGGATATAGAAGAGAAATCTAACCATCATGTTCTGATGGAGAGTGGTAGAGAACATGGCTATGAAAAATCCAACAATCACAAAGCTATTGATTTGTAATGATCTAAGGTACCATCTGATTAATCGGATATAAGGGAACTAGGACAACATTTTTGGTTTTCAAGATCATTTCCCTAAAGTTGATGAATTAAAAGAAATACTTGCATGATTTTGGTACAATCTCACTGTTGTTCGTGAATTGAACAATTTCCACTTCATCCCTTAAAGAAATGAAGTTGAATTTGTTATTCGTAAAGTGTTAGCAGATCATGTGATAGAATGATGGGTCATTCCATCTCTTTCAAACAAAAGGTTAGAAAAAGTTATAAGTCCATCTTATGGTTAATCGTATATGGTTCCAAAAATGAACTTATACTTCATATATCATACCGCTTAATAAAATAAAACTAGTTTCTACTAAATAGGGACTTCCTGTAGGCCAGTGGTAGGCGATAAAGGCCAGTCGCACTTCGGTTGTGGGTTCGATTCCCACGGCCTTGTCCGACGCGATGGGATGTCGCCCGTCCTGCAGGTTGTCCTTTTTCTAAAACTACATAAATAATATCAAAAGTTCTATCCTTAAACAATACTAACTTATGTCCAACATAATCCATTCCAATCTTTAGGCTTATCCATAATACTGCAGTCCACTCTCATAATATAGTGAAAACAATTACCAGAGATTTAATAGCATCATTGATCCCCATATATCATAAGATATGTCTTATTGGTCACATTCCAAACATTCAAAGCCCTTAATCAGGTATTCTCTTGAATACCCATTGAACCTTAGTGAAAACATGAATGCAGATAAAAGTTAACACTTTCCACATACCAAAATCCTCAAAATTCTATATACTCAAACCATAATATCACTTAGTCCTTATATCAGTCATGAGCTCATGAATACAATCAAACATCTCATTATCTTCTTATCCCTTCATTATGCGCATATCATTTGCTTTCCAAAAAATATCTAAATAACCTTTCTTGGTTACTGGTACCATTAATCATACACTTTCAAAACATAAGGAAAGACAACAGTGTAACAATCCTTAGATGTCTCTTTATTCTATAGTACCATGAGATTACTTATACAACATTACACTTGATAAACATGTAATCATTCCACTACATTCTTAAACCATTAACCGAGATTCAATAATTCTTTCATCTAACATATCATTTGTAGTCTCATCATCATCATCAACATAAATACTACCCATACGACCATACTGATTCTCTTCATGAGACTTTCCCTTAGGGCATTGGTTTGCATAATGCCCGTACCTTCCACATTTAAAACATTTAACCATTGTTGATGTCGTAGCAATACCATTATCCTCATCCCCGGTGTTAACTGAACCTTTTCCTTTGCACTTACTGGCTTTGTTTCCTTCTTTTCCACACCCAAAGCATCTTCCAGTTCCTTTGAAACATTATCCTTGATGCCTCTTCCCACATGATTTAAATAGGGGAAATTGAACTTTCTTTCCTCTATGATCATCATGAAACTCCATCTTTCTCTTATTAGCCGAGTCAGGAAACTTACCAAATTTTACTTTATTGATCATATTATGAGATTGCTGATTCGGCATAATAATGATGTTTGGACCTCCAAATCCCATTTCATTTGGTTTCTCATGAATAATATCATTCCATTGTCCATCATATCCTCCATTATCGTGAATCATCTTGTTTCCATCCATTTTCTAAAACCCAAAAAGAATAGTGTGAGAGGAAAAAATAAGAATAAATGGGGAGTAACTTCAATATCTAACATCTTTGGTTAAATTATAATATCCTTAGCGCAATTCTAGGACTATAACCTATACGTATACTTATCCTTAGGGACATCCCTAGTCATACCTTAGAAATATCTCTAGGGATCTCACTAACGTTCTCACATCCTAGTTTCCAAAGTTTGACTAAACCTTTCCTCTGATACCAACTGTAGAGACCCGAAGCTTGATGTACATTGAAATTACATTACTTTTGCGGAATAATTAGTACATAACAAAAACACACACACAAGGATCGTAATAGTTTAGTGTCTTTGAAAACTCGGAATATAATCTTCTAATCCTGGTGAAAGATCTTCAACATCTCCCATAAAGATCTTCCTTTTTTTTATACTTAAAACCTTTCTTTATATCCTAGGGAAAAGAAAACATAAAAGGGTGAGCTCAAATGCTCAGTAAGGGTAAACAAAAGAAATATCAATCACATCATTTTCATAAGAACATAACATTTTGGAAAACGTAACCTGCAAAAGAGAGCATAATTTCATAACATGGGATAAATCATAGTAGTGAAATGAAATCCAAATAATCATAACTTAAAACATGAAACATTGTGGCATACACACATAATCATAGAGAATCATATCTTATTAGTCAAGACTCATTGCCAAGACTATCTTAGTGGACAAAGTCCCTTTCTGAACCGAGTCACCCTCGTTTCAGTCCTGTTTCACTGAACCGGTATAACCTACCATTCCAGCCATGTCTATCTCATGAGATATAAAATCTTTACCCAATGCATTGGAGGGAGATATAGGTCCCACCCATCTCATAATGATACCATTCTTATGTGTGCCACAAAATCATAAATCATACATCATTTCATAACCCATTTAATAAAAATGGGAATCTTAAACATCGGGACATCATAAAACAATTCATATAAGATAAAGGAATTCATAAAAATAATTCCATCACAATATAATCAAATCAATGTAATAATAGGGATTGAAACAGAACCCTTTATTATCTTAGATGGAAAATAATTTTGATAAAACACTTGAAATGAATTCTTGAGGAAAATATCCTTTCTTCTTCAAAATCAATTTCTTTCCACAAAATGTCATGCAATTTTAAAAGAAAGAGATTTTATTGAAAATAGTCATGAAATCTTTTGGAGGGAGCTTCATGAAAATAAGGCTTTATAAAACCGTAAAAATCCATTCGTTCCATTTAAGATAAAAAAAAACATTCTTCTCGTACTTTTGTCGGAAAAGTCAAAAAGTACCTCGTACGAAAAACGACAAAAGATTCCTTTCATATCTTTTACTAAAAACTCACCGAAGGGTAAAATTGGATTTAAATAATTGTAGGTGGATGGAAAAAATATTACATATTGAGGAAACATGGATTTGGATGATAAAATACACCCCAGTAAATTTCAAAGTATAAACAATCTCAGATAAAAATTGAGATTGCGAGATTTTCCCTTACCTTATGTCCGATATTCTTTGTACATATCCGAACCTCCTCTTCTTTGAAGCGCCTCTTTGAGACCTCCTCTTAGGGCACTAAAATTGGTCTTTGAGGAAGACCAGAACCTCTAGGATGTTTCTAGGGAAGTAGAGAAGAGAATTTGGCAGGGGTTGGCCGAGCTTGAAGGCTCAAAGTTGTGTGAGGAAGAGAGGGAGGAGGTGCCCTTTTATAAGGGAGGAGAGGGGTGCCTTTGGAATAACTAAAAATATTATTTTATTATAAAGTCAAGTTCGGTTTTAAATAGCTCCAAATTGATTTATTTCTAGGATAAGGTGGGGATGGGTCGAAATACTCTCATCCAATATAATTTAGACAAGTTTAGGTTCCTATTTTAACCTTATCATTTAGATTTAACATTAAGTTAAATAATTTTACTTTTACCGTGTCTTCTTGTGTTCTTACACTATAAGGTTAATAAACTTACTATAAGAAGCCAAAAGAACCCCAAATTGTTTATTATTAATATATATAACCTTATCTAAGTCATTTGGAGAACCTTAGATTTTTAGGAATAAAATAACAATTAATAATATAATATTTGTTTTAAAAACTATTTTATGTCAATTTTGACACTATTTAGTAATTGATTTTTGTGAAAATAATAACAGAATGATAAGTTATAACAAAGTTAATTAAATCAATACTAACATGTCATATTAACCAAGAAAATTTGTGGAATTCATAAAAAGTCTCAAATTATATTTATTTGGGCATTTATAACATCAATTATGTCAATATTTCATTAATAAGATAATTACTGCATCATCTTTGTGTCATATATAAATTAACTTATTTGATGTCTAAAAATTACAAATAAAATACCATTATGTAGGAAATCTTTTTAGCTTTCTAATGAATATTTAAAATCTAATTTATCTTATGTATAAAACTATATTAAAAATATTTTAGTAAATAAACGTTGATTTTAACTCTTTTAACCCTTCTTTAAATAAATTAATAATAAATGTCCTAATCTAATCCAAGTGGGCCTAAATGGTCATATTTTATTCCTAAGTTTGTTTTTGGTCGAATTACACTTATACAATAGAATTAGGACATGTGTTAGGGTAATAATAATATCATTTCTACCCTTAATTACCCTATTTAATTTTAACCGTGGTAAAAAAAAGTAAAAAGTTACTATTCACCAAAAAATTATTTTCATCTCATTGAACCACATTTTACTTACTGACATCAACCGTGTCTCTCGGATTTTTGAAATTCCACTCACAGAAGCGGTAAAATTAAGTTTTATGAAAAATTCAGTTTTTTAACTACCACTTAGTGGTTTCACTATTCATCAAAAATTGAAAGTTTTCAGAAAAATGCCAAAAATTAGGCCTAAGCTATATTTGATATTATGAACTCAAAAATGATTTCTATTTTACCAAATTCAAAACATATCAGTTGCATTAATTAATTTAAAAATTAATTCTCGTCGTCAAAACAAATAGCGTGTTCTTAAGAGATAATAACTATCAAAAGATTGACACTTGTTTATGTCTGGTTTAAATGTGAAATTACATCCAATGACCAACATTGTATTAAATTGTAAAAATATATTCTAAATATACTTTAAAACCACTCAAATTAATAATTTATCACTATTAATTATTTCGATTGAAAAAGTTGTTTTTAATTAAAATTTAATAAATTTCACTATTCATCAAAATATGAAAGTTATCCGAAAATCACCAAAATTTCACCCTAAGCTAATTTCGATATTACGAATCCAAAAATAAATTCCATTTTGAAAAATAAAATTTACAAAATTTCAAAAAGTGGTTATTACTATTCATAACGGCTAGTTTTAATAATATTTTAATAGCATATTGTTGTTTAGTGAAACTCGTTATTGCGTACTACACACGCTATCGAGGAAGGTCACGATTGCGTGTAATGCAAGGAAAGTCAAGGATGTGTGTTGTTCAAGATCCTTTTGGCGTAGCATATAACACAAGACATTAATGAAATTAAAATAATATTTTTCATAAAATCTCGGGGTGTTACATCGGGATCGATGCCTAGTATTTTTGTGTAATTCTAGGCAAACACATCCCGATATTGCTTCAAAAGGAGGTGTATATATCTTGCTCTTTGAAGGACATGACCACACTAATAAAAGTGGGTTGTGGATCCTCCTCTATACTCAGATTTTTTTTCTGAGTTTGTCAACAGTGGTAGAGACACCTTCTTCAAATGCTGGAGGGGCATCCCTGAGATCTTCCACCTCTTCCTCTTCCTCCCTCTCCTCCTCCTTCGCCCTTGCCTTATTCTTAGGGAAAGAAGGCGATGAAGAAAATGTCCTAGAGTTATGGGAGGAGTCAATATTTTGACATTTGGATGGTGAAGCAACTACTTTTGACCCAAATGTTGATGCATGGCATTTTTGAAGCTCTAAAGAGGAGGCAAGGAACATATGATGATAATTTCCATTTTCTCTCTGTTATGTGACAACCTCTTATGACTCGACTAATGAGGCAATGATTTGTTGAAGATCTGGGGATTTAATGGGAGCATTCCCACTCAGGCTTCCATCACTTTCTGGAGAGTCGATGGCTTCTCTAGTGCTACCAGGTTTAGTTTTCAAGATTGATGTCATGTAAATCCTTGAATATGTGCTAGAATTTAGACCCACCTATTTGATCTGATTGATTGGAATCACATACTCTACACCGAGCTGCTTGAAGGGATTGGTCAGGGTAATTTCTAGAACATTTGGGGCTATGACCTAATCAACACTATTGTTCATGGGTTGCTTCCCATCCCTCTAGTAGAACCCTGCATCAATGTGCTGACTTTTTCAGAAATCGACTGGGGATTTTTCACCGAACAATGACTCAATTTTCTTATTAATACAATAGTTGAGGCATTGGTGATGTGATGAGAGGATTTATTGATGTCAGTGAAGCCACGGTCTTCCCCATAAAAAATTGAATGTCGTATCTTGCTGAAAAACTAGAAATTATGAGTAAAAAACAAGGTCCCCAAACTGAGCCCTGAGCATGATTTGGGCCAATGAATTTTTCTCATTTATTTCATAACCCGGTAGTGTTAGAGTGGAAGGCATTAGGTTAGACCCTATATAGCCCAACCAGTGATGTGTCTGTACTGGAATGAGATTAACTCTTGATCCATTGTCAATGAAAGGACATCAGATATCAACATCATTTATCCGTCTAGATACATAAAAAGATATTATGTATCCTTTTATGATTTAATCTTTATCCTACTCCGTTAAAGAGATGATTGTGTGGAATTTTGTAGGAACTATATCTATCCAATTGACCTCAGCAGCAACAACCTTCTATTCAAACTTTTGGGGGCTTAGCAAAGCCTCTATGAGTTCTTCCTTGAGGTATTTTGATAAAATCTGGGAATCTATGATCAATAACATGGTCAACATGAAGGCTAAATTCTTCAAGATGTCAAACTTCTTGTATAGGGTAATGTGATTCCCGATGTGTAGATTCACATTCACCAATAATTTATGAGTTCATTTACTTTATTTAAGAATATATACCCTCAGAATAGGATTTATAGTCACTTCATTCCATCATGGGTCGGGTCAACTAGGTCTATCTACGCGTCGATGCTGGTTTGGTGATGGTGTCCCCTATATTCAATATTCCATATTCCAAGATGACCAGGTCAGGGAAAACCTTGGAATGTGTGGGAGAGATCTCTTGCTCCTGTTAAGCTCACTGAAGATCTCTTCCATTATTTTCAGCCATGTAGACGGTTCGAGCAGAAATGTGGCTGGAGTATCTACTTCTACCGTAATTGTGTCTTCCCCAGTGTTCTCAACCTCTGTGGCCTCTTCCACCTATCCCCCATTAAGATGCATATTAATTTGGTTCATATCCACATTGATCATATGAGAATAGATCTATTAAATGAATAACATTAATGGAACCAATGATCAAATACCTATCTGATGAGGACTCTCTATGGTGGGTTTATTGTTGTTGTACCATTTGGCCGGACAACACTCGTATTCTTGGGACTGTGGGAATGAATTACGAGAGAGTTATATCCATATTCATCCTTAGTGCTGGTTCATCTTCTTGTGTTTTCTCCTCACTCTTATTACCATATCATTTCTTGAAAGATTGGATTTCAGAGGTCTGGGGTGCAAATGAAATCTTTTGTGTCATATCAGAAGTGGTCAGGGGAATAGTTGGCTATTTCAACTGTGCTTGGAGAATACCATGATTCCATTTGATGCTCTTTCTACCCATCCAGTAACCGAACTTATGCGTACCATTACTATTAACTTTCTTCTATTCATTATCCACCACGGGATTTGTGAAAAAAACATGCTACCTATGCGGGTGGATTTCCCAGCTTCACTTTCCCAGAGTCCACCATTTTATTCAAGATATCTTTGAAATTAAAACATTCTTGGATGGTGATCTCCAATTTCTAGTGGAAGGGGAAATTGTTTGGGATATATTCAACACCATCCTGGTCAGGATTCTTGGGTTTTGGAAACATGATCAAGTAGTTCTCCAATTCTGAGATGAAGTAGCTGAGGACCTATTAATTTCAAAAAGAATAAACTTTGATTTTCAGATCCTCAAAATGATGTCAACTCTTCTAGATTTTATCATACTTATGAGGTGTGTGTTGTTGCTGATGCTTAGGAGGGGGACTGCATGATATGGTGTGGGATTTGGAGCAGGAGCAGGTGAAGGGGCCAAGTTAAGTGTAATGGTGGCAGCCTCTGCTTCCCCCATTTTTTTCTGTCAGTTGACAAAATTACTCAAAAAATAGCCTTGGTTTATACGATGGAGTCTTCCATTCTTCTAGAAATTAAAAAAAGGTCCCATAACCCTCCT
Organism: Viscum album; assembly: GCA_963277665.1. NCBI lineage: Eukaryota > Viridiplantae > Streptophyta > Magnoliopsida > Santalales > Viscaceae > Viscum > Viscum album. The sequence goes on from OY728127.1 coordinate 307,608,798, forward strand.
GTATATTACACAAGAATGAGTGGTGTGCACAAATCATCATAAATATTCTATATACAGATGAACAAAAAATCTTCTTGAAGAAGTTATAGGCTTAATGATCATGTAAATCCATTATAACGAGTAATTAAATATGAAAACCTCTCATTCTACCACTATTTTTAGTTTTATAGGTCGAGGAATATTATATTTTATAGTGTTGAGATGAATTGGAAGAGAAACTTCTGACAAAGATCTTGCCATCCAGTAATTGATTATGTTGAAAAATTGGTGTACCATACGAAGGATGACCCCATTAGTATTCTCATGAAGCACCTTAGTTTCATTGCTTCCTATTGTGTAGGGGTCCCCATCATGGAATCATAGTGGGACATAAAATGTGTCAAATAATTCTTTGGGTCCCCCGAGTCATTGAAAATTTGAAATGTTGGGTTTCTGATGTTTGGTAGGGAAAAGGTCAGATCATCCCATTCAGGGTAAGACTTATTTTCCAACTCTAATGGTGCATGTTTCTACTACAGAAATTATAATAGAGCTATTATGAACTCAATAGTATTGATGACCCCTTGAGGATTATCCGGCTGAGCAGGAAGTTGAACAGTGGCAATAGTAGGTAGGGCCAACTATGGCAGCCTTGCCGGTATATTCAGTAGGCAACCTACAGGGGCAGGTCTGCAAGGATTCACCTGGACCTATTTTAGTCGTGTACCCAATGGAGGGAACTCTCAATTTTATGTTTTGGAATCTAAATATATTGGTTGTGAGTACCCTGCATTGAGTGGATGTTATGGAACCATTTCAGCTGATATGGAAAACCCTATTTATTGATGTACATCGGTTGGGTGTGCGAGTTGAGGATTTTTTTATAGAATGTATTGAGCATGAATGTAGCCTTATAATATATTTTCATTTAATATTCTCAATTCTTTCATCTACCCCTCTTGATAAGAAAATATTTCCTTGAGTGTAAGGGGTTCAACCTCTTCGGGAGGTTGGTGAGGAGTAACCTCACCTTTACCTTTTTCATTGGTGGATTCTCTATGAGGAGTTAATAATGGAGTGGTTGAGGTAATGAAAAAATTTAGAGAAAGTATTTGGTTCAGGTACACAAACCTCCTTCAAGTGTTTCAGTGTGTACCATATTATGAACTAAGATTTCCTTATTTTGATCCTCTTTATTGGCCTCGTGTTATGTATGGTATGTCGAGGTGGTGTTGATGACATTCACCGATGAATAGTGCATTGCATGCATTTAATTATTCTATTTCCTCCCTCTATGAGGCCTTGTTCTCTCATCCATTTTTCCACTTCGAGAAGTTTGATGAATAATAATTTGAAGGGAATTGTTAGACAATTTTGTTGTGTTTGTTCCCAACAAGGATACCAGATCCCAAGATGGGAGGAACCGAGAGGATTCATTTTGCAGCATTTCCCCTAACCGAGAGAAGAATTAATTCCATTGAGGAGGATGTTGTTGAGGTAAAAAATTCCCTAGCCTTTTAGGATTCGGCTATTCTTGCTCCTTTTCCACAACCTTTTGAGTCTGGATTTTTGTCCTCAAAGGTTTTGTTGAAAAAGGTCCCAACCCTACAGGTTGGGGTTGCTCCTAGATTTCCATGGCTCTTAATATCACAACTAACTTCTTGATTTTACATAGTCATGTTTGAATATGGGTTGGGTTCATTATTCAGTTTTCACCTGAACCACCTGCTTATGATGATATTTGGGTTATTTGTGACATTTGAGCTATCTGACCATTAACATCCCTTAAGAAGGAGTCATGCTCGATATTTTCTAACGCCTGATGAAAAATTATTTCAATGGATTTCTCCATTATATCCCAATTCCGATGAGATTTGGTAAGAGCCTCTTTTGGTTGAGCATATTATCCATTTTGAACAAATCCCATTCTTTGGAGTCGGCCTGAAGCTTTAACATTGCACGATGTCACCTTTGGTGGTCTTATATGATTATAGAGCATAGTAAAATTCAATTCTCTGTGTTTACACCATCCTTTAATATGAACATTGGATGGGGCATCGACAATCAATTTACATAATTATTTTGACACACTGAGACATGTGCACCGAAAATCTCCTTATTGTTTTCCCAATTTTGGATGTTGTGTAACAAGGAGAGCCACAAAGTAAATTTGAAAGTGTAACCATTATATTACCTTAATGTGTCTTAGGTATTCGTGATAAAGTAATACCTTTCCAATCATGTAATAAATAGTGTTCCATATATTGTGATGAATGTCGTGCACACAATCTTCCGGCAATGCCTCTAGAATGCTGTATTGGGGAGTGGCTAAATGATGGAACATTACTGGTATTCTGTCTTTATACATCTATTTCCTCATGTTCAACAAGACTTCTTTGTCTTATTTAGAGGTTTCTCAACCTAGTCAGACCAAAGTGGACACTTCCCTCATCGTTTATAATAAAAGTAAAGATTGGTTGGGACTTCCTTTTCTATATTGGAAGGCAGACGATCCAAGGGTCGTTAGGAGAATGAATACCGCCTTGGGATATCTTATGGCTACAAAATTACTCCAATTTTCAATGACAAGGAATCAAACATGACTGGCCTCATATTCCCAAGTTTCTCTTGGTATTAGGTATATATAATCATTAAATCATTAGGGGGAGGGCCCTTTTGATGAAGTGAAATGCTACTGCAGAGAGAACATTCACAGTGAATTCCATTATGAGGAGGACTACCATTATGACTTGACGTCAAATTGTAAGGAGAATTCTTACTATATATACCATGGGTAAGACCTTTAGGGTGGACGATAGCAAGGATAAGACCTTTCTATTTGATCTTCTAGCCACACTAAGGGATATCACGACTCTTATTAAGAGATGAGATCTCGAGATCGATCATATTATGGTCATAAAGCAAACCTTCATGAATTGTTTAACTAAGTTATGAAATATAAAATGGTTATATTCATTAATAATGTATTAATTAACTGTTATAAAATTAATCACTAAATTTTAGTAAGGTCATTTTATTCTTCAAGATCACTTTCTTTAAGAATGATTTTTGTTGTTTTTTGAGCGAACAATATAATTAATTTATAAAAAATTTTAAAATTTTATTTAACGAAATAAATAATATTTTTAAAATCAGTATATCAAAATTATCTTACAGGAAAATTTTGGGATTTTTCTATACATATTTATTTTTCAATGAATATTGAAAAAAATCGATTTTTATTGAAACTTGTATTTTATTTTCAATTATTACAAATTTGAATTATATTTTAGATTAGTTTTAAAATTTAAACTGTTCCTTTTGATTTAAAATAATCCAATTATAGTGTTTTAATTGGATTTTATACTTGAATTTAGTATAAAAACATTTTATGTTCAAAAATGGAATTTGTCCAAAAAACTATTTTTCAAAATCTTTATGATGAAAAAGGGCAAGAATAATTTTATTTATTGATGATATGGTACTTTAGCATTATAAATGAGAAATGGGTGCACCAAAATAGCTCTAAGTGAGCCTGTTATAGGTTATACGATGGGCCGGCCCAGATATCACTGTGTGACACCCGTTATAGCTTATACAATAGGTACGTCCAAACAGCACTCCAATGCATTGGGTAATGTACCTTGTATATCAAAGAAAGAAGTAGGGAGTTACCGAAGGGTTTATTCTATGGATTTAACTAGGCTCCAGTTATCTCTAACATAATTTTAAAATGAGTTATGAATGTCATGCTCTATGTTGCCAAAAAAGGTTTAAATTTTCTTTATATAGGTTTTAATGTCTTTCATTGAGCTAAAAGTGCGCATGTTATCATGTGAAAATTATTCATTTCAATAGATCAAAGAAGTTTGAGATAAAGGTATATATTACATGGTTTTTCATGTTTATTACTAGATTAACAATTTTCTTTCTTTATGTTCCTTACTGACCTTTTTGTGCTCATTTGATGTTTTAAAATGTCTTTCATAGGGTTTAAAGGAGAGTTGGAACAAGGATAATGTTAAGAAGAAAATTGTGAAGATCTATTACGTAAATAAATTATATTTTATTTTGAATACTTTTAATTTATGGTAAAATGGATATTATGTAGAAGTTTTCACTTGTAATATATGGGTTTACTTTGTAAGAGATTGTACTAATTCTCTAAAAATATAATCCAAAAGATCCTTGTAATGTTAATAAATTGAATTATAGTTAAAAACACTAGAATATATAATGTTTGAGGTTTAATACTTATAAATACACTAGTTCTTTCTCCCCTAATATGTTAGGTCTACCTTGGTTGGATTTAGTAGGATATCCTTCCACTAATACCACACCCCTACGCTTGATCTGGTCACCAGTTGAAACTCTTTCCCAAGCTCATATTCCTTCGGTGTTGGTCCCATTGCCAATGGTAGGAGCTATAATGTCAGTAGTTCTAGACTTGGTTTCACTGAAAACACCTAGCCAGGTGCTAATGAGAAAAAAACATCATTGTAAGATCATCCATGTCCAGACACCTACCAACACTCTAGTTTCAACTGGAATCATTTCCTTCCTCTACTCCATGGATTTTCAGTGTAGCAGACAACACATTCTAACTCATCACCTCTCTAATATATGGTGTCTAATGAACATCAGTTTCTATGACCCCATCTTGGAGTTTCCTTCCTAGTTATCCAAATTAGATATTAGAACATAAAATTACTCCTCTAATCATTCCATTATAGAAGTAAGTTGCTTAAGGAAAAAATTATTTTTCTCATTGTTGGTCTTATACTTACCCAACAGTGTTGGTTTCAGCTGCTCCCATGGAGAAATTCAATTAACAATCAACCGTAGTAAGAATGAATACAGAACTATATACTTTATCCTCAAATGTTCCTAATGAACCTTCACTTATTCCAACATCCAATTGAATTTGAAGTAAGTCTCCATTTTAGTGATCCAAGCACATGGAAGATCCATATATGGGAAAATATAGTGTACCATTTTAAGGACCTCATCAAGAATGATCTAGAAATGGAGGTAACCTCTATCAATTGAAGTCTTTATAAGGTGAAGGATTCTACATCCTTTACTTTTTTTTGGAATGGTATTGTGGTTTATTATATGGTTTGAGTTGGGACCTTTTGTTTTTTATGTTCTCACTTATCCATTAAAAGTGTTCTTGAAATAAAATTTAAATTTAGTAGTATCGATCAAACCACACTGATCCTCTCATGAAAATAGAGAGAGTTTAAATATTATTCATTCAAATCATCCAACTTCAATGAAATACTCCAAAAAAATAACTACGTGCGAGACTTCCCGAACAACGGTTGTGTGGAAGAGTTTAGTTAGAGGAGAGAGAAATACTTTGCAGTAGTTTTCCCCTCTTTCCAGTGAAAAAAACTCATACCGTCCCCAATGACTTCCAAACAGTGATCGACTTTCTTTGATTATCCTCACGGTACACATTCCCCTGTGACTACTCCTCTAGCATGTGCGAATTAGTAGTATTGATTGATAGTTGGTAGTGATCATCTATCGACCTGCGTTGTATTAGTCTCAAATGGCCTCTTCTTCTGATTTTGTCTCAACGATGAGCACCTGTCTCCCCAACGTCCATCCAATAAAATGTGATTTCTCTACTGTGATCATTTTTATAGTAGTGTTTTCTTCTACAATTGAAGTAATGTCTTATAGAAGGAAAAATTTTATTTTCCTCTAGGAATATGCTACACGTACCATCCGATCATGATCCCCAATGATGATCATCTTAAATAACATTCTTGTCACACAACAACTACTATGACCACGTATAATAGAAAATATTCATGATGACCAGCTCCATAGCATGCGAGATCCCACTTAAATTGTCTCTCCCGCTCAAGTCCCCCATATAGTCATCAAATTGTGAGGACTATGGGTATCAGAGAGAGGTTAGGAAAGATAATGATAAGAACCTCCACCCAAATTAGTATTAGAATTTGGTATATTCAATGAAACAGTAAAACATACCTAGTTATAGACTCCAGTACTCAAAATATAAATAGAAAGGAAGGAATGTATAAGGAAACTGGTACACTTCCGAAGGCCCCTCTGCTCTCCTACCCGAACTCCAAGGAGTTGTTAAAACCTGAACAAGAATTCCCCCGTGGTACCCCCTCTACCCCTTAAATAATCTATAATATGTTGGAGATTCCTCCAGGCAGTTAGGCCCCCCACGATCCCTTTCCAGGCAGTTAGGCTTTCTCCAGGCAGTTAGGCCCCCCACGATCCTTTCAGGTAGTTATTATTCCTCCCTCTCTCCATTTTCCAGTGGTCCCCCTTCTAGAATAAACCTATCAGGTGGAAGGGTCCCCACTAGCTCTAACACTTGAACCCCCTTGAAAAGTAGGCATGTCCTCAAGACTGAAAGAAGGTAATTGATTGTAGAGAGTGAACTCATCCTCCCAAGTGGCATCATCCATTGAACATCCAGACCAGTGGATGAGAAACTGAGGTTGTGCCATGCCATCTGTATAGTTCAAATGCCATCTGTGATGTACCACTAGGAGGTAAATTTTTACTATATTGACTAGAAGGTATTAATATCATTTGAATCCAATATTATACATGTTTAGGATTTTGAGTGTCACGAATGTAGTGTCCCAAAGGATAGATCCCATATGCGAGGTTCTTTTTCATTTATGGTTATTTATCGCATGATAGTTTTTATCATGGATTATTTCTGATATGTTTTTATGTTTGAGGTTATATCAGATAGCTTCACATGATAGGTTGTTTCATGGATACGTTTTTACCTGTATGCCTCTCGATGCATGAATATGTTTTTCTATTTTAATCACTTCTACTTGTTATTTTTATGGATCTATAATATGAAAGGATTTTTATGAAAAAAAATAAAGAAAAAGGGGAAATGATTTATTAGTGGTCTCGATTTATAAAAATTCTTTGTAAAATTATTTTGTTTTAAAATCTAGAATTGTTGCATTATTGATATTAAAACTTGTATAAAAAATTTGGTGGTATCCTTATTGAATTTATCTCACACCCCACTTGTGACTTTGGGAAAATGTTAATGCTTTTTCCAGATTTAGGTAAAGAGAAGAGCATCTTATATTATGATGGATTCTCTTATTGTAGTTGCTTTCGGTATGGTTTGGTTTGGAGGTGACTTTTGCTCACATGGGGACTTGACTTACTTTCTAGTTTAGCCTATTTTAGATTGGATTTTATGTATTTTGTGGTCTCTCATCTATTTTCTCTTTGTAATCTAGTTGTATGAATTTATTTTCTTATATTCAAGGCTGGTTTTTGTAAACTTATTTTATCCATATCACGTGAAATACCAGTTCAGGTGGCTTATCTAATTGATTGGGGTTAGTTCATTACAATTTGGTATTAAAGGTATCCTTAGCTTGAAGTGTGTTAGCACTACCTGAGTTTGGTACTGTGTCTTTGGTAAATCAGAGTTAGGACTACTATAATTCAGATAGTAGGTGTGGAAAAGGGGCCTAGTAGATCACTTTTATGGCTAAAACCGAGTTACCAAGGGTGGTTAGTGAATTCTACTTAGTTTAGGACTTGGAGTTTGAGGCAATTTAAATGAAATGCATGAGATTTTTTTTTAAATTTACCTATTATTCTTCATGTATGTTATTTTATGGTTGCTTTATAGGGAGAAAAATAAAGGCCCACTTGGGATTGGATCCGATATGAAGAAGAATGTATAGTCTTGAGGTAATAGGAGTAAAAAATTTTGAATGTCTCATGGGTCACCCATGCAGGTTAGCCGTGCAGGTTAGTAACATAGGTCATGTGCGCAGGTCCAGTGTGTAGGTATGAGGTGCATGTCCAATGTATAGGCTAGTGGGGTCTATAAATACCATTGATCCTTTGGAGAACCAGTCCTTCAGTTCATACCATAAGTTTTCTCTTGTCACGTGGATCATCTGAGTATATTTTCTGTGTTTTTCATTTTCATAGGTCTTCAAAAGAATCAATTCTGTACACATACACGACACAACCATTTGAGAGACCATTCAATGTAGGATCACTTCATCAAGGGGCGTGTTGCGAGGGACCTCACTGATGTTCCCGTGCAAGGCACCTAGTCGAGAGGCCTACATGGGGGACTTTCCTTTTCCAAAATTTCTAAACTTACTAAAATCCAGATTTTGACTTTAATAAAAATCTTGATGAATTATTGCAGGATTTTGATGGTTGCACCAACTAATTTTCACGAAAAATATGTTGCACATGTCTCAAAGATGCTCAAATATGTTGGGAAAGATTATTATGAAATGTGTGATTCCACTCTCCTAGACTTGGAAAATCACTTGATGCAGTATCAGTGCAGGTATCAATGAAGTGAATATTTTCATATGTATGATCATGGAATTCTAAGAGATGCACTCATCCTGATGGCTTATAGTTACTTTTCAAAGTATTGGTTCAGGGAATATAACAATTTTCCACAAAAAAAATCTCCTCGAAGGGCGTGCACATCAAGTAAGGGAAAATTCCCACTGCCTGTTTCATGAACCATAGTTGTTGTACCTCAGATATGAATCCTCGCACCCATGAATCGAAACCTCATTACTATGTAAGAACTTGGGTTTTTATAATGGGTCAAAATCCCGACCCTGTTTGAATTTTTGACTAGTTTCTGAGAAAACTGGGAAAATATGGGAAGTTCTGGAAAATTCCAGACTACACGCTGTGTACTCTAAAGTACACACCGTGTATGGGTTAGGTAAGTACCGACCATGTGCTCACCGAGTACATGCCGTGTAATGACCATGTAATAATTCCTACTACACATCATGTAGTGTTGATCGACATGCCGTGTATCCTACTTTCTGCGTACCGGCTGAGTTCCAGACATGTGTCAACCTGTGTGGAACATCTAAGCCGTGTGTCTACCTCCTCTTAAGTCGGAGTATGGAAAAGGCCACTACACGATATATATTCTTTAATACACGCCATATACTTTAATTTTTATTTGCTTAAATGAAAGAGTGTCGCTTCTTATTTCGGAAATCCTCTTCTTCTTCCCTAACTTTGGAATAGTTCCATCCCAAAAATTCGAATTATATACCTTGACCAAGATCCTTCAATCAGAGTCCATTCTTCAATCCGTTAGTGGCTATGGGATCGCAATAGAGAGGCTAAACCCAGGCACCCCGTTTCGTTCTAGTTTCTTTGCCTCGGGCGTCGCAGTTTCCATCCGAGTGAAATTGCTGAGATTTGAAGGAAATGTAGATCTAAAAAGATTAGATTTGAATTGGAGCTTGATATCAGACGTGCCTACGTCTATGAGTCTCAGGTTGGTGGTTCATACCTCCTTTTATGTCTTCGCAGATTCTTGGGTGGTGCGGCCTTTGACGTGTTTTCAGGTATTTTGAGCATGACCCTATTTTACCTGCTATTTTCTATTTAATTGTTATTTGACCTATGAGATGCCTTTGGGTGCAAAGACCAGGAAATTTAGTGTATTTTTTTTAAATATATGGGAATTTTATGTGTCTGTGAAAATTGACGGTGTGTGATCCTGAGGCCCAGAGTGCCCAAAATGAATTTCTAAACTTTTGTTCAGGTACGTTCAGTAAACGTGCGAGTGGGTTTTTCTAACTTTTGAACCGGTGATCAGAATTGAAATCCAAGGGAACCATTGAAGTCACAGTGCCAGTATTCTCTTAAGAAGACTTTCACCTCGACGACAGTTGGTTGAGGGAGAAAGTTAATTTTTGGATTTTTCGTGGAAATAATAAAATAAAATAATCACATTTTATTTTATTTTTAGCTCCCATGTAGATATTTCAGGTGGGGACCACCCGAACTAAACCTCCCATCAGAGGTTACGGTGGTGGGGACCACCTGAACTAATTTCCCATGAGAGGATATGGTGGTGGGGACCACCCGTGGTTAAAACCTCTTGAACTCCCTATTAAGTGGGGAGAAACCTCTTGAGCTCCCCACTTAATGGTTCCAACACCCCCTTTAATTAATTTATGCCAACCTATGTAATTAATTAACCCATTTTGAATTTATTCCAACAACTTAATAGATAGCTTAATCTATTATTTTTGGATACCATTTATTTTAGTGGATTGGGAGAAAAGCTCTCCAACGAAGAACACCAACGAAGAACGCTTCTCCTTCGACGAATTCTTCTCCAAACTCCGTCAAAGGATCACTAATGAGGAACTTCTCCACCGACGATCGAGGGAACGCCGACGTTACCGATGTCCATCTATCCCAAATGACGTCGTCTTCTTCCTCGCGACCTTTTTCAACGAACAATCCAAGGTAGGGGATTATTTTTGTATGGATAATTTTCCCATGTTCTTCCCATGAATTCTTTTTCAGGATTGGGAATAAATCATTGCGGGAGGCTGTAAATATTGACATTCTTCTTCAAGTTCTTGTGGAGCCATATGCTATCACCTTAACGCGGGAGGGTACAGGCCAAAAAAACAAGGCCCAACCCCTCCACAAATCTTGTGATGATTTGTGGTGTTGAACGCGACGAAGGTGATGACATAATGACACCGCCCCATGGCCACCACTGCCTCGTGACCTATGTGACCTCACGAAACCCACGACCACCACGCCCCGTGACTCCACCACCCGTGGCCCCGCCGTTGCCGATTGGGACGAGCCACCGCCGCCATCCACCGAGTCACCATCGCCATCCGCCGAGCCATCGCCACCGTCCTGCCAAGCCGTCGGACAAGCCGCACTGTTACGGCCCTCCGAGCCACCCCACGGCGCTTCGCCGCGCCGCTCTAGCAGAGCAGCCCTACGGCCCAGAGCAGGTCTGGTCGAGCCGCCCCACGGCACTGAGCCACTCCGGATGAGCCGCCCCACGGTAGTGAGCCACTCCAGCCGAACCGCCCCACGGCACCGAGCTGCTCCGGCCGCACCACTCCGCGGCCGCGCCGCACTGGCCGAGCCGCCCCGCAGCGCCGGGCCGCTCTGACCGAGTCGCCTCGTGGCCTCCGCCCTCCTGGCCGAGCCGCCCCAGCCGAGTCGCCCTGCGGCCTTTCACCATCCGCAGCTGAAACCCCGTGGCCTTCCAGACCTAGCGGACCGGGTCGGCCCGGGTCGGTCCGAACGGGTTGGACCAGACCCGAGCCCACTACGAACCATTTACACTATTTTTTTCTATAACTTTGTTACCAAACGTCCGTTTGAAGAACCGTAAGCGGCGCTATAAATCTTGGAGTGAGACGGTCCCTTTAAATATACCCCACTAGAGTTTTGGATTAAGATGGGGAACAGTTAGGTTGAATCAAGCACGAATTCAACTGGGCCCCTGGGACTAAAAGGCTAATAACTCACAGACCGGACATTTGATTGACGCGCCGTCTGTTGCATTGAGACCCCTATGACATGGCGGATCATTGAGATGGCGGACCTTTGAGATGCTTCTTCATAGGACTTCGTGGCATTTGGAGTATCAAATAGTATCTTGTGGAGCGGATCCTCCCGAAGATGAGTGAGCATAGTGCAAGAACCCAGTAGCTGGCTGAGACTTGACGACTGCTGACCTTTTCGACTTGGAGTGACTTAACAGGCCCAGTGGGGAGCACCTCTGTGTGATGCGGCAGACCCATAGTGGGGAGAGCCTATGTGTGACGCGGCAGACCCACAGTACACGACAAGAGGAGTGCCTCAGCAGGCCACGGTGGGGAGGGCCTCTATGTGACACGACATACCCACAGTACTCGACATGAGGAGTACCTCAACAATTCATGAGGGGGAGCGCCTCTATGTGATGCGAAATACCCATGGTGGGGAGCACCTCTGTGTGACTTGGTAGACCCATGATACTCGACGGGAGGAGTACCTCAGCAGTCCATGGTTTGTGTGAAGTGCCTCTGTGTGACGCGGTAGGCCCACTATACTCGATAGAGGAGGGGATCTACAACAGCTGAGGTGTTCGATGATGTGATTGGGGAGGTTACTTGTTACTAACCCTAGAATAAATCTTGGTGTGAGCTAAGTCAGTATCTCTATGCTTTCATCATGATTGATATGAATTTCTTGATAACTTAGGTATATGTATGGGCATATACCTAAGTAGGGTTATCTATTGATTTCATACTTTGTGATTTATCCTTGGTGGTTTTTTTGAGACCTTGAGGGTCTCGGGGTCCCTACTGAGTATCGTTATACTCACCCCTGTATGGGATATGCCCTCACCTTGTTGTATTGGATGCAGACGACGGATAGCGCTGACTGAGGCTGAGAGTACCAGGACTGGACGGTGCTTGGAGGTGGACCATACGATGTGTCGGTACGTAGAGGAGATGAGTGGACGTGGAGTGATGAGGAGGTGATATGTACCTACCCTTTAGGTAGAAACCTCAGAGGATGATCTAGTAGCTATCTTGTTCTGTTTCTTCAGTTGTATTGTATTTCAGTTTTATTGTACCTTTACTGTTGGGCTTGTATTCCACCCCCTTTTACTTTTAGTACTCTTTTGGTTATGAAATTTTCTTGTGTTCGTATATTTTTGTATGCTTGGTTTCGTGAGTTTATAGGTTATACAAGCAATACCTTCCCAGTTTTAGGGAAAATGCCTTTTGGTACTAGTCGCCAGCCCCTAGCCTATGGAAGGCGGGCCTCAGGTAGTCACAGCACGGGCCCCATGGGATGGGTCGTGAGAAATTTTTATTAGAGGATTTGGTTCTACCGAAGAACTAGAACTCTGATCTTTTCTATGAAGCAATAATGATAAGGGTAATGAATTCAGTTTTCAGTTCAGGGAGTCCAGTGTTGGTGCAACGACCGATGTATCCATACACCTGGACCTTGACTTCTGATTTCCGACACAGTGCACAAAAACAATGACTGCGTGTGTGTTTCCAAGAGTTTTATTTGTTTTCTGTTGAGTCAGCTCACCAGGTATAGCTTATTGACCGTGGCGCACCTTCTTTTTTCAGGATTACTCCACACGGACAACCAGCTAGGGTTCCGAGAATTGTACGTAATGATAGCACACCGAGAGATGAGGCCTCAGTGCAGGACCCTTTTCCAGTAGAGGCATCAGTGGATGCACCAAAGGTACCATTACCCATTGGGCCATCGATGCCACTAGCCCCAGAAGCAGAGAGTGCACACCGCTTGAGTGCATTGCATGCATTCCAGTTCCAGAGACAGACCCACAGGTGGCCGAGGATTGGATAGAGGTTATGGTGAGAGTCTTACGACTCGTAGGGACACCAGCCGATCTCATGGTGATCCTTGCCGCCGGCCTTCAACAAGAAGCATTGGGCAGATGGTGCAACTTGATACTCCAGGTTCACGACGAAGTGATGATTCTCTGGACAGACTTCGAGAGCCTGTTTCGGGCAGAGTTTGTTCCAGCAACTCTTCGCGCAGTGCGCATATAGGAGCTTCTTTATCTGCAGTAGGGAATCATGATTGTAGCTCAGTACTCAGTGAGGTTCACTGACCTCTCATGCTACTCCATAGATATGGTGCGAGACCCATTATTCAGGGTCTGAACCTTTGAGCAGGGGCTCAGGTGGGAGATCAGGGATTCAATGATCTCACTCAGCATCCCGACGCAGGAGAGTGTGTTAGAGAGAGCCCTCTTGGTGGAGAGTTTCCTTACCGACCAGTCACCAGCAGCAAGACCCACTATCAGTCATCACGTAGCAGAGTCTTCTGAAACTGGCAGTAGACAGACGTCACAGAGGTCCAAGAGGACCAGACCTACAGGTGGATGACCGCATGACTCAGGATCAGTTGTGCAGGGCACCTGAGGTAGAACCAGTCAGACAAGGATCATGCAATTTTATTCATGCAGTGGGTAGGGTAACATGGATCCTGACTATCCGACCTGTTGTACAGATGATCAGCAGATGGTCGAAGGACTGCCCAGGAAGAGACAAAGGTTCAACCGAGGAGGTCTGCAGGGAGGAGGCGGACATGGTAGAGGAGTTATTTGTGCAACTTGCGGTGGGCGATGATTCGATATTTTACCACCACCACCACCAGGAGGTCCACCACGACCGCAGGGAGCAGGCGAACATGGGAGAGCTAAGTTCCAGGTAGCTGAGGCCTATGATCACGATGCTCTAGAGATGATACGAGGTATGATCTGTGTCTACTCCACCTTAGCTATAGTACTTATAGACACAAGTTCCAGTCATTCTTTTATTTCCACTTCCCTCATTTGGAGATCAGAGATTCCGATGAAGTTTTTGGCTTGATCCTTACGGCTAGAGACTCCTACGAGAGCAGATTCGACGATTACGCACTGGTTCCGACTGTTTGAGATTACTCTAGGAGGCGAGATCTTCATCTAGGATCTCCTAGTAGCGGTGTCGAGGCCTTACGACGTCATCTTGGGTATAGACTGGTTATCTATATTCCATTCTTAGATTGATTGTGTTAGGCATAATGTGTGGTGTGTCTACATGGATGGGGCCAGGTTTACCTTCACCGGTGAGAAGGGAGCCTTTTCAGTGCAATATGGACTTACCCGGAGGAGAGTACAGTCGATCAATCATCAGTTGTCTAGCATTACACTTGGAGCTGTTGATGCGGAGAGTCCGAGCTATCCTGTAATGGTGGACCAGTATGTGGATGTATTCCCTGATGATGTTCCGGGTCTACCTCATCGCAGATAGGTAGAATTTTACATTTATTTTTACCCTGAGACGAAACTGATATCTACACCATCATATCAGATGGCTCCCATGGAGCTTTGTGAGATGCGGGTATAGTTGGAGGACTTACATGGGAAATGATTCATTCGGCCCAGTGTTTCTCCTTGGGTAGCCCCAATATTGTTTTCCAAGAAGGTGGATGGGAGCTTGAGACATTGTGTTGACTATCGGCGCCTGAACCAAGTGACCGTGAAGAACAAGTATCCACTCCTAAGGATTGACGGACTCTTTGATCAGCTGAAGGGAGCACGATGGTTCTTGAAGATAGACCTCAGATCAGGATATCCCCAGCTCATAGTGTGAGATGAGGATGTGTAGAAGATGACTTTCAGATGTTAGTATGACCATTACGAGTTCTTGGTTATTCCATTTTGTGTGATCAACACTTTAGAAGTGTTCATGGGACTCATGAACAGGATCTTTCAGCCATACCTTGATTGCTTTGTAGCAGTATTCATTAATGACATTTTGATATACTCGGCTACTGAGGAGGAGCATGCCTATCATTTATAGGTAGTACTGGACACGCCCGAGAGCACTAGCTTTAGGGTAAGCTCTCGAAGTGCTAGTTTTAGATCTTAGAGGTTCAATTTATATGGCATGTCATATTGGAGGTTGGAGTTGTAGTGGATCCAGCAAATATTGAGGTGATACTTGCTTGGGTGCCACCCAAGAGTGTGATGGACTTTTGGAGTTTCTTGGGTTTGGATGGATATTACTATAGGTTTGTGACAGACTTCTCCAGAGTTGCAGCACCACTATCAGCATTGATAAAGAAGGGGAAACCCTTCGTTTGTTCATAGAAATACCAGAGGAGTTTTCAAGAGCTGAGGCAGAGGCTGACTAGTGCCCCCATCTTGAGGCTTCCAGAGGAGGGCGTAGGGTATGTAGTTTATTGCGATGCATCAGGGATTGGACTCGGATGTGTCTTGATGCAGGAGTGAGTAGTGATCACATCTGGTTCTTGACAGTTGAGACATCATGAGCATAACTCCGCTACCCATGACCTAGAGTTAGCAGCAGTGGTCTTCTCCTTGAAGATGTGGCGACACTATCTGATGGGTGAGTGTTTTACCATGTACTCTGATCACAAGAGTCTCAGGTATATCTTCTCCTAGAAGGACCTGAACCTGATATAGCAATGTTGGCTTGAGTTCTTCCAGGACTATGACTTCGAGATAGTATATACTCTTGGGAAGTGGAACGTTGTAGCAGATGCACTCAGCAGGAGGTTTGGTATACAACTTCTAGGCGAGGCGACAGAGCAGCTAGCTACTTTATAGATATCCTTTGTGGATAGAGATGAAGAAGCTTTTCTTTAGTCTCTTACAGTCACTTCCCCACTCCACTACAAAATATTTGACATATAACAATAGAAATTTAGTAACAAACTATTTATCTGTTGGTATAAACGATAAATTCCAACAGATATTGGGTTCTTTTGGTATTAAATTCAAGTACCAACATTTATTTTTACTGACATATATATATATATATATGTTTTTATTAATTGTTTAGTACCAACATATGCTTTAACAACAATTTAATTTGTTGCATTATCATATTAATACCAACATTTTTTTACCAACAAATGAATCTATTGTTATAATTATTATTATCAATAGTTTTTTTCAACATACAAATCCATTACTCGTATTTATTCACTACAAACAAATCATTAATGTTTTTTTATCAGTATCATTTAACAGTTTACCAAAAAAATTATTGATATTAACAAAAACTAAAAATAAGTTATATTGATATCAACAAAACCTGAAGATTATATTTAAAAATGTTGTATTTGAAAGAAATTATTATATGAGATTTTAAAAACCATTCAAAAAAACTGAAAATAAATATGATGTTCCACATCTAACAATCAGTATTTTAAAAAAAAGTGAAAAATAAAAATAAAAATGAAAATGAAAACAGTTTCTGGACACTTATGCGCTTTCTCCACGCCTCCACTCTTCCCCGGTCCCGATCTTCATCGCTCGTACAATGGCGATCTCCACCTGCGCCGACACTCCTAGTTCATCACCATCGACCACACCCATATCCACACCCTTGACTATCTACTGTTTCTCATAGCTTCATCTACTAAGGTTCGATTTCATTTTCCCTCTATCAACTATACAGATGAGGTATAGGTATGGGCATGGACAAAAACCCATTTCACATTCAATCAGTCGATGTTTGGGCCTCTTATCAGGTACACACTTATATTATTGATGTTTTAAGCACTTAAAATCATGTTTATCTGGTTTTTAAATTGAATTCCAGTTAGGGTTTCAGTGAAGTCCTAATGAAACAAGCCTTTTTATTCTTGTTCTTGTTTTTTTGGGTGATTTTAGAATTCTAATTACATATTTCTCTCTGGAAAAGAATTTTATCCCAACATTGAATCACGTTCCTATGGATAAGATTCTTCCACCTTCCAAGACCCCTGCTAGAATTATTCATCCTTAAAAAACTCCTAAGATGAATCCTGGAAGAGTTGTTTCTGTTAGTCTTGTCCATCATGGCAAGGTAGGAATGTTGATCCCTATTAGTTTAAAGAAGGGTAAATTGCTCTGTTTCCTAATTATGGAGGAACTGAAGTTAATCTAGACAATGATAATGTGCACCATCTTTAAGATGACATGATATACCAGAACTCTATGCAATTGATCAAAAAAATAGTAGTAAAGGTACACTTTTTGGTTAATTTTTGGGTTGCGCTATCAAATGAATGTTAACTTGAGTTATTGAGCTGATATATGGTGGATTTTCTAGTTAATTTCTGGGATTATCACTCAAATGAATGTTAAATTAGTTATTGAGATGATATATGTTGGCTTTTATAGATACATGGAATAATCATTTAATTATTTCTATATGATATCATCCATGTTTTTTAATTCTAAGTCATGTTATTTGAGAATAATGTTTTATTTTTTGAAATATAATTCAAGTTTTGTCAACATGTTTCATGTTATAATATTTTTCTTACAAGTGTTCAAATTTTAGTTAATCAATTAGGCCTAACTCTATAAAACGATCAAAGGCAATCTAGATTTGTTAAGAGTCCCATATTTTCAGATTTGGTTCCTTCATCATAAAGGTTTAATGCTTCCTTCTTTATCATAATATTTATCATTGTTATTATTATATTTTCATGTGTAAATGATGATGAGGATGAATTCTGCAATGAATTGAATGTTTTTTCAGGAAACCAATAGTATCACTCACTATTTTTCTCCTAAAACTCCAATAACCAGAATTTTATCTGCAAGTCTTTTGATAGTATTAAATTATTCATAATTTCTCAGTCAACCATCCTACATTTTCTCTGGTGTATAAATCACATCAGAAAACATTTTATTATCAGTGTTAAATGGTTTAGAGGGTCTCAATTAAGCTTTAGATTGGACTGGATTCATTACAATAAATTTATCTCAATATGTTTATAGAGGATACTTATCTATTGAAACATCCCTTCTCTATTGATAATTTAGATCTTACATGAATCACTCATAAAAATATTTAAGTGTACCAAATATGTTATGTTATTGGGCTCTGGAAATGGGCATCTTATTTGATGGAACTGTACAAAGGCTCTACTTTTCTTTAATCACATACAATGCTTTCCAAAGATGTGAAATATTGAAATGATTTCATCTTTATTGTACTCAAGAAATACCTCATATCCTTGCCTTATAATGTAACCATATTCTTTTTACATTTTATTCATATTATCTCTACAAATATAATTAGCATAGAACAAGTCCATTTTGTATTCTCATTTGGTTGAGATTTTATTTGATAACTCATCCCAATGTTTCTATGTATATGCAATCATTATGTGGATAATACTAAATACACTACTTGTATTTTTCAGGTTGTTCTTACATTCCTCCATTAACCTATAATAACATTCAATATCTTCCACCACCTTTTTGAACATTTCCAAAAAACGTTCTAAAATAACTTGGCCAAGTGCATCATTTTAGACAAAGTTAGATCTTGGTAACCCACAATCTCCATTCATTTAAAATATTCATTATCATTTTCAAATGTCTTAGATGAATTTTTATCTTACTCCTTGAAATAATTTTGAATATTTTTAAGAATCTTACACACTCCATGAAAAACATCATGATGGTGAAGTAACAGCTCATGGACATCATAACACTATTTCTTAATACCCTCAATATCTGCATCTATATTTTGAACATCTCCATCATTATATAATTATTGTTTAGATACCACATCATGCTGTAGTTTTCTTAAATTTTTGCTAACATTTTTTTAAATCACTTGCACGCTGATCATGTTTCTTATTGACATCATACTAGAAAATCACCCAATCTACTATATATTCCATAATATGTATACAATTGTCAGAATTGAGTTCCTATGTCTAGACTTTTATGGATTCGAAAATAAATTCCTTTTTGAACTCTTGAAATTTATCAAAGGTTGTAGTATCATATTCTAATTTAGATATTATTTAATTTACTATTGATAAAACTAAATTTGAATTTAAAGCAGCTAACTAATCCATAATTGACTTCATCTACACCATAACAGATTCAACAACACCAATGATAACTGGTTATTTTCCCTTTAGTAAATCTGATTGATCTTTTAGAATAACTTTATGCTCATTTTTAAATGCTTCATTCATACATATATCATATGTTTATAACCTTTTAAAAATTCATCTTCAACTATCATCAATTATTTCAACTCATCAAAGTTGACTTTGAATCCATTGACGATTTCAACTCTTTAATTTCTTCTTTGGAAACTGAAGTTTCATTCCACTTATTCATCTCTTCATTTAAATCATTCAAACTTCCTTTCATGTCTATGGTTGTTTTTTTGTTAATGCTGGAAAGAAGAAAATATTTTTCTGGAAAACTATTTTAGATTTTCATCAAAATATTGATCTTCATGTTCAGTAGTTGGTGATAGAATTTCATTCTCTATTACCACTTTTTGTCTCTGTATAGTTGTAACTTCTAAATTTTTAGCACCAACATCATCCTCCAAGTCTTCATTCCAATCACCCTTATCATTTTCTTCTTAAATTCCTTCTCCCACTTTCATATGTGTTTATTAAATAATCCCATTCATCTCTTGTTTATTTTTTGAGTATATTTCCCTACTAATTAAGCCTCTGCATTAGTATCCACTGAAATTTTTTCATTTCCCTCAGTAGCCTTTTCTACATCCATTTGATCCTCCACTACTTCTTTAATATCTCTGTGGCCATACCAGTATGTGATTCTTCATTAGCATCTTTAGTCTTATCGTCATTAATAGTTTCAGTTTCAATATTCAAAATAATCTCTTCATTTTATTATTCAATTACATCTTCTTGATCTCTTTCTTCCTCAACAAAAACTTCCTCAATAGCTGCAAGAAAAAAATAGTAGATTTTTTCTCAAGATAAGCTGGTACAATTAATCTTCAATAAATACTCTTTCCGGAGCCCCTTTATTTGTAGCAAGGATATCTACTTCAGTCCCTTTATCTTTCGATAAATATTCCTTAAAAGCAATTAGTTTAATCAAGGATGCACTCCATATATATCTAATCATCCTCAAAACACCATCTATCATAGAATTATGGTGATAAAAGTTCATATTTAGATGACCATTCTTAGTAGTTTTAATGTTTATAATGTCTACTCATAATCTAGAATAATAACCACCACATTTTTTTTTGTTTTATGCATTCTAGGGAGTAAGGAGAGGTTCAGACATGGCTGAACAGGTTTGGTTCTTATTGAGCTCACTCAAACCACCAGGTTCGCACTCATCTCTTATTGTCTCCCTTTTTTAGGCTATTCCTGGAAGGGACTGCATTCAATAATTCCATTCCAATTCTTTGATTTTTGAGTTAAGTGTGTAGCTTGACTCATTTATAGCCCTGATTTCTTATTTGTACCTTTTTATTTATCATCATATTTTTATAAGAAAAGTTTTATCCTCTTAGTTTTTGAATTTTTCTAAATATTCACACATCCTAGTTCCCCTGAAGATATGGATATGTTTATTCATGTTGTAGGATCATTTCAATTAATAAAGAAGTGAAATGTGCTGTAATCTTCCACACACACCAAGGGAAGGCAATGATTACAATTGTTTAATGTGTTAGACACCTCCTGACATGTTATATGTCTTTGTGATGATAACATACATTGATTTGTGTGATGATAAAATTCATGAACTGAATGCAAAAGCTTCTCATAGAAAAACATTGGTGGTAAAATTCTCCATCCGTAGAAGCTGGTGGCATTTATCCTAGAGTTAGATAATGTTTCATTTTAGAGTATATATGGTTTTTATGTTACATTTAACACAAGTTCATGGAATAAAGTGTTGTGTATGCATCATATGGAATTGAAGGTTCATTTTAGGTGGGAGGAGTATGAGTTCATCAATTTGAATAGGGTAAGGCTGTGAGAAGAAAAGGGAGGATTTTTCTCACCCTATTCATTCATCCTCCTCTGGTCGCCGACATGTAAACAGTAACAAATCGTCACTTCTCATTCACATCACAGATCCCCCCTCCCCTATCCAAGAAAAAAAGTGAACTTATACATGATCTATAAATACTATCACAACAGAATACCCTAAAGAACGATAACCCGAAATAGAAGCAAATTCAACCAAATCGTTTTCACAGCCACTTCGTTCACATGATGTTGCAGCTCCCTATGTTATCATTGCTGAATAAGTGGTTGTACCCATTGTTCGGGGGCGGCGGTGGCGGGTATCCATAAGGACATCCGTAGGGGTTGGGGTAAGGCTGCGGGGCCAGGTAATTAGTGGCCAACGGTGGTCGGGCATACATCATGTGATGGAAGTTTGCGTTCGCGTTTGTGTTCCTGTTCCTATTCGTACGTTGCTAGTTTTCCATCACCGCCATCATTTGCTGATGGTGTTGGTGTGGCATAATCTGTTGTTGTGTTAGTTGTGGGTGGTGTTGGTAAGGTTTTCCATAAATCATCTCTAGACCTGCGCCATTGTATCCGCCACCACTGGTGGGAAGACCTTGAACGGCTGGCATGTTCATATGAGCCATGGACATGCCTCCATCTGTGCCTCCCCCCATCCGTCCCATGATAATTCCTCCCATATTACCAACCATGGATCCACTCCCCATGCCTCTAGGGGAATATCCCATGTTCGGGAATCCATTCTACGTCGGCATACCCTTGATCCTGCCATTCCCACCGCCGTTTCCGCCGCCAGCACCATTTTTCATTTTACCATCTCCGGCAGGCCCACAGCTATTTTTGGCCCCATTCTTCTGACCCCCTGCATTCTGATTTCCACCGCCTCCTTTACCCCCACCATCTACATTCATCTAAATAGGGATTGAAACAACACCTTTCTTATTTCCACCAGCGTTGGTGTTGCCGTTCGGAGCGCCAGGACCCAGAAGCCCAAGCCCCTTCCCTGCCACCATGGCATTCATCATCTGAGGATTTTGTCTGGGCATCATACCATTCTTTGGGCCCTTACTAATGGGAAGATTGTAAAATTAATCTTAAAACTCATTGTCTTTGTCAAACTCATCGTCAAAATCTATTCTCCCTTCATCGCCATCCGAAAGTTTGAGTTTCCCGGCCCTGTCGTAGGGAGATTTCATCAAGGGAAATTTACCCTGACCCTGCATATTATTCTTCAGTTGTTTCAGCTGTTGGATCTGCTGCAGGGTGAGCTGCTGGAGCTACTGTGGGGTGAGCTGATGTGGGTTGGGCATCCCAGCCTTTGCCTGTGGCTGCTGGAGCTGTTTCTAATTGTTTCCGCCCTTTTGATGCTGACCATTGTTTTTATTGTTTTTGTTGTTGTTTCCATTGTCAAGCTACATATTCTTCAACTAATTGTTGAGTAGATTTTGTTTTTTTGGGGCATTCGAGGTGGCACACAGTTCATTGTACTTCCCGGATTTCACAAGATTCTTTATATGCGTAGCGACATCTACATTCCCTAAAATTTTCACCTTCCCATGCTCCACATCTATGGCCATTTTATAATCACCATCGATCTTCTCTAGGGTTTCTTTACTTTTTTTACATCTGTCACATGTTCACTTTGAGAACATAGGTCTAGATCTTCACTAACTCTTCCTTGGTCATGTCTTCTGAACAACCAACCAAACCAACAGGGCACGAGGACACAATGAGGGGGGCAGTGTGGCGGATCTGTTAAAGACAGATAGAGCTCAGACTCCAGAGGAAGAAGACGAACCACAACCACTCCCCTTCAATGTCCTCCAATCTAGTGAATGGATGAGACCACACAGGAATGCAGCCATTGAACTTCAATGTTTTCTCTATTGTGTATGTAGCATGTAAATTATTTTTTAATATTTCCCTTGAATTACATATTTATCATTTTTCATGAATTTATATATATTTATATTGATGTTTTATATAATGGAATTGTAATTTTTTGTTGCTGTTTACTTAAAATTCAGTGTGTACATCTACACAAATAAATTTATTATTTCCAATTGATTTATCCATGTGACTTAATTGTATTTTTTGAGTAATAAAAAAAAGTATTCATTGGCTTCCAAAAAAACATGTTTCTCCTATTTCTCTAACAAATTTCTTAATTAAAATAGTTGTGACAATGGTGGAAGTATGGTCTATGCAGATGTGAAAAAGATTTCAAGCCAAAGATGCCCAGGTAATATTCCATCCTCTTATTTAATTACATTTTTTATTTAGCTTCTGGCATGATATTTTCAATAGGTTTGGTCTCATGTGATCACTTTTATCCTATTGGTTTTCTTTTAAATTTGGCTGGAATTATTACTTTCAGTGTATTTGAGTTTTCTTTGTGAGTTTCCTTAGAGAAATGTTTTCTTCATGCTAAAATATTTGATTATACCTTTTCTCTATATACATGTGTTTATTGGGTATTCCCTAGTCATAACTGATGAGGAGACATCTTCACTTTTGAGTTATCAATAGTTTGAACCCCCACCCCTATTTCATGATTGAGTTTTCTATAGGTGTTCAAGTTGTAAGGGATTGACATGTTGTCCTGAGAAGAATGATCCAAGGCAATCATCAGGTTTTCCTTCATTTGCTGTAATACTACATCGAACAATATAACTATTATAATTTTCATTTTATGTAATTTTTAATTCTTCTTATGAAACATCTATTGGTATAAAGGTATGGATGATGGTAATTTTTGAACTTTCTTGTATAACTTTGATTGGTATAATTTTCATTTCCTATAATTTGGGCGGGCTTCATCTATTGTTTTTGACCATTTATGTTACCCACAGGTTTCAGTGGTTGATGGAGGTTGAAAAGAGAAATATCTCATTTTGAATAAGGATGACTTCTCCTAAAACTATGCAGGAACCTCATCTTCCACCCTAGGGGAAGGTGGTGATGGGTTCCCCTCAGCAGGATTCTCCAATTTTTGGTCATCACACTAGAAAACTGGATGTGCATCTGAAAGCCAGGGCTGCTCAAAACCAAGATGGTGGATGAAGCTATCCAAGAGGATACACCACCTACGTGGATCTCCCCTCCCCCCATAATGAAATGATTTTGTCTCTTCGGTGTAGTGGTCAATGAGGATCAGCTGGCTCGACAATTCCCTTATAGAGAAATGCGGAAGATGAATGGGCAGGCTCAGGTTCAGATCAACTTTGCTGTCAAGGATTGGGTGGATACTTTTAATGGAGTTCTCACTTGCTCAGCAAGTGGCTGATTTGTGTATTGGTAGGATGATTGATTTTCATTCCAATGATCCTTCATTTTTGGATGACTAACAATTCACCATTGTTTTGGTTGTATCTGGTTTGTAAGTGTGACTTAATTTTATGAAGAAGAAAAGGAGAGTTTATAGAAGATGTTTCATGGAGATTTATGATATTTTTGGAGTTTCATATAAGATAATTTTATAATTATTATATAATTAATATATTATATATAATTATGTTAATAAATATAATAAAACATTTTAGTTATAAATATTTAAATATTCACACATAATATTTTATTTAAAATATAATTTACAAATAGATATTAATTGTTATTATTGATTATGAATGTTGGTAATAATATTATCAACAGATAAATTTGTCGTATGAATCTGTTGCTAAAAATTTTAACCAACATATATATTATCTGTTGGTATTATTATAATTGCAACAGAACTATTTTATCAGTTGCAATAACATTTAGTAACAGATTTTTTACAAACAATTTAGTGACAGGATAATTTTTTTTGGTAAAACGTTCTACCAACAAAAAAATTCACTTTTACCAACAGATACACTCTTGTTGGAAAAAGATAATTATTTTGTAGTGCTCCTTTAGTGAGTCAGGGAGGCACACCATGGGGACATTGACTGTGAGACATGACATGCTCAGATATCCATAGGACAGGAACCTGATGGATTTTCTGAAGGTGGGGAGCATGTCATCTTCTTCAGAGGACATACCATGGTACCAGTGTCACTTCATGAGGAAGTGTTGATGGAGTTCCACACATCCCCTCTAGCGGTATATCTAGGAGTGGAGAAGATGTACCAGGATCTCTGAAGACATCACTGGTGGCTGGGAATGAAGAAATCAGTAGCAGAGTTTGTCTCTCGATGCCTCACTTGTTAGCAAGTGAAGGCGGAACATCAGGTACCAGCAGGCTTGGTTCATTCTTTTGAGGTCCCAAAGTGGAAGTGGTATGGGATATCCATGTAATTAGTGAGAAGACTTCCACATACATCCTAGGGTCATGACTTTATTTGGGTGATCATCGACCGACTCACCAAGTCGGCCCACTTCCGACTGATCAGAGAGTAGGGTTCAGTAGAGAGCTTAAGCACAAGAGCCTCATCCCAGTTGGTGAGGACTCGCTAGGTGCATCCAAGAGACCCAGGATCAAATCCTGGTGGAGGAATATTCCCGGGTTACTGTAGCAGTACTATAGCAGGCACTGTTTGGTACTATAGCAGCCGGAACTATTCATCCATCTGGGCCTTCGGGCCACTGGTTTGGTTCTCGGGTCCTGCAAGGCTTTCGGGCCACCCAAGGATTTCGGGCCAGTTGATTCTCAAGGCCTTCGGGCCACCTTAAGGCCTTAGGGCCACCCCAAGGCCTTCAGGCCACATGAATGAAGGCCCAGACACACTACAAAAAAGGAGAATCCCCAGAAGAGGATTCAGAGCAGGTACACTCACCAGAGCAGAGCCAAATGGATTGTCAGAATGAGAGGGTATGGCTATGCCATCGGTACCAGCCTATTCTTGCACGGGAAGCCTAGCCAGACGGTCATGCAAAGGTGGAGAGCTACTATCAAGATGCAGATGCTAGGGAGGGGCAGTTCCTTGTAGATAGTCTGGTTGAATTCCCTAAAGACCTTCGGGTCATGTAATCTCTTAAGCCTACGGGCCATGTAATCTCTGAGCCTACGGGCCTTGTAAGGGTTCCCTCTCATCCCTTGAAAGAGGGGTTATCAAAATCAATAAAAAAAATGAAGGCCTTCGGGCCATTCAGGCAATAGAGAGCTTAAGACGCCTATATGTGCATGAGTTTGTATGGTTATATGGATTCCCCTCGATGATTATCTCTGATCGTGATGCACGTTTTACTTCCCGGATATGGAAGGGGTTGTAGGAGGCTTTCGGGACGTAGCTTTGTTTGAGCACCACCTTCCATCCTCAGACGGATGACCAGACTGAGCAGACCATTCATACCCTCGAGGACATGCTGCGTGCTTGTGACCTCAACTTCAGTCGCAGTTGGGAGGATCACTTGCCTTTGGTAGAGTTTTCATACAACAACATATATCACTCCACCATAGGGATGGAAACTTTTGAGGCATTGTACGAGTGACCTTTCAGATCACCTTTTTGATGGCCAAACCTAGGGGATTCAGCACTTATGAGACTAGAGATGGTACGGGCTACCAAAGAGAAGGTGAAGATCATCCAGAAGTGGATGAAGACTGCACAAAGCAGGCAGAAGTCATATGTCGATAGGAGACAAAGACCTCTGGAGTTCGAGGATGGCGACCACGTCTCTCTATGGGTCTCACCCTTATGAGGTTTGCAGAGATTTGGCCGAGGCGGCAAGTTATCTCTAAGATTCACTGGACCATTTCAGGTCCTCAGCAGAGTTGGCAAGGTGGCATACCACTTAGCGCTTCCACCTCAATTTCACTGGGTGCACGACATCTTCCATGTATCCCAGCTAAGGAGATACATGCACGACCCTTCTCACATCATCGACCATGGCGAGCTAGATGTCGACGATGGGGAAAATTTTACAGAGGTTCCAGTAGATATTGAGGATCGACAAGACCAGGTCCTTTTTGAATAGTCGATACCTCTAGTGCATATTCGCTGGCAGCACAAGAACCTCCAGGAGAGAACATGTGAGTGGGAAGCTCAAATGCATGCTCAGTACCCCCACTTGTTTACCATGTTTGTGTTGTGGCTTACGGGGACGTAAAGCCCTAAGGTGGGGAGAATTTAAAGACCCAGAAATTCCGTGTAATGTTTTTTAAATATATGAGAATTTTACATGTCTGAAAAATAGACGACACGTGATTCTGAGTCTCGGAGTGCCCGAAATAAATTTCTGAACTTTTGTTCGGGTATGTTCAGTAAACGTGCGAGCAATTTTTTCTAACTTTTGAACCAGTGCTAGGAATTTAAATCTGAGGGCACCATTGAACTCGTAGTGCTGATATTATCTTAAGAAGACTTTCACCTTGATGACAGTTGGTCGAGGGTGAAAGTTAATTTTTGGGTTTTTTCATGGAAATAATAAAATAAAATAATAAAATTTTATTTTATTTTGAGCTCATGTGTGAATATTTTAGGTGGGGACCACCTGAACTAAACCTACCATGAGAGGTTATGGTGGTGGGGACCACCTGAACTAACCTCCCATGAGAGGATATGGTGGTGGGGACCACCCAAGGTTAAAACCTCTTGAACTCCCTATCAAGTGGGGAGAAACCTCTTGAGCTCCCCACTTAATGGTGCCACCACCCCCTTTAATTAATTTATTCCAACCTATGTAATTAATTAACCTAATTTTAATTTATGCCAACAACTTAATAGATAGTTTAATCTATTATTTTGGGCTACCATTCATTTTGGTGTATTGGGAGAAAAGATCTTTAACGAAGAACGCCAATGATGAACACTTATCCTCGACGGATTCTTCTCCAAACCCTGTCGAAGGATCGCTAACGAGGAACTTCTCCATCGATGATCGAGGGAACACTGAAGTCACCGACGTACGTATATCCCAAATGAATTCATCTCCTTCCTCGCGACATCTGTCAATGAACAATCCAAGGAAGGGGATTATTTGTGTATGAATACTTTTCCCATGTTCTTCCCTTGAATTCTTTTTTAGGATTGGGAATAAATCATTTCAGGAGGTTGTAAAGCTTGACATTCCACTTCACGTTCTTGTTGAGCCATATGCTATCACCCTAACGCGGAGGGTACGGGCCAAACAAACATGGCCTGACCCCTATGCAAATCTTGTGATAATTTGTGGTATTGAACGCGACGAAGGTGATGGGACAATGACACCGCCACGCTGCCACTGTCGCCTCACAACCTCCGCGCCCTCATGGCACCCATGATCACCGCACCCTGCGGCTCTGCCACCTGTGGCCCCACCACTGAAGACTGGGCTGAGCCATCGCTGCCGTCCACCGAGCCACCGCCGCCGTCCGTTGAGCCACTACCACCATCCACTGAGCCGCTGCCGCCGTCCCGCCAAGATGTCTGCTGAGCCGCACCACTACGGCCCTTCGACCCACCCTACAACACCAAGCTACTCCGACCGAGCAGCCCCATGGCACCGAGCCACTTCATCCGAGCCACCCCACGGTACGGAGCCGCTTCGGCCAAACCGACCCGCGGCCAAGCCGCATCGGCTGAGCCGCCCTGCGGCCGAGACCGTACCAGCCGAGCTGCCCCGTGGCCCCAGGCCGCACCAGCCGAGCCGCCCCGCGGACCCGGGACGAGCCGACTCGGGGCCCCGGGCCACACCGGCCGAGCCACCCCGCGGCCCCGGGCCTCACCGGCCGAGCCGCCCCACGGCCCCGGGCCGCACCGGCCGAGCTGCCCCGCGGCCCCGGGCCACACCGTCCGCGCTTCCCCGCGACCCCGAACCGCACCGGCCGAGCCGCTCTGCGGCCGAGTCACCCCGCGGCCTCGCGCCATCCATGTCCAAACTTCCACGGCCCCTCATGGCCTACCGGACCCAGTGGGCCGGGTCGAACGGGACCCAGGCCCATTAAGACCTATTTACACTCTTTTGGCCATAACTTTGGAAAAAGACGTCTGTTTGATGAACCGTCAGTGGTGTTGGAAATCTTGGAGCGAGACAGAACCTTTGAGTATACCCCACTGGAGTTTTGGATTAAGATGGGGAATATTTAGGTTGGATCGAGCATGAATCCAACCGGGCCCCCAGGACTAAAAGGCTAATAACACACAGACCGGGCATTCCATTTGACGCACTATCTGTTGCGTTGAGACCCCCATGATGTGGCAGACTTTTGAGACGCTTTTTCATGGGAATTAGTGGTAGTTGGAGTATCGACCAGTAACTTGTGGAGCGGATCCTCCCGGAGATGAACGATCATAGTGTGGGAACCAAGTAGCTGGCTGAGACTTGACAACAGATGACTTTTTCGACTTGGAGTGACTTGACAGGCCCAGTGGGGAGCACCTCTGTGTGACGCGGCAGCCCCACGGTGGGGAGTGCCTCTATGTGACATGGCATACCCACGATACACGACAGGGGGATTACCTCAGTAGGACATGGTGGGGAGCACCTCGGTGTGACTTGGAAGACCCACGATTCTTGACAGGAGGAGTACCTCAGCAAGTCATGAGGGGGAGCACCTCTGTGTGATGCGGAAGACCCATGGTGGGGATCGCCTCTGTGTGACACGACAGACCCACGGTACTCGATAGGAAGAGTACCACAACAATCCAAGGTTTGTGGGAAGTGTCTCTGTGTGACACGACATGCCCACTATACTCGATAGAGGAGGGGATCTCCAGAAACCGAGGTGTTCAATGATGTGACTGGGGATGTTACTTGTTATTACCCCTAGAATAAATCCTGGTTTGAGCTGAGTCAGTATCTCTGTGTTTTCCTTATGATTTAGATGGATTACTTGATAACTTAGGTATATGTATGGGTATATACCTAAGTAGGGTTATCTGTTTATTTCATACTTTGTGGTTTATCCATGGTGGTTTTTGTGAGACCTTGAGGGTCTCAGGGTCCCTACTGAGTATCGTTATACTCACCCCTGCACAGTCTATGCCCGCACCTTGTTGTATTGGATGCAGATGATGGACAACGCTGACTGTGGCTGAGAGTACCAGGACTGGACGGTGCTCGGAGGTGGACCATAGGGCATGTCAGTACGCAGAGGAGACAGGTGGATGTGGAGTGTTGAGGAGGCGATCTGTACCTACCTTTCAGGTAGGAACCTCGAAGGACAATCCAATAACTGTATATTTCTCTTTCTTCAGTTGTATTGTATTTCAGTTGTACTTGCACCTTTACTATTGGGCTTGTATTCCCGCCCCCTTTTACTTTCAGCACTCTTTTGGTTATACCATTTTCTTTTGTTCATATCTTGTTTTGTGCTTGGTTTTGTGAGTTTACAGGTTATAAAGGCAATTCCTTCTCAGTTTTTGGGAAAGATCCTTTCAGTGCTAGTCTCCAGCCCTTGGCCTATGGATGGCGGGCCTGGGGTAGTCACGACATGGGCCCCGAGGGATGGTTCGTGACATTGGGTATGCCCTATTACCTGTTTTTCTTGAGTGGGGTTGGGAGAGTTGTCATTGCTCATCGGGAAATTTTGTCTAGGGGATGCCAAAATGGTTATAATTGATTTTTATTTGTTAAAAATATTGATTTTAGTTTATTAAACATTGATATGACTTGTTAGAGGCTTTCAAGATCTTAGTTCTAGTATGGGACAAAACCTGGCTAGTGAAATTCAACTGTTTAATTTTTCATTCCTATTTATGTATTTCATTTGATTATATATGTGATACTTGTCATTACATATGTTGAAACCCTTTGGGTTGTGTATGGCATGGCTCAGATATTTGTTGAGTGATGCTGATCACAGGTTGGGTTTGACCTGAGTTACATTGGGTGTTTCTGACCACAGGATTGGGAATTATGGACGTCGGCTTGAGGGAGGGTGACTCTCGGGTTGGGAATGGCCCGATTTACTTGGATGGCGAGGCCGTTGGACTTTAGCATCATGGTCACAGGGACATGAGGTGTCATAGGTTTTGTGGCTTGGGTACTATTTTGGTGATTATATCTCACCCTGAACTTTGAGTAGTGTGCACACAAAGAGACTCTATGATGAGGTGATTTTGACTACTCATGTGTGTAGAGGCCCCCGTTAGTTTCAGTTTAGGTATTATGTGTTAGGGGTTATTTTTGTTGGAAGCCACATGGAAGGAGAGGATCCTTCAAGGGATAGCGTTGAGACTATCGAGTTGGTGGTAGAGGCTCGCCATTATTTGAGGGAAGACATCATTTTCCCTTAGAATACTTTATTTGAGGGAAGACATCACTGTTCCTCTAATTACTTTATTTGAGGGCAGAAATCACTATCCCTTTGGTTACTTATTTGAGGACAGACATCATTGTTCATCCAGGTTACTATTTCTTGGGAATGCCTTTGGGACGTTGGTACTTGAGACACGTGGTGTCAGGGCGCACATGGTGCTGGGTTACATGATAGAGATTTTGGTGCTGAAGCATGTGACACTCCTTGGTGGCTACTGAGCACCAGTGGAGTTTGTGTTTGGTTTTGTGCATCATACTGTTTAGTTTTTTTCTTATAAATGCATGTATTCTTAAACACTTATATTAGGTGCACACCATTGGGTGGTATCCTACTGAGATTCTTCTCACACCCTACATAGGCCCATCAGGATGCGTGCAGACATTATCGATTTACGTGAAGGAAAGAGGTCAGCCTTAGGAGATGGACTACATTAGCTGTTGCATGGAGATTGTATAGACCTTGATGTCTCACCTAGCTAGAGTTTACTTTGTTCCGATTTCTTTCCTGTATCAGCATGCTTACTTGTTTCGTAGCTACAATTGATTATCCCTTGGTGCCCTTTTACATATGGTTATATATAACCTTCTTGGATGCATGTTTTTTTGTTCAGTAGTAGTTATAAGTGATCAACATGTTGTTCTGTTTACTTTCCGCAGCTATTGTCTATATTTATTGCTTCCACTGTTTATCGATATTGAATGTGCTTTCGCTCTGTGGGTCTGGTTCGAGTCTGCTGAGTCATTTATTCTGTTTCATATTTATTATTACACTCGGACCAGTACCATTGTTATCCTACGAGAGGGTATAGGCTCCCCACTATACCTATAAGACCCTCGCTGCTTGTCGGCGCCCTTTGGCGTTCGGGGAGGTGCGCCTAAGGTAGTGACACCCGACCCGTTTAGCATTGTTCAGGTGGATGTTCAGGTCAGGATCATTACAAAGTGGTATAAGAGGAGTTATTTATAGGGATTTAGTAGCATCATTTTTCTATCTAATAATGAGATTGAGGCTTATCTTTTATTTTTGTCAGTTTTACTATTTGGTATATGGTATACTGGAGATAATTTGTTACTAGAAATGGGTTCTAACTTGTTCTTGGGTGCCTGTAGCCCCAAGTACGAGGGATAGACCAAGTTTCCATGGGTGAGAATTACTGTTTGTTTTCTTCTTATATTACTGTTTATATGATTTCCACCTTAGTGGATCACTTGGTGTGTGATGTTATTGATTGTGATATGTGACCCTTGAGCCGGTGCGGTAAGGGAAAATTTGACCTTGTCCAGGTATGGAAAGACTGTTTGTTTGGATTTATATAGGAACATTTTTAGGGTATTTCAATTTCATAACTACATGTATGCTTTGTGAAGTGATAATTCCATGTGAATAATATAAAATTTCCATGATTTGTATGATTTAAAATGTGAATAGGTGAAATTCATGATATAATTTCTTATTGATTGCAATGTGTTATTCCATGCTTTATATATTTTTAGAATTTCATGTGGAAAGGTATTTGGCCCTGGCTCTTTCACGGGCTGGTAGGTACTATGGTTGAGGTGATTTTGATCACCAGGATTGGGTGACTTGGTCATCAGTTTGAGGCAACATTGGTTGTTGGTACGGGCATGGATTGAGGTACTTTTGATACATGGCTATGTTGAGGGCGGGTAAGGAGACCATGAGGTCGGGAAATCATGGGCATGGGTTGTGATAGGGGAGATTAAGGGAAGTTGTTTTATACTACCTCTTTACTGCTTTTTTTATCTATGTTGAATATATATTGTTATATATATATATATGGGCTATCTGACCATTTATGGTATTCAGCGAGTTACTTTTAGTCAACTCAGATGGAGCGTCAGGTGGGAGATGGTACAATGCCATAGGAGCAAGATCCGGTTTAGGATCTTGGAAGGCAGAGCATGAGCCGAATGTATAGGCTTAGGGACAAGAACAAGTATAGGCTCAGGGATAGGCAAGACAATAGTAAGGTTTGGCAACGTTCAGACCATGGCTCGATGAGAAACTCTGAGCTAGCCCGGTACATGTCTTGTAGGGGATTGACAGAGGTGCGCAGGGTACAGATCCATCTATGGAATATCTGATGTGGGATTTCCAGTCGCAGCACCCGCTGCATTTTTAGGGTGAGGGTGGTCCGCAGGCAGTTGAGAACTGGATATAGAGCATGCAGATGATCTTTGAGCAGCTCAAGATGCCTCCAGGGCAGAGGGTCAAGCTGGCGACGTACATGCTGTGAGAACCAGCAAAGCGCTCGTGGGATGTGTAGGTTTATGCTCATAGGAATGAGGGACTAGCATGGAAAGACATTGAGGACAAGTTTTTTGAGCACTTTTAACCAGAGACTCTGAGGGAAGAGAGAGCTCAGGAGTTCTTGAGTCTTAAACTATGAGACATGTCTGTCATGGACTATGCAGATACTTTCACTAAACTGTCTCGCTTTGCACCTGGTATGGTAAGAGTTGAGTCGACTAGGGTGAGATGCTTTGAGGATAGATTATGACATGCCATTCAGATCCAGGTAAATATATTCAGGTTGGGTTCGTTCTTAGAGGCGATGAATTAGAAGCTCATAGTAGAGGGAAACCAGAGGGATAGACCCTAGGTTGGTCGGGCGATGAGAACTTTAGGTGATGGTTCATATAGTAGGAAGAAAGGATGGGATGAGTTCCAGCTGGGCAGTCAGGCCAAGGACTCAGCTAAACCACCTCGTAGTAGTTCCTAGGTGGTTTTATTTTAGTGTGGACAACCATGACATGTTCAGACTCAGTGTGATAGGCCTCCAAAGGAAGGCCGGGCATGTGGACAGGTCATGCATCTTGAGAGGTTCTGTAGGCAGCCTATTCAGATAGCTGGTAGACAGGGACCAGACAGACTATGGCATCTGGAGCTGGTTCAGGTTTGGTACCAGGAGGGGGTAGCTGAGGTTCAACTGCATGTGGAGGACATGGTAGAGACAGTGGGACCCAGCTGAGGCATCAGTGTCCGGTGACTGGAGCAACACCACAGGGAGGTCAGGCATTTGGCAGTCGTACTTTAGGCCAGGTACATGCCATGGAGCTACCAGAGGGTGATCATGATGGTGAGCCAATGATGGTTAGAGGTACACTATGTGTGTGACCATGATCTGATGTGTTTTTACTTGTTTTGGCATGGCCTGTTAGGGCATGTCCGCTTTGAGTGCACAAGGTGCACGAGATTTATGGGGACTGACTAGATACTGGTCAGTGGGATTATCACCATATCAGGTGCGAGATATATTTATACATATGTATGAGATGAATGGCATAAGGGGAATCGAGTAAGTAAGTTACTTGATATGCCTTGAGCATAGGGGATCGAGGATGCGGGTTAATTGAGGTGTCATGGGCATCAGGGATCGAGGATGCATGTTACTTGAGGTTCTAGGCACCAGGTTCGTTTTGAGCATCCATGGGATGCATGACCTCTTGGAGGTGGTCATCGATTTGGTGCAAGATGCGTTTGGGTGTCAGAAATGACATGAGAGCACTAATGAGGAGCATGGGTGATGATGTGTCACAAGAGGACCATGGGTCTGGAAAATAGGTCAGTGAACCATTTCATTGTTGATTTTTTGTAGGGTTGAGACCGAGTTAGGCAATTGCTAAGGTGGGGATACCCTTGAGGAATTTAGCAAGAACCTTTGAGATCAGGAGAATCCGGGTTACTTTGATCGGGGTGGCATGTTCGGTGCCATATCTGGGTTTCTTTTGATTTCTTGGGGATGAGCTATGTTAAGGTGGGGAGATTGTAAGAACCTGGGTTTTTAGAACGGGTCAAAATCCCAACCCTGTTTGAATTTTTGACTTGTTTCTGATAAAATTGGGAAAATATGGGAAGTTATGGAAATTTCTAGACTACACGTCATGTACTCTAAAGTAAATGCCATGTATGGGTTAGGAAAGTACTGGTCGTGTGCTTTCTGAGTACATGTCGTGTGATGACCGTGTAATAATTCCTACTACACAGCGCGTAGTGTTGCTCGACACACCATGTATCCTACTTTCTAGGTATCAGCTGAGTTCTAGCCGTGTGTCAACCTATGTAGCACATCCAAGTCGTGTGTCTACCTCCACTTAAGTCGGAGTATGGACAAGGCCACTACATGGCATGTAGTCCTTAATACACACCATGTACTTTTATTTTTATTCACTTAAATAAAAGAGCATTGTGTATTATTTAGGAAATCCTCTTCTTCTTCCCCAACTTCGGAACAGTTCTGTCCCAAAAACCCAAATTATATACCTTGCCCTAGAATCTTCAACCATAGTCCATTCTTCAATCTATTGGTGGTTGTGGGATCGCAACAGTGAGGCTAAACCCATGCACCATGTTTCATTCCAGTTTCTTTTCCTCACGCGTCGTAGTTTCCATCTGAGTGGAATTGCCAAGATTTGATGGAAATGTAGATCTATGAAGATCAGCTTTGAATTAGATCTCGATATCGGATGTGACTACGTCTACGAGTCTCAGGTAGGTGGTGCATACCTCTTTTTGTGTTTTCGCAAACTTTTGGGTGGCACGACCTTTGACGTGTTTTCGAGTATTTTGAGTGTGACCATATTTTAGCTACTATTTCTTGTTTAATTGTTATTTAACCTATGAGATGCCTTTTGGTATGCCATGTTACCTATTTTTCTTGAGCAGGGATGGGTGAGTGGTCATTGCTTATTGGGGCATTTTGGCCTGGGGATGCCAAAATGGTTATAATTGATTTTTATTGGTCAAAAATGTTGATTTTAGTTTATTAAACCTTGATATGACTTGTTAGAGGCTTTCAAGATCTTAGTGCTGGTATGAGACAACACCTGGATAGTGCAATTCAACTGTTTAGTTTTTATTGATTGTTTAAGTATTTCATTTGATTATATATGTGATATGTGTCATTATATATGCTGGAACCCTTTGGGTTGTGTTGGGAAAGGCTTAGATATTTTTTGAGAGATTCCGATCACAGGTTGGGTCTGACTCGAGTTACATTGGGTGGTTCTGACCATGGGATTGGGCATCATGGATGTCGGCTTGAGGTAGGGTGACTGTCAGGTTAGGCATGACCTAGTTTACTTGGATGGTGAGGCCATCGAATATGATCAACATGGTCGTAGAGACATGAGGCGTTAGAGGTGTTGTGTCTTGGGTACTATTTTGGTGATTACTGCTCACCTAGAACCTTGAGAAGTGTGCACACAGAGAGACTCCATGATGAGGTGGTTTTTACCACTCGTGTGGGTAGATGCCCCCATTAGTTGCAGTTTAGGTACTATGGTTTGGGGGTGCTTTCCATAGGAAGCCACGTGGAAGATGAGGAGCCTTCAGAGGATTGCTTTGAGACTATCAGGATGGGAGCATAGGATTGCTGTTATTTGAGGGCAGACATCGCTATCCCTCTGAATACTTTATTTGGGGGTAGACATCACTGTTCCTCTAATTACTTTATTTGAGGGCAGACATCGCAATCCATCTGGTTACTTATTTGAGGATATACATCACTGTTCCTCTGGGTTACTATTTCTTGGGAGTGCCTTTGGGATGTTGGTACTTGAGACATGCAGTGTTAGGGGGAACATGGTGCCAGGTTACATTATAGAGATTTTGGAGTTGGCCGAAGCAGGTGACACTCCATGGTGGCTATTGTGCAATAGTGGAGTTTGTGTTTGGTTGTGTGCATCATACTATTTACTGTTTTCCTTATAAATGAATGCTTACTTAAACACTTATATTAGGTACGCACCGTTGGGTGGTATCTTACTAAGATTCGTATCACACCCTGTATGAACCCTTAAAGACACTTGCATACTTTATGGATTTACGTGCAGTAAAGAGGTTAGCCTCAAGAGCAAGACTGCATTAGCTGTTTCATGAAGATGGTATAGAACTTGAGGTCTCACCTAGCTGGAGTTTACTTTGTTCCGCTTTCTTTCCTATACCAGCATGCTTACTTGTTTTGTAGCTACAGTTGGTTAGCCATTGGCTCCCTTTTACATATGGTTATGTATGACCTTCTTTGATGCATGTTTTTTTTGTTTAGTAGTAGTTACAAGTTATCATCATGCTGTTCTATTTACTTTTCGCTGCTGTTGTCTATATTTGTTGCTTCCGCTGTTTATCGATATTGAATGTGCTTCCGGTCTACGGGTCTGGTTCGAGTCTGCTGAGTCGTTTATTCTGCTGTATATTTATTATTACACTCAAACCAGTACCATTATTATCCTCCAAGAGGGTATAGCCTCCCCACTATACCTATAATACCCTCACTGCTAGTCACAACCTTTAGCATTCTGGGAGGTGCACCTAAGGTAGTGACACACGACCCGTTTAGCACTATTCGGATGGCTGTTCAGGTTTGGGTTGTTACAACTATGATTCAACCTTTCATGATTCCAAGAAAGACCTGTCATAAGGTTGGAAGGAGGATTATGGATTTTTTATCTGGAGGAGAAGTCATGCCTAAATGGATGTGGGCATACTAGGTGCAACAAATTTTTTAAAAGTTCAAGACTAAGCTATAAGATGTCAGTATTTATGAGGTCATTTGGGTAAGGAAAAATTGTATTTACAATAAACTGAATATCATCCCTAAATTGTTGAGTTGATGGAGTCATCAAAAAAGTTATTTTCATTTTATTCATGGAGAATTCGACATTATCCTATGGTATGTCCATAAGATTTATAGAGCCCCCTTTATAGGGGATATGTGTGATGAGTTTATCCCACTAATAGTTAAGTGTGATGATGCTGAAAGGCCACCAGCTTGGAACCATGATCTGTTTAAGGTGGCTCAGAATGTGAAGAATAAAGAACCTCATCCAAGGGGTGAAATCCATCCTAAAGAATGGATGAATGTTATCCTTGAGCCATAAGGTGAAGGTCCCACTTGTCATCACCCTATGGGATTCCCCACCTTAGAAAATCAAAGCACTCAAGGAAAATTATGCCCTACAATGATGCAAGGCCAATATACCCATTGGGGTTACAAGGTTAATTCTCAGGTTTCTATGAGGACCTGTTTGTACGAATTTCTATAAATGTGGCTTAGAATTTACCTACTGCTGGTCTGCGAATCCAAGGGCGGTGTCAGACCAGGGAAATTTTTTACAGCATCCAAACTAGCAGAAGGGAGCCATATAGGGTTGTATTTCTCTGTCCTAGAGAAGATCTACCAGTGTTTACTATATGTGTACACCAAGAATTCCCCCATTCAGAATTTTAAGGCCATTTCAAGTGTTGAGAGGTTGTATTGCAGCACACATCAAATATTATGTTTTTTAGGTGGAGTTAAATTCCGTAAAGGTTGGTTTTGCCAGTTTTTTTAGGCTGTTTCTAGTTTCTAGCCTTTATTTATGACGCACGATTAAGTCCTGATGATTCTAAATGTATTGGTAGAGTTTAAAATTTTCCCATATGGTGATCTACCTACTGTGAATTGCATCAATAATGGAAAAGATGATGAATATTTGAGTTCATACATTACTACATTTAGAGATAGTAGACTAGAGGCCCGTATTGACAGTGATATCATATGCGAGGCATATGTTCTGTTTCAATTTACCCATAAATTCAAGTGTCTAAAACATCCAAGTTTCACTCCCCCATGTCCGTATGGTGAATCGATTGGGCTGAAATCTGGTTATTCAATGTTTGGGATTATTCATACCGTCTAGGGGAATTAATGAAAGGTGTTCCACAAGTTAGAGATATGAAAATAGCTAGATTTAGAAAGTGTGGTAGGAATGTTCAAGGTGAAGGTGATGATACTGAAGCTAAAAGTTCTTCAAGAAGATCCCAGGAAAGGACCATGGACTAGGCTAGGGTTGAGAAAACCACATTTTTGAACCAAGGAGATCTAGTCTTCATCATTGGGAG
This sequence comes from Viscum album, assembly GCA_963277665.1. Taxonomy (NCBI): domain Eukaryota; kingdom Viridiplantae; phylum Streptophyta; class Magnoliopsida; order Santalales; family Viscaceae; genus Viscum; species Viscum album. The sequence continues at coordinate 307,647,970 of OY728127.1, forward strand.
GAGACTTGGGTTCTAGTCACCCAGTATTCTGTGAGATAAGATATGAATAAAAAGTATTGAAGGTCAAAAGATGTCAGGTCTTCCTCATATCTAGCTGCATTAGCACCAGATTATGTGAGACCACTAGTTATCAAAGTTTGGTAGGGCATAGCATGCGACAAGAGAGACATGTGGGTATTTCTCTAGGTTGGAATATACATCCTAGAGGTAGGGGATATTCAAGAACCCTATGAACTTCACCCTAAAAATAATTTGATTAAAGTGGGGAAATTTGTGTGGGAGCTGGAAATGTTGATATATACAACTGATGATCGGGTCCCGATAACAAAGCGAGTGTCTGGAATGCTAGATCAACCTATAATTGAGGGGATATCTGGTCACCCAAAAGAGGAATGGGATGAATATTTAAACCATAGTGAGGTATATTTTTCTTTTACATTCTCTTTTTTTCCTTCATCAAATATTATTAATTTTTATGGGATCTATCTCGTGGTTTGGATGACAAGGAGAACCAACATAAAAGGAGCTTGAGTTACTAAAATATGGTCCCACAGACACCCCCATCAAAGTAGTGGCTAAGTCTTCGGAACCTTTAGAACTATCTCCGGGTATGAGGATGATGGTAAAGGAAATGGAGGGAGGGTATTCTCGACCACCACCACCCATTCCCATTACTGAGAGAACTGATAAGGTTCCCTCACCATCTTAAGAGAAGAAATGGAAGAGGGAAAAGAAGTTGACCTGATGTTGCACCATAGTAAGTCATTTTGATTTCATTATGATCTTATGACTAACCTAACATACTTGATTGAACTTGCCTATCCTTTATAGGATTTTCATCAGTCTATTCTCTTAAGGTGTATGAAACTGATCATTCAAAGATCACGGGGGACATCCAAGAGGAGGAAAAAACTCATGTTGGTGACTCTATCCTCTCGAAGGATAATGTTCCAAGAGATGAATCTGTATATGTCCTTGTTATTACAAAGAGGAGAGAGAGTATTGTTAATTTCAGACATACATCCTAAGGTGTTATGTGTTGTTTATGAATTTTATTTCATCATGATATTTAAAATATACCACCTACACTATAGAACCTTATAGTAGCCAATGTTGGCCACATTTACATTATAGAAGTGATCATAAGGATATCAGATTGTCTGATGAAGGTTATAGTGATAATATATACCCTACAAGGTTTGAAGATATTGTGACTACTGAGAATCCAACAAGTAGAATCGACGATAGATCCAATTAGAGTCTTGGGTAATGTGTCTCAGATACACCTATTGGTGAGAATGATGCAAGAATAAAATAATTTTTTAATTAAGTAATAGAACTTGAGGATAACTTAAAAATCATTAATATTACCTTCTCTTTGGAGGAGTTCAGGGAGTTTAGGAAGTTATTGGATGGACGTGAGTTTTCTATTTCTTGCATTTTTTCAATACAATTGTACTCCTTTCACTGGATGTCTTACATTAGATCTCTACTTGTATAACTTTTTCTATAGATAATTTTTCTAAGGAAATTCATAAATGAGGCATAAAAGTCTATCATACTCATGTTTTTGAGGTAGTGACAGTTGAGAACCCTGAAGTGGTAGATTATTGAGATCCCTTGATTTTGGTTTCCAAACAAACATAGGGGTACATTCTTTCTCAAGAGGTTCTACCTAGAATTCTAAGGCTATGATTAATTGATAGGAATTAATCCCAATAGTTGATCCAATAATAGGTGAGTGTTATTAACTACTTTGGTCACTTCATTACCTTCTCTTTATATTATCCCCCTAATGTTAATGAGGGGTGTCACCTACTATTCAGTGTCATCGACTTTAGTGGTTGAACATAATGTGGGGGATTCTGTGCTAGTTCTGCCAACAATGGTAGATAAAATAGATTCTAACTTGGAGGGACTAGAAAAAGGTGGCTTATTGATTTCACTAATCCTAGAATATGTATCTCTTTTTGAGAGTGGATCTGATTCATACTTAGAGACACAAGATTCTCTTCACACTACATAATGTATCATTTGATGTGGCATCATGAAGATAGTCTCAAGGATGCCTCTAGAAGACTCACCATTGTTCCTTCATTGACCCCCAAATATTTTTTTCCATATTAGGAAATGGGGGGTTTGATAATTGAATGATCCACTATACTATAAAGTCAATCATTCGACCATGTGAATAGGAGAAAAGGTCACAACAAGACAAGACATAGTTAATAGGCTATTTTGATGATATCAGGGCTACTATGTCCCAAGTGGAGAAGAATCATACCTAGGATGTGGAATAGAATAATCATCATCTAGTTAAGAAATATCTCCAATTTATACATCTTCAAGAATAACTACATTCCTTATAATAAGTAATGGTCTTAATCCACTGTTCCTTGAAGAGGGTCTCAATATAAGCTGAGGATTATATATATGGAGAGAAAGGGAATATTTTTCACTCTAAAGAGGTCATTTCCACACAATTAGATGGGTTTCAACAATCTATAGAAAATTCTCACACCATAGTTTAACATCTCAAATATTATGTTGAGGAACACATATAAATTTGGCAGGGAGTCTTTGACATATGGAAGTTCCTCTACATTTTAAAACATAAATGAAAAGGAAATTTGTTTCCAATCACATATACATGCTTTCATATTTTCACTATAATAATTATAATTGAAATGATGGGGGTGATAGAGAAATCTAATTTTTCCTAGGTCTTTGGTCCTAGCGAGTGTATTTTTATTATTTCTAGGGTCATATGGACAACCCTAAAAACTTTTTTTATTTTGTTTCATCGACATAATTTTTTCCTAAGTGCGATATGAAGAAGACTTAGATGATGAGACTTGGATTTTTATTAGGCCTCCCTTTTCGGGTTTTCAGCCTAACAAGTTTTGTGACTCTTATCTTTTAATATCTCGATTATTTCCTAATCCATGAAGGGAATATGCCTAACAATATGAGACTCTACTTTTACCTAGGAATCCCTTTTCAGGTGTTCAACACGGTGGGTATTGCGTCTATTTTTTTGTGAAGTTTAAAGTCTTGCAAGCCAGACTAATGTGACTGGAGTTTTGGGCAGAACAGCTTTGACCATTAGTTTTGGAATGATGAACCAAGAAATAATTGTTTCCCAAAAATGTTCCAACATTCTTCAGATATGTAAATGGGAACATTTAGTCATGATTTAATTATTTTTTTTGATTTGGAACCTAACTTTAGAAAATCATACAAGTAAAGACCATGGACCATATTCGAGAAGAAGTTTCCAACGTGATATTGTGGTTTGGGGTGTGTGGAGATAGAAAATGCCTCTCCCAAAGATGAATATAACTTTGAATGAAATTCCCTTTTTTGTATGTTACTTATGAAAATATAACTGGGGCGTATTACTATATTTTCAAATAATGGAATCCTCTAGCTAGTAGGCTCTTTTGGTGGTAGACTTATGCAAAGAAAAATGGAGTATATTACTACACTGTCAAAAAATGGCATCCTTATGAATTTTGATACCCTACTACCAATGGTTGGGATGTTTGTGATATTTCAAATTTCTCAAAACAATGATGGGTGGTTTTCAATAAGAAAGTTCTTGAGAATGAAGAGAGTGTCTGTATTGGAATTTTCCATGAATGGGAAAAAACTGTTATATAAATTACTCTTGTTTGAAGGATGTAAAATTATATTAAATGACCGAAGTTAGTGGGGAAGGACCCTATCTAACAAGGGTTGATGCATCATACAATTTAATTTCATGAAACCAGGAAATAGACCATGTTGTTTAATATCTTATGGTGAGGATGTTTTTTTACAGTTTAATGTCTTGTGACTAGGATTTTATGCTATGAAATTTATTTTCATAAAATAAGGAAATGGGAGATAGAATGTAAGTTCCTTTATCTCTGACTTAAAGATAAATGATTCTCTATTTCATGGTAATCTTTTTGAGAATGTTACATAGTTTTTAGGTATGAAGAGGGAAGTTTGTAAGATATAATTTGGGGGTCTTCAGATTTGAAGAGTGATACAGAGGAATGAGATTATGGAGATATGATAGTTATCTCATGAGAAAAATGTATCTCTTGTTGAAAGAACCTTTTTACGAAAAAAATTATACAAATCCAACTAAGGTGTATTAGTGTATAGACAAACAATATCATCCTTTACTAAAACTCCTAAGATCATATGATCTATGATTGGTGTGAGAGAAAAGGAGCGGAAAAGGTTTGTTTCACCACAAAAAGGTGATAATAAAAAAGGACAGGGGAATTTTGATTTTTTGGTGGATGGACCAGGATATAGGATCTTGGATTTTCTATGTATCTCAATACAGCTATAATCAAGCCACATGTAGTTTTTAAAGAATCTCCCTATGTAGGTATGGCCCGTATATAGGGAGGGGGTGTTTTTTTCATGGATGGACCTAGGATTGGAGATTCAGGCATCAATACATATCCTGTGACGGAAGAAAACAATCCATTATTAGTTCTTGAAATGGTGTGGTGGGATATAAGCATCGAATATTGTGATCCTCTAAAGAATGAATTGAAATGTTATGTAGCTTCTCACCATGTAGAATGGTTGTTGTCATACAATTTAACATCATATAACTAGGATGTTAGGATATGTACTTTAAATACTTATAGAATGGACTATAGGGGCTAAAAATAGTTTATGGTCATAATTCTTGGACCTTTTACAGGTGGTTTAAGGTCATGTTTCATGGACCAATGTGATCTTTGTTTAAGGTCATAGAGTTTGGATCAATATTGAACATTACTTCAAACAGATAAGTGTAGTGTGGTGGAATGGTGAACCCTTTTTGTGAATGGATGGAGAATGATGCCTCACGCCATAAATCACATTCCTAATAAGTCTCACACATAGTTTAGAATCATGATTTTGAGACTTAGGATCATAGTTTAAGGTCATAGATTTTAGAACTTGATGTTATGTAGTTTAATGTCATTCAATAAGGACACTGGTGTCATGCAGTTTATCATCTTACAACATGGATGAAATGTAATATTTTTTTAAGGTCATGTGATAAAGACCAACTATGAAGTTTAATGTCATTCAGTGGATATATTTTTCTCTTTCATCAAGTGAAGTAATTTTTTAGAAACTCCGCATTGGTAGGGTCCGTAATGAGTTTTCCATCCATCGAGATTAGGGAATAAGATCTGTTAGAGTGGACCTTGTGTATGGAATAAGGTCCCTCCCACTTTGGATCAAGTTTTGGAGGCTTCATCCCTGGTATCATCAGATTCCTAAAGACTAGTACCAGTTGTCCGTGGAGGAATGAACATAGGCTGACCTTCTTGTTAAAATCATGCACTATTCAATTTTGATAGACCTCCAAATGATGAAAGGTATGCAATATTTTCTCATCCAATATCTCCAATTCACCCTTCCATTTTTGTTATTGATTATATATGGATATATAATCACAAATATCAATGTGGAGTGATGGAAATTAGACCTCAATGGGTAAGACTAGTTCTCTTCTGTATATGAGTGAATACGGGGCCACCCATGTGGCGGTACATGAGGTAGTTTGGTAGGACCACAAGGATTGTAAAATATTCTTAGGCTAATAATTTTTTTCTTTATACAACATATTCTATAGTATGTTTTATAGGGTCTTGTTGAAGGAATCTATCTATCTATTGGTCGTTTCATGATAGTGGTACGAGCAGTTGGATTTGACGTTATACTTATGATGAAACTTACCCAACTTTTCAGAATAGAAATTAGTGTCATTTTCCATCATTATTGTATGAGGGACACCAAACCTAGAAATTATGTTGGATTTCATGAAGATTCAAATGATTTTGGCCCTAACTTCTTTAAGAGATATTGACTTAGCCCATTTTTAAAAGAATTCATTATCAGTTAAGATATATTTTAATTTCTTGGATGAATCTCGAGGATACATCCCTAAAACATCCATTCTCCATATAGAAAATTGCCAGGTGTATTTGGATGTATATATAAACTTTGGGGGTTGATGGATGAAGTTGGAATTCACTTGGAATGAATGAAATTTCCTGGTTAATTTTGTGTAATCTTGCATCATTGAATTATAAAAGTACCCAAGCCTTCGAATCATATTGGAGAGATGGAACCCTAAATAGTGTGAAACATAGGCTCCCATGTATACTCCCTTAATGATAAAAATAGTCATATATCCATAAATTAATCTAAGGACTCTATCAAAAAATTATTTATAAAGTACTTTTTGATGATTTGGGCCATCGTATAGAGTAAAGTTGGTTTCTCATCATCAATTCTACCCTTTTATAGATCTATTTAATGAGATAATTCCATTTTAAAGGTAGTACATAATGGGTATCATACAAACATCATGGGAACATCTAGTTCAGGAATAATATTATTCTAATTGATTTCTTCCATGTTGACATAAGAAAAAGATGACACCATTCGACAGTGGGAAATGTTGATGATTGCTTCATCCTGATTTGGATCTTCCAAAGCCATAGATGAATTTTCCAATGCATATTCTTGGTAATTATATGATTTTGGGGTGTGATTAAATGTTGGATCTTATGTGAATTCCTCCATTAACACCCAAACATCATCAAGTAGGGGGATTTTTATTTATTTTCTGATGGCATAATCCCCATTGATTTATTTTATTATCAACTATGAATCTCCTTTCACCCCTAGGTGGACCACTATTATTTGAAGTTATAGTTCTAGGATGGTAATGAGGGTTTGATATTCTACCTCATTGTTTGTAAATCCTTCTAAAAAAGGAAGGATTAAGGAAATACTACCTTTGCTAGAGAGATGAGCATGCCTCCCAATATGACTTTGTTTATCATTGGGTCTCCCATTCTCTTCCTCGTCGGACTTATAGATACAACATCAAAAGGAATTTTACATATCCTGGGGATGTATTGGATGTAAAAGATCTATTAATCTAAAAATTCAGTATGTAATGACGTTGTTTCTTCATATGGGTGTTCTGCAAAAAAATATACCTAGGCCTGGCCTTTCACATCTTTCTGAGGAACGAAATGTAGGTCAAAATATTACATAATAACCACCCATATTTCTAAAATTCCTATCAACATAGGACATATAAGGATTTATTTGAGTGGTTTATTGTGAGAGACCAAATGGAACTCATGGTGTTGCATGTTGTGCCTCAATTTTTGAACTATGAAGATTAATGCCAAACAACACTTATCAATATCTGAATAATGAGTATCAGGGTAGATCATGGTTTGAATGAGATCATAAAAGTTATTTTCATTTCTGGATTCACTATTTTTTATGAGGAAAGAACCTAGAGATGGATCTAGGGATGTAACATACAAAATGATCATCTTACCTCCAATGGGTGGAATTAGCACTAATGGATTCATAAGATATTTCTTGAGATTGTCGAATACTTCCTGGAACTTGTTGTTCCACTGATATGTGACCCACTTTTTCATCAACTTGATGAAGGGAAAACACTTACCAATGAGGTTGGATATAAAGATTCAGATTTAGGAAAGGTTTACCTATAAATTCTCAACACATTTAGGTTCTGAGGTGGCAAAATACTGAGGAAATTCATTGTATTATCAGGGTTGAATTCAAATCCACGATGGAGTACGATGAAGCTGAGAAATTTTCCTAAGGTTAACCTAAAATAACATTTCAAGGGGTTAATCTACAAGCTATGATGTCATAGTTTTTTGAAGGTAGTCTCAAGATCATCCAGGTGGTCAGAATGCTGTCAGGTTTTAACCACAAGATCTTCAACATAGCATTCAACAAACTTCTCTAAGAATGGTTTGAATATGTGAAGCATGGAAGTTGGTATGTGGTGTTGTCATTCTTCAGTACAAATGGAATTACCCGATAGTAGAATACTCCCTTGGGGCCCTAAATATGGTGTCTTCTTCATCTTTTGGGGCCATCCAGATTTGGATGTACCCAGAATAGACATCCATAAAAGAGATGGATTGATAACCAGATGTTACATCAATCAATGGCTCTGTGATTCGATCCAGAAATTCTTCTTTTGTAAAACATCAGTTAAGATCTTTGGATTCAATTCAGAACCTAAAATTTTCATTCTTATTCTATATCGGGATGATGTTGGTTATCCATTTTGGATACCAAAATTCACAGATAAATATGGTCTTTATATGTTTGTACACTTGTCCCTAAATTTTCGAGGCATGAGTCGAGAGTTTCCTTATTTTATCTAGTTTAAATGCTTGATTATTTTCTAGAAATCTCAATTGGTGAGTGGCCACCTTGGGATCAATACATGGAATTTATGATTAATTATAGGTGAACACAACCTGATATTTCTTCATGAAGAAGGTGTACATCTCTTATTCTTGGAGGACATGGAAAAACTGAACAAAGTGGGTCATGGTTCCTCCTTTTTACTCAAATTTATTTCTATGAGTTTTTCAAAGGTGGTAGAGACACCTTCCTCAAATGCTGGAGAGGAATCGATGAGGTCTATCTACTATTCCTCTTACCCCTGCTCCTCCTCCTTAACCTCTTACTTATTCTTAAGGGAAGTAAGTGATAAATAAAATTTCTCAGAGTTTGGGTAGGAGTTAATATTTTGACATTTGTAAGGTGAAGAAACTACTTTCATCCCAACAGGTGATGTATGACCATTTTGAAACTCTAAAGAGGAGGCTAGTGATAGATGATGTGAATTTTCATTTTCTCTGTGTGATGTGACAACCTCTTCTGACCCAACTGATGAGACAATGATTTATTGAAGCTTAGGGGATGGAATGAGAGAATTCCCACTCATGATTCTATCACTTTATATAGATTTGATGACATCTATAGTGCTTCTAATTTTAGTTTTCATGACTGATATCCAGGAAATCACAGAATATGGGCCGAAATTTAGATCCACCTCTTCAATTTGATTGATGGGGAACACATTCTATACACTAAGCTTCTTGGAGGAATTGTTCAGGTTAATTTTATAAAATTTGAGGGCATGAACCTTGGAATACCATTGGTTATGGATTTATTCCCTTCTGTTTGGTAGAAACCTATATTAATTTTTTGAGTTTTGTAGGACTCTAATGTGGATTTATCACCCTATAATGTCCCAATTTTCCTATTAATAAAATATTTGAGGCATTGGTGATATTATGAGAGGATTACTATAAGTCGGTGCAACCATGGTCTTCCTAGAAAAACATTGATGTCATATCCTATGGCAAATACTAAAATTTTGAGTCAGACACAAGGTTCCCAAACTGAGCCCTGAGCTTCATTTTACCCAGTGGAATTTGCTCGCTTTTTTTTCATAGCCTTGTAGAATCAGAGCGGAAGGCATTAGGTTAGCCTCACTATTTTTCAACCACTAAAGTGTCCATACAAGAATGAGATTAACTCTCAAGCCATTTTCAATTAAATCTCATTAGATATCAATGTCATTTATCATTCAAGATACATACAATGATCTGATGTATTCTTGTATGATAGAATCATTGTCCTACTCCATGAAAGAGATCATCATGTGAAATTTTTTAGGATTTATTTATTTTTGATATACCCCAAACACAGAGACCTCCATTTCAAACTCTTATGGGATTATAAACTCCTCAATGAGTACTTCCATGAGGTCTTTTGATAAAATCAGGGCATCTAGGATCAATAACTTGTTCATCAAGAAGGATAATTGCTTCAAGATTTCATACTTATTGTCAAAGTCCTACAATTATCGATGTTTAGATTCACCTTCACTAGTGCTTTAGGAAATGAATTACTTTACATAGGCAGATCGTCCCTCATAACAGGAGTTGGAGGTACTTCTGTCCTTCATGGGTTGGGTCAGTTAGGTCTACCAACACATTGAGGTAGGTTTGGTGATGGAATCTACTCTAGTCAATCTTCTAAGATTATCAGGTTAGGGATAACTATGGAATGTGTTGGGGATCTATCTTTCTTCTATTGAGCTTCTTAAAGTTATCTTCCATGATTTTGAGCCACATAGACGGTTTAAACATAGATGTGGCTAGTGTATTGACTTATTCCACAATCACATCTTCCCCTGTGTCCTTGACCTCTATGGACTTTTCCACCTGTCCCCTAGTAGGATGCATATAAATCAAGTTCATATCCACATTAGTAATTTGAGAAGGTATCCATTATATGAATAAAATTAATGGAACAAATGATCAAATAATTGTCTAATAAGGACTTCATCTAGTGGATCTACTCTTATTGTACCAATTGGAAGGTTGACACCCATATTCTTGGGACTATGGGAATGAAGTCTGAGAGAGTTATATCAAACTTTGGAATTATTACATGTTTATCTTCCTATATTTTCTCCTCACTCTTATGGACATGTTGTTTCCTGAAAGAATGAATCTTAGAGGGATGGGACACTAATGGAATCAGTCATGTCATAGCTGAAGTGGTCCAGGGAATAGTTGTCTATTTTATCTATGCATGGAGGATACCATGAGTATGGTAGATCATCTTTATGACTATCCAATCACTAAAATTATGCACACCATTGTTGTTAAATTCATTTTATTTATTCTTTTTCTAAATATTTCAGGAAGAAACACATGCTACCTGTGTGGGTGGATTGACCATAATCACTTTCCCAAAGTCCACCATTTTCTATAGTATATCGTTGAAAACAAATTCCTGGATAGTGTTCCCTAATGTCTGATGGAAGGAGAAATAGTCCATAAGATATTCGACAACATCCTGGTTGGTATTCTTAGATTTTTTCAACTTGATCAAGTTGTTCTCCAATGTCGAGATGAAGTAGACAAGGACTTGGTCATTTTGAAAAGAATAAACATTTTTTCTCCTCTTCTCAAACCATTTTCACCTCTTCTCCCTTTTCTCATCCTGATAAGAATGGTGTTGTTGATGATGCTCTAGAGGGGGGACCGCATGATATTCCATGGGATTTGGAGCTGGAGTGGGTTCAGGGGTCAACTTAAGTTTAATGGGGGTATCCTCTACTTCCCCCATTCTCAATCTGTTTTCACCTCTAGTGTATTCCACTTTTCCATGGATTCCAATCGAATTGTTTGAAAATAAACAGTATTAATGATCCCTTGAGGAATATCTAAATGATTGAGAGTTGAATATGGGAAACAAAAAGTAGGGAAAACTATGGATGAATTTCCTGTATATGACACGAGTAACCAATAGGGGTAGGTCTGTAGGGATGCACCTAGCCCTATTTTAGTTGTGTACCCAATGGATGAAACTCCCAATCTACTGCTATGGGATATATATATATATATTGGTTGTTGGTACCCTATATTGATTAAATGTTATGGTTTCATTTCATTTGTTGTCAAAATCCATCTTTATTGAGGTACACTAGTTGAATGTGTGAGTTGAATATCTGTTTTTAAAATGTATCCAGCCATAATATTTGCTTAGAGTAGTTTTGAATTGAGACTTAACAATTCTTTCATGTAATCCTATTGTTGATCAAATCTTTACTCGAGTGTTAGGGGTTCAACCTCTTCAGGAGGTGGATGAGGTGTAACTTTACCTTTAACATTTTCTTTGGTGGATTCTATATGGTGAGGTAGTAATGGAGTGGTTAAGGAAATCCCAAAATTTATAGAGAAACTTTGGTTTTTGGTATGCATGTCTCCTTCAAGTGTTTCAGTCTGAACCATATTATGAAATGATACATTCTTATTAGTATCCTTTATATTGGCCTCATGTTCTGTAGGGTCTGCAGTGGTGGTGTTGATGACATTCACTGATGTATTGCACATTGTATACATTTTATTTGTCTCTTTTAACCCTCTATGTGGCCTTTATCTCTCATCTGATGGTTATCTTAGAGTCATTTGATGAATGGAAATCTGAATGAAATCACTGGAAATTTTGGTTGCGTGTGTTCCAAGAAAGGATAATGGATCACAGGATGGGACAAACTGGGAGGATTCATTTACGGTGTTTCCCCTAATTAGAATAATACTGACTTCCATTAAGGAAGAGGCTATTGAGGTAAAAAAATTCCCTACTAAGTAGGCTAGGATTGTTCCTGCTCTATTTCCACAACCTTTCAAGTCTAGTTAGGTGACCAAAAAGGTTGGGTTAAAACCCCCCAGCTCAGCAGGCTAGGGTTTCTCCTAGATTTCCATGACTACTACAATTTCAACTACCTTATTGATTTTTTGGAGTCATGTTTGAACATGGGTTGGGTGCCTTATTCTATTTTCACCAGAACCACATGCTTTCGAAGATATTTCTGAAATTTGTGACTTTTGAACTAACTGAAAATTAAATTCCTTTATATGTGAGGCATGCTCGATATTTTTAGATTCCAGATGAAAAAGTCTTCCAATGGTCTGATCTATTATTCACCGTCATTGGTGAGATTCGGTCAGAGCCTGTTTTTTTAGCATATCATCTATTGTGAACAAAACACATTATTTAGAGTCGAATTGAAGCTATGAAATTGAAAGATATAACCTTTGATGGATTAAGATGATTTTAGATCATGGTGAAATGAAATTCTCTGTGTTCAAACAATCATTTTATATGAACATTGGATGGGGAATCTATGATCATATGGTGTAATTCTTTTAACATGCCGAGACATGTGCACTGAAGGGCTCCTTGTTGTTTCCCCAGTTTTGGATGTAGTGTTGCTAGGAGAGTTTCAAATTCAATTTGGTGGTGTATCCTTTCTATTATATTAATATGTATTGGGTATTACCTATAAGGTAATACCTTTTATCTCAAGTTATGAATAGTATTCTATATATTGAGGTATATTTCATGCATATAATCTTCTAAAAATTCCTTTGGAATGTTGTATTGGGGAGTGGATAAAGGACATAACATGACTGGTATGTCATATTTATCAAGCTATTTTCCAATGTTCAATATGTCTTATTTTTTTCATAGGTTCCTCAATTAGGTATGACGAAAGTGGATACATCCCTACTAGTTTATCATAAATATAAATATTGGTTAGGAATCCCTCAGCTATATTAGAAGCCAGATGATCCAAGGGTGGTTTAGAGAATCACCATCACCTTGGGCTATCTTCCAGATGAGAAAGGATTTCACTTTCCAATGATTATACATCAGATATTACTAGCCTCATTTTCCCAAGTGTCTCATGGTACGAGGGCTGTATCATACTTAAATCGCCCATGGGAGGGCCCTTTTGGTGAAGTGAAATGCTACTTCGGAGAGAAATTTCACTGTGAATGCCATTATGAGGAGGACTAACCTTATAGATTGACTTCCAAATACATGGATAATTCCTACAACTTATACCCTATGAAAGACCTTCAATGTGGATAATAACAAGGGTAAGGCCTTTCCATTTGATCTTCTAGCCACAAGGAGGGCTGTCATGGCTCTCATCGGGAGATGGAATCTTGAGATCGATTAGATTATGGTCATGAAGCAAGACTTCATTAACATTATTAACTGAATTATGAAATATAAAATGGTCCAACTCAATAATAATGTATTAACTAATCCTTAGAATATTAAGCATTAAATATTTGTAAAGTAATTTTATTCTTCAAATACCCTTGCTTCAAGAATGACTTTTATTGATTTTTGTGAGAGAACAATATAATTAATTTCTATTTTTTTTGAAAATTTATTTAATATAATAAATATCATTTTTGAAATCTACATATCAAAATTATCTAATGGTGAAATTTTTAGAATTTTTTGAAAAGTTTGATTTTTCAATGAATATTGAAAAAAATAGATTTTTATTGAAAATTATATTTTATTTTCAGGTATTAACAATGAAAATTATATTTTTTATATTTTTTATTTTTTTGAAGTTTGATTTAAAATAATCCAATTATGGTTTTTGAAATGGATTTTATACTTGAATTTAGTATAAAAACATTTTATGTTTTAAAAGGGAATTTTTCCGAAAAACTATTTTCAAATGTTTTATGATGAAAAGTGCATGTATAATTTTTTTATTAATGATACAATAATTTATAATTATACATGAGAAATCGGTGTGCCTAGATATCTTCGAGTGATCATGTTATAGCTTACATGATAGGATGACCCAAATAGTGCTGACTGAGCTCGTTATAGCTTATACGATGGGTGCGCCCAGATAGTGCTCCAATGAATTGGGTAATGTAACTTGAAATTCATGGTAAGGAAGAGTGAGTTACCGAAGGGTTTATCCTATGAATTTAATTTGGATCCAGTTATCTACAACACAAGTTAAAAATGGTTTATGAATTTCATGCTCTGTGTTTCCAAAAAGGGTTTAAATTTTATTACTATGGGATTTAATGGATTTATTTGAAAATGATTCATTCTAATATCTCAATGAAATTTTTGATAAAGGTAAATATTACCTTGATTTTCATGTTTTTTAGTTGACTAATGGTTTTCTTTCATTATGTCCCTTAATGATCTTTTTGTGCTCATTCTATGTTTTAAAATGTCTTTCAAAAGTTTTAAGGGAGAGTTGGAAAAAATATAATGTTAATAATAAAATTATGAAGATCTATCCTGAAAATAAATTATTTTTTATTTTAAATGCTTTTGTTTTATGGGAAAATTAATACTATTCATAAGTTTCCACTTGTAATGTATTGGTTTACTTTATAAGAATAAATACACAATTCTATTAAATTCTAAACCAAAAGATCCTCAAAATTTTATGAAATTTAATTCTAGTTAGAAAACACTAGAATATGTAATGCTTAATCCTGGATCCTTACCACTCCAATAGATCTTTCTCCCATGATATGTTAGGGCTCCCTTGGAAAGATTTAATTGGGTATCCTACCACCAATACCTCCCCTACATGTGATTTGGAAACCTACTACAACTCTTTCCCGAGCTCACATTTCTTCTATTGTGGTCACATAGCCAATGGTAGGAGATTTAGTGTCACTAGTTCTAGACTTGGTTGCACAAAAAACACATGGACAAGGGATAATGAGAAAAAACCCACATTGTAAGATCACCCATGTGTAGATTCATAGATATGCTCTAGTTCTATACTAGAATCAATGTCTTTCTCTACTCCATGGCTTTCTAGTGAAGTGGGTGGCACATTATAACTTTCTGACTCTCCAGTAAATGGTCTATAATGCACACCAGTTTCTAGAATCCCCCCTTGGAGTTTCCTTCCTAGTTGTTCACATTAGAACTTGGAACATGAAATTCTTTATCTAATCATTCTGGTATGGAAACAAACTTCTAAATTAAAAACATATTTTTCTCATTGATGGTCTCATACTTCCCCACCAATGCTTGTTTTAGATACTCCAATGATGAACTTGTATTAACAATAAACCACAGTAAGAACCAATACATAACTATACACTCTATCCACAAATGTTCCAAGTGAACCTTCATTTATTCCAATATCTTATTGAATTTGGATTAAGTATACATTTTAGTTATCAAACCACATAGATGATCCATACACAGGACCAGATGGTATTCTATTTTGAAGAGATCATCATGGATGATACATAAATTGTGGTACCCACTCTCAATTAGAGTCATTATTGGGTGAAGGATTCCACCTCCTTGAATTTTTTATGGAATGGTATTATGGTTTTTTATGGTTTGAGTTGGGACTATTTGTATTTTCTAGGTTCTAACTTATCCATTAAAATTGTTCTTGAAATAGAAATTTAAATTTAGTAGTAGTGATCAATGCACATGGGTCCTCTCTTAAAAAAGGATAGAGTTAAAATTTTGTTGTCATTATAGTCCGCCAACATTAAAGAAATCTTCCAGTATAACAACTGTGTGTGTGACTTCCCCAACATCGACTGTGTGGAAGAGTTTAGTTAGAGGAGAGATAATTGACGTTGTTGTAATTTTTCCTCTTTTTAGAGAAAATAAACTCGTATCATCCCCAATGACATCCACACATTGACCTTCTTGCTTTGATAATCCTCACGACACAAGTTATACTCTGAATTTCTCTCTAGCATGCACGTAGTAGTAGTATCAATTGAAATTCAGTAGTGACCATTCATCAAACTATATCCTATCATTATTGAATGGGATAGTCTGCTAATTTTTTCATAGCAGTGAGAACGTGTCTCCCCAATGTCCATCCAGTCAGCTATGATCTCTCTACTATGATCATTTTTTTCCTAAAGTGTCTACTTCCACAACATTAGTTGTGTCTTATAGGATTATAATTTTTTTCCTCCTGGAATCTCCCGTACATACCAGCCGATATTGATCCCCAACTATGATCATCTTCAATAGTAGTCGTTACACACTTCATTGACTAGGACCATGTCTAATGTAAATAATTCATGGCAATCATCTCCTCAGTGTGAGAGGTCCCTCTTCGATCATCTCTCCCACTTGAGTCCCCAATAGAGTCATCAAAATTTTGTGACTATGGGTTTCAAATAGAGGTTAGGGAAGAGAAAAAATCTTTTCCATTATTCATATAAAGAAGAAAATGAAAAATATAGTGGGTAAGAAGAATAGAATACTAGAGGAAAAGTTATAGGAAGAATAGAAGTAGAAAGAGATTGTGGTATAAAGAAATCTCACAGATGAACACTTTTGAAGAGTCCAGGATGAGTCCTAACAAGGGATTTATCCCCACTACGACATCTAGATGTATATTTAAAATATTATCCCCACCCCAAGAAAACATCCCATATCTAATGTCTCACCTGCTAGCCAACAACCCCTAACAAAAATACCATATTTCCCCTAGGAAGTTACAGCAAATCACTCTCCTGTAAACAACCCCTCCAACCACACGATAGATATCCCAACACACCCGCACTCCTAATCGAAATACACCTTCTTCACTGCCACTAATGAGGTTCAAGATTCTATATATATATCAGAGTCCAATTATAGTATGTGGGTAAGATAGATGAATGGGACTTCTAAGTCCAGAGTGGAATGAAATTTGTAGAGTTCTCTAAATAGCATTAGGCACTACAAAATAGTAGTTGAAAGTGTCTAATAAACCTATCTAGTTGATCCATATAAATAAAACTGATAAAAATATAACATCCAGGCATGGAAAATTTGAACTTTCTATATAAAATAAAATTTCTCATGTTGAAGGACAATTATGGGAATATTTTAATGACAATTATAATCAACCTCTTAAATAGATCAATTTAGATGAAGAAGAGTGTGTAGATTTAGCCAATTTCATTACTAAAACTACCAGGTTTTATCAGATTTAAACCATGAATCAAAATACAGGGAAAATGAAGCTAGTTATAAATCTTAAACTAGATTTTGAAACATTTATATGGATAACATGGGTGGTATGAAAAATATTCCAATTGAAAAAAGATTATATTCATGTTATAGATCTAGAAACTGAAGAAATCAAAGGGACTAAAAATTATTTAAACCCTCAAAATTTAAATTTTGGTTCCAAAAGGGAACTAGCCTATCATAGTTTTAGATTATTAGAGATCATTATTTATGGTGAATATCATAAAATTAAGACATTTAGGTTAAGGCTATAAGAAACAATTTCACAAAAAAAGGGTTTTAATCCAACATCTTTCAAATAGAACCAATTATGGAGTTACCAAACACTTATAAGAGAAATAATACCAACCAAGTTGGGTTTAATATTTTGTACAAGAACCTCAATATGAACTAAAAAAAAGAACATATAGTTAAAATAAAATAATAAATAATCATAATTATTTTATGTGGTTTGCACAAGTGGTTGCAAGAAATGAAAATAATAATCAGTGATTAAGTTTTTTGAATCTTTGAGAAAGAAATCAAATCATTGGTTTTCATCTTTATATTACCTTAAAAAAATTTCAATAAGGAAAATATAATACAAATGGAATAATTAAACCTTATTGTGGAAGGTACAAATCAAGAAATGTTGAACTGCAACAAGTTCAACAACTAATAAGATCCAGAGAACACCTAAAAAGGTAAGGCAGGTGCCATGAAACAAGCATCACAATTAAGACCCATGTGATAAAACTCAATTAAAATAGTTTTTAATCAATATTCATAGATTTATAAAACCAAAAAAATGTAAATTAATTTATAAGAATGAGGAAACAAAATCCAAAATAGCTAACACACTAATTTTAAGGATTATTTTTACATGGACAAATAAATATAGCAAGGAAAAAACAAGGTTTAATGATTTCTTAATATTGGGATCATTGATGCTCAATAATTATAGATATCACTTTATAGAATTATTATCACTCACCTTCATTAGTGTTTTCAATGATTCAATATTCTCTAAAAACTATCATATTTGGAAATATTTTCATGATTTCAAACTAAATTTCTTCCACCATAATGAAATCCTACCACTCATGTCATAAATACTCACTCAGTGAGGTAAACTATCTTTTTCCTTATTGTTAGAGATTAACATGGGTAGAAAATTTCCTAGATACTAAGGTGACTGATATGCCCCATTTTTAAAGATAATTTGGTGAGATACTTGGTTTAATTCATCATAAGCCTTGTCTTCTCTAATTCTAGTCTTGTGGTAGAGACCGACATCATACTTCATATTCATTCATGTGGATTTTTAGGCCTTTTTCACTAATTTTCTCAAAATTTTAATTTAGATTCAACAAAAAACATTATTATGTTAGCTTTATCTTTAAAATACCACAAGAATTGTATAGATAAATCAAAAAATCGGTTTCATCCATCCTTTGTTTAACACACAACCAACCAAATATTCTACAACATTCATTTTAGTGGATTTTGGTATGGTAATGTGTATTTTGGGACATAAATAATATTCTCTAACTTTATATTATACTAAAAAAAGAAGCATGTTCAAATCTATCATCTATTTCTGATGGTTGAGAATGTAATTAAAGAAAATTGGTGTAACATTATAAGAAACCCTTATAGATTGAGTGTTCAAGACCTATAAACATGGTTTTGTTCTTTAGGAGATAGAATATGTGAAATATTCAGCCTTTGGATGAGGGATTCACCGAACTAAACTGGTTTTTTTATGCCAGTATCAAAGGGCCTCTTGCAATGTTGAATCATGTGGAAGATGATGAGAAATATATGAAATTTATTCTAATGTCAATGAAAAACTTATAACAAGTGCTCCATTAATATGTGAATAAAAATTCAATAAAATAATATTGTTCAACAATTAATAAAAAGTCACAAGTTCATATTAAAAAAGAAAATTACTTTCAAATAAAATATAAAGTAATTAATGCTAAATACTAAAATGAAATACGAATCATTAACATGAAACACTATAAGTTTATAAACATTTAAATATATCATTTTTATGTTCAAAATATAAAATAAATTCAATATAGATATCTACTATTATACAAAGTTCAATTAATTAATCTTTGAACACAAGTAATGTGTTGTAAAAACTCTTATAGACTCTCAATTTCAAATTCAATAATACACTGAATTATTAATATAAAAGAATGAATATAATTTATTTACACATCAAATGGAATTTAAATCATATATTTATCTAGAAAATACACAAAATTGAGGTATTCCATGCACCAAATCAGAAAATTAATTATAACCAGATACAAAATTTAAAAACATTATTCACAAAATTAAGAATGAATACCATTCCAATTTGATTATTTAGGTTGTATTCACATGTTAAACATTCAATATCCATTTATTGAAGGGGAAAATTTTCAATGTGTATTGTATGTTTTAGTATGATGTGTAGAATGAAAACATTTTAGTATATTTAAAATGATAATCACACATAGAATGAGACTTAAAAAGGATTTTTATCAATATATATTTAAATAAAACACCCACTCACCATCATGGTACCCTTACTCTTTCTCAATTTCAAAGACATGCAATAATTAATTTTCTAGTGTAAAAAATTTAAGTTTTTTTTCAGTGTGACAAATAAATTAGCTGTAATATCCCGGTTCTGGGTGCCGCCCAGAGGTGCCCTGTACCCGATTGGTCACATGGCATCAAGCGCATTTCACCAAACGCCAGAGGCTGCTGACTAGCAGCGAGGGTCTTGGGTGCGATAGTTGGGAAACTATGCCCTCATTTCCAGAGTAACACAGTGGAAATGGTAATTAGATAACAATATAAGAATCATTATAATACCATAAAATAGTAAACAACAAAAGAAAAAAAACAAGAAACAACTAGAGAACATATATAAATGTTGAATGATACATATTTCTAGGAAAACAGCCAAACAAGTCACAATGCTGGAATACAAACTAAACCAAAGTACAAAATAAAAACAAGAAACAACTCCTCAGCATCACAAGCAACATTTTGGTCCCACGCTCCCCAACTCCACATCAATCAAGTACCTGAAGTATAAGGGGACTAGAACTTATCTATACCTGCAACAATATAATATGTTTGGGTCCAAATGCTTGACCCAAACAGGGTGTGAGACTAATACCAGTAGGAAACCACCCAAAGATCTGTGCCTAACAGTCAGTGAATATATGTGGCATACAATAAGCAAAAATAAGCAGTAAATAAGGAATTAATCAAGAAGTAAACAATCTTTCAGTTCAAATACATTCAATTCATATATCAATTAAGCATATAATCACAATAGGCAACCCTCTAGGAAGTACTCACAGCCTAACCCCTCTGGTCAAACAAAAACAAACACAAGCAACCCTATGGGAAGTACACACAGTCTAACCCCTATGGTTCAAATTTTTCACAGTCTCTATGAGGACACACTCACCATCAATTCCCCCTATAGTCTCATATCGGTAACTAAAAGGTGATCTAGGGAAGAACTCAATGTCCAATTCCCCATATGGCCCACATCAAGGAACTACATACACTCTGAGGAAGCACTTACATCCATTACCCCTATGGTCTCACATCGTAACAGCAAAACAGACACTCTGTAGAAGCCCTTAACATCCATTCTCCCTTTGTTCTACTACAATAGGTTCTCACGACCCTGTGTAAGTCAATCGAACACAGCAATATATAATGGCCAAATTATACCTCAGGAACTACTTGTCTAAATAGTCTATAGCATAACAAGATGTCATATAAAAAGATCACTCCATCTTATCAGCACTAGGAATGGAAAGAAAGCAGCCTAACAGGCTAAGCAAGACCAAATGGTCATAAAAAAAACATGCATGGGAAAACACTTCCAAAGCATAGAAATTAACCCTATTCACATTCAATTGACCACTACTCAAGCATACATGCATATACCAGGGCTAAATCCATAAACACACAATACCCCGAACAAGGGTATTGGCACTTTTGCACATATAAATCAAAGAGTATCTATGAAAAGGAACAAACCACCTACCTTGGTGTTGTGAGATCTCTATACGTGAATCTCAAGCATTGATTCACCTTAGAACATTGTAGATCTAAAAAATCATCTAAATAGTTTAATCGAAGATAACTCGTGAAAGAAGAGGTATCAGGAAACAAAGATCTAGAAAAAGGAAGAGCTTACCGTGGTGATCCCAACATAATCGACGACGGTCGAATCAGAGAACGAATCCTTGATCGGGGTCTCGGGAAAATATCAGTGTTTTACGGATGCTCACGGTCAAAGAAGGCAAAGAAGAAGATACTTATGCCAATTAGACGTGTCCCCGGTCCATTTAATGAAATAAAAATAAAGTACACGATGTGTACTTTAGAATTACATGGCTTGTACTTGCCCTTACCGGCCCCCGCATTAGGCGGTCTCCACATCACCACACACAACTGTGTGCTCAGCTGTTACCTGGCTGACACATGGCTATGTGTGGAAAAAGAGTACACGGCGTGTACTTTAAAAATTTATAGAAACTCCTCTTTTTCTAAAAAACACTATAAAAGTGAAAACATACCTGAAAAGAAGATCTGGGTTCTTACAAACTTCACCCCTTAAATAAATTTGTCCCCGAATTTCCCTAGAAAGGTGGCATAGAAGAAGAATCCTCAAACAACTCTGGCCACTGTGATCGTACATCAACCTCCCTCTTCCAAGTCTCATCCTGTACTTTCCCGTGCTGCCATAGCACTCATACCAGAGGAATAGACCGGCCACGGAGAACCTTCACACTTTGAACCACAATCCGGATAGGATGCTCCTCGAAAAAGGATTCCACCTCTAACTCAACCTCTTTGGGTTGGAAAACATGAGACGGGTCTAAGAAGTAACATCAAAGCTAAGAAATGTGGAAGACATCGTGTATATCCTGATATCTCTGAGGTAACTACAACTGATAGGAAACTGGCCCAACACTCTCTAACACCTCAAACGGCCCGACATACCTCGGTGAGAGATTACCCTGTCTCCTAATACTCCTGTGTCCCAACCTCGGTGTGACACGTAGGAAAACCTGATCCCTGACCTTGAACTCTAGAGGTCATCTCCATCAACGAGTATAAGACTTCCATCGAGACTGTGCAGTAGCCATCCTTTTTCGAATCAACTCTATATGCTTTGTGGTCTTCTGGACAAGACAAGGTCCCAGCATAGCTGCCTCTCCTGCCTTTAGCCAACATAAATGTGATCGGCATAGCCTACCATACAAAGCCTCATAAAGTTCCATCTGAATAGTTTATTGAAAACTATTATTTTAGGAAAACTCCACAAGAGTTATGTGCTTCTCCCAAGAACCTCCAAAATCCAGGATTCATGCTTGGAGCATGTCCTCAAGCACCTGAATCGTATACTCGGACTAACCATCTATCTGGGGATGGTAAGCTGTACTCAGAAGTACCTGTGTACCCAAGTCCTTTTGTAGCCCTGGCCAGACCCAAGAAGTAAAATGTGCATTCCTATCTGAAACAATGGAGTGTGAAACCCCATGCAGACACACAATCTCATGGATGTACAACCTTTCCATCTCATCAACACTGAAGGTCTCCTTGATCAGAAAGAAGTGAGAAACCCTCGTGATTCTGTCAATGAAAACCTAGACAACATCATTACCTCAAGGAGACCTCGGTAAAATTATCACAAAATCCATCATGACATCATTCCATTTCCACTCAAGAATGGGTAACTACTGTAAAAACCCTGCTGGTTACATATGCTCCACCTTCACCTACTGACAAGTGGGACATCTCATGGAAAACCCATAAACATCTCTCTTCATACCTAGCCACCAATACTATCGGTGTAGATCATGATACATATTTGTGACTCCATGATGAACTGCCTAAACTGAGGAATGAAAGTCTCGCATCATCTCCTCACGTATGTCTACTGGCATGCATATGCTCCCATGAAAAAGAAAGATCTCATCCTCGCCTATTTTCCATCCATGAATAGGGTTCTCTCCCGACACACATTCTCATAGGACTGGGCCTTCAGAATCTGATAGTTGCCTCATTCGCACTCGATCAAGTATAGTAGAAGTAACAGCTACAGAAGAAAGAAACACTTACCCCTATCTATCGTGCACCTCCAAATGAATCTTAGAGAACAGAGCCATAAGATTCCACTCACTACTGGCCTCCTGAACTACCTGTATCTGAGTCCTCTTTCTCAACGCATCAACCACAATGTTGCCTTTACCAGGCGTATAGGCAAGCTCAAAGTCAAAGGACTGAAGGTACTCAACCCACCTTCTCTGTCCCAAATTCAGGTCATGTAGAGTGAAGATATACTTGAGACTTTTTTGTTTGGTGAAAACCAAGAAATGATCTCACAGAAGATAATGTCTCCAATAGAGTACAACATGAAGAACTATAGCTAGATCGAGATTGTGCGTCGGGTAGTTCCTCTCATGTGGCCTCAACTACTGAGACCCGTATGCAATGACTACTTACCCCTACATAAGAACTGCTCCTATCCCGATACCCAATGCATCAAAGTACACAATATAGCTCTTGACCGGATCTAGAAATACTAGAATCGGTGTTGAAGTCAACCTGCCTTTCAGCTCCTGAAAGATTGAATCACAAGAATTTTACCACAATTACTTCGCACCCTTCTTAGTCGGGCCCGTCAGTGGCGCTTCTAAGCATGAAAAGTCCTGTATGAAACGTATGTAGTGACCATCTATCCTTAGAAAACTCCGTACCTCAAAGAAGTTCTTTGGATTCTCCCAGGAAACGATTGATCTCACTTTCTCAGGGTCTACTGATACTCCAGTCTCTGAGATAAAATGACCCAAGAAATGAATCTGGTCCATCCAAAAGTGGAATTTTGAGAGCTTAACATATAACTGATTCTCTCTCAATGTACTCAAAATGATCTGAAGATGGGCAGCATGGTCATGTCAAGTGTGAGAGTACACCAAGATATCATCCATGAAGACCACCATGAAAGAATCCAAGTATGGATGGAAAACTCGATTCATCAGTGCCATGAAAACTACAAGAGCGTTCGTGAGACCGAACAACATAACCACATACTCTTATAGACCATACTTTCTCTGGAAGGTTGTAAGAGGTACATATGATGGTATAATGTGCAACTGATGGTAACTGGATCTCAAGTCAATATTTGAAAACACATGGGATCCTTGGAGATAATCAAAGAGATTTTCAATCCTTGGAAAGGGATATCAGTTCTTGACCGTCAACTGGTTCAAATTATAGTAATCTACAGAAATTTTGAGGGTATCATCCACCTTTTTCACAAACAGGATCGACGAACCCCAAGGATAAGTACTGGGTCGAATGGAACCCTTTTCCTGCAACTCCTCCAACTGCTTCTTGAGCTCCTGTAACTTAGGTGTAGCCATCTTATAAGGAGGAATGGACACTGGTTCCGATCCTGGCACAAGCTCAATAGAAAAGTCCACCTCTCTCTCAAAAGGAAAAATTGAAAAGTCCTCTAGAAAGACATCCCTAAAATGATCCACCACTAGAGGAAAGTCTATATGTGAAGTCCCCTGGTCTTCCAGATAAAGACTAGCAATCTGATCTATAAATCCTCCCAACCCATGATGATCGGGTCCTGCTCTGCTTGATTGGACATCCCATTCTCCCTTGTAAAGAAACAATATGCCCTCTAGTGATGTGAAACTCACCCTACATCGATAGCAATTGAAAAAATCCTTGAAGGGAACCAACCAATCCATTATGAGAATGAAATTATATCCTTTCATATCTAAGACAAAGAGGTTCCATAATAAGTGACACCCACCAACCTCAAGACACTACTTGAATGGTGAGATATACCAACACTTTCATGCCAACAGTTTGAGAAAACCATTGGTATAGTTTATTTTTCCCAACACTTTAAGGAAACCGTTGGGAAATCTCCTATTAGAATACTTTTTCCCAACATTTTCCTTAAACCATTGGGAAGTCTCCAATTAGAAAATTTTTCCCAATGGTTTCATTTTTTTACCAACGGTATACATAAAC
The DNA here is from genome assembly GCA_963277665.1 of Viscum album. Taxonomy (NCBI): domain Eukaryota; kingdom Viridiplantae; phylum Streptophyta; class Magnoliopsida; order Santalales; family Viscaceae; genus Viscum; species Viscum album. The sequence continues at coordinate 307,673,278 of OY728127.1, forward strand.
CTTTGGTAAAAGTTAAAAAATACCATCCTTTACCAATGGTTATACAAAACCATTGGTAAAGAATACCTTTACCAACAGTTTTAAAAAACCATTGGGAAAGTTTTCCTCCAAATTCATAGAACTCCGAATTCCCTATCCGCACGTGACTGCATCCCTAGATCACTATCTCTCCCAAAGGTATCTCATTACGCACTTTCCGAAACTCCTTCCATCCTCTTCAATCAAAACTTTTCTTTTTCTACACTACAAATCGGTAAGTGATATCTTTGTTTTTTGTTATGATTCTATGATTTTTTGTTTTCTATTTTGATTTGGATTTATGAATCTATGAATTTTTGTTTTATGTTTTGATTTGGATGAATTTATGTTTTAATTTGGGTTGGGGGAGGGTGTGCAGATGGGGTGAGGGAGTATGTCGAGGTAGGGCTATCCAAGTGGGGTGGGGGAGGGGTTGTCTAGGTAGGGTGGGGGAGGGGGCTGGGTTGTCTAAATGGGGTGGGGGTAGGGCTGTTTTTTTTATGTTTACTGTTTTAATTTGGGGTGAGGGAGGGTGTGAAGGTGGGGTGGGGGAGGGTGTCTAGGCAGGGTTGTCCAAGTGGGGTGGGGAGGGTGTGCAGGTGGGGTGGGGGAGGGGCTGTCTAGGTAGGGTGGGGGGGATGGGTTGTCCAAGTGGGGTGATGGTAGGGCTGTCCAGGTGGGGGGGGGGGTGATGGGTTTTCTAAGTGGGGTGTGGGGGGTAGGGGTGTCCAGGTGGGGTGGGGGGGGTGGTTGGGTTGTCCAAGTGGTGTGGGGGTAGGGATGTCCAAGTTGGGGGGGGGATGTGTTGTCCAAGTGGGGTGGGGGTAGGGCTGTCCAAGTGGGGTGGGGAGGGTGTGCAGGTGGATGAAGCTCATAACTATGAACTCTCTATAAATTCTGGAAGTATGAAAATGTATAGGGACATTCGTGATCATTTTTTGGTGGGATAACATAAAGAGTGTTTGATGTTTTTAGTCCTTTTTATTTGGAGTTTCTTTTGATGCTGATGTTTCTTATTGATACCTATGATGGGAATTTATTTTAGTTTCTAAATCAGATGAGACTCCCCCACCATGCATAGTGTATGCAACCTCTACCCTTATTTAATCATTCTGTTTACACAGCCTATGCAACCTTTACCTTCATTTAATCAGTGAACTCAAGTCAATAATTCAAGCCTTAATTCTCACTAGCATGTATGAAATTGAATGATGTATACCCATCCTCACATGATTTCTTACCTTAGATAGTGTCCAACATATGGAATATGAGCTTTTGAATTCATCAGTTAACCAGGATCATATATTCCATTTCCCCCAAGATGACTGTACTAATATAACTTTAGGGTAAATTAAATATGGTTCTCATTGTACGTTGTATATTAGGTGTCCTTCTTGGCCAATACACACTTTTATGAGTGTGGGGTTCTTTTCACTAGCCATGCTAGCATGTGTAGACATCCATAAAAATGTTAGATAAGTCACAAGCTTAATTCAGTTATGTTGTTATCATTGACATACTTTATTATTAATCTCAAATTTAAAAATAAATTTTTTTGTCTATACTTTATGAAATTAAATATTTTTACAAGCCATGAACAACCTATTAGTGTAGAAGCCTAAAATTTATTCACCCATGGGGTGCGCTTGACTTGGGGAAGTAATTGGGTAATGAAAGGTATGTCCATAGAGGTTCCAATAATGAGTTATTAAACATGAGTGAATGATTTGGGATGCCTATAACACATAATGGGACCTGAGGAATGTGCCTCTTATAGACCTAATGAAAATTAATATAAATATATTTTAATTTAATGTTTGAGTACTTGTTCTTTACATTGTTTTAATAGTTCACTACATTGATTAGAAACTTATTCCTTTATCGTTTACTTAAATGTATTTTCTAATAAAGTTAAATCCTATTGAATTTTTTATGAAAAAATGACTAATATAAATTCATTTTATAGAATAGACAGAAGTTGAATGTATGAAACCGATCGCATCTCAAGAGATTTTCAAAAAAATTTAGAGAGCTTTATAGATTTTGCATTTCACAATGATTCAGATAGTGGTCGCATACACTGCCCATGTTCCAATTGTGTTGGTAGACCTTGGTTGAGCCATGCAGAAGTCAGCTACCACATAACCAAATATGTTTTTCAAGCAAACTACTTTTTGTGGTATCATAATGGGGAGAAAATTAAATCTCAAAGTGTCTCTCTTTTGTTTCAAAAGGACATCATTTTAAGTGAAAACATCAACTGGCATACAAAAAACTGACCAAACACATTCATATTGTGTTGATACTTTAGGAAAATTAGACATGGTTCATTTGAGATGTGTACGAGTCAACCCCGTCTAAATCTAAGGCGCATTGTGGCTGGTACCACTCTAACTGTGTCTCTTTCGTTTAAAATGGACAGGATTATAAGTGAAAAGAACAAGTGGCATACGAAAAACTGACCAAACACATTCGGAATCTGTTGAAACATTAGGAAAACGATTCATGGGTCATATGTGACGTGTAAGAGTCAACCACACCTCAATCTGAGTCACGGTGTGGCTGGAACCACCCAAAGTGTCTCTCTTATGTTTAAAATGGACAACATTTTAAGTACATACAGAAAACCGACCAAACAGATTCTGATTGTGTTGATACATTAGAACAAAGATCCATGGGACATTTGTGACATGTACGAGTCAACCCCACCTCAATCTGAGGCATGGTGTGGCCGGAACCACTCAAAGTGCGTCTCTTTTGTTTCAAAAGGACATCATTTTAAGTGAAAACATCAACTGGAATATAGAAAGATGACCAAACGCATTCGGATTGTGTTGATACTTTAGGAAAATGATACATGGGTCATTTGAGATGCGTACGAGTCAACCCCATCTAAACATGAGGTGCGGTGTGGCCGGTACCACTCTAACTGTTTCTGTTTTGTTTAAAATGGACAGGATTATAAGTGAAAACAAAAACTGGCATACGGAAAACCAACCAAACACATTTGGATTCTTTTGATACATTATCACAATGATCCATGGGTCATATGTGATGTGTACGAGCCAACCTGGCCTCAATCTGAGTCACAGTGTGGCTGGGATCACTCTAAGTGTCTCTCTTTCGTTTAAAATGGACAAAATTTTAAGTACATACAGAAAACCAACCAAACGCATCCAGTTTCTATTGAAACTTTAGTAGAACGATCCATGGGTCATATGTGATATTTACGATTTAACCTCGCCTCAATCCGAGTCACAGTGTGGCCGACACCACTCAAAGTGTCTCTCTTTTGTTTAAAATGAACTTCATTTTAAGTGAAAACAACAACTAGCATAGAAAACACCGACCAAACAGATTATGATTGTGTTGATACTTTAGAACAAAGATCCATGGGTCATATGTGATGTGTAAAATCCAACCCTGCCTCAATCCGAGGTGCGATGTTTCCATCACCATTCATAGTGTCTCTCTTTTGTTTAAAATTGACATCATTTTAAGTGAAAACAACAACTGACATATGAAAAACTGACCAAAAACATTTGGAATGTGTTGATGCTTTAGGAAAATGATCCATGGGTCATATGGGATGTGTACGAGTCAACCCCACCTCAATCCGTGGCACGGTGTGGCCGGGATCACTCTAAGTGTCTCTCTTTTGTTTAAAATGGACAACATTTTACGTACATACGGAAAACTGACCAAACGGATTCTGATTGTGTTGTTACTTTAACACAATTATCCATGGGTCATATGTGACGTGTAAAAATCAACCCCACCTCAATCTGAGGTGCGGTGTGGACAAAACCACTCAAAGTGTCTCTCTTTTGTTTCAAAAGGACATCAATTTAAGTGAAAACATCAACTGGCATACGAAAAACCAACCAAATGGATTAGGATTGTGTTGATATGTTAGGACAATGATCCATGGGTCATTTGAGATGTTTACGAGTCAACCTCGTCTAAATATGAGGTGCGGGGTGGTCGGTACCACTCTAACTGTGTCTCTTTTGTTTAAAATGGACAAGATTATAAGTGAAAAGAACAACTGGCATACGAAAAACCAACCAAACGCATGAGGAATCTGTTGAAACTTTAGGACAACAATGCATGGGTCATATGTGATGTGTACGAGTCAACTGCGCCTCAATCTGAGTCGCGGTGTGGCTGGCACCACCCAAAGTGTCTCTCTTATGTTTAAAATGGACAATATTTTAAGTACATACAGAAAACGGATCAAACAGATTATGATTGTGTTGATACTTTAGCAAAATGATCCATGGGTCATTTTTGATGTTTATGAGTCACCCCGCCTCAATCCGAGGCGCGGTGTGACCGACACCACTCAAAGTGTCTCTCTTTTGTTTCAAAAGGACATCATTTTAAGTGAAAACATGAACTGGCATATGGAAAAGAGAACAAATGCATTTGTATTGTGTTTATAATTTATAAAAATGATCCATAAGACATTTGATATGTGTAAGAGTCAACCTCGTCTAAATCCGAGGTGTGGTGTGGCTGGTACCACTCTAACTGTGTCTCTTTTGTTTAAAATGGACGGGATTATAAGTGAAAAGAACAACTGGCATATGGAAAACCGACAAAATGCATTCGGATTCTATTAATACTTTATCACAATGATCCATGGGTCATATGTGACGTGTACGAGCCAACCCGGGCTCAATCTGAGTCGCAGTGTGGCCAGGATCACTCTAAGTGTCTCTCTTTTGTTTAAAATGGACAACATTTTATGTACATATGAAAAAATGAACAAACACATCCAGTTTCCATAAAAACCTTATAAGAAAGATACATGGGTCATATGTGATGTGTATGAGTCAACCTTTCCTCAATCCGAGGCGTGGTGTTGCCGACACCACTCAAAGTGTCTCTCTTTTGTTTAAAATGGACTTTATTTTAAGTGAAAACAACAACTAGCATACAGAAAACCGACCAAACGAATTCTGATTGTGTTGATACTTTAGAAAAATGATCCATGGGTCATATGTTACATGTACGAGTCAACCCCGCCTCAATCCAAGGCGCGGTGTGGCCATCACCATTCATAGTGTCTCTCTTTTGTTTAAAATGGACATCATTTTAAGTGAAAACAACAACTGACATACGAAAAACTGACCAAAAACATTTGTAATGTGTTAATGATTTAGGAAAATGATCTATGGGTCATATGTTACATATATGAGTCAACTATGCCTCAATCCGAGGCACAGTGTGTCCGGGATCACTCTAAGTGTCTCTCTTTTGTTTAAAATCGACAACATTTTAAGTACATATGGAAAACTGACCAAATGGATTCTGATTGTGTTGATACTTTAGCAAAACTATCCATGGGTCATATGTGACATGTAAGAATCAACCCCACATCATTATGAGGTGCGGTATGGATGGAACCACTCAATGTGTCTCTCTTTGGTTTCAAAAGGACATCATTTTAAGTTAAAACATCAACTGGCATACAGAAAACTGACCAAACACATTCAGATTATGTTGATACTTTAGGACAATGATACATGGTTCATTTGAGACGTGTATGAGTCAACCTCGTCTAAATCCGAGGTGTGGTGTGGCTGGTACCACTCTAACTGTGTCTCTTCTTTTTAAAATGGATAGGATTATAAGTGAAAAGAACAACTGGCATTCGAAAAACTGACCAAACACATTAGGAATCTATTGAAACTTTAGGAAAACGATCCATGGGTCATATGTGACATGTACGAGTCAAATGCGCCTCAATCCAAGTCGCGGTGTGGCCGGTACCAACCAAAGTGTCACTCTTATGTTTAAAATGGACAACATTTTAAGTATATACGGAAAACTGACCAAACGGATTCTGATTGTGTTGATACTTTAGAAAAACGGTCCATGGGTCATTTGTGACATGTATGAGTCAAACCCACCTCAATACTAGGTGCGGTGTGACCAACACCACTCAAAGTGTCTCTCTTTTGTTTCAAAAGGACATCATTTTAAGTGAAAACATCAACTGGCATATGGAAACCAACCAAACGCATTCGGATTGTGTTGATACATTAAGACAATGATCCATGGGTCATTTGAAACGTGTAGGAGTCAACCCCGTCTACATTCGAGGTGTGGTGTGTCTGATACCACTCTAACTGTGTCTCTTTTGTTTAAAATGGACTGGATTATAAGGGAAAAGAACAACTGGCATACTGAAAACTGACCAAACACATTTGGATTCTATTGATACTTTATCAGAACGATCCATGGGTCATATGGGATGTGTATGGGCAAACCCGGGCTCAATCTGAGTCGCGGTGTGTCCAGGATCACTCTAAGTGTCTCTCTTTTGTTTAAAATGGACAACATTTTAAGTACATATGGAAAAATGACCAAACGCATTCGGTTTCCATTGAAACTAAAGAAGAAAAATCCATGGGTCATATGTGAAGTTTATGAGTCAACCTTTCCTCAATCTGAGGCGCGATGTGGCCGAAACCACTCAAAGTGTATCTCTTTTGTTTAAAATGGACTTCATTTTAAGTGAAAACAACAACTAGTATATGGAAAACCGACCAAACAGATTCTGATTGTGTTGATACTTTAGCACAATGATCCATGGGTCATATGTGACGTGTATGAGTCAACCCCACCTCAATCTGAGGTATGGAGTGGCTGGTACCATTCATAGTGTCTCTCTTTTGTTTAAAATGGACATCATTTTATGTGAAGACAACGACTGACATATGAAAAACTAACCAAACGCATTCGGAATGTATTTATGCATTAGGAAAACGATCCATGGGTCATATGTGATGTGTACAAGTCAACCCCTCCTCAATCCGAGGTATGGTGTGTCTGAGATCACTCTAAGTGTCTCTTTTTTTTTTAAAATGGACAACATTTTAAGTACATACAAAAAATTTATCAAAAGGATTCTGATTGTGTTTATACTTTACCACAATGATCCATGGGTCATATGTGACGTGTATTAATCAACCCCGCCTCAATCCGAGGTGTGGTGTGGCTGACACCACTCAAAGTGTATCTCTTTTGTTTCAAAAGGACATCATTTTAAGTGAAAAGGTCAACTGGTATACAGAAAACTGACCAAACGCATTTGGATTGTGTCGATACTTTAGGAAAATGATCCATGGGACATTTGAGACATGTACGAGTCAACCCCGTCTAAATTCGAGGTGCGGTGTGGCCGGTACCACTCTAACTGTGTCTCTTTTTTTTAAAATGGACAATATTATAAGTGAAAAGAACAATTGGCATATGAAAAACCAACCAAACGCATTCGGAATCTGTTGAAACTTTAGGACAATGATCCATGGGTCATATGTGACGTGTACGAGTCAACTGCACCTTAATTCGAGTTGTGGTGTGGCCGACACCACCCAAAGTGTCTCTCTTATGTTTAAAATGGACAACATTTTAAGTACATATGGAAAACCAACCAAAAAGATTCTGATTGTGTTGATACTTTAGCACAATGATACATGGGTCATTTTTGATGTGTACGAGTCAACCCCGCCTCAAACCGAGGTGCGGTGTGACCGGAACCACTCAAAGTGTCTCTCTTTTGTTTCAAAAGGACATCATTTTAAGTTAAAACATCAACTGGCATAAGTAAAACCATCCAAACACATTCGGATTGTGTTGATACTTTAGGACAATGATCTATGGGTCATTTGAGATGTGTACGAGTCAACCTCGTCTAAATCTGAGGTGTGGTGTGGCCAGTACCACTATAACTGTGTCTCTTTTGTTTAAAATGGATAGGATTGTAAGTGAAAAGAACAACTGGCATACGGAAAACCAACCAAATGAATTAAGATTCTATTGATAATTTATCACAACGATCCATGGGTCATATTTGACGTGTAGGAGCCAACCCAGGCTCAATCCGAGTCGCGGTGTGGCTGGGATCACTCTAAGTTTCTCTCTTTTGTTTAAAATGGACAACATTTTAAGTACATACAGAAAACTGACCAAACACATCCAATTTCCATTGAAACATTAGGAGAACAATCCATGGGTCATATGTGATGTGTAAGAGTCAACCTCACTTCAATCTGAGGCATGGTGTGGACGACACCACTCAAAGTGTCTCTCTTTTGTTTAAAATGGACTTCATTTTAAGTGAAAACAACAACTAGCATACGAAAAACCAACCAAATAGATTATGATTGTGATGATACTTTAGCACAAATATCCATGGGTCATATGTGACATGTACGATTCAACCCCTCCTCAATCTGAGGCGTGGTATGGCCAGAACCATTCATAGTGTCTCTCTTTTGTTTAAAATGGACATCATTTTAAGTGAAAACAACAACTGACATACGAAAAAATGGCCAAACACATTCATAATGTGTTGATGCATTAGGAAAACAATCCATGGGTCATATGTGACATTTACGAGTCAACCCCACCTCAATCCGAGGCATGGTGTGGTCGGGATCACTCTAAGTGTCTCTCTTTTGTTTAAAATGGACAACATTTTAAGTACATACGGAAAACTGACCAAATGGATTCTAATTGTTTTGATACTTTAGCACAAAGATCCATGGGTCATATGTGACGTGTAAGAATCAAACCTTCCTCAATCTAAGGTGCGGTGTGGGTAGCACCACTCAAAGTGTCTCTCTTTTGTTTCAAAAGGACATCATTTTAAGTGAAAACATCAACTGACATAAGGAAAACCAACCAAACGCATTCGGATTGTGTTGATACTTTAGGAAAATGATCCATGGGTCATTTTAGATGTGTACAAGTCAACCTCATCTAAATATGAGGTGTGGTGTGGCCGGTACCACTCTAACTATGTCTCTTTTGTTTAAAATGGATAGGATTATAAGTGAAAAGAACAACTGGCATACAAAAAACTGACCAAATTCATTCGGAATCTATTGAAACTTTAGGAAAACGATCCATGGGTCATGTTTGACATTTATGAGTCAACCACGCCTCAGTCCGAGTCGCGGTGTGGCTGGCACCACCCGAAGTGTCTCTCTTATGCTGAAAATGGACAACATTTTAAGTATATATGGAAAACTGACCAAACAGATTCTGATTGTGTTGATACTTTATCACAACAATTCATGGGTCATTTTTAACGTTTAAGAGTCAACTCCACCTCAATCCGAGGAACGGTGTGACCGTCACCACTCAAAGTGTCTCTTTTTTTTAAAAATCAATTCATTTTAAGTGAAAACAACAACTGACATACAGAAAAACGACCAAACGCTTTCGAAATATGTTGATACTTTAGGAAAATGATTCATGGGTCATTTGTGACGTGTATGAGTTAACCTCTCCTCAATGCGAGGCACGGTGTGGACGATATCACTCCAGGTGTATGTATTTTGTTTCAAATGGACATCATTTCTAGTAAAAACATCTGGTAGATGAAAAACCGATCAAATTATGAATTGAATTCCGGATTCCACATATAATTATCATCTAAATTTTAAATTGAATTCTAAATGAATTATGTATGTTTATAATTAAATTATGAATTCTGATTTAATTCTGGATGTGTATAGTTCCAGGATGCATTATATGTTAAATGTGTATGAATTTGTTCTTTATATGTATGTGTTAGTTGGTTATTGTAGGTACATTAATTGTATATGCATGTGTTAGTTGATTATTGCAGGTACAATAATTGGAAATGAGAGGGAATTGGAAAGGAGAGGGAGTGGAGACCCTCTGTGCTTGCTGTGAAAATTGAAGGTTGCTGTGAAATTTGCACAGCATAGGCTATGCCAACAGTTTCAAACTGTTGGCATAGGATTCTTAGTATTTTATTACCAACGGTTCTCTATGAACCATTAGGAGAAAACCTTTCCCAACGGTTTAGAAACCATTGGGGAAGAATTGATATGGTTGGTTTTCCCAATTGTTCAAGCCAACCCATTAGGAAAAACTATCCCAACGGTTGTGCCAAACCATTGGGATAGGTTTATTTTACTAACCTATCCCAACGGTTCTGTGTAAACCGTTGGGAAAAGATTTCCCAATGGCTTACTTACCAATGGTTTGAAAAACCATTGGTATAAGATATACCAACGGTTCAGAACTGTTGGGAAATTGTCCATTTCCAGTAATGAGAGGGCACTCTTTTCACTGATGCACACTAGCCGTTCTAGTCCCCAACAGAGTGTTTAGCGTCAAGATATCAGTAGAAGAAAATATATAGATCCCAGGCTCTCCACAATAGCAATAGATATTAAGCTATAGGAAGCCCCTGTATCGAAAAGAGCAGAAGCTAAAATTGAGGCAACTAAGATCGTATCTCGAACTACTGCTGCTTCCACGACCCTGTGACCCTGCTCCTACTGGGTCTGCTCTACTACAAAAGTCTGGCCTGTACCATGGCCCTATGACCCTACCTGACCACTCTGAGTTGATCCACCCTACTTTCTCTGAAAGCCTGGTGACTGGACACCACGACCATGACCTCCACCTCATCCTGAATGACCGGAAGAACTCCAGTTCCCTGACTGATGAGAAACCGGTGGTGTTGTTCCCGAACGAGGGGTCATAGATAAACTCTTTTCACTATCTGCTGGTGAGAAGATCTAACAGAAGTGCTAAAGATGACCCATCTTTCTGCATGATTGGCACTCCACTGGGTCTCTCGAGCAATGTGGCCTCGTATGCCCGCTCTTCCCGCACTATTAGCATACCACCTGGCTACTAGAAGAAGTGAATCGCCTCCTCGGATCCCCAGTCATAGACTCCATTTGATGCTTCCTGCTATTAGTATGAGAGATACCAACCCCGGATGTTGAGCTGCACGGGCTCACAACTCCATACTCCCTTAGATTGCACTCTGTGATCAGTGCTTGGTTAACTATAGAAGTGATGGAAGTCAACCTAAATATGTTCACATGAGATCGAATGTCGTTCCTAATACCATCCTCAAACTTCCTTTCTAGAAATAACTCATCACCTCCTAGGATGGGCGTGAAGTGCTGCAGCTTTGTGAAGAAAGAAGAATACTCCATAAAAGAAAGAGTACCCTACTCTAGACTCATGAACTCTCAAGCTCGATCGACCCTCAAAGTCTCTATGTAGAAGTAGTCATATAAGTCATGCTGAAACTCATCCCATGCCATAACTTACTGGCATTCAGCCTGTGAGATCACATCCCACCATCTCTTGGAGGAATCCCAAAGCATGTATATAGAAAGCTTCAACCTCTTCTATGGAGGAATTTAAAGATGGTCGAATATAGATAGCATGGATTTTAACCATGACTCTCCAGCCTGAGGTCCTCCTTCCCCTATGAGGGTGGGAGGATGCTGCTACTGAAAAACCCGCGTCAAATCTGCCATAGATGGGGTAGGATGCGGTATTCTGCAGAAGGTCTGCATGAACCTCATAAAGCCCTCTCAGAACTGTGTGTTAGCACCTGTGTCCAAAATGATGGCTGGTACCAAGACTGGCACAACTGGAGGATCTTCTGGTAGTCCTTGAATAGCCATATCTGATGTATGATCACTTCCCTATAACTAGTGGACAACCAGAGGACATCTTGGTGACATGACTCTGCAAGGTCAAGTGCACACCTTAGATTAAGATTAACAGGGACTGAAACTTAGAAGTTAAAGAAGGTAACAAGATAAATGAATCATTCATATTTTTCAAAACATGGATACATGGAATGTATAATGCCTACATGGTGTGTTCCCTTAAGCCTTGACATGGGCGTGTACTTCGGCTTACCCAGGTCGTGTAACACCCCATGAACATGACGTGTTGTCTGAACACATGGAGTGTACTTGAATCCTCTTTCCCTGCCCGAGTTCTTCTACATGGCTAATCCACACGGTTCTCCTAGAACAATACTACATGGTGTGTTAGTGCCAGACACAACATGTACTAGAAAAGTTTCACCGACCTATGTTGTTTGCTACATGGCCGGATACATGGGTTACACTACACGACGTGTTCAAACATGACATGATGTGTATAACTTAAGCTTTCATCCATATGTTTCGTTAGTCACATGGGTGAACACATGGTCTACAGAACACAACATGTACATCTGGTACACGATGTGTCCAACCAAGATTTTCCAACCCTGTGTTTTTTCCTACAAAGTCAGTAACACGGTTAGAGACTACACGGCGTATACATACAGTACATGACGTGTACATAATAAAAACAGTTCCTTCCTAAACAGAAGGACACATGGTGTGTATTCATCATTACACATCATGTATTCTGGGGTTTTCTAGACAGTAAGCCTCAAAAACTACTTCAGATCCCAAAAAACACTGAACGAACACTTAAGTGCCAAATTCTGATATGTGAGGGCCCATAACACCTCAAGAACCAAAGTTTGGCATTCATTTAAACAAAAAATTACACAAATCAATACCCTAACAAAAGTAGATATTCTATCAAGGCATCTATCACAACAACATGCACATCTTACACAACATCTATCACAAAAACACACAATCACTAATGCACCCTAAATGGCATGGCAAGAATGCATGACATGTGATTTCAATCAAGTGCCTATATGATGCATGAGATGGAATACCCTCATCTCATTGGGTTTAAAAAGAAATAGAACCTCAATAAAATCAATAATAATAGTACTAAACATGTGAATCACCCAATGGAGAAATAAAATCAACTATAAAATTGAAAAACCAGAAAAATTGCAATAATGAGGTAAATTGGATTTTCCCTATACACGGGTTAGCTACTCCCAGGCATAACCTATTACCAAGTACCTATTCTATCCTATCCCTGACTATAGGCTTCAAATAGTAAGTCAAAAAGAAAATAATCCCTTTGATACCACTTTGTAACATCCCGATTCCGGGTGCCGCCCAGAGGTGCCCTATACCCGGTTGGTCACATAGACTCAAGCGCATTTCCCCAAATGCCAGAGGCTGCCAACTAGTAGGGATGTCCTTGGGTGTGATAGTGGAGAAACAATTCCCTCATTGGAAGAGTAACACAGTGGAGACAATAATTAGATAGAAATAGTGGAAGCAGTATAATACCATACAACAGTGAACAACGAATGACTAAAAACAAGAAACAACTGGAGCACATATATAAATGAAACATGATACATATGTCTAGGAAGGCATCCAAACCAGTCACAATGCTGGAATAAAAACTAAAACAAATTACAAAAGAAAAACAAGAAACAACTCCTAATCATTGCAAGCCTCAGCATGGTCCCATGCTCCCCAGATCCACAACAATCAAGTACCTGAAGTAGAAGGGTTCTTTCCCTTATCTATACCTGCAACAATATAATTTGTTTAGGTCCAAAATCATGACCCAAATAGGATGTGAGAATAATCCCAGTAGGAAACCACCCAAATATATGTGCCTAACAATCAGTGAATATATATGAAAGGCAATAAGCAAAAATAAGCAGTAAACAAGGAAGTACTCAGAAGTAAAAAAAATCCTTCAGTTCAAATGCATTCAATTCATATATCAAGTAAGTATATAATCAAAATAGGTAACCCTCTGGGAAGTACTCATAGCCTAACCCCTCTGGTACAACCAAAACAAACACAAGAAACCCTTTGGGAAGTACACACAGTCTAACCCCTCTGGTTAACCTTTTGCACAGACTCTTTGAGGAAGCGCTCACAGTCAATTAACCCTATAGTCTCATATCAGTAACTAAAATGAACTCTAGGGAAGAACTCAATTTCCAATTCCCCCTATGGCCTACATCAAGGAACTACAGACACTCTGAGGAAGTACCTATGTCCATTCCCCCTATGGTCTCACATCGTAAAAGTAAAACAGACACTCTAGAGAAGCCCTCAACGTCCATTCTCCCTATGGTCAACTCCACCAGGTTCTCACAACCATGTATAAGTCAATCCAGCACAAAAATATATAATGTCCAAAGTATACCTCAAGAACTACTTGGATAAATAGTCTACAACATAATAGCATGTCAGATAAAAAGATCACTCTATCCTATCAGCACTAGGAATGGAAAGCAAGAAGCATAACAGGATAAGCAAGAACAAATGGTCATAAACAAAACATGCATGGGAAAAAACTTCCAAAGCATCACAATTAACCTTATTCACATTCAATTGAACTCTAATCAAGCATACATGCATAGAAAAAAATTAATAGGGCTAGAACTATAAACATGCAATACCCTAAAAAGGGCATTGGCACTTTTACACATATAAATCAAAGACTATCTATGGAAAGGCACAAACGACTTACCTTTGTGTTGTGAGATATCTATAAGTGAATCTCAAGCCTTGATTTTTCTTTAGAACATTGTATATCTACAAAAACGGCTAAAATGTTTAACCGAAGACAACTCTTGAAATAGGAGGAATCGGGAAACGAATCTCTAAAAGAAGTAAGAGCTTATTGTGGCGATCCCAACGCAATCGATGACGGCCGAATTAGAGAAATGATGCTCGATCGAGGGCTCAAGAAAATATTGATGTTGTATGAACACTCTCGGTCAAAGAAGGCTGAGAATAAGATACATCTTCCAATTAGATGCAACCCCGGTCTGTTTAATGAAATAAAAAGAAAGTACACGACGTGTAATTTAGAAGTAGACAACATGTACTTTACCTTATCGACCCCTACATTAGATGATCTCCAGGTCACCAAACACGGCTGTGTGCTCATCCATTACATGGACAACACACGGATACGTACGACAAAAGAATACACGGTGTGTACTTCAAAATTTTTCAGAAACTCCTCTTTTTCTCAAAAACACCAGAATAGCAAAAAACATACCTGAAAAGAAGATCCGGGTTCTTACATTAGCATTAACAAGATAAAAAACATCTCTTTATTGAATAATATTTAGAAGGGGTTGATAAATTTTATAATCAAAACCACAATGTTTTTGTCTTTAGGTAAGGAAATTTAATAGAGTCATTCAATAAATATATATATCACAAAATTGGGAAATTGTGACAGATTTTTCACATTTTTTTACTTCCAACATGTTCCTCACAACCTAATTCATTTGTTTCACACCTGAATTTTAATTTTTAAATTTCTTCATTAGATTATGTAAGCATTATAATTGAGAATGAAGTTCCATGTTAACAAAATCAAAATGTAATACTTCTCATCCAACAAAATAAAATTTTATTATAAATCACAACCCCAAAATTGACAAGAAGGTGTACCTATGCTAATGATTATTTGATTAATCATTTAGAGTTTTAGGTTTATCACCATCATGGTAAAAATGATACACTACAATTATAAAGTTTAAATTTAGTCCCTCCGTAATTTCCCCTACTTAAAATTGATAGATATGTACTTTTCATCATTTCCATGATGCTCAGAAATAAAAAAAACACTTCTCGAATTCAGCTGGGGCGTTTTATATGGGAGGAAAATTACATCAAGGGCCTAAAAAGGTGGGAGGATATTCTACAAAATTGGATTCAATGTTGGGATGAAATTAATTTCCATGTGATGAGATAAATATAGAAATCAAATCGTGGAATGAATCTAGCGATATCTTTGCTAGTGCTATAAGTGAATAAAATGGAAAAGTATGAAAGGAGAATTGATGCATACAAGTGTGGTGGAATGGCTCAAATAATAAGAGTTCTTCCAGATAAGTATTCAATTAGCATCTCCAATTACTAAAAATATAAACAAGAAAAAAAATGAAATCTCACATCATATATATTTCACAAAAAACCCTAACTAAAATTTAATTCAAACAATAGGTACCCCATAATCTAGGTTCTTAAATCTTTAAGGGTAGAAATACATACTTTATGAGGAGCTCAAACATACACCAATTGAATGAGAAATGGGTTTATCCCCATTTTCCTCCCTATACCTTGTCTTTATAGTTGAAAGAGGAAAGGGAAATCAAACATCAATAGAGGAGAGGTTCAAGGGATGTTATATTATTAAGGGTTTATGTGTGGGTGTGATAGGCCCAGAGGGAATATTTAATTCCCTATGAGTTAATTAAAAATTAAAATTTATAAAAAATAAACTGATGAAACTAATTAATTAAAATGAGTAAAGAAGCAGGTCGAGACAGATCCATATATATGTTGAAACTATTTTGATTAGGTTTTTTAAAAGATTTCATTTTATTAAATAGAAGAAAGGGGTGATAAAATATTAGTTTTATTCATTTTTTAAATGGTGAAAATATGAAGTAGATTGATTCACTGATTTGAAAATAGATTTTTAAATCATGCCAGGGTTTTGTAATTTTAGGGTTTGGGTGAAATTAGATTTAAGAAAATAGGTTTATTAATTCATGATTGGTTTCAGAGTTGATATAGGGAAGATCCAATGGTCATGGTATCCCACCCTCAATGCGTCAATACCCTATTTCCCTTGGTATAGAAATTTAGGGTTTTTCCGAATCATGTTTTCCTCGATACTGTATTTAAACCAGATTTCCCCTAAATTTGACAATGTTCTTTTCTTATTTGGGGTTTTCTGTTGTGAAATTTTAAAGTTACTTTTATATTCAAAATATCAATGGTTATGATAAAATAAAAATAAAGGTATTGAAAATTGATTGAATAAATCAAACAAACCAAATACATGAATAAAGGAAAAGAAATAAATCCAACGCACCTTCCCCATTCTATTTACATTACCCTAGAACAAGGTGGGTTTACCCCATCTCCCTAGAAATGAGAGGAATATATGGATGGAGAAAATAAAAATAATGCATAAAGAAAATAGAGATAAACTCAGGGAGGGCCCTTCATAATGCAACTTCTTGCTTCATGCATTGGTATCCGGATCTCCAATATCTTAAAAAAGAGCATAATAACTCTCCCTTTCTAGGTTCAATAAGGGGTCCTATATTGATGATGATCATTAATAATTGAACTAAAGGTGGTTTGGGGAAGGTCCCATGTAATATATTCTGTCAAATATTAGAGATATTCTGAATCTGGGCGTTTAAAATTCATCCCGCCAATTTAAATGATGTGTAATGTGTTTAAATGTTGTGTAATATTATAATTTCAAAGCATCATAAATTTAGGCGTATATCTTGCAAAAAAATTTCCTAAAAAAGCTCACAAAGTGTAAATGGAAAATATGATGTTTAAATTGGCCTACAATAGTTTTCCAGATCCACTGCATCGTCTGAAATTTGGTGTCACACCGCAAGAAAAGTGAAGTGGAGTGAAGTGTCCTTTAGATCCAAAATTTGTCTCTTTTTTACCATTTTCCAAAGATTCATTGTATCTTGAAAAAAATGAGTTCAACCATTAAAAATTTGGAAATAATAAAAATTTTAATGTAGAAATCACTACATTAAAACACCATAAAATATATGCATGAAATACATATATTAGGGTGCATCGATGGTGATGAATTGAGAATGTGAACACATGAAGAGATCACTGGTGTGATGGGGTGGGTGATTAAGATTGGGGGAGAGGGAAATACATGGAGAGAATGAAGGTCTCAGATAGGGATATGTTTTTTTGGAAGGATTCATTGTTAAACATTACTAGTACTTCACCCATGCCTTTCACAAGGTGCTGTAAATCAATGGTTATCTTCAATAAAACAATCCTATTTTTAAAACTTAATAATATATAAAAACATTGAACATATTTAAAGAAAAAATAATCGGTTCATAATAATGGAATATAGTTTGAATTTTTTTGGACATCATATCATATAGTAGAAAATATTTAGTAGAATCATTATGGAATAAAAAATTATATCAGGGATTCAAGATGAAGAATTATATTACATGAATGAAAAAATGATTCAAATGGATAATTAAAATTATGATCATTAAAATAATTAATGTTGGAATGAAAGTTATGTAATTGAAAATAAAGAAATCAAAGGGCTAGATGTGAATAAATGTCACAGGAAAAAACAACAAAAAGATTATAATTATTTTGGAATTGTAATTTGTAGGGTCCAAGAAGGAAACACTATGACATTTCAATTTTTGTAGTGCATAGAATAAAAAAATGAGCATTGGAATAATAATTTCTAAATCTTCAATGAAACAAACCATTAGATAGTGTAATAAAACGGAATTTACACATTAATAAAACACTTGAAAATTGAGTTATAAAACACTAGTAAAGAGAAGTTGTTTTTGTAAATTTAGTTTGAATGAAAGTGAAAAATGAATAAAAAATCATTAAAAAAATTTTATTTAAAAATTTGTTGTTGAACATGAAGAAGACACTTTTCCTTGATAAAAAATAGCATCATTATATCACTGTAAAAATTCTACCTCTAAGAAAAATCTAAATTAGCCCTTACAATAATTATAAGAAATGTGTGAGATAATGATAGATGATTCACTCATTCATCAACCCTTTTCCACTCATAAGTTTGATTTCCAAAAAAAATTAATTCTAATTTTGGCACCAAATTCTAGTTGTTATTCATAGGCTCCCCAGTTCCATCATATGAGGTAACCATAAATTTCATTCCTTCTTCTAAACACCATTATTTTAATTCCTCCATCTCTCATTCCCATCCCTCCTCTTCCACACTATATCATTTTTATGGAAACTCAAGATGAAATTTTTAATAGGAATAAAAAAACTCATAGACACAATAAAATGTATACTAAAACGTGATTTTATTTTATTTGCCCAGTTGAATTTCACAATGAAAAAAATAATTCCACTGTGACACAAAATGGAATTTAAAATTAATTCTTGTAACTAAACTAATAATTAAGTTTCATTTAATAAAAATCAAGAATAATAATCATGAAAATAAGCAAAAACTTATTATTAAAATCAAATATAAATTTCATCATGTCAAATTACATTTTTTACAAATATGTGCATGAATGATAAAGTACATCACCTTATACAGGTAAGGGGTCATGTACTTCACTTTGATGGTAGGATAATAATTTTAAAGAGTTCAGATCCCCAATATATAGGGTGATGCACAAAACCACATGAGTAATGCTTAAATTAAGCATGGAAATACAAAATTATTATAATAATCAAATATAAATAGCATCATAGAAAACTAGTTTTTGTATAAATACATGACTGATTAATAAATTCCACCACCTTATATAGGTACGGGGTCAGGTAATTCTATTTGATGGTAGGATAAGGCTTTGGGAGAGTTTAGAGCTCCAATAAACAAGGTAATTCATAAAATTACTTGATTACTTCTTAAATCATCAAAATAAGTACAAACTTAGTTTAAGAATCAAATAGAAATAACATCATGTCAGGGGTATTGTAGACAATCACACGAGTACTACTTATATCAAGAACAATTTCAATCTTCCTAATGTTAGGGATTAATAGAAAAAAAATATCCCAAATAAAATAAATATCTAGTTCTAAAATCACCAGTTCTTCAGAAAATGTATATCAACCAAACCCACACCTTGAAATTCAGTGAACATATATGTTTAACTGTGGACAAAACAATTTTCAATCTATATATAATCATAAAAAATTAAGATTACATTTTAAGGAGTCGAAAAAACTTAACATACGTGGGATTCACTCATCAATACTGAATTATATAACAAAAAAATTCATACCTTCACTTAGATTTTGTGACAAAAAATTGGAGCAGGTGGATAGGGTTTCTGGAAGAAGTTCTACATGGGCTTCTCAGAGGACGAGGAAGAAGAGTCAGGTTTCCCATAAGACAGGTAGCTAGAGGTGGAAGTGGAGTCTATGGAGGATGTGAGGGGAGTCTAAGCTAGGGGAGAGGGTGATAGAGGAGAATATGTAGATTGAGGCTAATCCAGAGGTAGATGTAAAGGCAGAGGTAGATAGGGGAGTCAGGGAAGGACAGGGTGTTGGAGGAAGAGCAGATGGAGGTGGTGTCATAGAGGGGAGTCAAGGATAGAAAGGTATCCTAAGGCTGTGGTAGAGAGGGGAGTCAAGGAGGGAATGGGAAATGGAGGTGGTGTGATATCCTGAACCCAGATGCCACTCAATTGGTGCCCTGAGCCCGGTGGGCCACATGGCCTCTAGCGCATATCCTCGAATGCCAGAGGCTATCGACTAGCAACGAGGGCCTAGGGTGTGTCCATGGGGAGACTATGCGCGGGGGGGGGGGGGGGGTCTGCTATGTGATTACTTTAGCTCTGTGTTGAATTATTTCAGCTGCTGGTATGGTACATGTAACTCTTTAGGAGCATAAGTAAGATCTCTACTTTCCGGGATTACACTTTGTAAGAGTTGTACTCTAACTGTCTCAGAGGTGGAATCAGACTGCAAAACTTTGGTTCGAGTGATTCACAGTAAGGCGACGCCTCCTTGGCAATTAACGTACATGATTCAGAGATGTTTTGTGGAGATCAGTCAGGGTGGTTTGGTGTGACATGTCAAAAGAGAGGCAAACTAGGAGGCGGATTCCCTCTCAAGATGGTGTAATTCTCAAGATCCCATGGTTGTTTATTCCAGTCTTGGCTCCTTGCCCGTGGAGCACCGAAATTTTGTTCAAGGGGATTCCCTTGGACTACATCATTTTAGACCTCCATAAATTTTACGGTTTGATGGGGGGACTCCAATATTTTTAATAAAAAATAAATTATCGATCAATCGATGATGATATATCCCACCAAAGTAAAAAGGAATTCAAAATACTATCCCAAGAATCCCGATAACTAACTCAGTCCTCTGCTATCAAGATCTATACTAAACAAGAATCAATCAAGTGTTTGAAGCCATATGCTTCCCTTTTTCAACACCTGCAACCATGTAATCTGCCCCGGGTACCAAACGGTGTCCGGAGATAGTGTGTGATAAATCTTAGTGGGCCACCACCAATAGTGTCTATAACATCCATCATGTGTAATGGAATGTAATAGTGTGAAGGCATGAATATGTATGGTAAAGCAATACAATGTAACTAAATACCCAAGTACCTACTTCGAACCGTGACTGGTTTCTGAATGTAACTAGTCCATTTATTTAATCAACTATCGGTTTATATTAATAGGTCACGTGGGGCATGGCCAACACTAATATAGTCTTGTGATAGTGTAGATAGTGAAAGTTCCAAGGTAATATCTAAGGAAACATAGAACTCAAGGCTCCCCAACTCAGTAGTAACTGTAACCTGGCTAAGGATAAGAGTGTGATCCAAAGAGCATATTCCAAGGTATTCCACAATAATGTTCCTACCAAATCCAAGGTTATCATCTAAGGTAAGATGGGGTTAAGCAGAGATAGGGCCCTATGGGCTGTAACCATGGAACCTACTTTTCATTTCTGGATCTAAGGAGTGTATCTGAGGCATCCTATAATAGTATGAAGGGATCCTATAGTGTCATACCGGGCATCCAAGAACATATAAGGATCAAAATCTAGGTGGGTATCAAACTAAGAAAGTCGTACTCTTGAATCATAGGGTGGTTCCTGAGTGCACATGGCATTCCTCAATCAGAATCCAAGGTGAGCTCGAATTAGGACATTCCTATTTGATTATGAAGTCATGTAATTTTTTATTTGGTTCAATCATTTCCTTTCATTAGTGTGATAAGGTCAAGTATCTTGAAACCTTTTCATCAAGTCAGAATTAATCAATAAGTCCATTTGGTTCAATCCTTGCCTTTCATTAGTGTGATAAGGCCAAGTGGCACATAACCGTTATTAATTACATTTAAGGCATATTCAATAATTATGTTTCATTCTAATACCTTGAATTAATGTGGTAAGGGGTGCTACATACATGAAACCTATTAATCATTCATATTTAATTCAGTCAAGTCGTATACTCAATATACTTTCCAATTTCCATTTCATATTTTTTGTTAATTGAAGCACTTAACTTAGGTGGGTCAAGTGGTAAACATAAATGGTACTTTACATTATTAAATTTCAAATATAAATCAAGAAACTTAATATAGAAAAGACTACCCTTAAAAAGTTCAGGCCAAAGAACACCCGAACTATGGCACAAACATGTCAAAACACTAAAAAACAATTATGGAATAACCTTAGACATGGAAGGGATGGAGTTATGGTCATACCTACCAAAACATAATCACATATATGAAAAAAATTATATCCTTATGGTTCTAATGATTAAAAACATGGAATATAAATTCTATTAATTCCATATGATGAAATTAGTGGGCCCCACACGACAAATCCAAAATCAATGAACTTTAGGGATGAGTTATAGAGCACCCACCTTAGGGTTTTACGATTCGTCTCTTCTGGTATTGAACCTTGATTTGGCTTAGATTGGAGTAAATCTAAGAAAAAGAAAAAAAATGATCATACCTTGTTAACTCGGTCAAGAGAAACAGAGAAGGAGAATAGCTCAAGAGGATTCGAGTACTTACCATTGTGCATCCAACGTGATGAATGTAAGCTCAATCAGATCACAAATGAAGGAGATATCTTGATTATAACTTTATATCTTTAAAGGGCTCAAAAATGATAGAAAATTAGGTTAATCCCACATAATCCGAGATTAGGGAAGAAGGAGGGAGGTTAATAGATCATTAAGGGCAATTTTGTAAAATTACATAGAAAATTAGTTTGTGCACAGTTTGGCCGTACGGTTTGACAAACCATTTGCAAACCATGAAAGGTTTTTTTTGGGTATAAGGGGTGCATTGCATGGTTAGGCTAGATGGCAATGTGCAAACCATGGGAAGTGGATCTTTCCAGAAATTTCAATCAGCATGGTTATCCAAATCATGCACCCACTGTGCGCTTACCGTGAAAACTATCCAACTTTCCCAAAAAGATGGGTTACAGGATCCAAACATACCCCAAACACCCCTGAGACCTTTTTTAACTCATTAGGTATCCTTATTAGGCCCAAAGTAAAGATTTAGACTAAAATTTAAAGGATCCATACCTGAGTGAAAAATTGGGTTCTAACAATCTTCCCCCCTTAAAAGAAGTTGTGCCTGAGTTCATCTTACAAGGGTGGAGAAAAATTTTCTAAGAAAATATCTATCTATTGGGAATATATGTCGGCTTCCCTCTCCCATGTCTCATCCCATACTCGACTGTTCTACCATAGCACTCGTACCTAAGGGATAGACCAGCCTCAAAGATCCTTTGTGATCCAGAAATGATGCGTATTGAATACTCCTCAAAGGTAGCATCAACATATAACAAAACTTCCTCAGGATCAATGGTATGAGACGGATCATCATGATACTGGAAAAGTTGTGAAACATGAAGGATGTCATGCATGGATCAGTACCTTTTGAGGTAGTAGAAACCTATAGGCTACAAGACCCACTTTCTCTAGAATCTCAATTGGCCCTCTATAAAGAGACAAAAAATTTCCCTACTTTTGTTACCATATATTCCCTATCTTGGGAGATACCTAAAGGAAAAAATGATCCCTGACCTCATAATCAAGAGGTCATCGATGACGATCGGAAAAATATTTCTATCTAGACCGAGCAGTAGTCATACGCTTTCTGATAAACTAAACTTTCACTAAAGTTTCTTGAAAAAGACGAGAACCTAGTAGGGATGCCTTAACAGCCTCAAGCCAGCACATGTGATAACAACATGACCTACCATATAGGGCCTCAAAAGGACCCATCTGAATTATCTCTTGAAAGTTGTTATTATAGGCAAAATCAATGAGACAGATATGCTTCTCCAAAGAATCACTGAAATCAAGGAAACATGCTCAGAGCATATCCTCTAGAAACTATATTATCCATTCTGATTTTCCATCAATATGAGGGTAAAAAGATGTGCTTAGAAGAACCTACGTTCCTATAGCCTTCTTCAAAACCTACCAGAACTGTGACATGAAATGAGAATCCCTTTCTGAAATGATAGTGCGAGGGATCCCGTGGAGTCGTATGATCTCACAAACATATAGTATTCCCAGCTCATCAACTAAGAAAGTATCCAATATAAGAATTAAGTGGGATTATTTCATTATATAGTCAATAACTACCTAGATAGCATCACTACCCCTCAGTGACCTAGGTAAGTCGACCAAGAAATCCATGGAAATATCTTCCCATTTTTACTTTGTGACTAGAAGTGGCTGTAGCAAGCCTATAGGCCTCTCGTTCTCCGCCTTCACCTTCTAATAGGTGGAACACCTAGTGATAAAGCCTACTATTTGATGCTTCATTCTAGGCCACCAATACTAGCATCGCATGTCTTGATACATCTTCAAGATGCCTGGATGAACTTCCCACTAAGATGCATGGGACTCTTTCATCAACTCCTCTATGATGTCTGTAGAAACCCATATATGTCCACATAGACCAAAAACATCATCTATTTCCACAAACCAATCTGGAGGAGAGTTATCTACTAATATACTCTCATGGATAACCAAGCCTTGAAGATATGAAAACTTTCTACTCTTCACATTATCAAAGAGGGAAGAGGTAACTGTCAAGGATGAGAGGTAACACTACTTGTGACTGTCATGAAACTCAAGATGATGTTTAGAAAATAGGGTCATTAATTTCTATTCATCACTGGATTCTGGCACAGCTTGTGTTTGAGTTTTCCGATTCAGCACATCAATGACTACATTGCCCTTTCCAGGTGTATAGGCAAGCTCAAAGACAAAAGATTGAAGATATTCAACCCATATTTTCTATCTGATGTTCAAGTATCACTAATAAAAGATATATTTGAGGCTCTTGTGGTCTGTTTACAACTCAAATCACTCACCCAATAGGTAATGTCTCCAGCAATGCAATTCATGGGAAAATGATTCTAGCTCAAGGTCATGCGTTGGGTAATTTCTCTCGTGATGCCTAAACTACCAAGATTTTTATGCAATGACTTTGTCATCCTACATCAAAAATGCTCCTAGGCCGATGTCTGATGCATCATAGAATGTGGTATTACCCATGGATAGCTCTGGAAGAGTCAAAATAGGTGCTGATACAAGCCTCCATTTCATCTCCTGAAAGGATTTCTCACATGCCTCTGACCATTTGAACTTGACACCCTTCATTATAAGACCAGTAAGAGGTTAATAAAGGTGATAAAAATATTGTATGAAATACCTGTAATATCTAACCATCCCCAAGAAACTCTAAATATCAAACACATTATTGTGATACTCTAAGGAAACTAGATCACTTAACTTTTCAGGGTAAATAAATACACATGATTCTGATATTATATGACCCAATATATAGACTTTATTGATCCAAAAGTGGATCTTAACAATCTTGTCCTAAAGCCGATGCTCAATCAGTGTACTCATAATTATCTCAAGATGTTTTCATGATCCTTATGTGTGTGAGAATACACCAAGATATTTTCCAAAAAGGCCATGAAAAACGTATCCAAATAGGGGTGGAAAATCCTATTCATCAGAGCCTTGAAAACATTAGGCATGTTTGTAAGACCAAACACCATAAAAAGTTAATCATATAGATAATACATAATACAGAAATTTGTAAGAGGTATGTCTGATGGTCAAACTCATACCCGATGATAACCCTATCTCAGGTCAATCTTAGAGAATACCTTTGCTCTTCAGAGCTGGTAGAAAATATCATCTATTCAAGGAAGTGGATATCGGTTATTGACCGTAAGCTGGTTCAACCTTCTGTAATCCATGAATAGATGTAAGGTTTTATCCGCCTTCTTGGAAAAAAGCATAGGAAAACCCCACGAGGATGTACTAGACTATATAAAACCCTTGGCCTCTAAATCCTCTAACTACCGCTTGAGCTCTTGAAGATTTTTTTGGTTCCATCATGTAAAGAGGAATGAACACTGTAGCTACTCCTAGAACAAGCTCGATTGTAAACTCTACCTCTCTCTCAAGAGGTAATCCAAGAAAATCATGAAGAAATATATCCTTGAAATGATCCACTACTGAAGGGAAATCATCTTATTGTAAACCCTAATTCTCCATGAAGATATTTACGATCTAGATGGTCACTCCACCTAGCTCATGATACTCTGGTTCATCTCTACCATCCTAGAAATACCACTCAACCTTATGTAGATAATTTTCGCCTTCTAGTGATGTAAAAGATACCTTATGATGGTAGAAGTCTAGAAAATCATGATAGCAAACCAACCAATCAATCCTAATAATGACATCGATTATAGTCATCTCAAGAACAAAGAGGTTTTATAAGAAAGGGTAACTACATACCTCAAGGGTAAAATCTTTACACTGGAATATTCCCTCTATTCATATACCTAATATTGTATCTATGGTCATTACACCATAGTAATATTGTATCTCTAGTATGAGACTCTTCATGATAGATACAAAGATAAAAGTGTTCGAAGAACCTATATAAAATAAACCAGATACTATAGTAGAGACTACTAGAATAGTACCTCGTACTGTAGATGGTCCTACAGCCTGATCCTCAAGTATCGGCTCTAGTGAATTCAACTGGCCTGATCCATGACCATGTAAAACAGATGGACTACCATGATCATAACGGCTCGGTTGGTACAACTGGTGATCAAGGGTCTGGCTACCATGGACACGACCTCCTCCTCGGACATACCTACCAGTGCTATTCCAAGTCCTTGTCTAAAACATCATAAAAGAACCCACTCTTGAAGGTGGATCTGGTGCAGATACTTTTCCACTCGAATCTGGTGGAAAGGTCCTACAGAAATGTTGGAGATTTCCCATACGACCACAAGACCAACAATCTAGTGGGTCTCTATCACATTGAGGCTTTGAATTCCCCAGTCATCTATACAGATGAGAAACTTTAGTGATATTCAAATAGTAACTATAGTTTTCATTTCCCTAATGATAAACCTCAAGAAAACATTTCCTATATCCAAAAGAACTATAGGCCCGATGATACACTAGTCCTCTCTGCCCAGCAATACTGTCATCCCTCGGGTTTCTCTTAGTGATAAGAGTCTGATCAACTATTGTAGAAAAGGTAGTTAGCCGAAAGACATTTACTTACGTATAGATGGTGTACTAAAGCCCATCCTCAAAATGTCTAGCATGTGAAATCTCAGCACTGGATAGAAGTGGTGAAAAGCACTACAACTTTGTGAAACATTCTGAATATTACAATACTAACATACAACCCCGATCAAGATGCATGAACTCTATACATATATCAGATCTCAGCATATGAGGAAAGAACTGATTGTAGAATGTAGTCTGTAAATAAACCCATAACATTCCCTAATGATGACTGGCCTGGGTAATCACATTCCACCAATGTTTGGCTGAGCCTCGAATCATGTATGTAGTAATATTGACTCTCTACTTTAGAGGTGTTTCCAGCTCAAAGATAGACATGGTGGCTTTTATCCCTGACTCAATAGCTTGTGGACTGCGATCCCCTAAAATGGTAGGAGGATTCTACTGATAAAACTCATGAGTCAGATCATCCATCATAGGTTCAAGCCATGGAGTATCATGCATGGACTACATCAGACATAGGAAACTATCATGAACTTGGGAGTCAGTTCCAAAATCTGGTATAGTAGGCCATGCCTCAAGTGGAACTCCTAGAGGTAAGACTGGAGGCTTAGGGCCCACCACATCTTCAGTATCATCATCACCACCCTCATGGTATACAACATGAGGACGTCATGGAGACATCATTCTACAAATTTTAAGAACACACCTCAAAACATGCTTAAGTAGAAATATAGTGACACTAGTAGAAGCTGAACATAAGAAAAGTCACTACCCAAGGAATACTACCCTAACTACCCGCTTAGACGACTAGATATTGGTAAGTTCTCAAGTATAAGTTTCATTTCATTTTACATTTAATTACCAGGTTCATTCCTTTACCTTTCATAAACATGACAAGGTGGGATAAGGATGTGCAACCATTTCAATTTGGATGTCATGATTCACTTTATAATGGATAGTCATTTTTGGAAAATCAGTGTCCATACACCTATCACTAGAAACAAAACCCATTTATTTATAGCATAATGGCTCGATTTGGTAAATTACCCATCCCAACCCAGGAGGGCCCATAAACCTCATGAATTGAGATAATTAATCACTCAATCACAAACAAAATGTAATACAAGTATAATCTAACTATCACAAAATCACTCATCAATCATATGCATATCAAGCAATGCAATTTAGTGAAATGAACCTATATGGCATGGAAATATGCATGAAATGAGAATTATAGGTTCCTATAATGATTCATGAAATAATGATACTTTCCCTAATATCATCGAGCCATGGATGAAGGAAAAATCCCAATCAGAGTAACTATCAACAACTCCACACAACATGTGTGTCACCCAACAGTGAAATAATGTCAACTATAATAGGAAAAATCAGAACACCAATTATAATTTAAGAAAATTGTTTTTTATCCCGAAAATGGGTTCGCAATACCTAAGAAAGGCTTATGAAAAAGTTCCAAGTGATCCTAATCTCCAATATATTGTCTTAAAATAGTAAATAAATAAAATAAAACAACTCTCATATCACTTTTTGATGTCCCAAACCTGAATTCTACTCAACGGGTTCCCTAAGCTTAGTAGACCATATGGCCAAAAGCGCATATATCCAAATGATAGAGGCTGTCAATTAGTAGTGAGGGAATAGGGTGTGTCCATGGGGAGACTATGCCCACACTACTAAAGTGTAGTGCAGTGAGTTACTATAAGCATAGGTAAATAAAGGAAGTAATGCATGTAAAGAGAAGGCACAACAGAAAATAGGGACAATGATAAAAATAATTGAAATAAATGGAATAACATCCAAGCATACAACAACTGATGATGATATGTCATGTAACTAGAAAACTGGAAAACATGGATACAACACAACAGACATAACATGTTCCATAAAAGTATAAAGGAAATCAAAAGACTATCCCAAGCATCCTGAGATCCAACTCGGTCCTCTGTTATCAAGATCTATACTAAACAGCAAGCAATCAAGTGTTTGAAGTTGTATGCTTTACTTTTTCAACACCTACAACCATGTAATCTTCCCCAAGTAATAAATGACGCTCAGAGAGGGTGTGAGATAAATCTCAGTGGGCCACCACCAACTGTGTCTATAACATCCGACCTGTGTAATTGAAATGTAATAGTATGAAAGCATGCATATGTAAAGTAAATAAATACAATGTAACTAAATACCCAAGTACCTACTTCATCCCTTACCTGGTGTCTAAACATAACCAGTCCATTTATTTAATCAATTACAGGTTTATATTAATAGGTCACAGGAGGCATGGATAATACTGACATAGTCTCGTGATGGTGTAGATAGTTAAATTTACAAGGTAATAACCAAGGAAACATAGAACTCATGGGTTTCAAACTCAGTAGTAACTATAGCCTAGACAAGGATACGAGTGTAATACAAGGATCATATTCCAAGTCATTCCACAATAAGGTGCCTACTGAATCTAATGTGATTGTCCAAGGTAAGATGTGGCTAAGCAGAGACAGGGGCCAATGGGATGTAACCATGGAACCTACTTGTCAATACTAGATCCAAGGAGTGTATGCAAGGAATCCTGTAATATTATAGATGGATCCTACGGTTTCATACTGGGCATCCAAGAATAGAGAAGGACCCAGATCTAGGTGGTAATCAACCAAAGCAAGTCGTATCCTTGAATTAGAGTGGGGTTCTTGAGCTCTCATGGAATTCCCTGATCGGAATTCAAGGTGAACTCGAGTGAGGCCATTCCTATTTGATTATAAAGTCATGTAATATTTCTTTGTTTCAATCCTTTCCTTTAATTATTGTGATAAGGCCATGTAGCATGAAACTGTTGGTTCAAGCCTTCCCTTTCATTAGTGTGATAAGGTCAAGTAGATTGCAACCTTTTAATCAAGTCATAATTAATCAATAAGTACATTTGGTTCAATCCTTTCCTTTCATTAGTGTTACAAGGCCAAGAAGCATGCAAACATTATTAATTACATTGGGATTGTGCGTTGGAGTTATTCAGGTGCTTGGTTGTTTCGTGTTCCTATGCAGCTCTCGCAGCTTGGTTTGTATTCTTCGCACATCGTGGATTTGGTTATTCTTCCTCTTCTCTTTCCACCAAATTCACCACACTTGAATCCATCTAGTTTGGTGAGATGAACCTCAATGGTGGTTTGGAATTGTGATGGGGGAGTGTTCGTATACACGAGTGTACAACCTGCTTTTGTGGTTTCAGCTTCCAGAGGTGTTGACACTGCTCATGGTTGATGACCGGGTTTTTGCACAAGTGATGTCACGATGATGATTGGTAGTTTCTCTCAGGTGGTTCATCTTTGTTTTACTATTTTCCAGGGGGATTGTTTGACATTTTGTGTTCCTGTGATGTTTGGAATTTTTTCTGGTCATGATCATGAAATGCCTCGTTGGTTTCTGAGTGATTTTTGTGTAACAAGGTTTGGTATTGGTCGATGATGATGAAGGCTTATTAATTTTGATTCTGGAGGTGGTGGTCTCTCGTGGAATTTGTTTCGGGTGGGTTACAATGGTGATGATGGATTTTTTCGATGATAGTTTACTTCCACTGTCATGGTGATGTCATGAAAAAAAGTGTTAGCGTTGGGCCCGAGGTGGCGCCTATATGCTGATTTGCAATTTGAATTTTGAAATTTGAAATTTGAAATTTGAAATTTGAATCTTTTTTGTTGGAATATGGTTTGAATTTGCATCTGTTTTTTATGTTGTATTTGATATTGACAGTTTTTTAAGGTTCCACTTAACCCATAAAAGTGATTTTTTCTAAAAATACCAAAAAATGGGTTTGGAGTGGATGTGAAATCTTGATTCCTACCTTATATCTTCAAAGGGATCCAAAATGAGAGCAAAATAGGTGAATCCTACATAATCCCAGATTAGGGGAAAAGGAGGGAGGCTAATAGATCATTAAGAGAAATTTTGTAAAATTAACCATAAAATTAGCACGAGCACGGTTTGTTCGTGTGATTTGAAAAACTATGCGCAAATCACGTGATGTGGTTTTGTCTAGAAATTTCAATCTCCAAAGTTAGCCAAACCATGAGCCAACCATGTGATAACCGTATGACCTATCCAGTTTTCCCAGAAATATAGGTTCCGGGCTCCGAAATCACCCTGGACGCTCTTGAGAAATTTTCTAACTCATTAGTTATCCATATTAGGTGAAAAGTAAAGATTTAGACTGAAATTTAAAGGATCCATACCCGACTGAAAACCGGGTTCTTACAGGCGGATACGAAGAGGGGAGTCAAGGAGGGAGATGGATTCAAAGGTGGTGAGGGGAGTCGAGGAGGGAGATGGAGCCGAAGTTAAAGGTGGAGGGGGAGATTTATATGTCGGTGGGGAATGCTGAGAATAAAGGACTTTGTTGGGAATGAAATTCTTATTATAAAAACCAAAGGAAGAAAAAGGGAAAATGGTTTATAATTTGTTTGGATTTATAAAAATTATTTGTAAAAATATTTTTTTTAAATTATATAATTGTTGCATTATAGATATTAGACCTTGTATAGAAACTATGGTGACATTATACTAAGCTTTATCTCCCAGCTCACCTGTTCCTTTGGGCATATTTAGAAGTTGTCACTAAAATAAAACAGTGTTTTAGCGGTGGTTTTAAAAACCGCCGCAAAAAAACTGCCTCTCTCTTTTTAAAAAAATATTTTTAATTTTTTTTAAAAAATAACTTCTAAATAAAATTTTATTTTTTAAGGGCGGTTTTTTTAAAAAACTACCGTGAAATAGCGGCGATTTTTTGAAAACCACCGCAAAATTTAAGAAAAAAATTTTAAAAAAATTATTTATTATTTACAATCAAATATAGTTTATTATTGATAATTTTATATATTTATAATGTGTCAATTAATTAATATTTATAATTATTAGTTAATAATATTTTTAAACGGAAATCAAATCTTAAATAAGTAGAAGAATAGACATCAGCATCAAATGACCATAACTTCTGATCAAAGAGTCTTTTTCAGCTCCACAACTCGTCAAATTGAAGTTTATCAAATGAGAAAAAACCAAGTGAGATTTAAATCAAGTGATAATCAAAGGAAAAAAATATATTCAAAATTCAAAAGTCGAAAATCGAACTCGAACTTCAAATGACCATAACTTTTAATCCGGGTGTCCATTTGGGCTCTACCACAAATCAAATCGAAGCCTACAACGAGCTCTACACTACTTAGGTCTGGTATTAACTTTATAAGTGTTTTACCCCTTTTTATTTCACCAGAAAGGCTCAGAAGGCCTCCGAATCAGAGATTTTAGTTGGAGACACCGATTTCTTAAATTCAAATGGTTATAACTTTCGATCCAAGTGTTCGTTCGACCTGTACCACATATCATGTTGAAGCTCATTTCATTATCCTCGATTTGAATGGTTGTGGCACTGAAAAATGAGTATCAGATCATATTTTATGACCATTTCAGTGTTTATAGGGTTTTCAGAGGTTCTTAACGTTTTAGGATTTATTTAATTAATTGTTTATTTATTTATTTATTTATTATTTTGTAATTATGTACACATTAATTATTAATTTATTTTTAATTTATTTATTAATTAATTGTTAATTATTAATTATTAGTTTATTATTAATTAATTAATTAATTAATATTTATTTCTTTATTCTTTATTCATTATTTATTAATTAATTATTAATTATTAATTAACAAATTATTATTTATTAATAATATATTATAAATTATTAGTTATTAGTTATTATTCATTTATTATTAGTTTATTATTCATTTATTAATTAATTATCATTAATTAATTATTGATTAATTATTGATTATTAATTAATTAATTATTAATTATTTATAAATTATTTATTAAATATTGAATATTTCATATTAAATATTAAAATTAAAATATTAAT
Source organism: Viscum album (assembly GCA_963277665.1). Classification (NCBI taxonomy): domain Eukaryota; kingdom Viridiplantae; phylum Streptophyta; class Magnoliopsida; order Santalales; family Viscaceae; genus Viscum; species Viscum album. The sequence continues at coordinate 307,706,052 of OY728127.1, forward strand.
TATTAATTAAGCATTATTAATTTTATAATTATCAATTGTATTAGTTATTATTAATTATTAATTAGTTATTATTTATTTATAGATTTATTTATGTACATTTTTATTTATTATTGATTATTTATTGACTATTTA